>JAITYX010000003.1:14124192-14730884 GCA_021018815.1 Talinum fruticosum | reverse complement strand
TCCAAACCTCTTGTCACCCAACATCTCACGCTGGATGATAAATTCTTTCCAACCACAAAATTTTTGTGGTTGCCTCACATAAAGTCCACAGGGGTTTACAATTTCCTCTCGTTTCGTGATTTCATCTACCCGTAACTCGTTTCGAGTTCTACTCAAAGCTTTCTAGCTCGAGGGTATCCTCAAAGCTTTGAACAACAACCCCATACCTTTCAACGTCTTTTTCCTTCTCCACCATCTTTTCAAAGTATCCTCACCTCCAGAGTTCAGGACATCACTGTCCGCATAAATGCTTCCCTTCTCCATCGTCTTTTCAAAGTATCTTCTCGTTTCTTGAATAGCAACCCCATACCTTTCAACGAGGTTGCTGACGACTTCTTTGAGAAGTACGCTAAAGAATTCCCTAGGTCACGCAAAAACTTCTCTGTAACCCAACTAAAATCAAAAGCTCGTCTTCCGTGTTTCCTATTGATGAGAACCTTCTTCTCACAAAGCATTCTAGCAAGGAGAACCCCAACTCCAAGCATCTCAAAGCTCTATTTGATATTCTGGAGTGCTACGAAGTAGATCTCTTTCCCTCCATAATTGAGCAAATGGAAGCCGTGCCGGCTCGGACTCGTAACAAGAAGACCACCCCTCTTCCTTTCGGGGCTCTTCTCACTCTCATCTTCAAACAATTCAAAGTCCCTCTTCCCTCGCATCCTAACGCCTGTTTCGAGGCCGCCATAGTCGTTGGCAAAAAGGAACTTGTTGGGTATGGATACCAGAAACCCAACCGGGTGTCCGGGTCCATAGCTCGGAACCGAGGCCACATTCTCCGCCTTAGACTCAAACTCGGCCCCTCTTTCTCTACCTCCTCCACCTCAAGTGTTTCTCATATCATTTCCTCTCGCCTTGTCACCTGCTTCGTGGACAAGATCTCCTCGATGTCCACCGAGTTCAAGGACATCCTCCTGGTCATTGAAGACTATCCTTTAGTCTATGACCATTAACCGTAAAATAGCCTAATCCCGCATCCGAGAGCAGCAGGACGTGCTCCTCGAGATGAAGGCCCCGGTTAAGGAGCAGAGGGAGCTGATCGGGCTCCTTTGAGAGGCGATCCAAGGCGTCTCAGGATCCTGTCTACTTAGACACTTCTAAGGAATCCTCGAGTCCGGCCTAATCTTCCTCAAAAGAGGAAGAAGAAGCGAGAAGAAGGAGAAGAAGAAGAGGCGCCTGCGGCTGAGGTAGGTCCATCCGAGGCAGGGGAGAAAGAAGTAGAACAAGGAACAGCAGCAGCGAGAGGGTCCAAGTGCTCCGGAACCTCAATCGGAGATGATCGGCTCGGACAGTAGTCCGAGTGGGTCGAAGGATCTTGCTGACCATTACTTCGAGTTTCTATAATGAAATTTCATTAATAATCCTACTATCGGCGTCCAATCATTGATGTGTCTATCAGTACTTTTTTCTTACTCTCATACCTTAGATCTTGCTATGAAATCTCGGTTTATTTGCTCTAATAGATAGATGTGCTCTTATAGAACTCAATTTTATCACATCTTACTGACTTATTTTCCGAGCTAGATTGAAAAACTAGATCTTTATCACTAACAAAGTTTTGTCTAAGTATGAAATGTCTTTCATCAAAGAGGGGAGATTGAAGACTTTGACTTTACATGTACATCATTCTTAGTTCCATTAAAGAATCGGGTATAAGGCTTCGACTCTCATAAGGTTTTGATTTCAAGTCATTCTATGTGCCTTAGAAACTTTTCTGAGTGATATATCATCTTTTTGAGTGTTACGAGAATCTATTGCATTTGTTTTCATTTGCTTCTAACTAACCGAGAAAGCATACTCTTACATGCCATTCTACACACTGTTACGAATCACTCGAGACAACACTAAAAAATATCGTATGTTCAAACATTTACTATAACGTGCATAAACTCAAATCCGACTTCATGTTCCAAGAATTACCTTGATAATTCATTCTTCTAAGTCAGCATATTTTGTTTGAATTTTACATTGTCTAAATCAAGTCCGTCTACTTCGTTATTCTTTATTTCACTTGATTTTCTTTTAGATTGACTCAGATGGATTTCGAGTCTCATGGATATTAGCCTCGGAAAATTCCATTCCTTTTCCGACTCGGACAATTATGCACTTAATATCTTAATTAATTTATCATCTGTGTCTAATCTTGGACCAAGGTATTTTATACTTTGAGAACCAAATTGATTTACCTTTATAGGTTATTCAAACGAGGTTATCCTATTTTTGAATTACAAAAGTAACCGGCTTCAAAATGTCAAATCACCAGCAGACAAGGCTTTTTATTTTACTTCGACCAAGACCCGCACTACGTATTCGGGTTGTCTATTTCCAAAACCGAAAATATGCAACGTTAAGCTTAACGGTGGTTTCCACCTTACTTTTCAAGACACCACTAGTGAATTGGGACTTTCAAAGGAGTCAAGAGTCGTTGCCCAACGTTCACACTTCAATGGATATTTTCCGAGTAACTCGGAAAATCCATTACAATGGTCCCAAAGGACTTCCAGTCGGAAGATGGTCACAACGGTTAATCTACTTGGTCATCTATAAATAGAAGCCAACTCTCAAGACTTAAAGATTGCTGAACCAACCGTCAATACACGTACTTAAGCAAAAGTCTTTGTATTCATACTCAATCATCGACTTACAACTCCAACTCTGTATTTAATATTCTCTCGAGTTGTAAGGTCTTGTAATCTGTTACAAACACTTATTCTTACTTTCGTGTAAGGTCCCTTGACTGTGTCTGTAAGGGTTATTTTAGCTCGATTGTCCCTAGTCTGTAAAGGTTATCTCAATTAGGAAGTACTAGATCAAATAAGGGAATTTATGAGTCTAGGAAAAGCTTGTAAGGAGTTGTCCGAGGGAGCAACTCCGGTTGAGTCATTCTACTGTATTTTATGGATTCAAAATAGTGGATTTGATTTCGTGGTTGGATTAGCACGGTCCGTGGTTTTCTGTTCTAGAAGGGTTTCCAAATAATTTACGTGTTGATACTTTTCCGTATCCAATCTAGACTCGACATGATTTAAAGTTCTCGTCCAATCCGTATATTCATCTTCCTCTTAACTCGAGTTAGTGATTTTCTCGAGTTCATTCTTGACTCACATTCTTCTCGGAGTCATATTTAGTGCTTAACTCGAGCGAATTTCCTCATCACCCTATTTACCCCCTCCTATGGTGACTTAGCTTCTCCGAGAGCAAACCTTCAACAGAAAAGTTCGTTCCGGACTAAGGAGGCTCTTTAGCGTATTTGTCAAAGAAATCATCAACGATTTCATTGAACGGAATAGGATTGGAGTTGAGAAAGAGAGTCTTCACATTGAAAAGTTTGTGAAGTAAGGCAAGATTGATTCAAACAGTCTTACCTTGAACAAGAGAATTATTGATGCTCTCACTGGCTATCATATGAGTGTATTACTGAGATAGAACGTCCGGGAAGATGTACTCATAGAAACAAGGATAGTTGTATACACTGGTTTTGGCGGTGTGTTTCAACTAGGAAAAGGAGGTTTTATGGAAGAACTTGTCGTCTAGAATAAAGTGTTCGAGTGACAAAGTGTTTTGGTTCTTTTGAGGCAAGCTTTTTGCCTTTGCTTAGTGCGGCCTCGGAATGAGTGGATTTGGTTTTGGCCTTCTTGGTGGCCAAATGTGAGACCCCGAAATTTCAGGTGCTTGCTCGGTAGTGAATTATTAGAATTTTCCCGAGTCGGAATTAGAAACCCGAGAATTGAAACCCGAGTTTGGGCTAGCTAAATTGGGCCTTGAGAAGCTAGTTGGGCCCAATTAGAATAAAAAAAAAGAGAAAAAGAAGAAAAAGAAAATGAGGAATGAGAATGGAGGTGGCTGGCAATTGTGGGATGAGTTGGCAATTTATGAGAGCAAAGGGTAAGGGGGTCCAATTAAGCTTAGGCAAGCATAGCATTGAGGTGTGATTAGGAGAAGAGGAGAGAGAGAGAGTGAGGCGGAGACAAAAGAAAAGAACGAGGAAATGGAAGAAGCAGGGACGAGAGGAGGGCGAGAGAGGGAGGACGCACAGAGAGAGAAGGAGAGCGAGCGGGAGTGAGGGCAACGCCGAAACCGGCAGCCGGCGGGCACGGCGAGCCCGAGGACAGGCGCCAGACGAAGGAGAAAAGAAAAGGGAAACGAAAGAAAGGAGAAGCAGAGCAGAGACGAAGTAGTAGCGGAACAAAGCGAGAGCGGGAGAGAGAGCGAGGGGCCGGTGGCCGGTGAGCGCCCGAACGGCGAGGTCGCCGCCGCTGGTGGGCAAGGGAGAGCTCGGGCTTGAGAGGCCGAGCAGAGCGTAAGAAGAAAGGGGAACGAGAGGACGCCGAGCGGGGAAAGCGAAAGGGACGCCGGAAATCGGCGACCGGCGAGCGAGAGGAGGATGGGCAGCTGAACCGGGTAGAACCCAGTCGAACCGAGACCAGAGAGCGAGAACCGAGAGGAATCAAAGCGTAACGAAGGAGCAGGGGGTCGGAAAGAAGGAGGAAAGGGAAACCGAGAGGAAGAAAGGGAAGGAGGAAACAGAACCGAACCCAATTCGAAACCTCCCAAAACCGAATTCTTAGAACCTCTAAGAATTTAAGGTGAGTAATCTGAATTCATCCTCCAAAATAAAATGAATTAGGAGGATTGAACATGAATTCGAAGCATGAAATTGGAAACCCTAAGCTAATTGAAGAAGCTAGAGGCCTAAATTCACTAAATTAGCCACTCGCGAATCAAGAGCATGTTGTGAATTTGTGATGTTTATCTAGTTTTGAAATTGTGATGTTTAAATACGATTGAGCATGATTAGTGAGAATTGAACGGGATTAGCTTGGACAGAATTAGGGAGAGAAATCGGAAGTTAACTTCATGATTCGTATGCGATTTTTCAATGAATAAGCATGTCTGTCCGAATTTCTTTGAATTCATGTGTAGCCCGAAACTCCTGAAACTTTTACTGCAGCTTCCTGATGATTTATGAGAATTTCCTGTAAAATTTCGTATGCATTGGATGAGTAGATTGGGAGATATGCTATATTAAGTGAAAATGTTCTGTTTTGGGCTAAATCGCATATAAGTGAGTATCTGAATTAAGAACTGAATTTAAGAAGTTATGTGGCTAGATTAAAAGATATTCATTGATTAAGAAAACTTATAGAACCATTAACCACTTATACGCGATGTTACGCGAGCATGAAAACGATGAGTTCATTGATTAGGAATCCTAGTTGGCATGTTCATGTGATTAAGTGTTTATCTTGAATTACATCGATGATGAATGACATAAGCATGCGCGAGTGAAATGAATTGATTATGCTTGAGTTGAAACTTGCTCATGTGAATTGCTTGTTTTTGAAGAAGTTACGCATGAACGTGTTAAGCATGAATCATATGAATTCAAGTGCATCTCTTGAATAAGTAATAAGAAAATAAGAAACATAAAGAACTAAAGAAGGGAGAAAGGATTGTGTTATTGATCTAAGACCCCATGAATTAAAGAACCCTCCGAAGCTATGGCCATAGAAGTGTCTCGTCAACCCGAAGCCACGAATTATTTTGCTTCTACGAATTATTGACAGTATGCGTCCTTCAGTGGAAGGGAGGCCGCCTCGAGGCCACGAATTATTTTGCCTCGAGGCCACGAATTAGCCTCCGTGAACCGAGCCCACGAATTATTTTGGCTCCAAGAACTGGGTCTTTAGAGCAGTAACATAAATCTTCTTTCCATTCGAACTAAGAAGACTTAAAAGAATTATGTTATAAAGAAGCGAATGATCGTGCATATCGAACAAGAAAGAATTAATGATTTATGAAATGCACGATTGAACTCAAGAGGAAGAATAAGAAGGAGATCAAATCCTGTCTTCATAAGAAATGAATTTGATAAGAAGCAAGATATAATTTAGGTGATGAATGCCTTGCATGATGAATGATTTACTCGATGAATAACTTACTTGATGAATGATTTACGTGACAAATAATTTGCTCGATGAGTGATTATATGATTTACTTGCGTAGAAAGACGAATGATGCATGTTTAATTGAATTCATGAATAAGTGATGTTATTATGATTCTCGGCAAGTTGGTAAGTTTAGAATCTCGCATGTCTTAAGCGTATTTGATTTGAATCGGATGTCATGAATGAATTGTGAATTTACGTGTGTTTGTTAATGAATTAATGTGCAAAGTGAAACCCGGGGTTGAGTTTGGGTTATTCACTGGGCTAGTGAGCTCATGACATCACCAACATTTCAAGTGCGAAGTTAGGACTCCCTGGAATTGCTTTTGGCTATTAGAAGAAGCGAACCATCGGATAGGACTTCTCCGGACTTCTCCGTACTTTATGTTTTTCATGTTTGTAAAGACCAGTTGTACTTGAACTTAAGTTTGATTATGAATGTAAAAGCCCTATGTGAATACTCCGAGCGTGTGGCTCGTTGAGTTGTGTTGTGTTACTCCGAGCGTGTGGCTCGTTGAGTTGTGTTGTGTTTCTCCTAGCGTGTGGCTCGTTGAGTTTTAGATTGTGTTTCGTGCAGGGTTAAGGCTTTAAGCCTATGGGTTTAGCCAGCTTACGGAGGAAACTCGCCGAAATTTCCGAAAACCCTTTGAAAACCTAGAATTACGCTTCCGCCAATCCAATAAAGGGTTATTAACCCCAAGTTGAGATCTTATACAGCCTTAGGGGTTCCTCTCGGGGAACCCCGGCATGTAATACTCCTAGGGTGGGTCTAGGGGTGTTACACCAAACCTCCTTCCTGAACAGCTCCTCTCTTAGGCATGGTTAGAAATTAGAGATTAATTGAGAGAAACGAGGAAAAGACTAGAGATCGGAGAAGATTGAGAATGAGAAAGAGAGAGTGAGCACGAGTTAGTGAAAGAATTTTGAGAGCAAGGAGAGCGAGAGAGCAAGCAATAAGTAGGTCAAGTGGGGAAAAGAAAGTAAAGAAGTTCTATTTATAGCAAGAAAAGGCTTCTAACCGCCTTTCTAACTCGAGTTACCAAGCAACGGTTATCAAACCGTTGAGTATCTCAAGTGTAGTAACGGCTAGTTTCTATGTAGTATTCGTGTGATAGAGAGAGAGAGAGAGAGAGAGAGAGAAGAAAGAGTTTTTGAAAACATTTATGAGATTCTCCATTTATCTAGAGATGACCTCAGAATTTTTATGTCCATTATGCTCATAATCCGAGTCCGATTCAGTAAGGTGTCCGAGTAACTTAGATCACTCGGAAAATTTATAACCGATAGCTCAGTCTCATTTTAAGTCAATTAATCCATTTGTTATCTACTCAAGGCATATAACACTCAATCATGAAAGAATAAGTCATGCAATAAATCACATAATCATGTATTAATCACGCCAAGTTCATTCTTAATAAAGAAAAACTAGTCTTCACTCGGAGGCTTAGTGACAATATCAGTTAACTGAAATTTTGTAGGAATAAACTAAATTTCAATAACACCTTTCTCGTAATGGTCTCTTAAAAAATGATATCCGACCTCAATATGCTTTGTCTTTGAGTGCGGAACTGGATTCTTAGCGATGGTGATTGCACTTTGATTGTCACACTTAATTGGAATCGATGTGAATGACAATCCAAGATCCTTCGAATATTACTTGATCCCGAGAATCTGAGCATACCAAGCTCTAGCCGCAATGTACTCAGCCTCAGCAGTTTATAGAGCAACCGAGTTCCGCTTCTTTGAGTGCCAAGAGATGAGGGACTAACCCAGAAATTTACATGCTACTAATGTGCTCTTTTATCAACCTTGTATCCAAGCATGGTCAGCATCCGAGTATCCAGGTGAGAGTCGGTTCCGAGTTCTTAGAAAACCATAGACCAAGATTCTAAATCCCTATAAGATATCTAAAGATGCTCTTCGCCGTAGTGAGATGTGATTCCTTAGGATTAGCTTCAAATATTGCACAAAGGCAAACACTAAACATGGTATCCGGCCTTGTAGATGTGAGATAAAGCATAGATCCAATCATACTTCTGTAGAGTTTCCGATCTACGACTTTACCTTTCTCATCTAAGTCCAGCTTTGATCGCTACTCATATGTGTTACTACATGCTTCACATATTATAGCTTGTATTTCTTCAATAACTCCTTGGTGTACTTAGATTGATGGACATAAATCCCATCCTTGTCTTGTTTGATTTGCGAACCAAGAAAGAAATTGAGTTTTGTGAATGATAAGAAAATCATTCCCCTTGGTTTTTATGAAACAAGTTTTGTCGATCCGACATCTTTTGAAATCCTTTTCAAAAGTGCTTAGTCTTTCATACCAAGCTCCGGGAGCTTGTTTAAGACCATATAAAGCCTTTTGCAATTTGAAAACATGATTTGGAAATTCTGAGTTTTCAAATCCAGGGGGTTGCTCAACATAAACTTCTTCTTTAATATAACCATTCGAAATGCACATTTGACATCCATTTAATAAAGCTTGATGTTCATGCTAGATGCAAATGCTAAGAGAATTTTGATTGCCTCAATCTTAGCAACAACTGCAAAGGTTTCCCAACAACCAATTCCCTCTTCTTGGTTATACCCCGACCAACTAGTCTAGCCTTATTTCTCGCTACCAACCCTTCCTCATCCAACTTGTTCTTGAAAACCCATTTGGTTCCTATTATTGGGTGGTCGAATATCGTGTGGTTAGTGTCCAAACTTGGTTTCTTTCAAATTGATTTAGCTCTTCTTGCATGGCCTCTACCCATTCAAGTTTAGTTAAGGCCTCTAGTGCATTTTTAGGTTCTGTTAATGATATGAATGTAGAAAATGCACACAGATTTTGCAAAGAAGATTGAGTTCTTACTCCCACTATTGAGCACATAAAGTATGTTCTCGAGTGGGTGACTAGATGCATATTTGAAAGCTTTACTTGTCCTCCGGTTTACTAAGTTTGTTGGCTGAATAGGTTGATCTTCGGTTGGTTGCTCTTACCGAGTCTCTACATTGGCTTGTTCTTCCACATTCTGAGCTGGCTCTTGATTTTGTTCATTCCGAGTCACAACATTCTAAGTTTGCTCATTCTGCATTGCCGCATCCCGAGCTGTCTCGGTTTGACTCTTTCCGAGCACAGCTTTAGCAATGTCATCTTCATCTTTGTTAAGCTTGAGATCCGATAAGGTGTATTCACTTATCCTGCCAAGGTCAATCTCATCAAAGACAACGTGGATGCTTTCTTCCACTTTGTTAGTCCTTTTGCTAAAAACTTAGTCGATGTGTAACCCGTAAATATACCTTTATCTAATCTAGCATCAAACTTAATCAAATGTTCCTTACCATTGTTATGCACAAAGTATTTATATCATAATGGTCTGAAGTACGAAATGTTGGGTTTCTTTCCCTTCTATAGCTCCTAGGGTATCTTCTTCAGAATGGGTGGATGAGGCATTTGTTGAGTGTATAATTTGTTATGTTGATCTGCTTAAGCCTAGAAATAGTAAGGTAGATCATTTTCAATCATCATGGCCCTTCCTATTTCTTCAAGAGTTATGTTATTTCTCTCTACTACTCCGCTCTATTGAGGAGTTCTTGGTCCAAAGAAGTTGTGGGACATGCAATTCTTGTCACAGAAGTCTGCAAATTTTGAGTAATCGAACTCCCTTCCATGGTCAGGTTGAATCCTTCTAATGTGAATGTGAAACTCCACTTGGATTTTCCTGCAGATCATAGTGAACTCTTTGAAGGCTCCATTCTTGTTCCTCGAAAAACACACTCAGGTAAATCATGAATAATCATCAACAATAACAAGCACATATGATTTATCTACTAAGCTTTTCACAAGAATTTCACCACACAAATCCATATGAAATAATTTAAGCACTTCGGATGCGCATCACGCTTTGAGTGATTTCAAAGATGATCCGACTAACTTTCTTTTTGTGCATGCATCACAGATTTTATGTTTCTTAAATGCACAGTTAGGTAGACCCCTAACTAATCCATGAGATGCAAGTTTGTTGATGGTATGCAAGCTAATATGACTTAGTTTACGATGCCATGTCCATGAATCCTCGTTCAAAGATGCTTTGAAGCAAGATGTTCCGAAAGAGGAATAGTATAAGTGTTACCCGACCTCGGACCCGAGATCCTTGTCTCATTGGTGACTACATCTGAAATGTAGCAGTTGGTGTCGGTGAATCTTATCTCAAGCCTTTGTCACATAGCTGAGAAATGCCAAGGAAATTATACTTAAGCCCTTTGAACAGGTACATTGGGTCGACCGAGTTGGTTCCTTGACCAATCTTGCCAATCCCAACTATCTTGCATTTGTTGTTGTCTCCAAATGTGACTTTTCCTCCCTTCGGATCTTATAACTCTAAGAAGAGTTTTGAGGCTCCGGACATATGGCGTGAGCAACCACTATCTAAGTACCAATGACCCTTCCGTTTATGAGTCACCTGCAAAACAAAAATAAACTAACCCTTCTCATTTCCTCTTACAAACCCAATAACCGCTTTTACGGTGGTATTTTTTGAGGAATAGCACTTTGGGATTCTAGATTTGAACAATTTTGGGTTGGCATAATTATAACTCTTACTTCTAAAAACCGAGTCTATGTCTTTTTCTTTAAAAATCTTTTCTTTTGTAAACAGTGGAGAAGGTTTTTCCCGTAAACTGGTATGTGCTCAGTCCTCTTGTCATTCGATTGAATGGGACCATGCTCCACCTTCCTGAACTTTGCAGCTTCGGAATCGGTTTTGAAATGACTTGAATAGGAATTAGATTCCTCTTCAGACATTATAACCAAGACCTTTTCCGAATGAGACACAATAAGAGCCAAGTAAAAGGTAAAGGTTTTTTTGACCTTGAGTGAGTTTTAAAACCAACTCTTCATAGTCCTTGAGCTTTCTTTTAGTTGCGCATAGTCTATTCCGAGTGACTTAGACTCGGTCTCATTATCTTGAGCACTGGTCTCAAGTACATTCAGATTTTTTCTCAAGTTTTCTAACTCATTTTTCAAAACATTACTCTCAGCAGTAAGGTTTCCAAAATCAAAAGAGTCGAATTGGACTTTTCTTCCAAAGTAAAGATATATCTAGTAAGATCAACTTTGGAAAACATAAGGAAGTATTCAATTACCACCTAAGGACTTGTTTCCTCATTATTTGAGTTGTCACCGTCTCGACTCGGATCTAGCTTCGAGTCCGTGAGTGCCACAAGGCACTTTAAACTGTCATAATCATCTACTTCGGATGAATCATCATCACTCCAAGTTGCCATCGAGCCTTTTTCTTCTTTTTGTCCTTTTTTCTCTTTGGACAGTCCTTGACTATGTGATCCTTACTGCCATGCTCAAAGCATCCAGAGTTCTTAGCTAAAGACAACTTACAAGGAGATGACACTTTTTGTGGAGCTTAAACGCAATACTTTGATGCTCCCGAGCATGAAATGCTATGCTTGAACGCCATGTTCAGGTCTTCGACTCCTTGTCCGATTGGACAAAGTAAAATGTAGCATTCTAAACTTGGAATTTCTCGGTACACAACACTAGACTTTGTTGTCTCTGAAGGCTTGACCCGGTATTGAATCGCTCGAAGAAAGGGGAATTTGAGGATCAACCTAAGGCAAAAGGATGTTTATTTTGTGCTCGGGGTTCTTTGTGGTCTACAAGCTTATGTCGCACCAATCGAATCACGAGTCGAGATCCAAATCCTCAAACAGGACTCGGGATTTCATCATCGAGGCCAATAGAATAAAATACGGAAATAAAGAGATAAGAGACGACACTTTTTAGGTGTCTATAGGTACGATCCTCCTCAGCCGATCGGAGGAAGCCGGTGCTGGCTATGCCTTGCGGTCGGTGACTAGAACAAGTCGACACTAAACAGAGATAAACCGACTCATAAATGCAATTAATGGACCGACCTAAAAAACAAAAAGGAAATTTTGGACTATGGCTGAAATGCGAAAATTATTTTTTATTTTTGCACCGATGCTAGGGTTATTTTGCACACAAATTTGAAGCATGCAAATGAAGAGCAAGGTACATCCTAGACCACCACGATGCTATGGTCAAAAACAGAAAAAATTTTAGGTCGGACACATGGTGGCTCATAATTTTAAAATTTAGTCCTCCATGGGATGCACAATGGGACATGAATAATCGGTGACTCTCGATCGAATCCGAGAAAAAGAATGTTATGAGTGTAGAGTAACCACCTTCCCAGTGTATCAAGCCTAAGTGGGCCAACCAAATTAATACTTCGTCCTCTACAAAAATGTTCACTTAAAGATAAAGGCTATGGTCCAAATTAAAAATTAATAACTAAACTCTCATAATTGGGTGCATTGGACCTTAAGAAGCCATAAGCCCATTTATTTATAAATCCATTCAATCCTGTCTCTTTTACAACCAGAATATTAAACTCCGTAAACAAATTTCGAACACTTTGAGAAAACCATAGAACTCGACAATTCACTAACTAATACTCCACAAGCCAGATGTCTAAATACATATCCTGGAGAAGGCACTTGAAAACCATATATCTAATACTACATATTTCACTTTTTGAAGTGGCTGGCTTCTAGTCTTTGTGTTGGACTTCTTTTTGAACTTTTGATATTTTGGTGAACTTGTGCGGATGACCTTTTGTCATCTGCTTTCTAGTTTTGATATTTAAGTCAAGCGAGGACTTTAGTGAAAAATCAAAGAATTGGTGTGACACAAATCCGTTAAGAAATGGTTTGGGGTGATACAAAATGATCCGGAACGATATGATTAGAAATATATGCATTACACATTTAAAATCGTTTTACGGAGGTTAACAGTTTACTTATAAGTTACTTTTATCTAGATTAATAGTTGGTGGGTACGTGTAGACAAATGAGAATAAGATTAGAGAGTAAAACCATGTTTTTGGACGTATGATAAGTACTTATTGGTGCTTATTATATCGAAACATGTCATGTTCAAACATATTGAATCATACTCAAACATGTTGAATTATGCTGAATTGTAATGAATTGGTTTCCATAATTAAGGTCTAATTGTAATTTAGACAAAAAATATATTTACTTATTTAATTTAAATGTATACAAACTAAAGTGAACTATTATAAGTGCACATTTTATAGTACTTATGATAAGATATAAATATATTGCAACCAGTTATAAGTAAATATGGTATGATTATTAAAAAATAATTAATTAATATTTTTTATTGGTATTTATCATATGTTAATTTGTGAATAAATATTGTTAGACATAATTGATTTCATCATTACCTCATTTTTCAAAATGATCGGGTTATGTCACTTTTAGAATTTAACAAGTCGACATTGTAACTTTACGATTAAATATATAATACAATCTTAACATAATGTTAAAATACGCAATTAAACAAGAAGTTTAATTTTAGGAGGTAGGTGGATATGGTATAAACATAGAAAAATTGATCTTAGATACAAAACCTGAATCGGAACGCTTCAATATCTGGCCTGACACTCTGAAACATCCTCACCTGCGAGTGAACCGGACACTCGAATTGACATGGCTCGAGCCAAAGCCGAATCAAAATTTTTGACAAAGTTATTTTTTGTACATGATAAGCTTATTGGTTCAAACTTTGATTCACTTAAGTATAAGTCGATCTGAACCCTAACCATCCATATTAGAACGGGCGCAATGACTTTGAACCGATCAAAAGTTAATCCGACTCGTGTCCGAATCCAGCGATCCGTTTGTTAGCTCTAATGTAGCGTACACAATTGTCATACATGTTTCTAGACAAAGGGAGACAAGCAAATTTAATATTGGGCAGAGGGTAATTGTTGGTAGTTATTTTTTTCATGAGTTTAATTATTTCTTGATTAATATTATTATTTTTTTTAAAAAAACATGCTTTTAAATGTTAAATACAAATCTCAGTCATGTTTATTAAAATAATTATTCCATAACGGTGAAGTAATTTCTTTTGTTGCACACTGTTATATTGCTTTCAAAATTCAATGAATTTCATAATTTAGGAGGTTCAATTATTGATAAAGAACTATATTATTTATTTTTAATTACAATTTAATAAATTAAAAGCTTTTTAGATGTCCTAATTTGTGTTTAGTTACACTTAATTTTATTAAATAATATTAGTGGATTGTGTTAAATGCTAATAATAAGTGCTTATCATAAATTTTAAAAGTTTGTCTTTAAGTTATAAAAACTCCCATGTTTAATATACGAAAATGGAAGTAACTAACAAGTTTAGATTTGAGATACCATGCATCCATTTCCACATAATGATTACCAGGAGGGGTGGATAGGATCTCGGAATGGAAATAGGAGTAAAAAGACTACATTCCCATTAAATAATGAAGTCATATGTTTATACTAAGGGTACATCTATAAATTTATCATTTATTTCAAAAGTTTAACCGTCACATACCAAACAAAAGGATAAGAATACATAAACCGAATTTCTTTCCTAGAAATAAATTCCATTTATTATTTCCCATATACAAATGGCAGCCAACCAAAGAAGACCAATAAAACCAGGTAATCTTGAAATTTCTTCATCTTCTTTCACTTTCGAATTTTCTTACGACAAATCCTTGCATTAGTATGACTTAATTGATCTGGTATGGGCAGCCTACCAAAAAAGAACAATAAAACCAGTAAAGTTTCAAAAACGTCGGGCACACGCCAATTGAATCACTTGACGTATAAAACTGTCACTTTTAAAAACCCAGCGATTAAAAAAACTGACAAAAATCAAGAGTTTGAATTTTAACTCCTTGATTATTCTTTGCTGATCAACAATTCTATGAGATTAATCGATCAACACCATTCAGAATTGAAGTAAGAGAGTTGAAGAACAATTCCTAAATTGCACTCCCAGGGTACCAAGTATGATAGTGTCATACATATCTAGAAAAAAATTTATATTCTTTTTATATATATTCTTTAAAATTAGTAATATTTACATTGTACAATTTATAGAGTATAATATAGTTTGTCATGAGAAACTTGGAGTAGTGCAAAATGAGGGAAATTAGACTTAGATGGTTACATCATACCAAGAGAAGGAATAAAAATACATCTATGGAGATATGAGAGGATTCCATCTAGATTGTAAGTGGGGTAGAGAAAGACTAAGGAAAACCTTGAAGAAAGTGATTAGACAGGATAGGAAACATTTGAGAATAATATAATATTATAGATATTATAGGAATATAAAGTAATTTTCTTCTATATCAGACACTACATTTATTAATCTATATGTACAAAGCAAGGCGCTCTAGTTGGGTGAGTTTTTGCATCACATAATTTCTCACATGCTATATGTACAAAGCAAGGGGCTCTAGTAGGGTGAGTTTTTGCATCACATAATTTCTCACATGATATCGAGTCTTTGTGCCTCTTCCCTGAAAATGTGTTTCTTCTTTCACAAGTCTCTTACTTTTTTTTTTTTTTTTTTCAGCAACTTACACCATAAACACCCTAGCCACTACCCCTAAACCCGAGCCACCGCCCTATCCACGTTAGAACCCTAAAAGCCCTAGCCACCACCCCTAAACCTTAGCCACTAGCTGCATCCATACCGTAGCCTTGGAAAAAATTATAGCCCATCTCATGGACGACCCACAAATTTCTCGTGGTTCAACCGTCACGATTGCCACGCTTTTCTCCTCTTTTGCTGGCTAGGTCTCTCTCACCGTCAATGTGACCTCGCCTCTTGGAAACCACAACACTAGTTAAGCGAACCACTCCTTTTTCGTCGCTCAACTCGCTCCTCTCCCCATAGCTCAATGTATTGCTCCTCTCACCGTCGCTGAACTCAATCCTCCTCTCACTTGTCGCTCAATTGGTTCCTCATTTCCTCGTCGCTCAACTCACCGACCACCAAACCAGTTCAACACCTTTCCCATACTTCGTTGGTCGCCAATGCCATCTCCAATGTTTACATCATTATCCATTTTTCCCTCCGTACGAGGCACACGCCTCGGGTTGTTCCCCGTTTCATCGCGAGAGAGAGGCGGTCCGCAGAATAGGCGGAGCCTCCCCACGGAGTATGGAGTTTAAGTTGATTTTAGAATTAAGTTGATTTTAGAATTAGATTTTGAAACAAGTTTAAGAGAAAATTGATTGCCGATTGTATTAATTATTTTATTTTCAAAATTAAGTTTTTGAAGTCTCGGAATATTATTTTATATGGAAACGAATTACAAATACAAAAGGAATTATTTTTCCGTAAAGATGTTGGAATAGGAAATGAGTTTGCCTAGGGCGTAAGCTAAGCCCGGACATCAATTTGGGCCAACACTTGCTTGTCCTCATTAATCTCTTACACTAGCCATCTCGTGCGGGACTTGCTAAAGCACTCTCGGCTGATGGCTTAAAGCTATAAAAAATGTTGCACTTATTTTTTACTTTTACCGAACCGGCAAGACGTAATTATTTTTAAAAAAGGTTAAAACGAGCAAGCTACTAGTAAGTTTTAAGCATAAAGACTAACAAAAATAAAACGAAGCACTTTTCCGAATTCAACGAAAAATTCAAAATTAGAAAAGGTTTTTAAAAGAAACTCTATTGGTCAAACCAATTATTCGGTGTTTGGGGGCGATGGTACGAAAAGGAGGTTTGCTCCTCATTCCGCCTCGTCAATATACGACCTTGACTAATTCAACTTGTTAGTTTAAATTATGTTAAATAAAGCAAACTACCAGCATATAAAATACGGAAATTAACAATCAAAGCATGCTTGAAAGCAATAAAGAAAAGTAGTAAAAACAAAGCGGTAAAGAAAGAAATTAAAAAAGCAAAAAATAGAAAACAAGTTACATCGAGCGGAGAGGAAAAATAAAGCAATACAACTTTTATCCACAATACTGAAACAAATAAATGTAAGAATTAAAAAAATTAAAATACAAACTCAAGTTTGGTGGAGAGGGCCCTCGGGTTAACCCACAAGTTGGACTTAAACCACAAGTTGGACTTAAACCACGTATGGTGTTCGGTAGCGTAACGGTATGGAAACAACGTAAAAAGAACCGCAAAGAGGTTTTTGAAAGGGTTTAGTTGTGAGTTTTTGAGTGGGGTGATTGAGAGTGGAGAGAAGAGAGTGAGGATTACTCCTCTCAATTTTTCCATTCTTACGGGTTTGGGTTTTGGGAGGGAACCTTTGGCTTATGACCGGGACTATATATAAAAACCACGACTATTTGCATCACCTTTTTGGTCCCATAGCTAACTGATTTTCTCAAGCCCGGTTACTTCAAATATACCATCCTTTTTGAAGCCTTTGAGAACATTGAGTTGTGGGCTCAACATGATCCACAACAAGGATAGTTCTTGCCCTCATATTATATACAACTATTTATTTTTTTTTTATCAAGGCTCCAAAGTGCATGTCCACAACTTGCTCAATTTGGTAGACTTGGATAAAATTAAGGACCTCAATTGGGGCATCCCCATATATGGTTGTCTAATAAGGGGCTTACATGCCGGGCAGGGGAGCACAAGAGTTGAAGAGGACTCGGAAGATAATATGATCTTATGCGGTTTGTGGAAGGTCATGAAGGTATGCTCGTCCTTCCTAGTCTCAAAAATATTTATCTTATGTGGATAAGAATCTTACTTGTGAGGTAAATTCGCACAAATTTTCACCCGGTTCAAGGAATCATCCTTCCTGTCCAGTTTTGGTTGCATGGGCTAAAGTTCACCTTCGGTAATGCGGAGCGCCCGGAATTGCCTCCTTGAGGTCCGCCCTTAACAAAGTGGCCACGATATGTCAACTTTGTACCATAAATTTTGTGCTAAAATCGCGCAAAAGTTTCCGACTTTTCAACTCAAATTTGTAGCCCAACCTACGGTCTATGGTGGGCCTATAGGCGTGACCATAGTGAGGTTGGCATTGGGCGAATGGTCATGTTTTGACGCCCAATCATGCTAATTTTGCCTTGTTTTTACACGAGAACCGTGTGTGCAGGCCAACTTCTACCCTTGGACCCAAAGTCAGCTCCCTCTAAGCCTTGGGGTTACGAGAGAGTTGGGTAAGAGACAAATTATATTTGAGGGTCCATTCGGCTTTTGTTGGTACCTTGTTAAGTGCGTTACACCTCAAATCTACCACAATACGTAGCCATACTTGTTCCCTAAGATTCACTTGCAAACCATGTTTTACTTCCGCTAAATAACTCAAGAGAAATATGAAGAAATAACCAATGAGTACCCTTATGTGCAGTTCTTGGATGTGGACTTGTCCTATGTCCAATATTTGGGATGAATCATGACCCGGTTGGTAAGTCTCGGTTCGTTGTTTTGTGTGATTATATTTCGATATAGAAATTAACTTCATCGCTATAACTTCTCCGGGGTGATGTCCATATCCTAAATCTTCAGGTTAACGTGTCTCGGCTAGAGAGCCCTCATGCATTATAAGAATTCTTGAACTTCCTGAATCGGAATGTCCGGGGCATCCTCTCCTTAAGAACTGGAAAAGGGTAATAGTATCATGCTCTTTTACTTTTACTTTAATGATAAAGGCATGTTCGAACTTTCATACAAAATGCGCATAAACATAAACATAAACAGAAACAAACATAAAAGAGCAAAAATGAATATAAATTAACATAAACGAACATAAACGAACATGAAAAAAACATAAACGAACATAAATGAGTTGTTAAAATAAGAAAGGAATGAACATAAACGAATATAAATGAACATAAAAGAACACAAACGAACATAAAAGAACATAAAATAACATAAACGAACATAAAAAGCATAAACGAACATAAAAGAACATAAACGAACATAAACATAAATAGATTCTGTTTTTCATGTAACTTCGAATAGGACCTAAAATGCCCTTCCTAGCATGATGAAATTGTAGTATGATCGGGAGCAATCTCGGAAGATGTCTATTGGATTAAAGTTTACCTTTTGAGCATTCAAGGACTTATTTATCGGTCGAGCATTCCGATCATTTCGGGTGAGTCTAGTTAGTGAAAGTGCTAACCTATGATCTCTTAGTATGTGTGCTAATTACTCTTGTAATCTTGTAGGATCGCATTTTAGCTCCCCTCCTCCGGGAGGTTTTCTTGGCAGCTCCGGGATTCATACTCATGTCTGTCAATCAAGAGATATAATCACAACTCGGGATTTACGAGAAAATAGCTAAGATATCGCTGAAAGGATTTTTGTTGATTATTTTGTTTCGGGCGGCCTAAGGAAGAGGCGGTTGACCATTACAGTAACATACTCTCCAGTTTGTTCTTGAACGTCCAAGCATTGCTTGGTGTCATGTCCCCGTGAACGATGGTATTTGCGGAATTTTCCTGTGTCCCGGCTTTTAGACTATTTTGCAGCTTCGATTGTGCTCTAATGGGTGCAAATTCTATCTTCCCTTTAGCCAATAGGCGGTCAAGGGCTTGAGCATATGTGGTATCGATTAGAGTGTAGTCATTATACCTATTGTGGGCATTGACATCCGCACCCCTACTAGTATTTCCTTGATCGGAGGTTTTCTTATCTTTAGGCTGATAATTTCCTCTATACCTCGTCACAACTTTTGTGCTCGTGGTAGGCAGCTCCTCTTCTATCGGCATGCCAACATCTCTAAGGGTTGACAAACTCATAAAAGGCAAGAATTTAAGATGTTGATTGTAGGCAGGCTGAATGTTCTTCACGCTGATCCGCACATCGTCCTTCTTGAATGGTCGGTCTACCATCTCATGAGAAAGTTTGTAAAGCTCTCTTTTTCACCTTACTTGATCAACTCCTAGTCTCTAAGTGTGACAGGTAGATTAGTGTTATAAGAGTATTGGTGTAAG
Source organism: Talinum fruticosum (assembly GCA_021018815.1). Lineage (NCBI taxonomy): Eukaryota > Viridiplantae > Streptophyta > Magnoliopsida > Caryophyllales > Talinaceae > Talinum > Talinum fruticosum. The sequence continues at coordinate 14,711,080 of JAITYX010000003.1, read as the reverse complement.
AACTCCTTACACGGATCAGTCCAATTGGTGACCTTGTGTGGGTCAACAGACATTATACCACTTTATTACGTCGGTACACTACTATAGAAAAACACTTTTAATGACGAGTCTTTAATGACAGTCAAAAGGACAAATCGTTATGAAAAATGGACCAGTGGCATTTTTGTAAAAAGAATGATTATTAATGTACCTATGACGACAGATCAATAAAATGAACCGTCATTAAAGGGTTGACGAGTTACATTTTAACTACGGTTCATTAGTTGAAATGTCATCATAGATATCTCAAACCGGATCTATGACAACGGTTCGGCATTCACTCTCTCGTGGCCCCTTATATCCGAATATTTTCTAACCCCCTCTGTCTCTTTCATCCCACTTATCTCTCTCTACTCCTTCGTCTTCCCCCAATTTCCCGATCTGCAAGGACTAAACCCCCTCTCTTTCTCTCATCCCACTTATCTCTCTCTCTGCTCCTTCTTCTTCCCCCAAATTCCCGATCTGCAAGGACTCCACCCCCTGCTCTCTTTCTCCTCTCTCCTTCCTCACCGACCATATATGACTCCATCGGCACCGATAACTCCCTCATCCTCCTCTTTCGTGTTAATTGTGACCTTCGCCTTTTCTCTGTCCTCCTTTAGGTAGTCTTCATCGACCATGGATGACTTCGATGACTTCGGTACTCATCTCTCTCTCTCTCTCTCTCTCTCTCTCTCTCGCTTTAAGATCTGAATATTCTCACCGAAAGATCTTCTTCTTTCGTTTTCCCTAATCTAATTTCACTAATAGTTGTAGGCTTGTTTTTTAATTCAATTTTCAGATCTGAATGCGGTGCACTTGTTCGACTTCGACGCCTTCGAGAACTCTTCTCTCTCTCTCTATCTCTCTCTCTCTCTCTCTCTCTCTCTCTCTCTCTCTCTCTCTTTCACCTTCGGATCTGAATTTCCTCGTCGAAAGTCTTCCTCTTTTGTTTTCCCTAATATGATTTCACCGACAGTTGTAGGCTTGTTTTTTAATTCAATTTTCAGATGTAATGGGGTGTAGTGGTTCGAGTTTGAGGATGAACCGCTCGAAGAATTGCAGGGGACGACTCGAGGGTATTTATTAAATTTTCTTGAATTTTTTGTGGTTGGAGACAAGTGTTGAAATTGTTTGATTTAATGTAGTTTTTTTTTTGTGGTCGAATTGCGGAAGACGATTTTGGATGTTTTAGACTTTTATTGGTTTATTTATGATTTTGTTTATCTCTCGACAACTTTAATTTGTTATGTAAATACAATAAATTTCGATGTATTCTCTATGTGGATGTATTCTCTCCCTCTCTCGAGTATTTTTTTAAAAATAATGGTGGCTATGATGATGGTTCTTTCCACATAACCATAGTAATAGGCTAGCTATCACTATGATTCCGCAAAAAGAACCGTCGTCATCGATCTTCTTTGACTACGGTTTTTGAATCGTGACCAAAGGTGGTACATATAAACACGCCCACATTCACGATGCGTGTTAACCGTCATTAAAGGTCCTTTTTAACCGTAGTTAAAAGTACTTCCGTAATAGTCGTATCAAAATTCCATGGGAAGATGATGTGGTAAGTGTCTTCTAGAATGTTCTTAAGAGTAATTAGTCCTAAGAAGTTAGGAACATGGTGATGAGGATTCTCGGAACATTGAACCTTGATATTAGGAATGGTAAACTTAAGGGGTACCGCAGGTCCCGCACCGGTACTTGTGCGACTTCCGCACAGTTGTGCGAAGTGTGCGTAAGTCGCACCGCTCCCTGTGCACACCATTATCTTCATCCTTTTGCTTCCTTTTTGGCTCAAACGTTTTGTTATTGCCTCGATTTTATTATTACTTACAAAAGTAAGAAAACACAAGTAAAAATCCTAGAATTATATTATTTCATAAGTCAAAAACTAAGTAAATAAGGGTATAAATAACGTAATATTTAGACTAAACATATACCCCCATACCTAGCTTTTCCTCGTCCTCGAGCAAAACTAAAATAAATAAAACCTAACTCACTTTCGCAAGAATCGCGATTGCACTTAACACGTGCAACAAGCCCTTTAAACCCCTTGGTAACCCAAGTGGACGAGTGAGGTCTCGTGAGGGTTTGTAGAAGATATACCCACAAAATCTTGGAAAAGAAAAAAAAGAGAGAGAAAATAGAAAATCTTTTTGGTTTATCGAAAATTTTTGCAAACATATATACAAAGTGGGAAGGAATTGTACACATTCTAATCAACCATATCACCCCATACATCGGATATTAACATGCATATAAAGACAATGCACACGTCAAGACACTTGATCCTCTATTAATAACATCCACATACCAATTTTTCACCCCAAACAAGTAAATAATGAGTAAGTTAGATTGGTAAAACCTCACTTTAGGGTAACGTAGATCACTCTCACTCATGTGTTTAGAAAATATAGTGAGGGTTCACTCAAAACTCATTCCAATAGCGCACCCTACCATAGGCTTGGTCATGCTCTCAATTCTCCACCACTATGTAGGAAAAATGCAAATGCAATCAAGAGGACTTTTAAGGGGTTGTAATTTGGCTATGGTTCATAGGTTAGAAAGGGAATCAATTTAGGAAATGTGGAGCTAAATTACTAAGGCCTAATGATTAAGGAGCAAAAACACTTCCAAATATGACTTAAAACTACTTTCTCAATTCACCTTTTCAAGTACAAACAAACCCAAGAGAACCTAAGGAATGAGCATAATTTTTGTGAATTTTCCTCATGCCAATCACTTATTCTTTTTTTTTTCATTTTTTGCGATTTTTCTCTTTTTTTCATTTTTTTCATTTTTTTAAATTTTATTTCTTTGTTTTTTTTTTAAGAAATAGTATTGGCATGGGAATCATGAACATAACTCAACTCCAAATGGTCTATCAACCTCTAGGGGACACATCTAACTTTCCATTAATATAAATCCTCCTTTTCCAACCACGTAAATAAACACAACACCATTTATATACAACTCAAAACTACCAATCTCAAGAAGTGTTACTCTACTGCACTTGGCTTAGGTATAGGAAATATATATGGGCTAAGGGAAAAGTGGATGTAGGTATAACAAAGAATAGGTTAAAGCTCAAAGGGCTAGCAAAAAGGATATATATAGTAGGGTGGCTTTCGCCTCATGTAGTCTGAAACACAAATGAATAAATGCCTCTATCATATTACATAATGCAAAATCCAAATGTGATCTCGAATAGAGACAAAGCTAGTTATAGAGGAAATGGACCAAGGAAGAGTCACACATGAAATAAAATATGATACTAAAATTAATGAATTACTCTATAAGGCTTAAAATCTCACATGTTCCTCTACTAAAGTCAAATTATCTCAATAATTGAATGTCGGGATTCAAAAGGGACATAGAATGACATATTTTCGATCAATGTCTATTATATACATCATAAATATATACAAATTAATAGCCAAGTAACAAGGGGTCAAAATTCATCAAAATGCCACAAACTCCCCAAAAATAATTTTTAAAAATCAAAAATGTTTTTGCAATTTTAAAAATTTTTCTCTTTTTTTTCTTTTTTAAAATATTGAAGCATGACTTCTCCTCCCCTACACCTAGATCTCACAATGTACTCATTGGGAGCCAAGGAGCAACCACACCAACAAAATAGACTCAATTATAAATAAAAACACTACTAAAAATAAAAGGAAAAAAAAACAAGAATATAAACATGTGGGTGATCATGGCCATCATGGCTTAATAATATCCAAAGTTTATCCTCAAAACGATCATCCCACGTAAACACAATCCTAAATATCGACAACCACTACTACAAAATTGTTAATTAGCGACGGATACAGTTTCGTCGCTAAACAGACGATGAAATCAACGACGGAAACCGATAAAAACCAAGAATCGTGTCGACAGATGACGGAATTAGTGATGGAAAAGATATCCGTCGCTAATTTGGAATTAGCGACGGAAATATCCGTCGTTATTCTGTCATCGAGCGAATTAGCGACGGAATATTCCGTCGCTAAGCCGTAGCTGGGGTATTTAGAATTTTTAGATCTAGGAAAAACAAAAAGAAAGTATAATTAAATTAATTTAGTCGATAACGACGGAACATTCCGTCGTTGTCGATGAATATAATTCAGATCCGGCCTTTCGGCCGATCGAAGAACCCGAAAGCGATGAGAGAGAGGAGTGCGAGTGATTTTGTGAGCGATTTTGTGAGCGAGAGTCTCCGGCCACCCCCGCTTCCATCCGCCGCCCGAGGAACCCGAAATCCAAAGACGAGTGAGTTCTTCTTCGTTGCTCTGGCCCTTTGGGCCACCATTGTTGCCGTCTCGGAGGAGGTCACCGTCGCCGTTATCGTCACCGCTACCCGTCCTGCCGCCGCCGCCTAGTTTGAAGGTATTGTTTTCTTGATTGTTATTAGATTTAGGGTTTTTAATAATTTAACTTCAAATTGATGATTTTATATAATTTGTTGCAAATTAATGTTGTTTGTAAATGAATTTGAAAAGAAAAATGTGTAATTGTGTTATTTATGTATATATGTTGTGTTGTTTAACGTATGTGAGGTTGAAGTTGAAGTAAATGTTATTTGTGATTTATATATGTGCAATTGTTTGTGGTTTATTTATAAATTTATTGAACATTTCACAAATTATTAATAAATAGTGGTTACTTGTGTGAAATTAGAAATGAAATGATTGTTGTAAATTTTGAAATAATTTTATAAATTATAATTGTGTGTGCTTTATTTTATACTAATTAGGTAGAAATAATTTAATTAATTATATTCGTGTGAGTTTATTTATGCTAATTAGGTACGGTTAGTTTAATATGACATAAATAATTAAGAGTAAAATATAGAAATTAATGTATAAGAAAAGTATATGTTCAATGCATAATGGTTATATATATTATATTCATTATAGAAGAAATGTAATCATAACATCTCCATGTATTGATTACTAACTAATAATTTAATAAATTGTTAAATGTCAATCAGAATATATATGGACGAGCCTATGCATCGTAGATGGATGTATCGTAGGTTATTACCTGGTAGAGTTGGATATAGACAAGAGTTTTTAGACGGGGTTGAGGAGTTTGATGCACATGCTAGAAGTGAATCAGAATTTGTACATAATCAACAATATAGGTGTCCATGTCGTAAATGCAAAAATTAGAAATATAAGGATCCCGATGAAGTTAAGTTACACCTTTATCAATATGGTTTTCTTCCAAACTATTGGTATTGGATTAGTCATGCAGAAATAGATCCTCATTTACATGAGGATGGTGGTATGACTTCTAACATATTCAACGACGAAAGTGGCTGCAATCATATGAACTACGGCAATGTAGAATCAAATATCGACCGTATGAATAATATGGTCACGGATGCCATGATCTCAAATCAAGGCTCTACAAGTGAGCCTCCAAATACCAATGCCCAAACTTTCTTTAATATGGTTGAGGCTGCAAAATGACCTTTGTGGGTAGGAAATGAAACTCACACTGAGTTGTCTACCACCGTTAGATCTGTTGAGCATCAAGTCCAACTACAACATGCCTCAAAATTACTTTAATAAGATTACTCAACTTATGAACGAGATTTGTCCCCCGATAACCGAGTTCCTCGTGACATTCACCATGCAAAGATGGTCATTAAAAATCTTGGGATGGATGTTCAAAAAATTGATTATTGTCAAAAAGGTTGCATGTTGTTCTACAAAGAGGACATTAATCTTGATTCAGGTAAGTTTTATGGTCATGTGAGATGGAAGCGTCAAAGGGAAAGACAATGAAAAAGTCAAAGGACTCTGTTTGCAAGGATGCATTACATGCCATTAATATCTAGACTTCAGCGCTTGTTTGCTTCAAAAACCATTGCACAGACACATGAGATGGCATTATGAGAATGTAAGAGAGGATGGCATCCTTTGGCATCCTTCGGATGGTGAAGCATGGAAACATTTTGATAGAGTTCACCCCAAATTTGCTACTGAGCCTAGAAATATTATACTTGGTCCGTGAGCGAATGGGTTTAATCCATTTAGCTAACCTTCAAGGTCTTATTTAATGTGGCTACCCCGAATTTGCTACTGAGCCTAGAAATATTAGACTTGGTTTGTGCGCGGATGGGTTTAATCCATTCAGCCAACCTTCAAGGTCTTATTCAATCTGGCCGGTAGTTGTTACGCCCTATAATCTATCACAACAGTCATGCGTGATGACGCCTTATATGTTCTTGACATGGATCATACATGGACCTACAAATCCGAAAAATAAAATTGATGTGTATTTTCAGCTTCTTATTGATGAGTTAAAAATATTATGGGAAGATGGTGTGGAAACATATGATATTTCAAAAGGTGAGAACTTTCTCATGAAGGCCGCGTTGATGTGGACCATTAATGATTTCCCGGCATACGGTATGTTGTCCGGATGGAGTACTCATGGTGTCATGTCATGCCCGAGTATCTATGAATCAACAAAAAGCATTACAACTTAGAAATGGGCGAAAATTTTCATGGTTTGATTTCCATCGGTGGTTTTTTCCACGAAGTCACGCGTTCGAAGGAATAGTACAACGTTTACAAAAGGAAAAATTGTACATTCGGGTCCTCCTCGTCGATATACGAGGGAAGAAATAAAACAATGGGTTGAAAACTTTCCCAAAGTAACGAAGAGCAGGAAATCAACATTTCGGGGTTAAGAAAGTATCATAATTGGACAAAACAAAGCATATTTTGGGAGCTTCCATAATGGAAATATCAATTGTTTCGCCACAACTTAGATGTGATGCACATTAAAAAGAACTTTTTGAGAATATAATTAACACTCGTTATGGATATTCCTTGGAAAACAAAGGATGATATCAAGGCAAGAATGGATTTGGAAGAGTTGTGTGATCGTGTGGAGTTTAATTTAAAGCATGGACTAAAAGGTAAAATTCTTAAACCAAAGGCAAAATATATGTTGACGTTGGAGCAGAAGAGGGCAATATGTGAATGGGCAAGAGAGTTGAAAATGCCGGATGATTACTTGTTCTAACATTTCATACCTTGTAGACCCAAACTCCACTAAGTTCTATAGCATGAAAAGTCATGATTGTCATATTTTCATGGAGAGTCTTCTTCCAATAGCATTTAGCACACTCCCGGACGAGGTTTTAACGCCTCTCATTGAAATTAGTGAGTTCTTCAAGAACCTTTGCTCATCCTGTTTTACGGGATGCAAAGTTAAAGCAAATGCATCGAAATATTTTAATAACACTTTGTAAATTGTAAACAATATTTTCTCCTGGGCTCTTCAATGTGATGGAACACTTACATGTTTACTTGGCGGAGGAAGCAAAATTGGGTGGTCCGATACAATACCGGTGGATGTATCAGTTTGAGAGGTTCTTTGGCCGATTGAAGAGATCCATAGGAAACAAATCGAAGCCTCGAAGGGAGTATCGCTGAAAAATATGCACGATTTGAAGAAACTCATTTTGTATCTTACTACTATTTCAGCTCTAACGTGCCTTGTATACGCAATAGAAGTCAACGAAATGAAGGGAGTGGAGTTCCATACCACAATCCTACTCTTTCGGTATTCATATCGAAGGTGCTCCAATTGGGAAATTCACTCGCATTTCCTTGATGATAAGGAAAAGATGGCTGCACATGTCCATGTTTTACTAAACTGTTCGAAGTTAAACCTTAGCTTGAGTGAGTTTATCTTGTCCTATACAACACTCGTTTTAATCAATTTTTTCGAAATAATGAAGTAATATTAATAAACAATTTAAACCCATTCTCTTCGAAGACCAAAAACGAGCTATGTATACCGATGTTAGTCATGCGACAATTGATGCAATGGTGGAAAGTGTGTTCGAAGATTGGTTGAAAGGAGCCGTGAGTATCATATATTAAGACTTAATGCTCATGCTTCAAATTTATTAGAATGGGTTTTTCAATTTTGAAGGTTTACTCAGGGAGAGTCTCGAGTCACCCTAGAGGGGGTGAATAGGGTGATGAAAAATTCTTTGCGAAAGCACCCACCTTTTGACAGAGAAGAGTCAAAGACAGATTCCGAGTCTAAGCAAGGGGTCGAAAATGATTGGACTCGTAATGTAATGAATCGTAGTAAACACGTTCAGCGAGGCGCTCCGAGTCTAGAATGAACTCGTAAATAGAACACGGAGAATTTACGTGGAAACCCTCCTGGGGCAGAAAACCACGGCCCGTGTCAATCCAGACACGAAGTCAAATCCACTATTTTGAGTCCACAAAATACCGTGAACTTGATCGAACCCGAGTTGCTCCCTTGGACAACTCTATACAAGTTTTCCTAGACTCGAAATTCCCTTATCTCGATCTAGTACTTCCTAGCTGAGATAACCCTTACAGCTTAGGGACAACTAAGCCGAGTTAACCCTTACAGACTTAGTCAAGGGACCTTACAAAGAATGTAAGAAGAGTTTGTAACTTAGTACAAGACCTTACAACTCGTAAAGTAATGAATTACAGAGTAGGAGTTGTAAGTAGAAGATTGAGAATGAATACAATAACTTTGCTCAAGTACGTGTATTGACAATATGTTCGGCAACCTTCAAGTCTTGTGAAGTGGCTTCCTTTTATAGAATACCAGGCAGAGTAGCCGTTATCTTCATCTCGCTGACCGAGAGTCCTCTCGTGACCGTTGTGAAAGGCTTTCGACTCACTCGAAAGTATCCGTTGAAATATGGACGTTGTACAACGGTTTAACTCTCTTGGAAGTCCCAAAACCATCGGTTGTGTCTTGATAAATGTGGTGGAAACCACCGTTAGGCTTGGCGTTCCAGTTTTCCGGATATGGAAGCGCATGCCTTCGACACAATCTTCCGGGACTAAAGCGAGGAAGGTGAAAAGCTATATCTCGCTGGTGATTTGACGTTCGAAGCCGGCTACTTTTGTAGCTTTGAAAAGATATTCCTCGATTGAATAACCTACAAAAGTAAAACACCTTTGGTTCTCAAAGTATAAAATACTTTGGTCCAAGGTTAGACACGTATAATAATATAGTCATGATAATTAACCAATGGATTATCTCGAGTCGAAAAGAAATGGAGTATTCCGAGTCTAATATCCATGATACTCGTAATTCCATAAGACTTAGTCTTAAGCAAAGAATCAAGTTCTATTAACAAATATCGAGTGGGAAACACTTGATGTAGACTAAGCATGAAATGAACTACGAATGCCGACTTTGCAATCAATAGAGCAAATAACCACAAGTCGATTCTGAGTGAGAGTGGACTCGTAATAAAGAACAAGTTTTTCCGAGTCGCTAACCGAAAAGCGATTAAAGAGATATGTGAAGGCCGAATCGCATAGAAAAGATACTATTTAGCTCAAGTAAGTTTCTAAGACACAAAGAATGCCTTGGAATCAAAACTCTATAAGAATGACATCGTTATACTCGATTCCTTTTGCATGACTCGTAAAGATATAAAGCAGATGTCCGAGTCTTCAAATTTTAATAAACTAAACCAATACTATGTTATTGACACAGATTCATTGTTATCAAGTATATCATGATGAAAAACATGTTTACTTGATGCAATTAGCTCAAGGTCCTTTAAGGAGAGTGAAAACATGGACATTATACACGAGTGAATGGAATGTTATTTCATACCGATGCTCGAAATGAAGGGAGGATGACCTTCAATTGTGGTGTTTGTGTGAAAGGAACTTATGGAGGACATGTTGAAAATAATTACTACGGCATCTTGCAAGAAGTAGTTGAAGTTTAATATGTTGGTGAACCAATAAAAAGGTGTGTGCTATTTAAATGCGATTGGTTTAACCCTAGTCGTCCTCGGGAACTCGGTGCCATAAATTTAGTTCGTATGTTGAAGTGCATCGTACAAGGCGTTATCGTAAGTATGATCCTTTCATATTTGCTAGTACTACAACTCAGGTGTATTATATGTCATATCCACAAGGGGTCCCTAGAGAAAAACTGAATTGGTTAGTCGTAGTGGCAGCGAAACCAAGGGCCGAGTTGATGACCAATATACTATTCCTCTTGCATTCCAAGAGAATAGTATGGGTACGATCGATCCTATAACGGAAACTTTGTCTGGACACTTTGGTTGATAACTTAATATCAGCAGAAGAATTAGTTGATATTGTTTTAAACCAAGAAGATGGGATTGAGGATGTTAGTGAAGAAGAGGAGGGTGAAGAAGATGAGGAAGGTGAATGATGCCGAAGAGGATAGTGACGAAGACGATGATGATATCGATGATGAGGATGATGGCTAGTTGATGATGTTCTTTTTATGTTGTTTTATATTGAATCACTTTCATTTATGTTATAATCAAATGAATTCTTATTAATGTAATGAAGGTGAAACATTTGAAGCATATTTTCTTAATAGAAGAATGTTTATATGTTGTTTTATATTGAATCACTTTAACCGTTGGACGTTTACTAATATTTTTATGCTATTTATGTTAGGAAATATGGAGCGAGGTAGAGGCAGGTCGAAAAGATTAGCTACTCGGGGAAGGGTTAGAAACGTCAATTACTATGGTGAAGGTAATGATGTAAGCACTTCTAGCCCCCTCAAAACCCTCCTTACCTTCAGTCTCCTGTAGGTGGAGCACTATCTCCATACTCCCCTTACAACCAAACTCCAATGGGTGGGTCATTCATTCCTAACCCTCCTTATTTCCAACCTCCAAACATCCCACACATGCGAAGCTCAATGGGTGGGTCTTTCATCCCAAACCCTCCATATTCTCAACATGCTCATATGTACTCAAACCCACCTCATACGTACGCATATAACCAATATGGTATGACCCTTATACCATGCATCCACATTGGTGCCGAACAAAGGCCACCACAAAGGCCTACAAATGATGGGGCAACCGATGCAGGCAACGAGCATGCTAGTCTTGAATCAAGCAATGCTAGCACCTGGGAAAAGATTCGGATTGAGCCAGATGGTGAAGGATAATTGTGATAATAAGTAATAAAATAAATTAAGCTTAATAGTAGAATAGTATAACTAACTATTTTATATATTTCTTGATTAGGTTCTTCACCATTAATAAAGTTGTTGGCATGATTTCCCATTTCTTCCAAAGCAAGTATGACTGAGCATGGCCTACATGGGGTAAAGTTCCACGATCACAATGTGATATGTGGTTTTATGAGTTAAAGGTAATGACAGATCTTTAGTTTTCGAATTTGAGGTAACATAATGACTTATTGTGTATATTTGAACATTATATTATAATTTCATAACTTATAAACTACTTTTTCATTTATAAAGAAATTTTACACTTGGTCTCCAACCGATGAAGTCCAAATAAGAAGAAATTTTGAGAAGAAAGGAAGTGATCGATTAAAGGACTTCATGCTGAAAGCAAACAAAAATAAGAAGAAGCCGAAATGGTTGGGTGACAACTACTGGCGAGAGTTCTTAGAATATTGGGAAACTGTTGAGTACAAGAAGTTACGTGAGTAGGCTCAGAAAAACTGCAATGCTGATCAAGGTGGACTTGGTTCATCGCTCCATGCTTGTGGCTCAATCCCTACGATGGAGCATAAGCGGCAATTGGTACATACTCCTTTAGTGATTATGCATGCAACTATTAACATGTTCATATTAGTAAATTGAATCTCTACTATCTTTTTTGAGTTTAGATGAAGGAGCTTAAAGGAATTCTTCTTCTATCGACCCAACTATTTTCACGAACCCACAAAACAAAAAAGGACAAATGGGTCGACCAAAAATCCAAGGCCATTTATGTGAATCACCTTATACATGTAATTTTCATATTTTTCAATATATGGTCTTCTTTGACAACATGTGATAGTTACATGCCTCAAATATTTATATATTCTTCAGGAAAAGTTTGAAAAAGAGTGGGAAGAGTTGCAGAACACTCGACCCACTCAACCTTCTACCGATGACCCCAACTCTTCCGAGGATCATGTGTCCACCCCTTCACAACATGAGTTGTGGATGAAAGCCAATTCGAACAAGAAATGTCGCATTTATGGACTTAGATATGAGGCTAAAAACTTAAAACTAACCATGTCCTTCAAATCACCGAAAGCTACTACTCCGGATGACTCGGATTTGAGAGCAACAAGTGCATAATTTAACTTCGAGTTACATCAATGGATTGAGCATGCTCATGTGCTTGGGTTAGAAAATAGGCAGCTCAAAGAAAAGATGGACAGTTTCACTGAGCCAATAGCACGCTTCACCGAATTTATGAAATCTCAGCAAGCATCCGAATCTCACCGTAGACCAGTACAACCACAAGAGGAAGAGGAAGAGGAAGAGTGAGGACCTTGAATTCGTTGTGAACTTTTGTGTATTGGTGAACATTTTGCGAACTTTTCACATAATGTGTTTATGGTTCGTTGTGAACTTTTGTATGGTTGTTTTTGTGAACTTGTGAATTGGTTGTAAATATGTTTGGATTGTTGATGATTTTGAACTGTATGTTGGATTTGTATATCCAACTGGGATGAGTAGTTTGTGGCCGGCCCGTTAGTACATAGTTAAATCTTACCCGACGAGTAGTAAAATTAGGTGATTTGGATGGGGAAGAGATTTTTCAATACATAAATTTAGTTCAACTTGAAGAAATATTATGTTTTACATGACCCAAGGCAGTGGACCAAGCCCGGCCCAACCAAGCCAGGCCATAACGGGTGCCGGCCACCACCTGGACAACGGTGGGCTGGCTGGGCCGAGGTCTTTCTTTTTGTTCTGTAATTTAATTTCAATCTGTTAGATTAGACGGTTCCCTTACTTACTTCTCGGACGATCCAATTAGGCGGTCCATTCGTGCCTTTTATTTATTTTTAACGTGGTCCAATTAAGCGGTCTAATCTATTTATTTTCACCTCTAGGTGAGCCATAAAATATAAAAGTATAACATAATACTTAGCTTTAATTAATAATAGGTAAGCCTACTACTTACCGTAATACATAGGTAATAAAAGGAAATCATTGCAAGCACACTACTTGTAAAACACTAATAACATTATTCTAAAGAGGCAAAACTAAACCTCCTTTTCTTTTGTTCTATCCTAAGTTCTATCCTAAGAGGTCTAATCCCTAGTCTATCTTTACTTTCTCTCCTTTAGGGTCACTAGACTAAGCTTCTTTATCCCGGGTGCATTCCTTCAATTCTTCAATTCGGTGGGCCCTAATTTCTTCAACTTCTTTGGCTTCAATTTCTCTTTGACGGACGTGTTCAACCACTCGAGGGTCTATTTCATGAAATTGGAGAGGGGCGATAGCGGGGACAGCTTCTTTAAGATTCATCTCTCTCGGTTCTCAGTGCCTTATGTTGTTGGGGATCTACTTCTATTATCCACTCTAGATAATAGGGAGAAATAAAAGTGTTGGGTGTACCTACGAGTGTCAACAATTTCAGCAAGCTCCTCCAAGTATTCAAGTCATGACTTTGTCCAATTAGAGCTACCAAACCCTTTGAACAATTTGAAGCTAATTGGCCGGATGCAGTCCAATAAGGGTATCATTTACTCTCTTGCTATATGCAGCAACACATGGCCAGAGAACTAGTATGTATTGTTTTTAGGCCCAACGAGCGTATGAAAGGGTGTTGCAAGGTATGTGTTTTAAACTAAGACACCTTCTAGTGCACAATGTACCAAACTACATCGTTATCGTGATTCTTGAGGTGTTACTCCCACCAAAAAGTTGGGTGATCAGCTATCAATGCTTTTCATTTTCGTTGGCGTAAATGAGTTACTAAGTATGCATCAGCTTTTGGAACAGACTTGAATCGGCTTTAAGTGCTCCATTAACCACATCTCGCACATCACGGATCCAAAATCAAAATTAGTGTCCTCGCACTCGTCAAGGTCCAATCGTTTTAGGCCCAACGAAGTAAAATAATAAAAATAAAAAAATAAAAACTTAATAGGAGCGAAATTTAGAGTCTTTTGGCATACACCGGAGGCGTTCCAGCCTCGGCAAGCATCGAACAACCGTCGTGTGGTCAGCGCCGCCGACTCATTCACACCGATTGCTCTCACCCTTTGTTATATGCTTACCTGCAATACTAGGGGATCCCGGAGAAGTCTTCCTCGGAATTTGCTTCGACCCAATCTAAACCTATGATTGTCTCAATAACTATTAGGGAATTAGAGAACAATAATTCTCTAATTGTTGAACTAAACTCAACAACGCCGCCGGTGCCAAGTCCCACCGACCTCCTACTAGCATAAATCTACCTATCAGGTAAGTGATAATAGCCCACCGCATCGTGATGATAATTGCTTTAGCATGGGCATACATGTTTCAATAATATTTCATCAAGTTAGTCGATTTACTCGGCTCCCAATAAGAATCCAGACCTAGATTCTTATTACTCGCTTCAAGAAATATTTGTAAGTCACATGAGGTTTTCCGATGATTTGGGTATAGGTGGTTTTGATAGCCTCGCAACTACCTAGTCCGGCATCGAATTCTTCAAGGAGGGGGCATATTTCCTCATCCCCAAACCTAAAGACATGGTGGTGAAGATCCCAATATGCCACAACAACCCTTAAGAAGGTCCAATACACCTTCACCTGGTGAATGCTAAAAATGACATTCAATCCATAATTGGATAACCCGCATTTATCCATATTACTTATCTCATGTGTCCACCGTGTTAGCTTAGTCATGAAATTTATTTTTTAATGGAAGAAGAGGATACAAGTATGTTCTTAGTTTGGTTCGTATATGTAACACCCCGAAACTTAATCGTAATTTATTATTTTAAATTTGCGTTTTATCTTATTAATATTGTTTAAGAGCAGCTGCGCACAATATGAAATCGAAATAAAAGATGCGAACAAATTTGATAAACGGAAATAATAATGGGTAATTCGTACAAATTTACGCTTGTTACTTCGAAATGTATATATATGTTCAACTAATTTCATTCCGAATTTGAAAAAAATAATTATTAATAAGTAAAAAGAAATAAAATAAAATGGTATATGTATATGTATATATATATATATACACAAATTATTATAACACAAATAAAAAATTAAAAAAAATAATAATGGAAGGATCGGGATATCGGTGGAAGGGAGGAGGTGTTTGAAACACAGACTACATTAATCATCTCCATCCCTCTCTCACCTCTCTTCTCTCACACCCCTCACACTCCCTCTCGCCGCTCGACTACCACTGCCGGCCGGCCAGCCTCACCGGCTTCTTACGCCGCCAGCAAGCCGTCGCCGCCGTACTCGGCCGCTGCCGTACTCCCGCATCAAGTCTCTCTTCTCGCTCCTCCTCGTCTCGCGCCGCAGGGGTAAAACCACCCCCGCTGCCGCCGCTGCTCGGTCGTGCCACCCGGCCGCCGTCCCCGGTCGCCGACCGGCGCCTCGGCCACCACCCAGCCACCTCCATCGCATCTCCCTCCTCTCTCGCTCCGTTCTGCTCGGAACAGCAGGCCGGGCTGTTTCGCCCCGAGGCTACTACCGCTTCCAAACCGGGTTGGTGCCACCACCCTTGGCCGCCGTCCGACGCCCGATACCGTTGACCAATGCTCGGAGCCTCCACCTCAAACTCCGAACCACCACCACCAATTCCACTTCAAAACCCCTTTGAGGTATATCTCTAATTCCCCATTTCTAAGCAAATTTCTATTACGAATTTATGTTGTAATTGAAGAATTAGACGAGTTAATGTGAGTCGTAACTTGGTTGTGGCGGAATTGACAGAATCTTGAGAGAAAATGAAATTGGATTTAGGGTTTAATATGTGTGGATATGGAATTGGAAATTGATTTGGGTTTATTTATAATTGTGAATGTGCTTGTTTAAGTTTTACATGAATATGAATGAATTGTTTGGTGGTGGAAGAATTGGAAGAAAAATATTGAGGATGATTGAAATATGAGCTTGTATATATAGTTTTTTTGTTGGAGATGGTTTAATGAATATGTAAATGAGATATTGAAAATTGATTGAAAATTGAATTTATTGGTGTATGTGTGCAAAACTTGGGTAAACTAATGTAATTGAATCTTGGTTTAGTTAAGTAAGAGTGAATCAATTTGGAAAAGGGGAAATTTGATGAGAGTAATGAGGTATATTAATGTGTGTGAATTAAATGGAAATTGGGTATGCTAAGTTGGATTGAAATTATGAAATAAATGTAAATTAGCCGACGAAGTTGAAGGTTTTAATGGAATTAACAGAGATATTATTGAAAGAGAAATTAGGATTGAAAGGGAATTCGGAATGTTGAATCGAGTTGAGAAGGGAGGAAGAATCGATCTTTATAAAATTGTGAGAGTTTTAAGCCGAAATGAACTTTGAGCAATAAGTGATAAATTAAAAGAAACCGAATGTAAGAGTTTACAAAAAGAAAGAAAAAGTACTATGACAATCTGAATAGAGATCTAACTTATCGAATCAAATGACTCTCCGAAAACAGAAAGCAACGAAAACAATTCGAAGAAAATAACGAAAAACGATATTTAAAAGCAAACGAACAACTACCTCAGTGTACGTTACTAATTGTATTTTTCAAAATATCTAAATGTTTACATGTTAATGAGTTTCACTATTTATCTACGACATACTAAATCATTAACTCGATTATTGGTAATACTTATAAAAGAATTAATTGTACGAATCCATCTCCCGAAAATCGGGATTTCTATAATTAAATTGCTTAACCGGAGCCTTAGCTATAAATATATATGTTGTGACCAAAAATCGAAAAGTTCATGGCACCGGAAAATGAGAATATTGACGATATTGTAACTTGGCTTGTATATTGGGTTGAAACTTGGTTATTGGGATGGTAAATAGACTTCGGCGTGTGGCCGTTGAGTTGTATACTCCAAGCGTGTGGCTCGTTGCGTATTATTGTGAATTTTATACAGGTTTTGAGGCTTTAGCCTAATGGTTAGGCCATATTTCAAACGAAACTCTGCCAAAATTTTTAGAAAATTAGAAAACCAAACCGACACCTCAAGTAGAAAGTATATTCGGTGTACGGATATGAGGACATTTGGGCATACTAGATGAAACGAGTGATATAATTAAGATTAGGCTACATTAAGTACATACTAGAAATGATAGAAGAAAGAGATCAAACTTAAGATTTATTAAAAGAATGGGAAATTAAACTCATCAATTGTTATATACGAATTAAAACTATATCATCAATAGCTTATTTCTGGGAAATGTATGAATATCGAGATCAAAAGGAAATAATATGGATAGGTATGCAAAAAGTAAAAGTTTGGTGATCGTAAACACATATACGTATTGTTAAAAGACTAGTAATCTATAAAAGTAGATTCGTTTTGGAAACAGTAAATCAAATTGAAATTATGCTGCAGTAAATAATCAGCAATTGAAGCGTTCGGCACGCTGAACTACGTTATTGCCTTTACATTTATACTAAAAGTAAAAGTTTTACAAATTAATAGTTGGTGCTTCCAATTCATTGCATTTATAAATAAGTTTTTACAATTTATCATGATTTGGCCATGCAAAGGACCCATTAATCGCTATGACGATCCATGAATGAATGTGATCGTAATCGTAATCTTAATCGTAATCATAATCGTAATCCTAATCGTAATCGTAAATGGTTGATCCGGGATGCCTGGACAACGTTGCTCGCTAGCGCAGCATTGAACCGTTAATCGCTCAATTGTGCACGTAATCGTTAATTTTTCCATTGCGAACGTAATCGTTAATCGTTCAATTGTGCACAGTAATCGTTAATTTTTCTATTGTGAATAGAATCGTTAATCGCTCAATTGTGCATAGAATCGTTAATTGTTCCATTGTGAACAGTAATCGTTAATCGTTCAATTGTGCACAGTAATCGTTAATTGTTCAATTGTGCACAGTAATCGTTAATCGTTCAATTGTTCACGAAATCGATAATCGTTTAACCGTTTAGTCGTTCAATTGTTCATAGCCGACCGCCTTATGGTTTAACGAACCTAGGAGTCGGATCCCATGATTGATTGTTTCACAAGACGGGTCCTAAGTTTGGCTAAATCAAGCAAAGCAAATCGGCAATTGACAAATTTGCAAACCTGTTTATTCAAGAAAATGATTTAAAATGTGCATGATGTAAGTTATAATTTTATTTTACAACAAGCAACGCATCGAGCTTCTAGCTCACACGTCTATTGTTTTATGTTTTTAAATTTTTAGGGACTTGAGCGCATGACAGTATTCGCAATCACATCCAAAGTTTAAAGAGG
This sequence comes from Talinum fruticosum, assembly GCA_021018815.1. NCBI lineage: Eukaryota > Viridiplantae > Streptophyta > Magnoliopsida > Caryophyllales > Talinaceae > Talinum > Talinum fruticosum. The sequence continues at coordinate 14,692,800 of JAITYX010000003.1, read as the reverse complement.
AAGAAAAGAAAAAGCTGGTCGAAGAAGTAATGTTCGACTGTTCGTCTTGACCCCAAACATGTTAGTCCCTTCCTCGGTGTCTTGGCTCATGATTCCTCTCCAGCTGATCCTCGGCATTTTGAAAATTTCATTTTCTGTAAAGAAAAAAATTTGGGTTGGATTGTTACATAAATTGTTTGAAAAATTAATTTGCTCAAATGAATTTGCCTTGTTTTCATTCTAAAAATGAAAACGGCGGTAACGTCTCCCAATTTACAAGTCTTCCGCTGTTAATTGCTTATTTATGTGGTTACGTATTGGGGTGTTACAGAGATAAGGCCTTTTGAATTTAGCATCTTTTTAGCACCAAAGTGGATCCTATTTATAGGAGCTTCCCGGACTTATTAGAGTCCTACCGCAACTCGATCACCAAGCAGCTGCCAACGACCTAGGAGTAACGAGTGGCGGGCGCGGGCCACGGATGTGGACCAACTCATTTCGCGGTTTTCTTCAGCCCGAGCACTTCTTGGACCATTTTATTTTCTACCCCAGCCCATTGTGTAAGCCGTGCTATTATTTTGGACCATGCACTTGAGATTTTTATTTTTTCTTTTTATTATTTTCTTTTAGGGGAATGGGGATTAGTGCAAATTTTTTTGATTTGTCTTTGTAATTTTTCCTAAGTTTTATGCATCATATTAAATAAAAGAATGCATTTCTTAGAATCGAGTCTTGCATCTCATCCCATTGCATAAGAGTCCTCATTACAAAGAAACTACTAAATAAACAAACACCCTACAATGATCGCCGAGTGAGGAAGTTTTGGATCTCGCGTAGAACAGTACTAAAGGTTGATAGACATAGTTCAGGATTGTTCTCGATCATACTATAAAAACCGATATTATAGTGTTAGCCAAAAATACATTCGGCATACAACTAAAAGCAAAGATCATGAAAATCTTACTCCACGCCAATTCCTAGGGAAAGGATGCCCAACACATTTTTCTTCCCGGATTTCCGGAATTCTTACAAAGTGAGGAGATTCCCGGGAAGAGTAACGTCCACATCAAGACTCGGGATATGGATGTCCGTGCGAGTGAGCTGTCAAAAGATGAAGATTAATTTCCATGCAAGAAATTCAAGCTATGATAAGGAAAGAGTTGTGAACTCACAAGTTGGGTCATGATTTGTGTCGCATGGTGGGCGTAGGATGTGGTCAAGTTTAGGAATGAGGTAAAACGATACCCCATGATAGCAGACTGCCTACTCATTTGGGTGAAGAGAACAAAAGTAGAACATGGTCGGAGATGGATTGACCGGAACAAATGGAGGCCACCTGTTCACCCGGATTTGAGGTGTGACCCTATCCCCAAGAGACCAACAAAATCCCAAAGGACCTTCAAACAAGAACATCCTTTCACTTAATTCTCATGCCACAATCACACTTTGGGCAAGTTGGAGTTAGGACAAAGGATGAAGGTTGGCCTACATTCAAGGTTTATTAGTAAATCAGCTAGCAAGAACGAAAGGTCTGCAGGAAAACGGATGAAAAACAGGTGAATATTCAATGTCGAAGTCCACCACAGAGGCAGGGTAGAAAGCTAAAAGTGAGATAAAAGTTCTCTAAAGCATATTTTAAGACAAATTTTGAGATTAAAAAGAAGCATACCGATGTCACACGGTTAAGGGGTTGTCTTAAGAAGTCTATCCCATAAATGTTACGTCGTTGAAGGTAGACCTTCGCCCACAACACGGGGCCGAAATTACGGGATGATTTGTTGAACCGGGAGAAAGATATGGGAAGTATTCATAAAACCACTGGCTGCATGTTGCAAATCAAGTAAGATTTTTATCCACACAAGATTAAAAAAACAAACCATAAATATATTGGAGAAAAGGAGAATTTGAGCATACCTCAATAATTTTCCACAAGCCATTCAACGGCAAATAATTGGTTGAATCCGACTCCGATTTTGTTTGCAAGCACACCGAACGAATAAGGCAAGTATATACAAGAGCACCCCAGCTGAGCCCCTTTATTTTTTCAAGGTCCATTCTGTTCACCAAATAGTGAACATGAACCTTAACAGCTTGCTCTGAGAAGAGGATCATACTCAAGAGTAGAGCAAGCACGATCCGGACTTGTTGTTGAAGAGAGTGTTCAAGCCGTAACGTAACATCCTCAAAGACCTCAAAAAGGATATAATGCTTGATGAAATTATCATGGGGAAACTTATCGGCTACAAGGCCAAAGAGGTGATGAAGATAGTCACAGCTTTTATACAAGCTCCAATCATAGGCTAGGGGCTTTATCTCTGAGCCCAAACTAGATAAAACAGCAAAATCAAAAGGTGTTATAGTCATTTCACCAAAGCAAAGGCGAAAAGTGTTAGTAATGTACCAAAAGCACTCACTAATAGCCCTAATGAGGTCCCTCTCTTTTATCAATAAGGTGGTATAAAGCAAGGTAGAGAGGACCAAACCCGACACCATGCGTGACATCTTCTAGAAAACAAATTCAGCATCTTACATGTCTCCATCCTCTTTATTTTCGTATTTTATTCTATTGGCCCGATGATGAGATCCCGAGTCCTATTTGAGGATTTAGACCTCGGACCGTTATCGATTGGTGCGACATAAGCCAATAAACCACCAAGAACCCCCAAGCATCAAATAAATAGCCTTTTGCCTTGGGTCGATCTAAAAATCCCCTTTTCTTTCGGACGATCCAATACTTGGCCAAGCCTTTAGAGACAACAGAGTCCAAGTGTTGTGTACTAGGAAATTCCAAGTTCGGAATATTGCATGTTACTTTTGTCCAATCGTGCAAGGAGTCGAAGAGCTGAAGACGCTTCATGATCACGAGCATCAAAGTGTTTCGTTTAAGCTCCACAAGACAATCCACACGAGACTAAGAGCTTTTCCCCTCAAAATGACGTCATGGCCGGCGCCTGCAACACCGATGATTTAAGTGTAACGCTGCGTTTTGGCTCGAAGAATCCCTTGGAAACACGATAGGGCACGAAGCCCTAGGAGCGCCCGGTGGCTTCTATCCAGTCCTATCTTTGCTTTATCCAGCTTTAATCTTGTGAGATTCTAGCCCGGTTTGTTTGCAGACTGCTTGGACGACTTGTGGAGTGTAAACTCTAGGTCATTTGTGAGCTAGGTCTCTCACTATAAATAGAGAGCCTTAGCTCTTATTCCGAGGATTGCTTTCTGCTATGTATAATGCCGCAGAAAGCTAACCAAAACATTCATACCTAAACATTACTCGCCAAAATTACTATCAACCATCCATCTCTTCTCCACTAACCATCACTCGAATCGTGCAAAGAGCTAAAGAATATTTAGTTATTCCGATATGCGCACTCATTTAAATGATCTTTAGTATTCCCTACATACATATTTCACAAAAACAAGCCCTTTTTCTTTCATTTGTCATCGGCGCATCAAGAGATCTAGATTAGGAACGTGGGGCAACCTGAGGGCAATCATGCAACCTTCAAACGGTTTATTATTTTTATGCTTTATTTTTCGCTTTTCCACATTTTGGATTAAAGAGATGTAATCGTTCTATTAATTCCTCCCCGCCCGATGTAATTTTTTAGTTTTTCACTTTTCTTTTTCTTTTGCTTTGTTTGTCACTTTCCTTTAAATTTTGTTTTAACATATTGTATGCGTGTGTGTAACGCGCTATTTTAATATAGTGGTGACCATGATGTTCTTAGCTCCAATTTCTATGGACCTTGAATTCCTATCATGCATGCTTCATACAAAGCAGCGTTAGTGGTGACCTCAAAATCTAACTTGATGTAAATGGGAGTATGTGCTCGCTCCGGTGACACTAGAAGGTTCCCTACTCAAAAGCCCTTCTGATTAGAAGCAACGTCAAAGTACATTGTCCACATATAAACTTCTACCCGCAAGATGTTTTCATCTAGGAGATCGAGGTGTTCGGGTTGTGATTTAGTTACAAGTAGAGTAACTAGGAATTCCAATACTATAGTTCCTTTTATTACCTGTTGAGGGACATACATGAGTTCAAATTCCGATAGCATGACTCGTCAATCTGGCTATCTTGCTAGTGATGGTTAGTTGGTCAAAGACGTACTTAATGGGATCCATTGGTGCTACTACATGTACCTTGTGAATCAACATGTAGTGCATGAGCTTCTTGGTAGCCCGGACTAAAGCCAATGTTGTCTTCTCTAGAGGCGTGTACCTAGTATCGTAATATAAGAATTTCTTGCTTAGATAATAAATTGCATACTTTTCTTTTCCATGCCTTTAAGCTAACATGGTTCCCATCGCAATTTCTATTGTAGCGAGATATAGGAGTAAAGGCTTCCTTGGTTGGGGTACAACTAATACTAGTGGATTAACCAGATACTCCTTAACCTTCTCAAATGCCTTCTCGCATTCTTCATCCCAAATTGGCTCGGATCCTTTCTTAAGCTTCTTGAAGATGGGTTCATGGACCATTGTCAATTTTGATGTGAAACGACTAATGTATTGTAAACGTCGTAGGAAACCTCATATCTCCTTTTTATCTTCAGTGGTGGGATCTCCTAGATTTCTTTAATCATAGTTGGATCAACTTCAATTCCTCAAAGTCTAACCACAAAGCCTAGTACTTTGTTCGAGGTTACCCCAACGTCACACTTTTGTGGGTTAAGGGGTATGTTATACTATTTTAGTCTTTCGAAGAATTTTCAAATCTACGTAATCGCCTTGCTCTATCTTTGGACTTAATGATCATATCGTTCACATAAACTTTAGCTTCCTTGAAGGTTTTCTCTTGGAGACATTAAGTCACCCTAGAGGGGCGGGTGAATAGGGTGATGGGTGTTTTTAAGAAAAATCAAACTCTTTTGCACGTAATAGGATAAGAAACAGATTCTGAGTCCAGATTGCACTCAGAAAGTTACACACTCAAAAATACGTGCAAACCCTATTGGGGCAGAAAACCACGAACAGTGCTAATCCAAGCACCAAGTCAAATCCACTAATTCAATCCTCAATTACAAACGATCGATCGTCACCGAATTGCTCCCTTAGACAATTCCTTTACAAGTTTTCCTAGACTCATAAGTTTCCTTATCTCGATCTAGTACTTCCTGACCGAGTTAACCCTTACAGATCAGTGACAACTGAGTTGAGTTAGCCCTTACAGCTCGGTCAAGGGACTTAGAGAGAAAGTAAAGAGTAGAAGTGATTACAAGACTTTCTTTACAACTCGTAAAGTAAAAGATTACAGATTTGGAGTTGTAAAAGCTAGAAGATTGATTGTGGAGTGGAGTGGCTTCTATTTATAGGCACCACGAAAAATGACATTTGTGACTTGTTCTACACTCGGTGAGCTTCAGTAGCCATTGTAACGGCTAGTCTGAGTCACTTAGAAAAAGATCTCGTTGAGATGTGAACCTTGTGTAATGGGTCTTGGCTCAAAAGTACTCCAACCCTGTGGTGGTGATTGAAATCTGGGGTGGAAATAACTCGTTAGCCTCAAAGTTACAATTTTTCAACAAAAGACACCGACACGATGTCTAAGCCATGTCCGGAAATGGTTAATCTCTATCTCGCTGGCGTTTTACGGCTAGAAACCGGGTGCTTTTGTAATTCAAAAGTGGATTAGGCTTGTTTAAACAACCTACAAAAATAAAACAAAGTGGTACTCAAACTATAAAAATACTTTCGTCTAAGATGAGACACGGATAATAATTAAATCAAAGTAATTAAGCACTTAACTATCTTCAGCTCGAAAGAGTGAAATTTTCCGAGTCTAATATCCATTAGGTTTAGATTCCATCTTGATTCAATCCTTAAAATGACCAAGTTAGAAAGAATAAGATATCAAGATGCGTAAAATTGATCAAGTAAATAATTCTCCATAAAGAAACTAATATAGAAATTAGAATTAATGTTGTCATTCATTTTCACTTAAAACACAAAGTTAGTGCTCAGAATAAAAGTGTTAAAGAAATTATTTACTCATGTGATAGTTGTGAGTGGGTCAAAAACACAGCTTATGAATGTTATGCTAAAAGATTGGTTTCCGAGCAGGTCGAACGAGATGAAAACTTCGATAACGGTTTCTATAAAGCTCATAATGACTTAGAATTAAAACCCAAGAGAGATAGAGAGTTATACTTGAGTCTTCAATGTCCCCCTTTTAGATGAAAGGCATTCCATACTTAAGATAGAAACTTTTCAGTTCAAAGAGTTAAGTATTCATAAAAAAATTGATCGGAGCATAAAATATTAATCAAAGTAAAAATACAATAAAGATTGATTATCGGTTCAGCTTCGGTTTAGGTCGGATGAAAACATAACTCGTAACATGTTTCTTCGTATAATCAAAGTAGGATTGTTACAGAGTAAAGAGATAATATTAGAGTAAGAAGAATTAGAACATGTACTTAGAAACAAGTATGCTTAGAAACAGATAAATTTCATATATTGTAAGAAACATTGGTAAAAGGATAAGGTAAGATAAGCTCGAAAAACAACAAAAGGGAAAAGCTCCTCCTAAACCAAACATCTATTTTTCTATCTTTTCTCTCCCCTATGCATTTCAGCAAAAATAACAAAAGGAGGGAGGAAACGAGCAAGTAATTACAAAAGATGTTGGACAAAAAAAAAAAACGGAGTTTGAAAATCAAGAGGAAGGGGCAATCTGTCTCGAGGATGAAGAGCAAGTTGTGCACCTATGCTTATATGCTTGAGTGGAAGTAGCTGGGCAAGGTGGCTGCAGAATGGATACATCCGGAAGTGGAGAAATCCTAGTTCTATGAACCAAAGACATATCCTCCTCTTTTTCTTCTTCTTCCTCAAAGATTGTCATTGGCTGCAATTCCGAGACAGTGCTTTGGACTCGACCAGCTTCACCAGCCTCTTCTAAGGCACTCGAGTGTGATATGAGGAGATCACCTCAAGTTCTTTGTTGCCCTGGTCTTCGAGCTGACCAGCCTTCTTCCTCTTTCTCTTTTTCTTCTTTGTCTCCTCCTTTAGCCTCTCCTTCTTCTAGTTCTTCTTCAACTTCTTCCGATTTGGAATTAGAAGGGCTAGAGGACTCGCTCTTATTCTTCGGAGGATTCTATGTCCTTGGCCGCCTTACATCTTTTGTCTTAGAGGTACTGAATTTGATCACGTTGTTCCTTGATCACCTCCTTGACCTCAGAAATCTAATTCTAACTCTCCTTGTGCTATGTCAAAGCCTAGCTTTGCATTAGACTCGTAGTTGGGATGAAAGCATCGAAAGAGTTTAGAGTTGTTTTCAACTCCAAAGGCAGAGAAGCAAGTTTGTTGACCACTTTTTCAAAAAGCTCAATAGAGGGAGTAGGCAGAGAAGTAAAAGGACCAACAGGTAGGAGTGGAGCTTCTAGAGTTGTCCGAATCCGAGGTGGAGGAGAAGGTGGTGGTAACTAAGACGCATCAACCAAGACACCAAGTTTGACTTCCTAGTATCCTGCACTCCATATGCTCATTCCCGCTAGGACAAACAAGCAAGTTCCAAGTAAGAGTTTGGGTTAGAAAGTAAAGGGACCTTGAACGGAGTGAAAATAGCATTCAAAAGAGCTCCGAAGGGATAAAGAGCCGACTTCTTAGAATTAGAGTGCATAGTTGCCATATGCTCCAAATTGAAAGTGAAGAGGTCTACTTTGTAGCCCTCGAGAATGTCTTAGAGAACCTTGAGAACTTTGGAGTTGGGTTTTGTTTTGACTGGGTAATGAGAAAAGAAAGTTCTCATCGGAATGAAACACATAAGATCGGCTTCGAGTTCATCTCGAGTCACGGATGAAGACTCAAGACTTTACATGTACATCATTCTAAGTTCCATCAAAGAATCAGGTATAAGGCTTCAGCTCTCATAAGGTTTTAATTTCAAGTCATTCTATGTGCCTTAGAAACTTTTCTCGAGTGATATAGCATCTTTTCGAGTGTTACGGAATCTATTGCATTTGTTTTCATTTGCTTCGATCGACCGAGAAAGCATACTCTTACATGCCATTCTACACACTCGTTCGAATTACTCGGACAACACTCAAAAATATTGTATGTTCAAACATTTACTATAACGTGCATAAACTCAAATCCGACTTCGTGTTCCAAGAATTACCTTGATAATTCATTCTTCTAAGTCAGCATATTTTGTTTGAATTTTACATTGTCTAAATCAAGTCCTGTCTACTCCGTTATTCTTGATTTGACTTGATTTACTTTTAGATTGACTTAGATGGATTTCGAGTCTCATGGATATTAGACTCGTAAAATTCCATTCCTTTTCCGACATAGATAATTATTCACTTAATTATCTTAATTAATTTATCATCTGTGTCTAATCATGGACCAAAGTATTTTATACTTTGATAACCAAATTCATTTACTTTTTGAGGTTATTCAAACGAGGCTATACTATTTTTGAATTACAAAAGTAACCGGCTTCAAAACTTCAAATCACCAGACAGACGAGGCTTTTAGTTTTACTTATGACCAAGGCCCGTACACTATGTTCTGGGTTGTATGTTTCCAAAATTGGAAATCTGTAACGCTAAGCTTAACGGTGGTTTCCACCGTACTTTTCAAGACACCACCAAGTGAATTGGGACTTTCAATGGAGTCAAGAGCCGTTGCCCAACATTCACACTTCAACGGATATTTTCCGAGTGACTTAGAAAATCCATTACAATGGTCCCAAAGGACTTTCAGTCGAAGATAGTCACAACGGCTAATCTACTTGGTCATTTATAAATAGAAGGCAACTCTCAAGACTTGAAGATTGCTGAACCAACTCGTCAATACACGTACTTAAGCAAAAGTCTTTGTATTCATACTCAATCTTCGACTTACAACTCCAACTCGTATTTAATATTCTTTGAGTTGTAAGGTCTTATAATCTGTTACAAACACTTATTCTTACTTTCCGAGTAAGGTCCCTTGACCGAGCCGTAAGGGTTATTTCAGCTCGCTTGTCCCTAGCTGTAAAGGTTATCTCGGCTTAGGAAGTACTAGATCGGATAAGGGAATTTATGAGTATAGGAAAAACTTGTAAGGAGTTGTTTATGGGAGCAACTCGGTTGAGTAATTCTACCGTATTTTGTGGATTCAAAATAGTGGATTTGACTTCGTGCTTGGATTATCACGGTCCGTGGTTTTCTCGCCCCAGGAGGGTTTCCACGTAATTTCGAGTTGATACTTTTCTCGGGTCCAATCTAGACTCGCATGCATTTAATGTTCTATCCAATCTGTATCTTCATCTTCCTCTTAACTCGAGTCGGTGATTTTTTGAGTTCATTCTTGACTCACATTCTTCTCGGAGTCATATCTATTGCTTACCTCGTGCGAATTTCCTCATAACCCTATTCACCCTCCTCTAGGGTGACTTAGCTTCTCCGAGAGCAAACCTTCAATTGGTATCGAGCCTAGCCTTTGAGAAAGGATCTAACCATCCAAAGGTCTAAAGATCAAATGGCTCGTAACAACGGAGAGTTTGATGAAGGAAGATCTTCCAGCAGACCACCAAAGTTTAAAGGATCTAACTTCGTACACTCGGAAGAAGCTCATGGAATTTTTCTCGCTAGATCATGATGACGATGTCTTGAACATCATACAAGTAGGCAACTACATTCCCATGAAGACGGAAGAAATAAGACTCGTGCCTAAGACAAAGGCTGACTTCACTACTAATGAAGTAGAAAAGTTCGGAAAGAACTTTAAAGAGATGAACATTCCGATGTGCACCATCAACTCAGAAGAGTACAACCGAGTGTCCGCTCGTGACACGACCAAAGAAGTATGGGACACACTGGTCAACACTTATGAAGGCACAAGCCAGGTAAGACAAGAGAAGATAAGCCAATATTATCACAAGTATGAGCTGTTCAAGATGAAGCCGTAAGAAAACATCACTCCTATGTTCATCCGCTTCACTAAGATTACCAACAATCTCAAATCTCTGGGTAAAAATATTTCCCAAGAGGAAATGTGCAGAAAGATACTCGAAGCCTACCCAAGAGAAGATGGGGTCCCAAGGTAACAACTATCAAAGAGGCTCGTAACTTGTCTCTACTCGAAGCCGCACGAACTCATTGGGAAGCTTCTCACCCATGAGATCCACCTGGAAGAGGAGCATGCAGAGGTCAGCACCAAAAAGAACATTGTGCCGAAAGCCTCGTAAACCAAAGAAGCAAATCTGAGTTCTTCCGACTCGAAGAGGATCCCATGGCACTTATTGCTAGAGGTTTCAAGAGAATAATGAAGCACAAGAGATGGGATAAGAAGCCAAGAGAAGAATTCTATAAGAAAGACAAGAAGGATAGAAAAGGTAACCACTCTTCCCCTTCAAAGTTATCTTTGACTAAGAACTCTGGTCTGTTTTGAATGTGGCAGCAAGGAACACATAGTCAAGGACTCTCCCAAGAGAAAGAGGGACAAAATGAAGAAAAAGGCTATGAGCAACATGGAGTGATGAAGACTCATTAGAAGACGATGAAGACTCGGATGACTCAAAATGTTTGATGGCACTCTCTCGACTCGTAAGTCGAAACAGTAGTCGACTCGGATCACTCATGAAGACTCATACTTTATACTTACACTTTTCTAAGTTCCATCAAGGAATCAGGTATAAGACTTCATCTCTTATAGGGTTTTGATTTCAAGTCATTCCATGTGCCTTAGAAACTTTTCTCGAGTGATATAGCATTTTCTCCAAGTGTTATAGAAACTACCGTATATATTTACGCTGATTCTAACCGACTCGTAAAGCATACTTCGCATGCCACGTCACACTCAGCTTTGAGTCACTTAACACTTAGGCATATCGCATGGTCAAACACTTTCCTTCACGCTCATAAACTCAGGTCCGACTTTGTGTTCCAGGAATTATATTGTTAATTCACTATTCTAAGTCAAGCATATCTTGTTTGAACTTTGTTTAGTCTAGATCAAGTTTTTCTACTCGATCTTCTCCTTTTGACTTGATTATATTCTAGACTGACTAAGATGAAATTTGAGTATCATGGATATTACACTCGGAAAATTCCATTCCTTTTTCGACTCGGATAATTATTCACTTAATTATCTTAATTATGTTATTATCTCGTGTCTAATCTTGGACCAAAGTATTTTATACTTTGAGAATCAAATTGAGTCACTTTTGTAGGTTATTCAAATGTGGCAATCCTATTTTTAAATTACAAAAGTAACTAGCTTCAAAATGTCAAATCACCAGCAGACAAGGCTTTTTCCACCTTCGACCTAGCCCCAAACACCGTATCGGGGTTGTGTGTTTCCAAAACTAGAAATCTGCAACACTAAGCTCAATGGTGGTTTCCACCTTACTTTTCAAGACACCACCAGTGGTTTTGGGACTTCCAAAGGAGTTAAGAGCCGTTGCCCAACGTTCATATCTCAATGGATATTTTCCGAGTGACTTAGAAAATCCATTACAACAGCTCACAAAGGACTTCAAGTCAGAAGATGGACACAACGGCTAAGCCGCTTGGTCATCTATAAATAGAAGCCAACTTTCAAGACTTGAAGACTCGCTGAACCAATTGTTAATACACATACTTGAGGCAAATTCATTATATTCATTCCCAATCTTCTACTTACAACTCCAATTCCGTATTTAATATTTCTCCGAGTTGTAAGGTCTTGTACTTAGTTACAAACTCTCTTTCCTACTTTCTAAGTAAGGTCCCTTGACCGAGTCGTAAGGGTTAACTCAGCTCGCTTGTCCCTAACTCGTAAGGGTTATCTTAGTTAGGAAGTACTAGATCGAGATAAGGGAATTTCTAAGTCTAGGAAAAACTTGTAAGGGGTTGTCTAAAGGAACAACTCGGGTTGAGTCGATCTACTGTATATTGTGGACTCAAAATAGTGGATTTGACTTCGTGGTTGGATTAGCACAGTCCGTGGTTTTCCGCCCCAGGAGGGTTTCCACGTACTTTCTGAGTTATCACTTTTCCGAGTGCATTCTAGACTCGAGACAGTTTTAAAGTTCTATTTAATCTGTTTCTTTATTCTTTACTCGAACTCCGAGTCGATGCTTTTCCGAGTTCATTCTTGACTCCCACTAACCTCATAGTTATATCTATTTTAAATTTCAAGCAAATTTCATCATCACCCTATTCAACCCCCTCCTCCTCTAGGGTGACTTGGACTCTCCAAGAGCAAACCTTCAACTCGGACACTAAGGAAACAAATCCTCAGGAGGTAATTGAATACTTTCTCAAGTTTTCTAAAGTTGATTTAGCTAAGTATATTTACACTTTGGAAAAGAAGTCCAATTCCGAGTCTTCTCTTTTAAAGAACAACTTGAGTTAATCACTTCGAGAGCATCTCTTTAAAAAATGAATTGGAAAACCGAGACTTACTCTAAGAGAACTTTAGACTAGTGCTCAATCCAATGAGACTAAGTCTAAATTACTCGGAGGGTAAAATAAGCAACTAAAGCAAAAGCTCAACGAGTCTCAAGATCTTGTTTTAAAGTTTACTCAAGGTTAGAAAAACCTTGATATGCTCTTAGTGTCTCAATGTGTCTCCTTCAGAAAAGAAGGTCTTGGTTTTAACAAAGAGAAGGAATCTAATTCCTACTCAGAACTTTTCAAAAAGGATTCTAAAACCGTGAAGTTCGGGAAGGTTGAGCACGGTCCCGTTCATAAGAATGAAAGGAGGACTCGAGCCTGCACCAGCTTATAGGAGAAAACCTTCTCCACCGGTTTATAAAAGAAAAGTTTTTGAAAAGAAAGAGACACAGACTCAGTTCTATAAATGAAAGACTCAAAATCAGACCAAACCCAAAGTCATTCAAATCAGGTTACGAAAAGTCTTCTTCCTCAGAAAGGACCACAAGTAAAGGGTGTTACTCGGGTTCGTTAGAGGAAGTGAGAAGGGTTAGTTTGTTTCGACTTGCAGGTAACTTAGAAAAGAACAAAAGGGCATTAGTATCTAGACAAGTGGATGCTCACGGCACATGTCGAAGATTCAAGACCCTTTTCCGAGTTAAAGGACTACAAAGGAGGAAAAGTCACATTTGGGGATGACAAAGAAAGGCAAGATAATTGGGATTGCCAAGATTGGCAAAAGAAGCAATCTAGTCATCCTAGTATACCTTGTCAAAGGTTAAAGTACAACTTGCTAAGCATCTCTCAACTATGTGATAAAGGTCAAGAGGTAAGATTTACTCGGACCAATTACTATATTTCGATGATGCTACCAAAGAGATCAAGCTCTCAGGTAAGAGATCGGGTAACACTTACACTATTCCTCTTTTTACCCGAGTCGAACTTATCATGTTTAAAAGCATCTCTTCATGATGATTCATAGGCATGGCATCATAGACTAGGTCATGTTAGCATGCATACCATTAAGAAACTTGCATCCCATGGTTTAGTCAAAGGATTGTCGAATTGTGCATTTAAGAAAGATAAAATTTGTGAAGCATGCACAAAAGGGAAGCAAGTCGATCATCTTTCAAATCTCTCGAAAATTGTTTCCACATCCAAGGTGCTTGAAATGTTGCATATGAATTTATGTGGTGAAATCCTTGTCAAGAGTCTCGGAGGTCAATCATATGTGCTTGTTATTCTTGATGATTACTCACGATTTACCTGGGTGTGTTTTCTTAAGCATAAAAATGAAGCTTTTAAAGAGTTCAAGCAAGCTCTGCAGGAAAATCCAAGTTGAGTCTCGGACTCAGATCCGGAGAATTCGAACCGACCATGGAAGGGAGTTCGACTACTCGTAGTTTGCAGAGTTTTGTGATAAGAATGACATCTCTCATAACTTCTCAGCACCAAGAACACCTCAACAAAATGGACTAGTTGACATAAAGAATAGAACTCTTGAAGAAATAGCAAGGACTATTATGATTGAACACATTCTACCCTACTATTTCTAGGCCGAGGCAATCAACACAGACTAACTACACTTTGAACAGATGCCTCATCGGACCCATCCCTAAGAAAACACCATAGAGCTTTACAAAGGGAAGAAACCTAATATTTCATACTTCGGACCCTTTAGATGTAAGTGCTTTGTTCACAACAATAGTAAGGATCACTTGACCAAGTTTGATGCTCGGTCGGATGAAGGTATTTTTCTTGGTTATTCATATCATAGCAAAGCTTATCGTATCTTCAATAAAAGAACTAACAAAGTGGAAGAAAGCATCCACGTTGTGTTTGATGAGATTGAATAGGAAAAACTAAGTGAATCATCATTCTCGAACCTAAAGCTCAGCAGAGATGATGATCGTGATGAAAATGAGCTCATCAAGAATCAAATCCATGACACTCGTAATGAAGTCACTCGGAATGAGACAACTCAAGAACAAGCTTAGAATGTTGAAGGACAATCTGATGAACAAGCTCACTCAGTAATAGGCTTCTGCAGATCAACCAATTCAACCTACAGATCCGGTGAACCAAAGAACAGTAGAGCTTTCAAGTATGCTTCTAGTCACCCACTAGAAAACTTCATATCCGACATCAACAAGTGGAGTAAGAACTCGTTCCTCTCTTCAAAATCTATGTGCATTCATTGCATTCATATCATTAATTGAATCCAGAAATGCAGTAGAGGCCCTTAATGAACCTGAATGGGTAGAGGCCATGCAAGAGGAACTCAATCAATTTGAAAGAAACCAAGTCCGGACTCGACCAAACGACCTTCCGACCACCCAGTCATAAGAACCAAATGGGTATTCAAGAACAAACTAGATGAAGGTCGGTTGGTAGTCGAAATAAGGGTAGACTTGTGGCTCAAGGTTACAATCAAGAAGAAGGGATTGATTATGGGGAAACCTTTGCACCTATAGCCAAAATTGAAGCTATTAGAATTTTATTAGCATTTGCATCTAGCATGAATATCAAATTGTATCAAATGCATGTGAAATGTGAATTTCTCAATGGTTTTATTGAAGAGGAAGTCTATGTTGAGCAACCCCCGGATTTGAAAACTCGGATTTTCCAAATCATGTTTTTAAACCGCAAAAAGCTCTCTATGGTCTTAAACAAGCTCCCGGAGCTTGGTGTGAAAGACTAAGCAATTTCTTGGTTCAAAAAGATTTTAGGAGAGGTCAGATTGACAAGTCTCTCTTTATAAAAACCAAGGGGAAAGACTTTCTGATTGCTCAAATATATGTTGATGACATAATTTTTGGAGCTACTAATGAAATTCTCGTGTCAAGAATTTTCTCGAGTTAATGCTACAGGAATTTCAAATGAGTATGATGGGAGAACTCAATTTCTTCCTTATTCTACAAATCAAGCAAGACATAGATGGAATATATGTCCATCAATCAAAGTACACCAAGGAGCTACTAAAGAAGTACAAACTTCAAGATGCAAAGCATGCAAGAACCCCCATGAGTAGCAGAGATAAAACTGGACTCGGATGAAAAAGGTAAAGCAAGTAGATCGAAACTCTATTGAGGTATGATTGGATCTTTGCTATATCTTACTTCCAAGAGGCCGGACATAATGTTTAGTGTTTGCCTCGTGTGCAAGATTTCAAGCTAATCCTAAAGAATCACATCTCACCGTAGTGAAGAGAATATTCGGATATCTTGCAAGGACTCATAATTTAGGTCTATGGTACTCCGGAGACTCAAAACTAACTCTCACTGGATACTCGGATGCTGATTATGCTAGGTACAAAGTTGATAGGAAGAGCACCTCAAGAGCCTTCCAGCTTCTAGGTCAATCCCTAATATTTTGGCACTCAAAGAAGCAAAACTCAGTAGCTCTATCAACTGTCGAAGTTGAGTATATTGCAGCTGGGGCATGCTGTGCTCGTAACTTATGGATAAAGCAACACTTGAGAGATCTTGGACTTACATTCAAATCAATTCCAATCAAGTGTGATAATCGAGTGCAATCAGCATCATCAAGAATCCAGTTCAAGCACTCAAAGACAAAACATATTGAGGTCAGGTATCATTTCTTAAGAGACCATTATATTGAACTTGAATTCACTCCTACCAATCTTCAATTAGCCGATATCTTTACTAAGCCACTTAGTGAGGATCAATTTTGCTTTATTAGGAATGAGCTTGGTATGTTAAACACATAATTATGTGCTTTTCCGTGTGAAATTTCTCTACATGATTATGTGTTGTGTGCTTACTTTTCTTAATAACCATTAGTTCAGTTGAACCAGTGATACTGAGCTAAGAGTTATTATCCGTTTGCGGTTTCGAGTTGCTCGAAACTTAGCCGAGTCGACTCGCATTTTGAGAAAAATGGACTTCAAACTTCTAAAATCATCTCTAGACAAGTGGAGAATTTCATAATTTAAAAAAAAAAATTTTTCTCTCTCTCTCTCGTGCTCGTGATCGGACAACTAGCCCGTTGGGAGACAACCGCTAGAATTCTAACCGTTGGAGACGAGAACAGTCACACCGGTCGAGGTGACCGCCGAAGAGCCGAGTCGAAGGGACACTGAACGACGCTTACTTCTCTATAAATAGCACTTATTTTCCTTCATTTCGCTACTTTACTCTTCGCTTACTTTCACTCTCGCAATTAAATCTTCATGAACAAGCTCTCTTTGATCAAAGCATAGCTCGGTGATCTCAAGCTTAGTGAAGAACATCTCAAGTAAGCTCTGTTGCTCTCAGCTCTCTACTCTTTTCTTTTTCACTCTCATCGAGCTTTCTCTCTTTCTTTCTTCCTCTCTCTCTCAAAAGTTCACCTCTTTCCTCTCTTTTCAACATCAAAATGCCGAAGAGAGGTTCTCACCTTGATTTTCTTGGTTCTCGCAACCAAGAAACCTCACACAAAAAGCAAGGAAGGTCCCTCCAATCCTTCCAAACCTCTTGTCACCCAACATCTCACGTTGGATGATAAATTCTTTCCAACCACAAAATTTTTGTGGTTGCCTCACATAAAGTCCACAGGGGTTTACAATTTCCTCTCGTTTCGGTGATTTCATCTACCCGTAACTCGTTTCGAGTTCTACTCAAAGCTTTCTAGCTCGAGGGTATCCTCAAAGCTTTGAACAACAACCCCATACCTTTCAACGTCTTTTTCCTTCTCCACCATCTTTTCAAAGTATCCTCACCTCCGGAGTTCAGGACATCACCGTCCGCATAAATGCTTCCCTTCTCCATCGTCTTTTCAAAGTATCTTCTCGTTTCTTGAATAGCAACCCCATACCTTTCAACGAGGTTGTCGACGACTTCTTTGAGAAGTACGCTAAAGAATTCCCTAGGTCACGCAAAAACTTCTCTCGTAACCCAACTAAAATCAAAAGCTCGTCTTCTCGTGTTTCCTATTGATGAGAACCTTCTTCTCACAAAGCATTCTAGCAAGGAGAACCCCAACTCCAAGCATCTCAAAGCTCTATTTGATATTCTGGAGTGCTACGAAGTAGATCTCTTTCCCTCCATAATTGAGCAAATGGAAGCCGTGCCGGCTCGGACTCGTAACAAGAAGACCACCCCTCTTCCTTTCGGGGCTCTTCTCACTCTCATCTTCAAACAATTCAAAGTCCCTCTTCCCTCGGATCCTAACGCTGTTTCGAGGCCGCCATAGTCGTTGGCAAAAAGGAACTTGTTGGGTATGGATACCGAGAAACCCAACCGGGTGTCCGGGTCCATAGCTCGAACCGAGGCCACATTCTCCGCCTTAGACTCAAACTCGGCCCCTCTTTCTCTACCTCCTCCACCTCAAGTGTTTCTCATATCATTTCCTCTCGCCTTGTCACTCGCTTTCGTGGACAAGATCTCCTCGATGTCCACCGAGTTCAAGGACATCCTCCTGGTCATTGAAGACTATCCTTTAGTCTATGACCATTAACCGTAAAATAGCCTAATCCTGCATCCGAGAGCAAGCAGGACGTGCTCCTCGAGATGAAGGCCCCGGTTAAGGAGCAGAGGGAGCCGATCGGGCTCCTTTGAGAGGCGATCCAAGGCGTCTCAGGATCCCGTCTACTTAGACACTTCTAAGGAATCCTCGAGTCCGGCCTAATCTTCCTCAAAAGAGGAAGAAGAAGCAGAGAAGTAAGAAGGAGAAGAAGAGGCGCCTGCGGCTGAGGTAGGTCCATCTCGAGGCAGGGGAGAAAGAAGTAGAACAAGGAACAAGCAGCAGCGAGAGGGTCCAAGTGCTCCGTAACCTCAATCGGAGATGATCAGCTCGACACGTAGTCCGAGTGGGTCGAGGATCTTGCTGACCATTACTTCGAGTTTCTATAATGAAATTTCATTAATAATCCTACTATCAGCGTCCAATCATTGATGTGTCTATCAAGTACTTTTTTCTTACTCTCATACCTTAGATCTTGCTATGAAATCTCGGCTTATTTGCTCTAATAGATAGATGTGCTCTTATAGAACTCAATTTTATCACATCTTACCGACTTATTTTCCGAGCTAGATTGAAAAACTAGATCTTTATCACTAACAAAGTTTTGTCTAAGTATGAAATGTCTTTCATCAAAGAGGGGGAGATTGAAGACTTTGACTTTACATGTACATCATTCTTAGTTCCATTAAAGAATCAGGTATAAGGCTTCAGCTCTCATAAGGTTTTGATTTCAAGTCATTCTATGTGCCTTAGAAACTTTTCTGAGTGATATATCATCTTTTTCGAGTGTTACGTAATCTATTGCATTTGTTTTCATTTGCTTCTAACTAACCGAGAAAGCATACTCTTACATGCCATTCTACACACTCGTTCGAATCACTCGGACAACACTAAAAAATATCGTATGTTCAAACATTTACTATAACGTGCATAAACTCAAATCCGACTTCATGTTCCAAGAATTACCTTGATAATTCATTCTTCTAAGTCAGCATATTTTGTTTGAATTTTACATTGTCTAAATCAAGTCCGTCTACTTCGTTATTCTTTATTTCACTTGATTTTCTTTTAGATTGACTCAGATGGATTTCGAGTCTCATGGATATTAGCCTCGTAAAATTCCATTCCTTTTCCGACTCGCACAATTATGCACTTAATATCTTAATTAATTTATCATCTGTGTCTAATCTTGGACCAAGGTATTTTATACTTTGAGAACCAAATTGATTTACCTTTATAGGTTATTCAAACGAGGTTATCCTATTTTTGAATTACAAAAGTAACCGGCTTCAAAATGTCAAATCACCAGCAGACAAGGCTTTTTATTTTACTTCGACCAAGACCCGCATCAC
The DNA here is from genome assembly GCA_021018815.1 of Talinum fruticosum. NCBI lineage: Eukaryota > Viridiplantae > Streptophyta > Magnoliopsida > Caryophyllales > Talinaceae > Talinum > Talinum fruticosum. Next base: position 14,673,659 of record JAITYX010000003.1, on the reverse strand, counting down.
GTATTCGGGTTGTCTATTTCCAAAACCGAAAATATGCAACGTTAAGCTTAACGGTGGTTTCCACCTTACTTTTCAAGACACCACTAGTGAATCGGGACTTTCAAAGGAGTCAAGAGTCGTTGCCCAACGTTCACACTTCAATGGATATTTTCCGAGTAACTCGGAAAATCCATTACAATGGTCCCAAAGGACTTCCAATCGAAGATGGTCACAACGGTTAATCTACTTGGTCATCTATAAATAGAAGCCAACTCTCAAGACTTAAAGATTGCTGAACCAACCGTCAATACACGTACTTAAGCAAAAGTCTTTGTATTCATACTCAATCATCGACTTACAACTCCAACTCGTATTTAATATTCTCTCGAGTTGTAAGGTCTTGTAATCTGTTACAAACACTTATTCTTACTTTCGTGTAAGGTCCCTTGATCGTGTCTGTAAGGGTTATTTTAGCTCGCTTGTCCCTAGTCTGTAAAGGTTATCTCAATTAGGAAGTACTAGATCAAATAAGGGAATTTATGAGTCTAGGAAAAGCTTGTAAGGAGTTGTCCGAGGGAGCAACTCTGGTTGAGTCATTCTACTCGTATTTTATGGATTCAAAATAGTGGATTTGATTTCGTGGTTGGATTAGCACGGTCCGTGGTTTTCTGTTCTAGAAGGGTTTCCAAATAATTTCGTGTTGATACTTTTCTCGTATCCAATCTAGACTCGCATGCATTTAAAGTTCTGTCCAATCCGTATATTCATCTTCCTCTTAACTCGAGTTAGTGATTTTCTCGAGTTCATTCTTGACTCACATTCTTCTCGTAGTCATATTTAGTGCTTAACTCGAGCGAATTTCCTCATCACCCTATTTACCCCCTCCTATGGTGACTTAGCTTCTCCGAGAGCAAACCTTCAACGAAAAGTTCGTTCCGGACTAAGGAGGCTCTTTAGCGTATTTGTCAAAGAAATCATCAACGATTTCATTGAACGGAATAGGATTGGAGTTGAGAAAGAGAGTCTTCACATTGAAAAGTTTGTGAAGTAAGGCAAGATTGATTCAAACAGTCTTACCTTGAACAAGAGAATTATTGATGCTCTCACCGGCTATCATATGAGTGTATTACCGAGATAGAACGTCCGGGAAGATGTACTCATAGAAACAAGGATAGTTGTATACACTGGTTTTGGCGGTGTGTTTCAACTAGGAAAAGGAGGTTTTATGGAAGAACTTGTCGTCTAGAATAAAGTGTTCAAGTGACAAAGTGTTTTGGTTCTTTTGAGGCAAGCTTTTGCCTTTGCTTGGTGCGGCCTCGGAATGAGTGGATTTGGTTTTGGCCTTCTTGGTGGCCAAATGTGAGACCCCGAAATTTCAGGTGCTTGCTCGGTAGTGAATTATTAGAATTTTCCCGAGTCGGAATTAGAAACCCGAGAATTGAAACCCGAGTTTGGGCTAGCTAAATTGGGCCTTGAGAAGCTAGTTGGGCCCAATTAGAATAAAAAAAAAGAGAAAAAGAAGAAAAAGAAAATGAGGAATGAGAATGGAGGTGGCTGGCAATTGTGGGATGAGTTGGCAATTTATGAGAGCAAAGGGTAAGGGGGTCCAATTAAGCTTAGGCAAGCATAGCATTGAGGTGTGATTAGGAGAAGAGGAGAGAGAGAGAGTGAGGCGGAGACAAAAGAAAAGAACGAGGAAATGGAAGAAGCAGGGACGAGAGGAGGGCGAGAGAGGGAGGACGCACAGAGAGAGAAGGAGAGCGAGCGGGAGTGAGGGCAACGCCGAAACCGGCAGCCGGCGGGCACGGCGAGCCCGAGGACAGGCGCCAGACGAAGGAGAAAAGAAAAGGGAAACGAAAGAAAGGAGAAGCAGAGCAGAGACGAAGTAGAAGCGGAACAAAGCGAGAGCGGAGAGAGAGCGAGGGGCCGGTGGCCGGTGAGCGCCCGAACGGCGAGGTCGCCGCCGCTGGTGGGCAAGGGAGAGCTCGGGCTTGAGAGGCCGAGCAGAGCGGAAGAAGAAAGGGGAACGAGAGGACGCCGAGCGGGGAAAGCGAAAGGGACGCCGGAAATCGGCAGCTGGCGAGCGAGAGGAGGATGGGCAGCTGAACCGGGTAGAACCCAGTCGTAACCGAGACCAGAGAGCGAGAACCGAGAGGAATCAAAGCAGTAACGAAGGAGCAGGGGGTCGGAAAGAAGGAGGAAAGGGAAACCGAGAGGAAGAAAGGGAAGGAGGAAACAGAACCGAACCCAATTCTGAAACCTCCCAAAACCGAATTCTTAGAACCTCTAAGAATTTAAGGTGAGTAATCTGAATTCATCCTCCAAAATAAAATGAATTAGGAGGATTGAACATGAATTCGAAGCATGAAATTGGAAACCCTAAGCTAATTGAAGAAGCTAGAGGCCTAAATTCACTAAATTAGCCACTCGCGAATCAAGAGCATGTTGTGAATTTGTGATGTTTATCTAGTTTTGAAATTGTGATGTTTAAATACGATTGAGCATGATTAGTGAGAATTGAACGGGATTAGCTTGGACAGAATTAGGGAGAGAAATCGGAAGTTAACTTCATGATTCGTATGCGATTTTTCAAGAAATAAGCATGCTCGTCCGAATTTCTTTGAATTCATGTGTAGCCCGAAACTCCTGAAACTTTTACTGCAGCTTCCTGATGATTTATGAGAATTTCCTGTAAAATTTCGTATGCATTGGATGAGTAGATTGGGAGATATGCTATATTAAGTGAAAATGTTCTGTTTTGGGCTAAATCGCATATAAGTGAGTATCGGAATTAAGAACTGAATTTAAGAAGTTATGTGGCTAGATTAAAAGATATTCATTGATTAAGAAAACTTATAGAACCATTAACCACTTATACGCGATGTTACGCGAGCATGAAAACGATGAGTTCATTGATTAGGAATCCTAGTTGGCATGTTCATGTGATTAAGTGTTTATCTTGAATTACATCGATGATGAATGACATAAGCATGCGCGAGTGAAATGAATTGATTATGCTTGAGTTGAAACTTGCTCATGTGAATTGCTTGTTTTTGAAGAAGTTACGCATGAACGTGTTAAGCATGAATCATATGAATTCGAGTGCATCTCTTGAATAAGTAATAAGAAAATAAGAAACATAAAGAACTAAAGAAGGGAGAAAGGATTGTGTTATTGATCTAAGACCCCATGAATTAAAGAACCCTCCGAAGCTATGGCCATAGAAGTGTCTCGTCAACCCGAAGCCACGAATTATTTTGCTTCTACGAATTATTGACGAGTATGCGTCCTTCAGTGGAAGGGAGGCCGCCTCGAGGCCACGAATTATTTTGCCTCGAGGCCACGAATTAGCCTCCGTGAACCGAGCCCACGAATTATTTTGGCTCCAAGAACTGGGTCTTTAGAGCGTAACATAAATCTTCTTTCCATTCGAACTAAGAAGACTTAAAAGAATTATGTTATAAAGAAGCGAATGATCGTGCATATCGAACAAGAAAGAATTAATGATTTATGAAATGCACGATTGAACTCAAGAGGAAGAATAAGAAGGAGATCAAATCCTGTCTTCATAAGAAATGAATTTGATAAGAAGCAAGATATAATTTAGGTGATGAATGCCTTGCATGATGAATGATTTACTCGATGAATAACTTACTTGATGAATGATTTACGTGACAAATAATTTGCTCGATGAGTGATTATATGATTTACTTGCGTAGAAAGACGAATGATGCATGTTTAATTGAATTCATGAATAAGTGATGTTATTATGATTCTCGGCAAGTTGGTAAGTTTAGAATCTCGCATGTCTTAAGCGTATTTGATTTGAATCGGATGTCATGAATGAATTGTGAATTTACGTGTGTTTGTTAATGAATTAATGTGCAAAGTGAAACCCGGGGTTGAGTTTGGGTTATTCACTGGGCTAGTGAGCTCATGACATCACCAACATTTCAGTGCGAAGTTAGGACTCCCTGGAATTGCTTTTGGCTATTAGAAGAAGCGAACCATCGGATAGGACTTCTCCGGACTTCTCCGTACTTTATGTTTTTCATGTTTGTAAAGACCAGTTGTACTTGAACTTAAGTTTGATTATGAATGTAAAAGCCCTATGTGAATACTCCGAGCGTGTGGCTCGTTGAGTTGTGTTGTGTTACTCCGAGCGTGTGGCTCGTTGAGTTGTGTTGTGTTTCTCCTAGCGTGTGGCTCGTTGAGTTTTAGATTGTGTTTCGTGCAGGGTTAAGGCTTTAAGCCTATGGGTTTAGCCAGCTTACGGAGGAAACTCGCCGAAATTTCCGAAAACCCTTTGAAAACCTAGAATTACGCTTCCGCCAATCCAATAAAGGGTTATTAACCCCAAGTTGAGATCTTATACAGCCTTAGGGGTTCCTCTCGGGAACCCCGGCATGTAATACTCCTAGGGTGGGTCTAGGGGTGTTACACCAAACCTCCTTCCTGAACAGCTCCTCTCTTAGGCATGGTTAGAAATTAGAGATTAATTGAGAGAAACGAGGAAAAGACTAGAGATCGGAGAAGATTGAGAATGAGAAAGAGAGAGTGAGCACGAGTTAGTGAAAGAATTTTGAGAGCAAGGAGAGCGAGAGAGCAAGCAATAAGTAGGTCAAGTGGGGAAAAGAAAGTAAAGAAGTTCTATTTATAGCAAGAAAAGGCTTCTAACCGCCTTTCTAACTCAAGTTACCAAGCAACGGTTATCAAACCGTTGAGTATCTCAAGTGTAGTAACGGCTAGTTTCTATGTACTATTCGTGTGATAGAGAGAGAGAGAGAGAGAGAGAGAAGAAAGAGTTTTTGAAAACATTTATGAGATTCTCCATTTATCTAGAGATGACCTCAGAATTTTTATGTCCATTATGCTCATAATCCGAGTCCGATTCGAGTAAGGTGTCCGAGTAACTTAGATCACTCGGAAAATTTATAACCGATAGCTCAGTCTCATTTTAAGTCAATTAATCCATTTGTTATCTACTCAAGGCATATAACACTCAATCATGAAAGAATAAGTCATGCAATAAATCACATAATCATGTATTAATCACGCCAAGTTCATTCTTAATAAAGAAAAACTAGTCTTCACTCGGAGGCTTAGTGACAATATCGCTAACCGAAATTTTGTAGGAATAAACTAAATTTCAATAACACCTTTCTCAGAATGGTCTCTTAAAAAATGATATCTCGACCTCAATATGCTTTGTCTTTGAGTGCGGAACTGGATTCTTAGCGATGGTGATTGCACTTTGATTGTCACACTTAATTGGAATCGATGTGAATGACAATCCAAGATCCTTCGAATATTACTTGATCCCGAGAATCTGAGCACACCAAGCTCTAGCCGCAATGTACTCAGCCTCAGCAGTTTATAGAGCAACCGAGTTCCGCTTCTTTGAGTGCCAAGAAATGAGGGACTAACCCAGAAATTTACATGCTACTAATGTGCTCTTTTATCAACCTTGTATCCAAGCATGGTCAGCATCCGAGTATCCAGGTGAGAGTCGGTTCCGAGTTCTTCGAAAACCATAGACCAAGATTCTAAATCCCTATAAGATATCTAAAGATGCTCTTCGCCGTAGTGAGATGTGATTCCTTAGGATTAGCTTCAAATATTGCACAAAGGCAAACACTAAACATGGTATCCGGCCTTGTAGATGTGAGATAAAGCATAGATCCAATCATATTTCGTAGAGTTTCCGATCTACGACTTTACCTTTCTCATCTAAGTCCAGCTTTGATCTGCTACTCATATGTGTTACTACATGCTTCACATATTATAGCTTGTATTTCTTCAATAACTCCTTGGTGTACTTAGATTGATGGACATAAATCCCATCCTTGTCTTGTTTGATTTGCAGACCAAGAAAGAAATTGAGTTTTGTGAATGATAAGAAAATCATTCCCCTTGGTTTTTATGAAACGAGTTTTGTCGATCCGACATCTTTTGAAATCCTTTTCAAAAGTGCTTAGTCTTTCATACCAAGCTCCGGGAGCTTGTTTAAGACCATATAAAGCCTTTTGCAATTTGAAAACATGATTTGGAAATTCTGAGTTTTCAAATCCGAGGGGTTGCTCAACATAAACTTCTTCTTTAATATAACCATTCGTAAATGCACATTTGACATCCATTTAATAAAGCTTGATGTTCATGCTAGATGCAAATGCTAAGAGAATTTTGATTGCCTCAATCTTAGCAACAACTGCAAAGGTTTCCCAACAACCAATTCCCTCTTCTTGGTTATACCCCGACCAACTAGTCTAGCCTTATTTCTCGCTACCAACCCTTCCTCATCCAACTTGTTCTTGAAAACCCATTTGGTTCCTATTATTGGGTGGTCGAATATCGTGTGGTTAGTGTCCAAACTTGGTTTCTTTCAAATTGATTTAGCTCTTCTTGCATGGCCTCTACCCATTCAAGTTTAGTTAAGGCCTCTAGTGCATTTTTAGGTTCCGTTAATGATATGAATGTAGAAAATGCACACAGATTTTGCAAAGAAGATTGAGTTCTTACTCCCACTATTGAGCACATAAAGTATGTTCTCAGGTGGGTGACTAGATGCATATTTGAAAGCTTTACTTGTCCTCCGATTTACTAAGTTTGTTGGCTGAATAGGTTGATCTTCGGTTGGTTGCTCTTACCGAGTCTCTACATTGGCTTGTTCTTCCAGCATTCTGAGCTGGCTCTTGATTTTGTTCATTCCGAGTCACAACATTCTAAGTTTGCTCATTCTCGCATTGCCGCATCCCGAGCTGTCTCGGCTTGACTCTTTCCGAGCACAGCTTTAGCAATGTCATCTTCATCTTTGTTAAGCTTGAGATCCGATAAGGTGTATTCACTTATCCCGCCAAGGTCAATCTCATCAAAGACAACGTGGATGCTTTCTTCCACTTTGTTACTCCTTTTGCTAAAAACTTAGTCGATGTGTAACCCGAAATATACCTTTATCTAATCTAGCATCAAACTTAATCAAATGTTCCTTACCATTGTTATGCACAAAGTATTTATATCATAATGGTCTGAAGTACGAAATGTTGGGTTTCTTTCCCTTCTATAGCTCCTAGGGTATCTTCTTCAGAATAGGTGGATGAGGCATTTGTTGAGTGTATAATTTGCTATGTTGATCTGCTTAAGCCTAGAAATAGTAAGGTAGATCATTTTCAATCATCATGGCCCTTCCTATTTCTTCAAGAGTTATGTTATTTCTCTCTACTACTCCGCTCTATTGAGGAGTTCTTGGTCCAAAGAAGTTGTGGGACATGCAATTCTTGTCACGTAAGTCCGCAAATTCTGAGTAATCGAACTCCCTTCCATGGTCGGGTTGAATCCTTCTAATGTGAATGTGAAACTCCACTTGGATTTTCCTGCAGATCATAGTGAACTCTTTGAAGGCTCCATTCTTGTTCCTCGAAAAACACACTCAGGTAAATCATGAATAATCATCAACAATAACAAGCACATATGATTTATCTACTAAGCTTTTCACAAGAATTTCACCACACAAATCCATATGAAATAATTTAAGCACTTCGGATGCGCATACGCTTTGAGTGATTTCAAAGATGATCCGACTAACTTTCTTTTTGTGCATGCATCACAGATTTTATGTTTCTTAAATGCACAGTTAGGTAGACCCCTAACTAATCCATGAGATGCAAGTTTGTTGATGGTATGCAAGCTAATATGACTTAGTTTACGATGCCATGTCCATGAATCCTCGTTCAAAGATGCTTTGAAGCAAGATGTTCCGAAAGAGGAATAGTATAAGTGTTACCCGACCTCGCACTCGAGATCCTTGTCTCATTGGTGACTACATCTGAAATGTAGCAGTTGGTGTCGGTGAATCTTATCTCAAGCCTTTGTCACATAGCCGAGAAATGCCAAGGAAATTATACTTAAGCCCTTTGAACAGTACATTGGGTCGACCGAGTTGGTTCCTTGACCAATCTTGCCAATCCCAACTATCTTGCATTTGTTGTTGTCTCCAAATGTGACTTTTCCTCCCTTCGGATCTTATAACTCTAAGAAGAGTTTTGAGGCTCCGGACATATGGCGTGAGCAACCACTATCTAAGTACCAATGACCCTTCCGTTTATGAGTCACCTGCAAAACAAAAATAAACTAACCCTTCTCATTTCCTCTTACAAACCCAATAACCGCTTTACGGTGGTATTTTTTGAGGAATAGCACTTTGGGATTCTAGATTTGAACAATTTTGGGTTGGCATAATTATAACTCTTACTTCTAGAAAACCGAGTCTATGTCTTTTTCTTTAAAAATCTTTTCTTTTGTAAACAGTGGAGAAGGTTTTTCCCGTAAACCGGTATGTGCTCGATCCTCTTGTCATTCGATTGAATGGGACCATGCTCCACCTTCCCGAACTTTGCAGCTCGGAATCGGTTTTGAAATGACTTGAATAGGAATTAGATTCCTCTTCAAGCATTATAACCAAGACCTTTTCCGAATGAGACACAATAAGAGCCAAGTAAAAGGTAAAGGTTTTTTTGACCTTGAGTGAGTTTTAAAACCAACTCTTCATAGTCCTTGAGCTTTCTTTTAGTTGCGCATAGTCTATTCCGAGTGACTTAGACTCGGTCTCATTATCTTGAGCACTCGGTCTCAAGTACATTCAGATTTTTCTCAAGTTTTCTAACTCATTTTTCAAAACATTACTCTCAGCAGTAAGGTTTCCAAAATCAAAAGAGTCGAATTGGACTTTTCTTCCAAAGTAAAGATATATCTAGTAAGATCAACTTTGGAAAACATAAGGAAGTATTCAATTACCACCTAAGGACTTGTTTCCTCATTATTTGAGTTGTCACCGTCCGACTCGGATCTAGCTTCGAGTCCGTGAGTGCCACAAGGCACTTTAAACTGTCATAATCATCTACTTCGGATGAATCATCATCACTCCAAGTTGCCATCGAGCCTTTTTCTTCTTTTTGTCCTTTTTTCTCTTTGGACAGTCCTTGACTATGTGATCCTTACTGCCATGCTCAAAGCATCCAGAGTTCTTAGCTAAAGACAACTTACAAGGAGATGACACTTTTTGTGGAGCTTAAACGCAATACTTTGATGCTCCCGAGCATGAAATGCTATGCTTGAACGCCATGTTCAGGTCTTCGACTCCTTGTCCGATTGGACAAAGTAAAATGTAGCATTCTAAACTTGGAATTTCTCGGTACACAACACTAGACTTTGTTGTCTCCGAAGGCTTGACCCGGTATTGAATCGCTCGAAGAAAGGGGAATTTGAGGATCAACCTAAGGCAAAAGGATGTTTATTTTGTGCTCGGGGTTCTTTGTGGTCTACAAGCTTATGTCGCACCAATCGAATCACGAGTCGAGATCCAAATCCTCAAACAGGACTCGGGATTTCATCATCAGGCCAATAGAATAAAATACGGAAATAAAGAGATAAGAGACGACACTTTTAGGTGTCTATAGGTACGATCCTCCTCAGCCGATCGGAGGAAGCCGGTGCTGGCTATGCCTTGCGGTCGGTGACTAGAACAAGTCGACACTAAACAGAGATAAACCGACTCATAAATGCAATTAATGGACCGACCTAAAAAACAAAAAGGAAATTTTGGACTGTGGCTGAAATGCGAAAATTATTTTTTATTTTTGCACCGATGCTAGGGTTATTTTGCACACAAATTTGAAGCATGCAAATGAAGAGCAAGGTACATCCTAGACCGCCACGATGCTATGGTCAAAAACAGAAAAAATTTTAGGTCGGACACATGGTGGCTCATAATTTTAAAATTTAGTCCTCCATGGGATGCACAACGGGACATGAATAATCGGTGACTCTCGATCGGAATCCGAGAAAAAGAATGTTATGAGTGTAGAGTAACCACCTTCCCGAGTGTATCAAGCCTAAGTGGGCCAACCAAATTAATACTTCGTCCTCTACAAAAATGTTCACTTAAAGATAAAGGCTATGGTCCAAATTAAAAATTAATAACTAAACTCTCATAATTGGGTGCATTGGACCTTAAGAAGCCATAAGCCCATTTATTTATAAATCCATTCAATCCTGTCTCTTTTACAACCAGAATATTAAACTCCGTAAACAAATTTCGAACACTTTGAGAAAACCATAGAACTCGACAATTCACTAACTAATACTCCACAAGCCAGATGTCTAAATACATATCCTGGAGAAGGCACTTGAAAACCATATATCTAATACTACATATTTCACTTTTTGAAGTGGCTGGCTTCTAGTCTTTGTGTTGGACTTCTTTTTGAACTTTTGATATTTTGGTGAACTTGTGCGGATGACCTTTTGTCATCTGCTTTCTAGTTTTGATATTTAAGTCAAGCGAGGACTTTAGTGAAAAATCAAAGAATTGGTGTGACACAAATCCGTTAAGAAATGGTTTGGGGTGATACAAAATGATCCGGAACGATATGATTAGAAATATATGCATTACACATTTAAAATCGTTTTACGGAGGTTAACACTTTACTTATAAGTGACTTTTATCTAGATTAATAGTTGGTGGGTACGTGTAGACAAATGAGAATAAGATTAGAGAGTAAAACCATGTTTTTGGACGTATGATAAGTACTTATTGGTGCTTATTATATCGAAACATGTCATGTTCAAACATATTGAATCATACTCAAACATGTTGAATTATGCTGAATTGTAATGAATTGGTTTCCATAATTAAGGTCTAATTGTAATTTAGACAAAAATATATTTACTTATTTAATTTAAATGTATACAAACTAAAATGAACTATTATAAGTGCACATTTTATAGTACTTATGATAAGATATAAATATATTGCAACCAGTTATAAGTAAATATGGTATGATTATTAAAAAATAATTAATTAATATTTTTTATTGGTATTTATCATATGTTAATTTGTGAATAAATATTGTTAGACATAATTGATTTCATCATTACCTCATTTTTCAAAATGATCGGGTTATGTCACTTTTAGAATTTAACAAGTCGACATTGTAACTTTACGATTAAATATATAATACAATCTTAACATAATGTTAAAATACGCAATTAAACAAGAAGTTTAATTTTAGGAGGTAGGTGGATATGGTATAAACATAGAAAAATTGATCTTAGATACAAAACCTGAATCGGAACGCTTCAATATCTGGCCCGACACTCTGAAACATCCTCACCTGCGAGTGAACCGGACACTCGAATTGACATGGCTCGAGCCAAAGCCAAATCAAAATTTTTGACAAAGTTATTTTTTGTACATGATAAGCTTATTGGTTCAAACTTTGATTCACTTAAGTATAAGTCAATCTGAACCCTAACCATCCATATTAGAACGGGCGCAATGACTTTGAACCGATCAAAAGTTAATCCGACTCGTGTCCGAATCCAGCGATCCGTTTGTTAGCTCTAATGTAGCGTACACAATTGTCATACATGTTTCTAGACGAAGGGAGACAAGCAAATTTAATATTGGGCAGAGGGTAATTGTTGGTAGTTATTTTTTTCATGAGCTTAATTATTTCTTGATTAATATTATTATTTTTTTTAAAAAAACATGCTTTTAAATGTTAAATACAAATCTCAGTCATGTTTATTAAAATAATTATTCCATAACGGTGAAGTAATTTCTTTTGTTGCACACTGTTATATTGCTTTCAAAATTCAATGAATTTCATAATTTAGGAGGTTCAATTATTGATAAAGAACTATATTATTTATTTTTAATTACAATTTAATAAATTAAAAGCTTTTTAGATGTCCTAATTTGTGTTTAGTTACACTTAATTTTATTAAATAATATTAGTGGATTGTGTTAAATGCTAATAATAAGTGCTTATCATAAATTTTAAAAGTTTGTCTTTAAGTTATAAAAACTCCCATGTTTAATATACGAAAATGGAAGTAACTAACAAGTTTAGATTTGAGATACCATGCATCCATTTCCACATAATGATTACCAGGAGGGGTGGATAGGATCTCGGAATGGAAATAGGAGTAAAAAGACTACATTCCCATTAAATAATGAAGTCATATGTTTATACTAAGGGTACATCTATAAATTTATCATTTATTTCAAAAGTTTAACCGTCACATACCAAACAAAAGGATAAGAATACATAAACCGAATTTCTTTCCTAGAAATAAATTCCATTTATTATTTCCCATATACAAATGGCAGCCAACCAAAGAAGACCAATAAAACCAGGTAATCTTGAAATTTCTTCATCTTCTTTCACTTTCGAATTTTCTTACGACAAATCCTTGCATTAGTATGACTTAATTGATCTGGTATGGGCAGCCTACCAAAAAAGAACAATAAAACCAGTAAAGTTTCAAAAATGTCGGGCACACGCCAATTGAATCACTTGACGTATAAAACTGTCACTTTTAAAAACCCAGCGATTAAAAAAACTGACAAAAATCAAGAGTTTGAATTTTAACTCCTTGATTATTCTTTGCTGATCAACAATTCTATGAGATTAATCGATCAACACCATTCAGAATTGAAGTAAGAGAGTTGAAGAACAATTCCTAAATTGCACTCCCAGGGTACCAAGTATGATAGTGTCATACATATCTAGAAAAAAATTTATATTCTTTTTATATATATTCTTTAAAATTAGTAATATTTACATTGTACAATTTATAGAGTATAATATAGTTTGTCATGAGAAACTTGGAGTAGTGCAAAATGAGGGAAATTAGACTTAGATGGTTACATCATACCAAGAGAAGGAATAAAAATACATCTATGGAGATATGAGAGGATTCCATCTAGATTGTAAGTGGGGTAGAGAAAGACTAAGGAAAACCTTGAAGAAAGTGATTAGACAGGATAGGAAACATTTGAGAATAATATAATATTATAGATATTATAGGAATATAAAGTAATTTTCTTCTATATCAGACACTGCATTTATTAATCTATATGTACAAAGCAAGGGGCTCTAGTAGGGTGAGTTTTTGCATCACATAATTTCTCACATGCTATATGTACAAAGCAAGGGGCTCTAGTAGGGTGAGTTTTTGCATCACATAATTTCTCACATGATATCGAGTTTTTGTGCCTCTTCCCCTGAAAATGTGTTTCTTCTTTCACAAGTCTCTTACTTTTTTTTTTTTTTTTTTCAGCAACTTACACCATAAACACCCTAGCCACTGCCCCTAAACCCGAGCCACTGCCCTATCCACGTTAGAACCCTAAAAGCCCTAGCCACCACCCCTAAACCTTAGCCACTAGCTGCATCCATACCGTAGCCTTAGAAAAAATTATAGCCCATCTCATGGACGACCCACAAATTTCTCGTGGTTCAACCGTCACGATTGCCACGCTTTTCTCCTCTTTTGTCTGGCTAGGTCTCTCTCACCGTCAATGTGACCCGCCTCTTGGAAACCACAACACTAGTTAAGCCAACCACTCCTTTTTCGTCGCTCAACTCGCTCCTCTCCCCATCGCTCAATGTATTGCTCCTCTCACCGTCGCTGAACTCAATCCTCCTCTCACTTGTCACTCAATTGGTTCCTCATTTCCTCGTCGCTCAACTCACCGACCACCAAACCAGTTCAACACCTTTCCCATACTTCGTTGGTCGCCAATGCCATCTCCAATGTTTACATCATTATCCATTTTTCCCTCCGTACGAGGCACACGCCTCGGGTTGTTCCCCGTTTCATCGCGAGAGAGAGGCGGTCCGCAGAATAGGCGGAGCCTCCCCACTGAGTATGGAGTTTAAGTTGATTTTAGAATTAAGTTGATTTTAGAATTAGATTTTGAAATAGGTTTAAGAGAAAATTGATTGCCGATTGTATTAATTATTTTATTTTCAAAATTAAGTTTTTGAAGTCTCGGAATATTATTTTATATGGAAACGAATTACAAATACAAAAGGAATTATTTTTCCGTAAAGATGTTGGAATAGGAAATGAGTTTGCCTAGGGCGTAAGCTAAGCCCGGACATCAATTTGGGCCAACACTTGCTTGTCCTCACTAATCTCTTACACTAGCCATCTGTGCGAGACTGCTAAAGCACTCTCAGCCTGATGGCTTAAAGCTATAAAAAATGTTCCACTTATTTTTTACTTTTACCGAACCGGCGAGACGTAATTATTTTTAAAAAAGGTTAAAACGAGCAAGCTACTAGTAAGTTTTAAGCATAAAGACTAACAAAAATAAAACGAAGCACTTTTCCGAATTCAACAGAAAAATTCAAAATTAGAAAAGGTTTTTAAAAGAAACTCTATTGGTCAAACCAATTATTCGGTGTTTGGGGGCGATGGTACGAAAAGGAGGTTTGCTCCTCATTCCGCTTCGTCAATATACGACCTTGACTAATTCAACTTGTTAGTTTAAATTATGTTAAATAAAGCAAACTACCAGCATATAAAATACGGAAATTAACAATCAAAGCATGCTTGAAAGCAATAAAGAAAAGTAGTAAAAACAAAGCGGTAAAGAAAGAAATTAAAAAAGCAAAAAATAGAAAACAAGTTACATCGAGCGGAGAGGAAAAATAAAGCAATACAACTTTTATCCACAATACTGAAACAAATAAATGTAAGAATTAAAAAAATTAAAATACAAACTCAAGTTTGGTGGAGAGGGCCCTCGGGTTAACCCACAAGTTGGACTTAAACCACAAGTTGGACTTAAACCACGTATGGTGTTCGGTAGCGTAACGGTATGGAAACAACGTAAAAAGAACTGCAAAGAGGTTTTTGAAAGGGTTTAGTTGTGAGTTTTGAGTGGGGTGATTGAGAGTGGAGAGAAGAGAGTGAGGATTACTCCTCTCAATTTTTCCATTCTTACGGGTTTGGGTTTTGGGAGGGAACCTTTGGCTTATGACCGGGACTATATATAAAAACCACGACTATTTGCATCACCTTTTTGGTCCCATAGCTAACTGATTTTCTCAAGCCCGGTTACTTCAAATATACCATCCTTTTTGAAGCCTTTGAGAACATTGAGTTGTGGGCTCAACATGATCCACAACAAGGATAGTTCTTGCCCTCATATTATATACAACTATTTTTTTTTTTTTATCAAGGCTCCAAAGTGCATGTCCACAACTTGCTCAATTTGGTAGACTTGGATAAAATTAAGGACCTCAATTGGGGCATCCCCACATATGGTTGTCTAATAAGGGGCTTACATGCCGGGCAGGGGAGCACAAGAGTTGAAGAGGACTCGGAAGATAATATGATCTTATGCGGTTTGTGGAAGGTCATGAAGGTATGCTCGTCCTTCCTAGTCTCAAAAATATTTATCTTATGTGGATAAGAATCTTACTTGTGAGGTAAATTCGCACAAATTTTCACCCGGTTCAAGGAATCATCCTTCCTGTCCAGTTTTGGTTGCATGGGCTAAAGTTCACCTTCGGTAATGCGGAGCGCCCGGAATTGCCTCCTTGAGGTCCACCCTTAACAAAGTGGCCACGATATGTCAACTTTGTACCATAAATTTTGTACTAAAATCGCGCAAAAGTTTCCGACTTTTCAACTCAAATTTGTAGCCCAACCTACGGTCTATGGTGGGCCTATAGGCGTGACCATAGTGAGGTTGGCGTTGGGCGAACGGTCATGTTTTGACGCCCAATCATGCTAATTTTGCCTTGTTTTTACACGAGAACCGTGTGTGCAGGCCAACTTCTACCCTTGGACCCAAAGTCAGCTCCCTCTAAGCCTTGGGGTTACGAGAGAGTTGAGAAAGAGACAAATTATATTTGAGGGTCCATTCGGCTTTTGTTGGTACCTTGTTGAGTGCGTTACACCTCAAATCTACCACAATACGTAGCCATACTTGTTCCCTAAGATTCACTGCAGACCATGTTTTACTTCCGCTCAATAACTCAAGAGAAATATGAAGAAATAACCAATGAGTACCCTTATGTGCGGTTCTTGGATGTGGACTTGTCCTATGTCCAATATTTGGGATGAATCATGACCCGGTTGGTAAGTCTCGGTTCGTTGTTTTGTGTGATTATATTTCGATATAGAAATTAACTTCATCGCTATAACTTCTCCGGGTGATGTCCATATCCTAAATCTTCAGGTTGACGTGTCTCAGCCTAGAGAGCCCTCATGCATTATAAGAATTCTTGAACTTCCTGAATCGGAATGTCCGGGGCATCCTCTCCTTAAGAACTGGAAAAGGGTAATAGTATCATGCTCTTTTACTTTTACTTTAATGATAAAGGCATGTTCTAACTTTCATACAAAATGCGCATAAACATAAACATAAACAGAAACGAACATAAAAGAGCAAAAATGAATACAAATTAACATAAACGAACATAAACGAACATGAAAAAAACATAAACGAACATAAATGAGTTGTTAAAATAAGAAAGGAATGAACATAAACGAATATAAATGAACATAAAAGAACACAAACGAACATAAAAGAACATAAAATAACATAAACGAACATAAAAAGCATAAACGAACATAAAAGAACATAAACGAACATAAACATAAATAGATTCTGTTTTTCATGTAACTTCGAATAGGACCTAAAATGCCCTTCTTAGCATGATGAAATTGTAGTATGATCGGGAGCAATCTCGGAAGATGTCTATTGGATTAGAGTTTACCTTTTGAGCATTCAAGGACTTATTTATCGGTCGAGCATTCCGATCATTTCGGGTGAGTCTAGTTAGTGAAAGTGCTAACCTATGATCTCTTAGTATGTGTGCTAATTGCTCTTGTAATCTTGTAGGATCGCATTTTAGCTCCCCTCCTCCGGGAGGTTTTCTTGGCAGCTCCGGGATTCATACTCATGCTGTCAATCAAGAGATATAATCGCAACTCGGGATTTAGAGAAAATAGCTAAGATATCGCTGAAAGGATTTTTGTGATTATTTTGTTTCGGGCGGCCTAAGGAATAGGCGAGTTGACCATTACAGAACATACTCTCCAGTTTGTTCTTGAACGTCCAAGCATTGCTTGGTGTCATGTCCCCGTGCACGATGGTATTTGCGGAATTTTCCTGTGTCCCGGCTTTTAGACTATTTTGCGGTTTCGATTGTGCTCTAATGGGTGGAAATTCTATCTTCCCTTTAGCCAATAGGTGGTCAAGGGCTTGAGCATATGTGGTATCGATTAGAGTGTAGTCATTATACCTATTGTGGGCATTGACATCTCGCACCCCTACTAGTATTTCCTTGACTCGGAGGTTTTCTTATCTTTAGGCTGATAATTTCCTCTATACCTCATCACAACTTTTGTGCTCGTGGTAGGCAGCTCCTCTTCTATCGGCATGCCAACATCTCTAAGGGTTGACAAACTCATAAAAGGCAAGAATTTAAGATGTTGATTGTAGGCAGGCTGAAGGTTCTTCACGATGATCCGCACATCGTCCTTCTTGAATGGTCGGTCTACCATCTCGATGAGAAAGTTTGTGAAGCTCTCTTTTTCACCTTACTTGATCAACTCCTACTCTCTAAGTGTGACAGGTAGATTAGTGTTATAAGAGTATTGGTGTAAGAACTCCTTACACGGATCGGTCCAATTGGTGACCTTGTGTGGGTCAACAGACATTATACCACTTTATTACGTCGGTACACTACTATAGAAAAACACTTTTAATGACAGGTCTTTAATGACGGTTAAAAGGACAAATCGTTATGAAAAATGGACTGGTGGCATTTTTGTAAAAAGAATGATTATTAATGTACCTATGACGACAGATCAATAAAATGAACCGTCATTAAAGGGTTGATGATTACATTTTAACGACGGTTCATTAGTTGAAATGTCATCATAGATATCTCAAACCGGATCTATGACAACTGTTCGGCATTCACTCTCTCGTGGCCCCTTATATCCGAATATTTTCTAACCCCCTCTGTCTCTCTCATCCCACTTATCTCTCTCTACTCCTTCATCTTCCCCCAATTTCCCGATCTGCAAGGACTAAACCCCCTCTCTCTCTCTCATCCCACTTATCTCTCTCTCTCGCTCCTTCTTCTTCCCCCAAATTCCCGATCTGCAAGGACTCCACCCCCTGCTCTCTTTCTCCTCTCTCCTTCCTCACTCGACCATATATGACTCCATCGGCACCGATAACTCCCTCATCCTCCTCTTTCGTGTTAATTGTGGCCTTCGCCTTTTCTCTGTCCTCCTTTAGGTAGTCTTCACCGACCATGGATGACTTCGATGACTTCGGTACTCATCTCTCTCTCTCTCTCTCTCTCTCTCTCTCTTCGCTTTAAGATCTGAATATTCTCACCGAAAGATCTTCTTCTTTCGTTTTCCCTAATCTAATTTCACTAATAGTTGTAGGCTTGTTTCTTAATTCAATTTTCAGATCTGAATGCGGTGCACTTGTTCGACTTCGACGCCTTCAGAACTCTTCTCTCTCATCTCTTCTCTCTCTCTCTCTCTCTCTCTCTCTCGCTCTCTTCACCTTCGATCTGAATTTCCTCGTCGAAAGTCTTCCTCTTTCGTTTTGCCTAATATGATTTCACCGACGAGTTGTAGGCTTGTTTTTTAATTCAATTTTCAGATGTAATGGGGTGTAGTGGTTCGAGTTTGAGGATGAACCGCTCGAAGAATTGCAGGGACGACTCGAGGGTATTTATTAAATTTTCTTAAATTTTTTGTGGTTGGAGACAGTGTTTAAATTGTTTGATTTAATGTAGTTTTTTTTTTGTGGTCGAATTGCGGAAGACGATTTTGGATGTTTGAGACTTTTATTGGTTTACTTATGATTTTGTTTATCTCTCGACAACTTTAATTTGTTATGTAAATACAATAAATTTCGATGTATTCTCTATGTGGATGTATTCTCTCCCTCTCTCGAGTATTTTTTTAAAAATAATGGTGGCTATGATGATGGTTCTTTCCACATAACCATAGTAATAGGCTAGCTATCACTATGATTCCGCAAAAAGAACCGTCGTCATCGATCTTCTTTGACTACGGTTTTTGAATCGTGACCAAAGGTGGTACATATAAACACGCCCACATTCACGATGCGTGTTAACCGTCATTAAAGGTCCTTTTTAACCGTAGTTAAAAGTACTTCGTAATAGTCGTATCAAAATTCCATGGGAAGATGATGTGGTAAGTGTCTTCTAGAATGTTCTTAAGAGTAATTAGTCCTAAGAAGTTAGGAACATGGTGATGAGGATTCTCGGAACATTGAACCTTGATATTAGGAGTGGTAAACTTAAGGGGTACTGCAGGTCCTGCACTCGGTACTTGTGCGACTTCCGCACAGTTGTGCGAAGTGTGCGTAAGTCGCACCGCTCCTCGTGCACACCATTATCTTCATCCTTTTGCTTCCTTTTTGGCTCAAACGTTTTGTTATTGCCTCGATTTTATTATTACTTACAAAAGTAAGAAAACACAAGTAAAAATCCTAGAATTATATTATTTCATAAGTCAAAAACTAAGTAAATAAGGGTATAAATAACGTAATATTTAGACTAAACATATACCCCCATACCTAGCTTTTCCTCGTCCTCGAGCAAAACTAAAATAAATAAAACCTAACTCACTTTCGCAAGAATCGCGATTGCACTTAACACGTGCAACAAGCCCTTTAAACCCCTTGGTAGCCCAAGTGGACGAGTGAGGTCTCGTGAGGGTTGTAGAAGATATACCCACAAAATCTTGGAAAAGAAAAAAAAGAGAGAGAAAATAGAAAATCTTTTTGGTTTATCGAAAATTTTTGCAAACATATATACAAAGTGGGAAGGAATTGTACACATTCTAATCAACCATATCACCCCATACATCGGATATTAACATGGATATAAAGACAATGCACACGTCAAGACACTTGATCCTCTATTAATAACATCCACATACCAATTTTTCACCCCAAACAGTAAATAATGAGTAAGATAGATTGGTAAAACCTCACTTTAGGGTAATGTGGATCACTCTCACTCATGTGTTTAGAAAATATAGTGAGGGTTCACTCAAAACTCATTCCAATAGCGCACCCTACCATAGGCTTGGTCATGCTCTCAATTCTCCACCACTATGTAGGAAAAATGCAAATGCAATCAAGAGGACTTTTAAGGGGTTGTAATTTGGCTATGGTTCATAGGTTAGAAAGGGAATCAATTTAGGAAATGTGGAGCTAAATTACTAAGGCCTAATGATTAAGGAGCAAAAAACACTTCCAAATATGACTTAAAACTACTTTCTCAATTCACCTTTTCAAGTACAAACAAACCCAAGAGAACCTAAGGAATGAGCATAATTTTTGTGAATTTTCCTCATGCCAATCACTTATTCTTTTTTTTCATTTTTTGCGATTTTTCTCTTTTTTTCATTTTTTTCATTTTTTTAAATTTTATTTCTTTGTTTTTTTTTTAACAAATAGTATTGGCATGGGAATCATGAACATAACTCAACTCCAAATGGTCTATCAACCTCTAGGGGATACATCTAACTTTCCATTAATATAAATCCTCATTTTCCAACCACGTAAATAAACACAACATCATTTATATACAACTCAAAACTACCTATCTCAAGAAGTGTTACTCTACTTGGACTTGGCTTAGGTATAGGAAATATATATGGGCTAAGGGAAAAGTGGATGTAGGTATAACAAAGAATAGGTTAAAGCTCAAAGGGCTAGCAAAAAGGATATATATAATAGGGTGGCTTTCGCCTCATGTAGTCTGAAACACAAATAAATAAATGCCTCTATCATATTACATAATGCAAAATCCAAATGTGATCTCAAATAGAGACAAAGCTAGTTCTAGAGGAAATGGACCAGGAAGAGTCACACATGAAATAAAATATGATACTAAAATTAATGAATTACTCTATAAGGCTTAAAATCTCACATGTTCCTCTACTAAAGTCAAATTATCTCAATAATTGAATGTCGGGATTCAAAAGGGACATAGAATGACATATTTTCGATCAATGTCTATTATATACATCATAAATATATACAAATTAATAGCCAAGTAACAAGGGGTCAAAATTCATCAAAATGCCACAAACTCCCCAACAATAATTTTTAAAAATCAAAAATGTTTTTGCAATTTTAAAAATTTTTCTCTTTTTTTTCTTTTTCAAAATATTGAAGCATGACTTCTCCTCCCCTACACCTAGATCTCACAATGTACTCATTGGGAGCCAAGGAGCAACCACACCAACAAAATAGACTCAATTATAAATAAAAACACTACTAAAAATAAAAGGAAAAAAAACAAGAATATAAACATGTGGGTGATCATGGCCATCATGGCTTAATAATATCCAAAGTTTATCCTCAAAACGATCATCCCACGAAACACAATCCTAAATATCGACAACCACTACTACAAAATTGTTAATTAGCGACGGATACAGTTTCGTCGCTAAACAACTGATGAAATCAACGACGGAAACCGATAAAAACCAATGAATCGTGTCGACAGATGACGGAATTAGTGATGGAAAAGATATCCGTCGCTAATTTGGAATTAGCGACGGAAATATCCGTCGTTATTCTATCATCGAGCGAATTAGCGACGGAATATTCCGTCGCTAAGCCGTAGCTGGGGTATTTAGAATTTTTAGATCTAGGAAAAACAAAAGAAAGTATAATTAAATTAATTTAGTCGATAACGACGGAACATTCCGTCATTGTCGATGAATATAATTCAGATCCGGCCTTTCGGCCGATCGAAGAACCCGAAAGCGATGAGAGAGAGGAGTGCGAGTGATTTTGTGAGCGATTTTGTGAGCGAGAGTCTCCGGCCACTCCCGCTTCCATCCGCCGCCCGAGGAACCCGAAATCCAAAGACGAGTGAGTTCTTCTTCATTGCTCTCGCCCTTTGGGCCACCATTGTTGCCGTCTGGAGGAGGTCACCGTCGCCGTCATCGTCACCGCTGCCCGTCCTGCCGCCACCGCCTAGTTTGAAGGTATTGTTTTCTTGATTGTTATTAGATTTAGGGTTTTTAATAATTTAACTTCAAATTGATGATTTTATATAATTTGTTGCAAATTAATGTTGTTTGTAAATGAATTTGAAAAGAAAAATGTGCAATTGTGTTATTTATGTATAGATGTTGTGTTGTTTAACGTATGTGAGGTTGAAGTTGAAGTAAATGTTATTTGTGATTTATATATGTGCAATTGTTTGTGGTTTATTTATAAATTTATTGAACATTTCACAAATTATTAATAAATAGTGGTTACTTGTGTGAAATTAGAAATGAAATGATTGTTGTAAATTTTGAAATAATTTTATAAATTATAATTGTGTGTGCTTTATTTTATACTAATTAGGTAGAAATAATTTAATCAATTATATTTGTGTGAGTTTATTTATGCTAATTAGGTACGGTTAGTTTAATATGACATAAATAATTAAGAGTAAAATATAGAAATTAATGTATAAGAAAAGTATATGTTCAATGCATAATGGTTATATATATTATATTCATTATAGAAGAAATGTAATCATAACATCTCCATGTATTGATTACTAACTAATAATTTAATAAATTGTTAAATGTCAATCATAATATATATGGACGAGCCTATGCATCGTAGATGGATGTATCGTAGGTTATTACCTAGTAGAGTTGGATATAGACAAGAGTTTTTAGACGGGGTTGAGGAGTTTGATGCACATGCTAGAAGTGAATCAGAATTTGTACATAATCAACAATATAGGTGTCCATGTCGTAAATGCAAAAATTAGAAGTATAAGGATCCCGATGAAGTTAAGTTACACCTTTATCAATATGGTTTTCTTCCAAACTATTGGTATTGGATTAGTCATGGAGAAATAGATCCTCATTTACATGAGGATGGTGGTATGACTTCTAACATATTCAACGACGAAAGTGGCTGCAATCATATGAACTACGGCAATGTAGAATCAAATATCGACCGTATGAATAATATGGTCACAGATGCCATGATCTCAAATCAAGGCTCTACAAGTGAGCCTCCAAATACCAATGCCCAAACTTTCTTTAATATGGTTGAGGCTGCAAAATGACCTTTGTGGGTAGGAAATGAAACTCACACTGAGTTGTCTGCCACCGTTAGATTGTTGAGCATCAAGTCCAACTACAACATGCCTCAAAATTACTTTAATAAGATTACTCAACTTATGAACGAGATTTGTCCCCCGATAACCGAGTTCCTCGTGACATTCACCATGCAAAGATGGTCATTAAAAATCTTGGGATGGATGTTCAAAAAATTGATTGTTGTCAAAAAGGTTGCATGTTGTTCTACAAAGAGGACATTAATCTTGATTCATGTAAGTTTTATGGTCATGCGAGATGGAAGCGTCAAAGGGAAAGACAATGAAAAAGTCAAAGGACTCTGTTTGCAAGGATGCATTACATGCCATTAATATCTAGACTTCAGCGCTTGTTTGCTTCAAAAACCATAGCACAGCACATGAGATGGCATTATGAGAATGTAAGAGAGGATGGCATCCTTTAGCATCCTTCGGATGGTGAAGCATGGAAACATTTTGATAGAGTTCACCCCAAATTTGCTACTGAGCCTAGAAATATTATACTTGGTCCGTGCGCGGATGGGTTTAATCCATTCAGCTAACCTTCAAGGTCTTATTCAATGTGGCTACCCCAAATTTGCTACTGAGCCTAGAAATATTAGA
Source organism: Talinum fruticosum (assembly GCA_021018815.1). Classification (NCBI taxonomy): domain Eukaryota; kingdom Viridiplantae; phylum Streptophyta; class Magnoliopsida; order Caryophyllales; family Talinaceae; genus Talinum; species Talinum fruticosum. The sequence goes on along the minus strand of JAITYX010000003.1, from coordinate 14,650,089 downwards.
CTTGGTTTGTGCGCGGATGGGTTTAATCCATTCAGCCAACCTTCAAGGTCTTATTCAATCTGGCCGATTGTTGTTACGCCTTATAATCTATCACAACAGTCATGCGTGATGACGCCTTATATGTTCTTGACATGGATCATACATGGACCTACAAATCCGAAAAATAAAATTGATGTGTATTTGCAGCCTCTTATTGATGAGTTAAAAATACTATGGGAAGATGGTGTGGAAATATATAATATTTCAAAAGGTGAGAACTTTCTCATGAAGGCTGCGTTGATGTGGACCATTAATGATTTCCCGGCATACGGTATGTTGTCCGGATGGAGTACTCATGGTGTCATGTCATGCCCGGTATCTATGAATCAACAAAAAGCATTACAAGTTAGAAATGGGCGAAAATTTTCATGGTTTGATTTCCATCGGTGGTTTTTTCCACGAAGTCACGCGTTCGAAGGAATAGTACAACATTTACAAAAGGAAAAACTGTACATTCGGGTCCTCCTCGTCGATATACGAGGGAAGAAATAAAACAATGGGTTGAAAACTTTCCCAAAGTAACGTAAGAGCAGGAAATCAACATTTCGGGGTTAAAAAGTATCATAATTGGACAAAACAAAGCATATTTTGGGAGCTTCCATAATGGAAATATCAATTGTTTCGCCACAACTTAGATGTGATGCACATTAAAAAGAACTTTTTGAGAATATAATTAACACTGTTATGGATATTCCTTGGAAAACAAAGGATGATATCAAGGCAAGAATGGATTTGGAAGAGTTGTGTGATCGTGTGGAGTTGAATTTAAAGCATGGACTAAAAGGTAAAATTCTTAAACCAAAGGCAAAATATGTGTTGACGTTGGAGCAAAAGAGGGCAATATGTGAATGAGCAAGAGAGTTGAAAATGCCGGATGATTACTGTTCTAACATTTCATACCTTGTAGACCCAAACTCCACTAAGTTCCATAGCATGAAAAGTCATGATTGTCATATTTTCATGGAGAGTCTTCTTCCAATAGCATTTAGCACACTCCCGGACGAGGTTTTAGCGCCTCTCATTAAAATTAGTGAGTTCTTGAAGAACCTTTACTCATCTGTTTTACGGGATGCGAAATTAGAGCAAATGCATCGAAATATTTTAATAACACTTTGTAAATTGTAAACAATATTTTCTCCTGGGTTCTTCAATGTGATGGAACACTTACATGTTCACTTGGCGGAGGAAGCAAAATTGGGTGGTCCGATACAATACCGGTGGATGTATCAGTTTGAGAGGTTCTTTGGCCGATTGAAGAGATCCATAGGAAACAAATCGAAGCCTCGAAGGGAGTATCGCTGAAAAATATGCACGATTTGAAGAAACTCATTTTGTATCTTACTATTTCGGCTCTAACGTGCCTTGTATACGCAATAGAAGTCAACGAAATGAAGGGAGTGGAGTTCCATACCACAATCCTACTCTTTCGGTATTCATATCGAAGGTGCTCCAATTGGGAAATTCACTCTGCATTTCCTTGATGATAAGGAAAAGACGGCTGCACATGTCCATGTTTTACTAAACTGCTTCGAAGTTAAACCTTAGCTTGAGTGAGTTTATCTTGTCCTATACAACACTCGTTTCAATCAATTTTTTCGAAATGATGATGTAATATTAATAAACAATTTAAACCCATTCTCTTCGAAGACCAAAACGAGCTATGTATACCGATGTTAGTCATGCGACAATTGATGCAATGGTGGAAAGTGTGTTCGAAGATTGGTTGAAAGGAGCCGTGAGTATCATATATTAAGACTTAATGCTCATGCTTCAAATTTATTAGAATGGGTTTTTCAATTTTAATAAACTAAACCAATACTATGTTATTGACACAGATTCATTGTTATCAAGTATATCATGATGAAAAACATGTTTACTTGATGCAATTAGCTCAAGGTCCTTTAAGGAGAGTGAAAACATGGACATTATACACAGTGAATGGAATGTTATTTCATACCGATGCTCGAAATGAAGGGAGGATGACCTTCAATTGTGGTGTTTGTGTGAAAGGAACTTATGGAGGACATGTTGAAAATAATTACTACGGCATCTTGCAAGAAGTAGTTGAAGTTTAATATGTTGGTGAACCAATAAAAAGGTGTGTGCTATTTAAATGCGATTGGTTTAACCCTAGTCGTCCTCGGGAACTCAGTGCCATAAATTTAGTTCGTATGTTGAAGTGCATCGTACAAGGCGTTATCGTAAGTACGATCCTTTCATATTTGCTAGTACTACAACTCAGGTGTATTATATGTCATATCCACAAGGGGTCCCTAGAGAAAACTCGAATTGGTTTGTCGTAGTGGCAGCAAAACCAAGGGTCGAGTTGATGACCAATATACTATTCCTCTTGCATTCCAACGAGGATAGTATGGGTACAGTCGATCCTATAACGGAAACTTTGTCTGGACACTTTGGTTGATAACTTAATATCAGCAGAAGAATTAGTTGATATTGTTTTAAACCAAGAAGATGGGATTGAGGATGTTAGTGAAGAAGAGGAGGGTGAAGAAGATGAGGAAGGTGAATCGTTGCCGAAGAGGATAGTGACGAAGACGATGATGATACTCGATGATGAGGATGATGGCTAGTTGATGATGTTCTTTTTATGTTGTTTTATATTGAATCACTTTCATTTATGTTATAATCAAATGAATTCTTATTAATGTAATGAAGGTGAAACATTTGAAGCATATTTTCTTAATAGAAGAATGTTTATATGTTGTTTTATATTGAATCACTTTAACCGTTGGACGTTTACTAATATTTTTATGTTGTTTATGTTAGGAAATATGGAGCGAGGTAGAGGCAGGTCGAAAAGATTAGCTACCCGGGAAGGGTTAGAAATGTCAATTACTATGGTGAAGGTAATGATGTAAGCACTTCTAGCCCCCTCAAAACCCTCCTTACCTTCAGTCTCCCGTAGGTGGAGCACTATCTCCATACTCCCCTTACAACCAAACTCCAATGGGTGGGTCATTCATTCCTAACCCTCCTTATTTCCAACCTCCAAACATCCCACACATGCAAAGCTCAATGGGTGGGTCTTTCATCCCAAACCCTCCATATTCTCAACATGCTCATATGTACTCAAACCCACCTCATACGTACGCATATAACCAATATGGTATGACCCTTATACCATGCATCCACGTTGGTGCCGAACAAAGGCCACCACAAAGGCCTACAAATGATGGGGCAACCGATGCGAGGCAACGAGCATGCTAGTCTTGAATCAAGCAATGCTAGCACCTGGGAAAAGATTCGGATTGAGCCGGATGGTGAAGGATAATTGTGATAATAAGTAATAAAATAAATTAAGCTTAATAGTAGAATAGTATAACTAACTATTTTATATATTTCTTGATTAGGTTCTTCACCATTAATAAAGTTGTTGGCATGATTTCCCATTTCTTCCAAAGCAAGTATGACTGAGCATGGCCTACATGGGGTAAAGTTCCTCGATCACAACGTGATATGTGGTTTTATGAGTTCAAGGTAATGACGGATCTTTAGTTTTCTGAATTTGAGGTAACATAATGACTTATTGTGTATATTTGAACATTATATTATAATTTCATAACTTATAAACTACTTTTTCATTTATAAAGAAATTTTACACTTGGTCTCCAACCGATGAAGTCCAAATAAGAAGAAATTTTGAGAAGAAAGGAAGTGATCGATTAAAGGACTTCATGCTGAAAGCAAACAAAAATAAGAAGAAGCCGAAATGGTTGGGTGACAACTATCGGCGAGAGTTCTTAGAATATTGGGAAACTGCTGAGTACAAGAAGTTCCGTGAGTAGGCTTAGAAAAACTGCAATGCTGATCAAGGTGGACTTGGTTCATCGCTCCATGCTTGTGGCTCAATCCCTACGATGGAGCATAAGCGGCAATTGGTACATACTCCTTTAGTGATTACGCATGCAACTATTAACATGTTCATATTAGTAAATTGAATCTCTACTATCTTTTTTGAGTTTAGATGAAGGAGCTTAAAGGAATTCTTCTTCTATCGACCCAACTATTTTCACGAACCCACAAAACAAAAAAGGACAAATGGGTTGACCAAAAATCCAAGGCCATTTATGTGAATCACCTTATACATGTAATTTTCATATTTTTCAATATATGATCTTCTTTGACAACATGTGATAGTTACATGCCTCAAATATTTATATATTCTTCAGGAAAAGTTTGAAAAAGAGTGGGAAGAGTTGCAGAACACTCAACCCACTTAACCTTCTACTGATGACCCCAACTCTTCCGAGGATCATGTGTCCACCCCTTCACAACATGAGTTGTGGATGAAAGCCAATTCGAACAAGAAATGTCGCATTTATGGACTTGGATATGAGGCTAAAAACTTAAAACTAACCATGTCCTTCAAATCACCGAAAGCTACTACTCCGGATGACTCAGATTTGAGAGCAACGAGTGCATAATTTAACTTCGAGTTACATCAATGGATTGAGCATGCTCATGTGCTTAGGTTAGAAAATAGGCAGCTCAAAGAAAAGATGGACAGTTTCACCGAGCCAATAGCACGCTTCACCGAATTTATGAAATCTCAGCAAGCATCCGGATCTCACCGTAGACCGAGTACAACCACAAGAGGAAGAGGAAGAGGAAGACTGAGGACCTTGAATTCGTTGTGAACTTTTGTGTATTGGTGAACATTTTGCGAACTTTTCACATAATGTGTTTATGGTTCGTTGTGAACTTTTGTATGGTTGTTTTTGTGAACTTGTGAATTGGTTGTAAATATGTTTGGATTGTTGATGATTTTGAACCGTATATTGGATTTGTATATCCAACTCGGGAAGAGTAGTTTGTGGTCGGCATATGTAAATGTCAAATGTAATTGTCACATGTGTGAATGTTGGATTTGTATATCCATTCACACTTTTTGTACTAGGTTAACGAAAAATTAGAAAAATCTATTTTAGAATTCCGCCCGAGATAGCGACGGATCGGCGACGGATCGGCGACGGCTCGATGACGGATCGGTGACGGAAAACAGCAATGGAAATACTCGCTAATTCCGTCGCTGATTTCCATCAGCGACGGAAAATGTATTCTGTCGCTGATTTCCATCAGCTACGGAAGGCATTTCCGTCGCTGCTCCATCACTAATTAGCGACGGATTCGGAAATTTCCGTCGTTATTTAACAAATTTCCGTCGCTATTCGTCGGTTTTGTAGTAGTGAACTAGAAGCAAAAAGAAAAACACAATCCTAAATATCCACAACTAAAAACAAGAAAGAAAAAAAAAGAAAAACATAAAGAGAGGGAACGAGCATACCGAGGTTAGGTGTTGGGTGCACCTAAACTAATGCCTCCTAAAAACAAGTACTAAGAAGGCTCGACGAGCATCGGTGACTCCTCCTCATCTCAAGATTAAGCTCCAACTCAGATGCTTGTCAAAGCTCTATGGAGCTTATCAAATTCCTGAGCATACAACTCGGATAAATTGAAGTAAGAGAACATAAGTAAAATTATATCAATGACATTCAATGTCCTCTTAAACTTATCGGATGCCTTAGAAAAATCAAAAGAGTGATCAAAGAAGCAAGTCCACATGATTTTTCTAGGAATGTCCTCTAGGTAAGCATGAAAAGGGTTAAAAGAGGGAATGTAACCTCCAAAAGTACCTAGGGACACAATATTGTCAACCACATCCCCCTCAAACATGTCAAATGATTTATTCACATGGCCCGGATCCAGATCAGAATCACAAATCATATAATAGTAAGTGGGCTCACAAAAATGGTACTTGGGGAAGGGGAGGGTAGGGAACAATTAGGGGAAGGAGGGATCAAAGAAAGTGGGTTGGGGAACACATGATCATCAACATCAAGACTAGTAGGCGACGCCTCGACCACAAACACCTCACATAACTCCCTGAAGGAGTCTCCCGATCAAATACCTCAACTAAGGCATCTTCCGATTCACAATATAAATCATCCTCACCATCTAAACTAGCATCAAAACCAAAGGCAGACTCAGTGTAGTACCTATGGGTAATGTAGTAAAGGGAGGGACAATCTCTTTCTCTAGTCCGGACTCTAAATAAAAGGATTACTCATCATCATCATAGAAAAATGCCTCAATTTTAGCAGAACTAAGACTAAGGTCGGTTTTATGCGATAGGTCAGACTCCCTAATCTTAGTAAGACATGCAAGTTGCTCATTTTGTTCATCCATAACCCTTATCAATTTATAAATATCAGCATACTATTCAGGAGATGAAATATAAGGACAAGAACTATTATCATGATTAGAAGAGTTACACTTTTCACACCAAAGAGGGTATGATCAGGAATACAAGGGGATTGGATGTAAGATCTAGCATGATAAGCACAAGGGTCGGGACATGAAAATCCAGAATCAGTACATGCCTTTTCAAATTCACAAGTATCCCAAGCAATCCATTCAAGTAAATCCCAAGCTTCATCAACACTTTTAGCACAAAAATCCCAATACTCTAAAAGAGCACGGGTTTCACTATTCACACCCTCATAGACAACATTTAATATTTCCCATTTCTCCAAACAGTTATCAGAAACAGCAAGAAGAGCATTAAGTCGATCAAAGTACAGATACAATAATTCATGCTCATACTCGCGGATAATGGTAAGTAGACATGTTTTCAAATTTATTTTTTTTGATTTTTGATTTCTTTGAATTTTTCAATTAAATGCATAATCTAAAATGCTCAAGTAAGCTCTAATATTGAAACGAACAACTCCCGACAACGGCGCCAAAACTTGTTAGGAAGAATTAAGTCTTAAAATTTTAACCGCAAGTGCACGGCGTAGTTGTAGCTAGTCGGCAAGCATGGGTCGTGTCCATAGAGAGTTGTGTTTCAAATATCAAAGTTATCTTAAACTTTCTGTCTAGGTGAAACAACGAAGCTTGAGAGATATGATGACTAATATAATCCTAGAAAGCAATAAAAGGAATGCTTGTGTTGTGATTTTACCACTTAATAAACTAACTAATAAAGACAAGCATAAACCTAACCAAGTCTATGCAAGCATTTAGGAGTGGTCGGTTGCACCATCAAAGGACACTCAAGCCACACTTTCGAGGGTCATGAGTTAATCTAACTGTTACAACCACATACTTTCGTGGGATTAGCCCAATTAGACTACAAGAGTAGCAACCTATGGACCTTGCTAGGATTCAAGCTATTTTAATGCCAAAGTCCCGACTATCCTCTTTACCCACGCTAGTAAATTGGCTCCACCTTTAAGTGATAAAATGAAGATGAAAATCCCTTTCAGGCATTTCATCGAACACGTGGTGGGCATGAGAAACAATCCCAAATAACAAGCATAAACTAGTTGGGTTAAGGCCTAAACGAGATTAATTAGCCATTAGGGAGGCTAATCAAAACCGAAGCAATAAACTTTAACAACTGATTGACATAAAAGCATGAAACAAAAATAAAAACTACACTAAAGAACAAAATAACACAAACTAACTTGAACAAAAACATAAACTAGATAATTAAACTCAAATATGAAAACAAGCAATCAATCTAACTATAATTAAAATATAGACTAATAAAAATTGAATCTTGAAACTAAATTGAGCAATCAAAGTATTAAACTAGAAGTAAACAAGAAGAGAGAAAGAGAAAACTTATGCTTGAATTGAAATTGAAGGCTTCAATCCCAAAATCTTGTACAAATCTCTATAGTAATCTCCCCTAATGGGGTTTTATTATGTCTAAGCAAGAACCCTAAGAGCTCCCTAAAATCCCTAAAAACAGAGCTCCCTAAATTAGAGCCAAAATTGTCCTTTTATAGCTCGTAAAAACCGAGAAAAATCAAAGCTGGGAAGTTACACGGCCGTGCAGGTTCTGCACAGACTACCCATGCAGGTTTCGAAAGTTTCTGGTCGGTTCGCACAGCTGTGCAAGTTCTGCAGCTGGTACTGTGCGACTTCGCACAGCTGTGCAGAAGTGTGCGTAGTCGCATCGCCCCTGTGCACACCATTATCTTCCTCGTATTGCTTCCTTTTTGGCTCAAACTTTTTGCTATTGTCTCGATTTTATTTATTACCTACAAAAGTAAGAAAAACAAGTAAAAATCCTAAAATTATATTATTTTACAAGTCAAAAACTAAGTAAATAAGGGTATAAATGACGTAATATATTATTTTACATTTTTACTGCTTTCCGTATTGCTGTGTGAGAGTAGTGCGAGAGGGAGATGGGTGGGTTTCGCTGGGTTATGAATGAAGAACATGTTTATAAGTTTTTGTTTTAATCATTAATCAATTACTTCATCAATTTTCCCCTAGTAATTTTAACTTAGAGAAAAGTCTTAGTTTAATTTTTCTCCCTAATAATTTGACCTTAGAATAGGAAATACTAGTAATTTGGTAGTTTTTATTGTCTAATGATAGTTATTTGATAAAATTCAAGGACATAATTTTTTTTTGTTTGTATTAGTAACTTTTAACGACTAATTTTATCATTGGTCGTTATGGTGTCTTCGTTAGAAATAGAATTTCTAGTCATGAATAGAAAAGTTATTTTGTAGTTTTTGTTTTAATTGATCCCCATTGATTTCTTTTTCTTAATTAAACAGTCTATCATTTCACTTTTTTCAAGTTTTGCTTCATTTTTATTTAATTTTAATTTAAAATTTTTAAATTTAATTTTTTAATTATTAATTTATTTTTTCACGATTTTTTCCTTTCAATGGACCTTCAAACAATATATATTAATAAAAATCTTTCAATAATAACATAAAAAATAATTATAAAAATTCTTTTTAACAGTTTCCCTGCACTTTTTAAATGTGAAAATATAAAAACTATCAAATTTTCTCATTTCTCTCCCCACATATCATCTAAGTGTAGTAGTCCAAATGTGAAAGGATGCATTATTTTTAATAGTGTCGGGATATTATTTTTTAACCAAAAAATAGAGAAAACTAGGGTTTACTGATTCAGCCATGGGGCTTTAGGGCCAAACTGCTGTGAAAACATCGGTTTGGACTCAAGCCTCACCCTAGTTGGGGTGGTCGAGCATCGGCCTTTGGCCTAGCTAGCATATCCAGGAACCTTTTTTATATTGTTCAATTAGAAAAAGTTGAGAAGCAAAATAGAAGAATTAAATCAAAACTAGGAGGCATTAGTCAGTTTTTAGGAATAAAAACTAACAAAAATAAAGTAAATAAATACTCTTCCAATCTTAGTATAAGAAAACTAAGCTTGGAAGTCACTAGTACAGGAATTACTTTTAACTACGGGTCAAAATAACCTTTAACTATGATTATCAAATGTTGTCAATGTGGCCATCGTTGTAAGTGGACATCTTTTACTACATTTCAAAACCGTAGTAAAAGAGAACCTACGACGATGGTTCTTCAAAGGAGCATCATCATAGGTGACCCCTGAACCGTAGTTATAGGTATAATTATTTTTAAAAAGTTACATTATTCAGGGAGGGAAGTTTCGAGCTCTAAGGTCAAATTGTTCAAATTATACAACTTTTAAGAGTCCAATAGCAAAACACACTCACCAAGTGAATGAACAGAAAATAACTCAAACAACAGAGCTAGTCCCAAATTTGAACACTAAAGTAGATTTGAATAATAGAAAATCAAACAAACAAAAGCAAGCTCGATCTAAAAAACTAATATACCAACTAATTAACTAAATTTTCGTATTCTCTGTTCCACACAAAATCTCTTACTAAAAATTGGAAAAATTGAACAATATCAAATTACCTACTTGAGATCTCCAGCTACCAAGGGAATTCACTTGATTTCAGCGGCTGACATTCAATATCGAGAAAATCAAATTAAAAAGGTAGGGCAATGAAAGTCACTTGATTTGCTCATTAATGGAGGTCTCACACTCATCCGCATAATTTCGACAAACGAGAGAAACGTGAGGCACAGTAGACACCATAGAAAGCTCTTTCCGAACCTCCTCAAATGGCCCAAAAATAACGCTGGTCAATGGTCGGCTGTTCGACTCCGACGACGTCGCTGACACCACAAATCCATTAGAATGCTTCGCAGATGACGAAGATTGGAGGCCGGAGGAAGGAGCAAAACATAGAGAATTTTCCAATTAGAGAGATGAAATTGAGTTATTACCGTTATTGACGACGAGAGAGAAAGCTGGAGAAGCTTTAAGAAGCATCTTTTCTCTCCGAAGGAAATGGCCGGAGAGTGGTATAGGATGGAAGACCGAGAGAGGGAGAGGGTGGAGGGGCGTTCGACGGGAGACTAGAGAGAGAGGGGAGGAAATTTCAGTGGCATATTCCATAGGAGAGGGACAGCGAGAGAGAAAGAAATGGGTATTTGTTATTAGGGTTTCCTGAAATTGAAAAGACTTGACGTAAAAATATGAGTTTTTTAAAAGATATTTAAGGATGGTTCAATTAAAGAACCGTCTTTAAATGTGAATTTTCCACTTTTAACGACGGTTCTTTAGGTGAACCGTCATCATATATACAACTTATGACTACGACTCTTTTCTAGAACCGTTGTCAAAAGTTGATAGCTCCACCTATGACGATGGTTCTTTCAATGAATCGTCGTCATATGTGTTATAAAAGGCCAATTATTTACAAAAAAGCCACCGCCTCATATTTCGTGACGGTTTAAATCGGCCGTAGTTAAAAGTTATATCTGTAGTAGTGAGAGAATAAAAAATGACTCCATCGGTCTAGAACCAAGAATCGGATTCGGGGCGAGAGTACGAAACATAGAGATAAGCCCTTCCGTTTCGCCCGTGAAACGGCGACGATTTCCCAATCCCATTACATAAGAGTCTTCATTATAAAATAAATAATATATTAACAAAGCAAACACCCTACAACAGGTACATGAATCGGCAAGCAGTGGAAGCAGCAAGGAATCATCTATGCATCGTCATCGGAGTCCTCATCGAAGATATAATTCCCGAAGTCCTCCAAGACAGACGTAGAGAATCGGCCACCTCCTTGGCCTTGATGTGAGCTACATCCTTGGTCCCAAGATTGAGGACCCTCATGTGATGGTTCGCTATACAAAGATGGAGGGAAGTAAAGAAGATTCCCATGTCGCTCGAAGGCTTGTAAGGGTAAGATGTTCAAACCCTCCTTTGAATGGTTGGGTCTTGCATTAGAAGTACTAGGCCCGAAAGCACTAGGTCCTACCTCAGACGCACTCCTATGATGTGCTCGCCTTGAAGGACGTCAAGACGAGCCTTGTCTAGCATTACTACTAGAATGCATTTGTTGTTCATGAGCTTGGGATGATGTCTCGGGTAGACTAGGTAGATTACAGGAAGGAGTGGCTCTCGATCGGAGTCTTTACAAGATTAAGGAAGCGATTAGAAAATCAGTAAACGCTTAAAGAATTTAGTACTACACTAATTGAGGACTTACTCAAGAAGTAGAGAAAGATCGTCCGGGAAAGAAATTTGGGATTCCACGAAAAGCCGACTGAAATATGATAGATATGGTCCTAGATTACTCCCGGTCATACTGCAAAGTTTATTCGGTGTTATCAACGAGACAAATGCTATTAGCACGCCACTAAAAGGAAAAGAGCACATAATTCTCACCCTCGCCAATTTCTAGGAAAGGGATACCGACACATTCCTGTTCCAGGATTTCAAGAATGGTGATGAAATGACGACGTCCCCGGGCATAGTAACATCCACGTTGAGATTCGGGATGTGAATGTCAATAGGAGTGAGCTGTCGAGGAAGAGAAGATGACGATTAATTTCCATGCTAGAAATTCAAAAATATAAGAGAGGAGTTAGAGCACTCTTTAGTTGAGTTATGATGCGAGATGCATGATGGGCCTAGGAGGTGTGTAAATTCAAAAGTGAGGTAAATGGATACCCCACCATGGCCGCCGCTTGCTCGTCCGGAGAAAGAGAACGAAAATAGAACATGGTCGAAGGAGGATCGATCAGAACAAATGGACGCCAATTGTTAACTCGAATTTGAGAAGTAAACCTCTCCCCAAGATACCCACAAAACCCAAAAGAACCTTCAAGCAAGATCTTTCTCTCACTCAATTCCTAGGCCACAAGGACATTTTGGGGAAATTGAAGTTGAGCCAAAGGATGAAAGTTTGCCTACACACAAGAATTATCAAGAAATCAGCAAGCAAGAATGAAAAACAACAAGAAAATGGATAAAAAAATCATGAATATAAGGGGCTGGACTGCACCACAGGCGGCCCCACAGGCAGTGGTACAAGCCGTGGGCATGACCAAAATGCTGAAAATGTGTTGAAAAGCTCGCTTAGGCCTATTTTGGAGTAAGTATTGAGAGTAAAAGTAACATACCGAGTTAAAGCGGTTGAGGGCTGACCTCAACAAGCCTATCTCATGTATTTTAGTTTGCTCAAGATTTATTCTATCCCATGATACGGACGCCGAGAATCCGGGCTGATTCGTTGAACCGGGAGAGAGATGTAGAATGTATTCATATAGCCATGGCTATATTTTGACAAGTCAAGTAATTTTTTTTATCCACATAAGATGATAATGACATATTGAAGAAAGGAGAATTTGAGCATACCTCAATGATCTTCTATAAGCCATTTAAAGGAAGATATTTGGTGGAATTCCAGTCTGGCCTTATATGCTACACATCAGCACGGAGGCCTCTAATGAGGCAAGTATATGAGGGAGCACCCCAATTAAGCCCCTTTATTCTATCAAGATCCATTAGGTTAACCAAATATTGAACATGAACCTTGGCAGCCTGATCCGAAGAGAGGACCATACTTAAGAGAAGAGCAATTACGATCCTAATTTGTTATTGAGGTGAATGTTGAGGCTAGAAAACAACATCCTCAAAAGCCTTACAAAAGAATAGTATAATTAAAGTGATTATTATGTGGACATCTGTCGGCTATAGGGCCAAAAAGGCGATGGAGGTATTCACGATTTTTGTACAAGTTCTGGTCATAGGATAAAGGTTCTCCGGAAAAGCCCAAACCCGATAAAATAGAAAAATCGAAAGGAGTTATGGTCATCTCACCGAATGGGAGGTGAAAGGTGTTGGTAGTATCCCGAAAGCGCTCACTAACGGCTTTAATAAGATCTCTCTCCCTCCTATCAATGAGATGGCTTAAAGCGCTATAGAGAGGACCAAACCCAGCATTGTACATGACATTCTCGAGAGGAAAGTGCATTCTCTCACATGTCTCTATAAACTTTGGGATGGCTCCACTGCTCTGAAATGAGCCTATCTGCAAAACAAAGTCCAACTAGATTTTAGGCTAAAACTTTACTCTAAATGAGAAAATGAAGAGGGTTAAGCCAATTATCTTACCGAAGAGGAGATCGGAAGTAAAGAAACATGGCTATGAGCTTCAACAAGAAGATCACTTCGATCCCATTCGTTTTACGGATGCCATTCGCACTCGAGGAAAGAATCTTGAATAAGCCTCTGAACTCTGGTTCTTCCTACAGGTGAGCTGAAGGTTTGCTCTTGGAGAGTCTAAGTCAAACTAGAGGGTGGGGGCGAATAGGGTGATGAAGAAAATTAAACAATTTTCGCACCAACACAAACCGAAGCAGATTCTAAGTCTAGATTGGACTCGAAATACGAGTAACACGGATATACTTGGAAACCCTCCTGGGGCAGAAAACCACGGACAGTGCTAATCCAAGCACCAAGTCAAATCCAAAAAATACAAAGGATTGACTCAACCAGAATTGCTCCCTTAAACAATTCCTTATAATATTTTCCTAAACTTAGAAGTTCCTTCATCCGATCTAGTACTTCCTGACTGAGTTAACCATTACAATCAGACACAACTAAGTTGAGTTAACCATTCTAGATAAGTCAAGGGACTTACTAAGAAATTAAGAGTACGTAACTAATTACAAGACTTTCTTTACAGCTCGGAAAATATGAAATATAGAGTTGGAGTTGTAAGTATGAGATTAAGTAAGAATGAGAACATAAATGAATTCAATAATAAAAACAGCTCCAACAATCTTCAAGTTTTGTGAAGTGCCTTCTATTTATAGCCAACCAGGCAGAGTTTCCATTGAGTTTTGGTTACGGACTGAAATCTTCACTGGTCGTTATAACGACTATTCTTAGTCACTTAGAAAAGATCCGTTGGGTTGTGAACATTGTGCAATGACTCTTGGCTCCAAAGATGGTCCAATCACTTGGTGGTGATTGAAAACTGTGGTGGAAATAACTGTTAGGCCTAGAGTTGGAGTTTTCAGTTTTGGAAACAAACGACCCTAACACGGTGTCCGAGCGATGTCCGAAGTAGCTAAAACTTGTCTGCTGGTATTTAATGGCTAGCGACTGGTTGCTTTTGAAATTTAAAAATAGATTAGCCTCGTTTGAATAACCTACAAATACAAACCACATTGGTTCTCAAAGTATAAAATACTTTGTTCCAAGATTAGGCACGAGATAATGATTAAATTAGACTAATTAAATGCCTAATTATCTTTGGCCTAAAAGAATGAAATTTTATGAGTCTAATATGTGATAGGTTCAAATTCCATTTTGAGTCAATCCTTAAATAATTAAGTTAGAAATAATAGAATATCAGGGTATCACAACTTGATCCGGTCAAATAATTCTCAAAGAGATAAACTAACTTAGAATAAAGAATTAACGCCATTATTCACTTTTTGTTGAAATACAAAGTCGGTGCTCGAGACTAAATGTGTTAGAGAGATTATTTTAGCATGCGATGGTTTTGAGTGATTTCCTCCCCGACCGATAGTGGTTTAAGAGATGTAATCGCTTTAATTTCCTCCCGACCAATGTAATCTTTTATTTCTACCTTTTCTTTCTTTTATCGCTTTTTCTTTATCTCTTTTCTTTATTGTTTTCCTTGTTGTGTTTTGGTTGCTTTAATTTTGTTTTGTATGTTGTATGCTTGTTTTCTTACATATTTATTCATACACTACTCGAACTAGTAATGGCCGTCTTCGAGACGGGCGGAATGGAGGATTTATCCCTACGTTTCATATCCTCGCGTTCAAATCGATTCTCGGTTCAAGACTGATACAATCATTTTTTAGTCTTTCTCGGTCTTAGTTTTTCCCATACTAAGATCAAGGGAGTAAGTCTTCCTTTTGTGTTTTTTAGTTTTTTCCTTCTTTAAAAACTAATTGTCGACTCCCTTATTTTATGTTTTATTCTACGCAGAATCGCATCTCGAGTGTTTTGTAGTTGCAGGAAAAATTATATTAGGTTTTGGATCTACCCAATAGGTAGAGACCAAGGCTGGTTTTATCAGCCATGACCTCTGGCCAGCGCCCGCCTTGCCTTGGTGTAGGCTACGGCTAGCACCGTGGAGGCAGCGGTGGTGGCTTCGGTCCGGACCGGTGTTTTCACACCAATCTAGCCCTAATGCCCCACGACAGAATCATAACCCTAATGTCATTTAATCCTCAGAAAATAAGATCCCGGGACTTCTAAAATAATTACTAAAATAAAATGATTAATTAAACCACCAATAAAATTTGATTTAATTCATTTCAACTTAATTTAATAAAATTCAAAAATCTGAATAAAAGGTTCATCTACATATTCTAAATTCGACTTTTAAAAACCATCTTCAAAATCAATCTTGAAAAATAGACTCGACACGAGTGGGGAAGCTCGGCAGGGCCCCTACCGACCGTGGTTCCTACAGATATTATGAATATTATTGGGATATAGAGTCATTTTATTATGTATCAAACACTTGCATTTATTAAGCTATATGTACAAAGCTAGGGGCTCTAGTTGGGTGAGTTTTTCCATCACATAATCTCTCATATGCTATTAGAGCCTTCACGCCTCTTCCCTTAAAATGTGTTTCTTTTTTCACATGTTTCTTACTTTTCTTTTCTTTTCTTTTCTTTTCCTTTTTCTCAGCAACTTGCACCCCTAAAAACCCTAGCTACTACCCCAAAACCCTAGCTGTCACCCCTAAAAACCCTAGCCACAACCCTAACTGTCTCGCCTAAAAACTCTAGCCACCACTTCTAAACTTTAGCAACCAGCTGCATCCATACCTTAGTCGTAGAAAAACCCTAGCCCATTTCATCGATGACCCACAAATTTCTCGTGGTTCAACCATCACGTCTGTCGCACTTGTGTCCTCTTTTGCCGGCCACGTGTCTTTAACCATCAATGCGGCCAACGTTTTGGAAACCACCACACCAGTTGAGCCAACCACTCCTTTTCCATCACTCAATGCATTCCTCATCTCCTCATCGTTCAACTCACCTACCACCAAACCAGTTCAATACCTTTCCCTACTACTCTTAGTCACCAATGCCATCTCCCATGTCTACATCATTGTCCGTTTTTTCCCTTTGTATGAGCCACACGCCTCGGGTTTTCCCCCTTTCATCGCAAGAAGAGGGGTGATCCGTAAAATGGGCAAAGCCTCTCTAAGGAGTATCGACTTTTACGTGCAACGTGTCTCTTATTAAGTTGATTTGAAAATTAGGTTTTCAAACAGGTTTAAGTTGAAATTGATTGGTGATTTTATTAATTATGTTATTTTTAATATTTATTTTCTGAAGTCTCGGAATATTATTTCATGAGAAAAAGAATCGAAATACAAATGAAATTATTTTTCCGCAAAGTCTGCTGGACAAGGCACTAAGTCCGCCTAGGCCAAAAGCTAAGCCCGAACATCGGCTTGGGTTGGTGCACGCTTGTCCTGGCTAATATCTAATGTTGGCCGTCTACGAGGGACTCATCGAAGTAATCTTGACCGAGATGGCTTAAAGCTGCCAAAAATATTCCCTTTTTCCGATTTTTACCAAAAATGACCCAAACCAACCCTTGACGGGCCGGTAAAAGCCCCAAAGCCCATTAGGGCTAGGGTTTCCCCTAAACCATGGTAAAGTACTTGTTTTACCCCTTTAAAATCTCCTATAAATACTCACCATTTCCCAATCCCAAGACATGTTATGTTCACATCACAAAATCTCATATTTCTCATAATCCTACCTTCAAGCTTCTTAAGCTCTCAACATTCAACATTCATCAACGTTCTTCAACGTTCATTAACACTCATCACAAGAACTTCCATCTCTGGAAATCTTCTCGTCTCCCAAGGAATCCCCCATGCACATCGAGGAAGATCTCCTTGATCCTTTCAATCAAATCGGATACTAACTTGAGCGTCGGAGGGGTGTTCCCGGGATCCACCACCCGGGCTTTGCCTTTTGCGAGGTTTAAGCGGTCGCCACTCGGACTCGGATCGGTTAAGCCACGTCCACGGAACCGGAGCGATAAATCCTTCCTCTCTCCGAATCATCATCCACATCATCAACTCGGTTTCCTTTGGAAACAGTTAGTATTTATTTTGTCCAAGATAAATTCGGGAAAAAAATGAAATTAGAATTTCCTCCCTAAGATAAAATTATAAAGAGAAAAATTAAATTAGTCCTGCTATAAGTTAAAATTACTAGGGAAAAGTGATCAACATTTTCTACTCAAGTAAAAATTTGATGAAGTAAAAAAAAAAAAAAAAAAAAAAAAAAAAAAACTCCAGTCTATTCTGATGAACATTTGAATTGTCATTATTGATTGCGTTATTGTTCGTCGTCTGGCCGTTGAGTATGTTGTTATCATATTTGTTGTGTTGTGTTATTCTCCAGCGTGTGGCCGTTGAGTATGTTGTTGTTATATTGGTTGTGTTGTGTTATTCTCCGGCGTGTGGCCATTGAGTATGTTGTTGTTATATTGGTTGTGTTGTGTGCAAAAACAAGGTACTTTGCTCTTCTTTCTTCTTCTTCTCTCCTCTACTCTTTCCTCTGCCATTTTTGGGTGCCATCTTTACGAGCTTAGCTTCTCATTTGAATGGATTAAAATTGGTAGTTATTGGAGCCATGCCTGTCACAAATAGAACACAAATAGAATATTTAATTTCAATTATGCAATGCATATTTAGACACATGAGCTATTTTATTCAGACTAAATTGCATAATTATCCACTATTCAAGATACATAGGCTATTTTATTTCAACTAGAGGGCCTTCTACACCCTAAAGAAAAGAACACTGCTCTTGTGGCTCGACCATAAAACCTCAATCATTGTGGTTTTTTTTTTTTTTTTTTTGTGTCTGAAGCACACCTACAGGAAACAAAAATGAAATAGGGATTGACAAAGTTGTGGTATTAGTGACAACCGTAGTATGTATATAGAAAAGGGGACAAAAGCTCTTTCCACGGATCTCTATACAGATCCTCCCTTTTCTTCCTAGTCACTATCCTTTCTCTATGCTTTTCTGCCTATATATGGTGCCAAGATACCCCATCCTGAAATTTTAGGAATGCCCAAATCTTACCCTCTCTCTCTTTTTCTTTTTTTTTTCTGTGGTTATTTTTGGACGGACTACGGTTCTTCTAATATATTTTTTAAAAAAGTCATGCCTTTGAGGTACCAAATTTTTTTCCTTGTTTTCTGGTAAAATAACATACATTGATTGTTTGTTTTAATGGCCACAATAAAATAGCCCATGTATCATATGCATTCTGCTCTCTGCATTTCTGTATTTCTCAAATACTTAAACTATCCACCTTAATTTTCTCATCTCCACTCTAATGCAAACTTTATTACTCTAATGCCTTTTGAATTAAGTAGTTAATATATATGATGCGAAGATTATAACAAGTTTGAATAATTAATTTCTGCATCTCTTATATTCCCTAATGCAACCTCTTTTATCATTTTATGTTGTACTGATTATAACTTATTTGTTTCTCAATGCGAAAAAGGTTTTTAAATCGAAATCTCAAAGTGGGGTAATTAGTCTTGGTGGAGGAATAAAGGCAAAAGATGTTAAGGGTCCATATTCTACTAGAGCTCAACTTGAAGTTGAACTTAATGCTACTAGAAAAAAATAAAGTCCTTACTAATCGTTTGGCTACAGTTGAAACAGAAAATGACAAATTTCAAACTTATTTGGAGTCGGTTGAAACTGAAACGGCCAAAATCAAGGACCTTCTTTCTCAATATTTACCATCTTGAGTGATTTTTTCAGGTTGTGGGATTTGAAACACGTGTATATATATTTTTTTCTTTGTTTTGTTGTATATTCACGTTGATATATACTTTTTATTAAGAATTTTATAAAATTTAGAATTTTTACACTTTTATCCTTTATTTTATAGATGGTTGAAGCAATGGGATCTTACGTGCGAGTACTAGCACTTTCATCGTTTAATTGGTTGAATATGCGAGAACACTATCCCCGAGTCCCCTTTTTATATTATTTGAACGTTTACACGAATAGTAACAATTTTTAGTTTTTAGAACTATTTTGTTAAGTTTTAGCATGCTTTTAATGTTATAATTATATGCTTTGTAACTAATATTTACAAACTAATGGTTTTTATATATATTTCAAATTTGTCCTTATTATTATTGGATTTATTTTTATTAATCATATAATTATATTGAATGACATTATTAACAACGAAAACAATAGGTCGTTAATAGTGTATGTGGTTAATAGCGTATGTGGTAGTGATTTTTAACGACAAAATATTTCATCGTTAACCTTGCTTAGAAAAATTTACGACAAACAAATGTCATCATTAATGATAATAATTATAAAATTATAATTTTTAATTTTACAAATACACAACGAACAATTTGGTCGTTATTAATAGTTTTTGGTCGTTGATAAGTTAACTTATAACAAACATATGTATTTTTCGTTGTTATTGTAATAACGATGAAAATTTTCATTTCATCGTTAAAATTAATAACGACGGACTGACGACTGAACATTTTTTGATCATTAGAGTTTTTACTGACCATAAATCATGCTTTTAACGACCAACTTGTTCATCTTTAAGTTGGTGTAATATCTAGTGTTTAGTTGGTTTGCAGAGGAGATATGGTAACAACCCGATGTTTTCTATCTTGTAAAAAGGTACAAAGTATATTATAAACCCGAATATTTAGATCTAAGTTATCATATATGTTATTTTGTTTTAATTTTTAATAACCCAACTTCTATTTTTGCTGTCCCTTTTTCCAAAATAATTAAATTTCTTGTCATAAATCGTGTCTTATCACTTGTTCCATATAGTCAGATACATGATATATAGTAGAATATTCCGAAAAGGGGTGGTTAGAAGAGAGATAATGACCTTGTTTAGCTACAACAATTGTTTAGCAAAAGTTAGTTGTTTGGGGGTTTAGATGTTTTGAGCTAAAGTACTGTTTGGTAGAGAGCTGTTTGAAAAAGTTGTTTAGCCCCAAATAGCTCTTTAAGAACAATTATTGCAAGTAGCCTTTTGGGGAGAGCTTTTTATAGAAATTATAATTTTGCCAAAATTTTATCAAAAATTACCAACTCTTGTTGCCAAATTCATTTTTGTCATATTGAATTATAGGAAAAGCTCTCACAACCCATCCTCACATCTCATATTTAGACGTGTCAATTCGGATGGGCGGGTTAAATACAGTTTGGGTATATTCGCGATCGGGTAAAATACGGGTCGGATTTATTTTGGGATTGGGTAAAATACGAGCGGTCGTATATCGGGTTATACGGGTTTCGTGTCGGCCTAATTGGTTAAGACTACCTTTTTATCAGTTAGTTTGCTTTTTTAATTACAAAAATCCAACATATTTTTGCTTAAAATTGCCATAGTTCTTCGAAAAAGTATACTATTTGCATTTTCTAAAAATAATATTCAAAAATATTCAAAACTTTCATTATAATATTTGTGTGAAAAATCTCATTGGGTCGAGCTACTTGATTGCTTGATTCGTTTAAATAAGGCCAATGAAAGGTTTGGTTAATAATTAGTTAAATAATAAGGAATTGTTATGTTGATGATTCGTTTAAGGTTCCAATGTTTTATTTCACCTCTTCTATGCTAATTCCATGCATCTAACTAAAAATCCTTTCTTCTTCCAACTTTTGATCTTCCCATTCATTCCCTATAAGCCCCTCTTCCCTAACTCTTTCCATTCTCCGAATGAATAATCTATAATAGTCCAGCAAATCCAAATTGGCTAATTGTTCTCGAATATCACCTGCTCTCGTAGATATTTCCCTATTTGAAATGTATCAAAACCTTGGGTAGTAAAAAGCGAATGTCTGTATTTCCAGGATACTAAAGAGGTTTATATGTATATTTAGTGCATTTTAAAAAGATCAGAAATGGTTGACCTGAGTAAGCGTAATCGACCCATTTATTCACTAGCAAAATTTTGACTTTGTTTTAACCCGGTTCATTATCCATCCTAGGCACCATGATTCAAGTGCAACTACAACGAGTTTCATATAAATAAGAATTAGAAATTTAAAATAAATTAAAATTATTATTTTTAATTATAACATCAAATTTTTACTTCATTATTGTAATATTATTTTTACAAAACAAAAGTACATTATTTAAGATGTGACTAGGTCTATTCACCTCACCAAAATACAACAATGTAACGTTTACACTTTTAATATTTTTAATATATCATGCTATTTGACTCCAAACATATTTTTATTGGAATTAACTATGTATAATTTTGTATTTAATATTTTTTATGAGAATGATGTTAGAGAAATGAAATAATATTAGCCTTCATTTGTAAATGATTGCGATAAAATATATAACGCCTTTTGAAATGATGTCATATGATAGATAAATAACCATTGTTAAAAGAGTAATCTAGTACTATAATTGAAATGTTTTTTTGAATTGTTACTTGCACCACATTAAATCACGCCTAAATAACCCATGTCAAATTACTTCACTCCTTTTTCTATTCTTTTAAAATTTAAATTAAATTATTTTTATTTTATCAAAAATATCTGAAATATAATGGAAAGATAATATCTCTCTTTATTGAGAGAGCGTGTGTGTGTGTGTGTGTGTATATATATATATATTTGTTTATAAAAAAACTAACCATTGAAAATATTATATGGCTAACAATAATTATGTTGTTATCAAGTTTAAAATTATCATTTAAATAAAAGTAAACCTAACTTAAACATTAATCCTTGATAAAAAAATTTTAAAAATTTCTGTCTTAACAAATGTATAACATAGATAATTTTTCCCTCTAATTAGCTCTTAAATTCCATTTTCCTTCCAAATTAATTCTTTTAATAGATTATAATATATATACTTAGCCGATTAGATTTTTGGCTCATATCATGAGATTTTTTCCCTAAATATTTTTTTACATTATTAGGCATTATTTTTTATAAAATAAATATTATGCATTGTATTATGAGTTATAGAATAAATAGCAATAATTTTGAGACGATATTTTATTACTTTATTCATAATTAGAATTAACGTAATTTTTTATTTCTAAAATGATTTTTTAAAAGTATTATTACAAAATATTTTTATCATTTAGAATTTATTTTTGATATAACAACTATCATTGAAATTTTGTCTATTAAATGATAAAAAAATTTATTTAATATTTCTACATATTAATGTATCTCGTGCTTTAACGCGGGCAAAAACTAGTAAAGTGAAAGGAAAATCATATAATGTACATAAAATATTTAATGAACAAGACACAAACCTAAAATTATTGTTTTTATTACCTTGTCTTGACCCAATGGGTTGAACCGGTTCGGATCGGGTTTGACTGCTAATTTGCGAGTTTTTAGTGTTCGATTTTTCAGGTTTGTGTTTAGAAAATCATGTCCAAAACCCAAAAATTTTGGGCGGGTTTGTTTCGCGTTTCGGGCCGGGTCAGTTTTGCAAGGTCTACTCATATTTAATCTAATGAAGATCAAATCCTATTTAATCCTTGGTTGTTGGGATTTCAGACAATGAGCTTTAAATTTATGCAAATCAAAAGTAATACTTTTTTAAATAAAAGATCAATCTAATGAAAATCAAATCATTTAAAACTAATATCAATTTTAATTCATAACAAAAAAACATATCCAACAAATATATAAAAGTAGAAAAGAAAATAAGATAAATAATGAATATAAATTATATAGAAAAAGTAGGTAATAAAATTATATTGGTGAAGTTTTTTTTTTTTTTGATGGAATTGGTGAAGTTAATTTGAATACATGACATAAATTTAATTATTTTTAGAAAAAAATAACATCATCAATAAATAAAAAAATCATATTCAATTAGGAAATATATTAACGACAAGGGCATAAGTAGAACTTTACCAATTATTTACTATAGAAACAGTTAATTTTATCAAATATTTTTTTCTAAAAATTATTAATGTAAACATGTTAATATAAACAGTTAACATCTAACAGTTAACAACTAAGAGTTGTCAGCCAAACAGGTAAACCAGGAAACTTTATTTAATGGTAATGTCAATAACCACCTTAAACTTTTGGCATAAAAAATTTAACAAATAAAAATATATATCAGAAATATATAGTCAATTTCACTATATAAAGGACATCTCTCGTTTGTGTATTTCGCTCAATCACTGTTTCCCAAATAATTCGCTGAAGTACTGCTTATACTAATTAGGTCACCCAAATAACGGCACAGAAGCCCAATTCCCCAATCCAATGGCTCTATACAACAGTAGTACCAACTCAGTGTGGATTCCATCAAAGTCAGAATCAACTGTAATAGTTGTAGGAGCAGGCCCCTCTGGCTTGGCGACTGCTGCTTGTTTGACGCAAAACTCTATTCCCTATATTCTTCTGGAGAGAGAAGATTGCTTCGCTTCTCTGTGGAAGAAGAAATCATACGATCGCCTTCACCTTCACTTACCAAAGCAATATTGTCAGCTTCCTTACATGACGTTTCCCTCCATTTATCCAAAATATGTCCCTAGGAAGGACTTCATCGAATACCTAGACAACTATGTGGCTCACTTTCACATCAAGCCCTTGTACCAAAGACAGGTCGTCGGTGCTAGTTTTGATCAAGACTTAGATAGGTGGCATGTTTGGGTGAAGAACACCGCGGAAGGCGGCCCGAAGAAGTGTATTGCGGCAGGTTTTTGGTGGTGGCAACTGGGGAGACAAGTGATCCCTTTGTCCTCAAATTGAAGGATTGAGTAGCTTTCAAGGGAAAGTTGTACACTCTACACAATACAAATCAGGGGAAGAGTATCACGGGAAGAGTGTTTTGGTTGTTGGGGCTGGTAATTCAGGCATGGAGATTGCTCTTGATCTTGCTAATTGTGGTGCTAAGGCCTCAATTGTTGTTAGGAGCCCCGTAAGTACTTACTGTTCTAATTTTTAGTTTCTGATCAAATAATGCCCGTTCAGACTATAACTCACAAATAAATAACAAAAAAGAATATTACAAACAAACTACGAGCCAAACAACGACCAAAACCACCTATCACAATGACTACTGGCTAATGTAAGAGAACATCTCCATCTCATTTTTTTATAAATAGATTCAACTAGATTTAAATTTTTAAACTAGTTTTTGCTCACACTAAAGCACGGGATATATTAATATATAAAAATATTAAAGAGAAAATTTTACCATTTAATATGCGAAATTTCAATGATAGTTGTTATATCAAAAAATAAATTCTAAATGACATAAAAATATTTTGTAATAATTATTTTTAAAAAATAATTTCAGAAATAAAAAATTATGTAAATCCTAGTTATGAATAACTTAATAAAATATCGTCTTAAAATTATTAATATTTATTCTATAACTCATAATAGAATGCATAATATTTATTTTATAAAAATAATGCCGAATAATATAAAAATAATACTTAGGGGAAAAAAGACTCATGATATGAGCAAAAATCTAATCGCCTAACTATATATATATATATATATATATATATATATATATATATATATATATATATATATTATAACGTATTAAAATACTTGTATCTATAAAACAAAAATCTAATCGCCACATAATATATATATATATATATATATATATATATATATATATATATATATATATATTATAACCTATTAAAATCAAGGTTGTTAGAATTGATATCTTAGTTAAAATCGATTTGAGGAGGGGATGGTTAAAATCAGAATCATAGAATTGGATCAATAATCATAAGATTCTAATATTTATTTGTAATAATAAAATTATTTTTTATAAAGATAAAAATATTTGTAACATAAAAATATTTGTAACATTCATAAATATTTATAAAAATCCAGTGCAACTATATTCTATCGAAAATTTTGATACAAAATATAATTATTTGTAGCTACTTTATGAATTTTATTTAGAATTATGGAATTAAAACAATATAAAATTTGAGCTAAAATAAATAATTTTTACACACAAAGAGATTCCATCCCAACAATGGCCTAATTAATATGTAGAGAGTAAGATATGAATATGATTATACTATTATATTTAAAGGGAGAATTAATTTAATGTAAAAAAATTAATTTAGAAGAAAAATGAAATTTAAGAGCGAATTAGAGTAAAAAATTATCTATGTTATATATTTATAAAGAAATAAATTTTTTTATTTTTTTTATCATGGACTAATTTTTAAGTTAGATTTACTTTTATTTAAATGATAATTTTCAACTTGGTAACTGCATAATTATTGCTAGCCATATAATATTTTCAATGGTTATTTTTTTATAAATAAATATTTATAATAATATTTAGTAAAAGTATACTAAATAAATGCTTAGAAATTTTAGTAAATAAATGCTTAGTAATATATATATGGGATGTATCTAATGAGAGGAGAGGGAGAGAAAGAGGGTGAGAGTATTAAATATGGGCCATTGGAGTAAAATGAGTTGATGAGATTAATCTATCAATTAAAAAAACTGTAATTATTTCCTTCTCCATTATGTGACCCTAAAACTATTACATCCCATTGCTTTCTTCACTTTTCAGCGGCAAAGCCGCCGAAATTTATGAAAACCCTACACCAAATGCATCTAATTTAGGGCATGTTGAACCCCAAATCGAAAATCTATATCTTGCACACACGAATGATAGAAAATAATTTTGTTTTAATCTTGATCCTTAGATTTAAAATGAATGGTTGAGATTTAATCCTCTCACTCTCATTTTATCCCTTTCTCTCATTTGATACAATCCCTAAATATATATATATATATATATATATATATATATAATCTTTTCATAAATTATATTTTAGATATTTTTGATAAAATAAAAACAATTTGGTTTGAATTTAAAAAGAATAGAAAAAGGAGGGAAGCAATTTAAGAAGGGTCATTTAAGCGGGATTATATGTGGTGCAAGTAACAGTTAAAAAAAACATTTCAATTATAGTATTAGATTAGATTATTTCAATTTTTAATTTCAAATGAAAATTATATGTTAGAACCAATTACTAATACCTGAATAACTTTATGATGACGCTCAAAACCACCTTTTTTACATTTATAAGAGAAGTATAATTTTTTTTATATGCTTATAGTAAGATTAACTGATTAAATGTGTTTTATATGAGAATAATATGGATGATTATGCATATGATTGCAGGTTCACATATTGTCGCGACGGACAGTGAGCATGGGGTTGTTCCTTGTCAAATACTTGCCAATAAACATGGTGGACTCATTGATGGTGTTGCTTAGCAAGATTAATTACGGAGACTTTTTCGAGTACGGCTTCACTCGGCCACATGGCGGCCCCTTTCACTTGGAAATTGCCTTTGGTAAATACCCAGTTATTGATTGTGGCACCTTTCAAAAGATCAAATCTGGTGAAATTAAGGTATATATATATATATATATATATATATATTGTTATTCTTTATTTTATTTTTTTGTACGAATGAAGCGAAAAGATTGATGTAGGCGGGATTCAGATCGTTGGTGACAATTATCATATATTTTACCGATTGATCCACCAAGATAATGATTTTCATATTGTGCAAGAAAAAATTGTTGTAGATGTTTTAGATAGCAATTATCATACATATATGCACATAGGCAGAGTAATTGTTTTTCATTCCCTTATTTATTTATTTATTTTGTGATTCAGTCACAAAGACTAATGGCAAATTTTATGTCGGAATTTTAAATTCGTACAAAAAGTCATACTTAAACATGATTTTTTCGGGTCGGACAAATTCGGGTAATCAAGTCGAACAGAATTTTGTCAGCACTAAAAGTTAGTACTAAGTCACTGCAATTTTATTGTAGCTATATATTCAAACAAATTATATCTATCCATTCATAAAAAATAATACTCATGTAAGGTGTGAATTATTGAGAAAACAGATAAAATTGGAATAAAATGTGTTTTTTGCTTTTTGTGGGAATTAGACGCAAACATTAATGTAGGCAGGATTTGAATTCAGGTCTTTGATGATAGCTCTCAAAAAATTTTGCCAATCGAAACAACTCACACAACATTTTTAATTGATATAAATATATATGGGACAGGTTTTACCAGGGGTCCGAAGCATCCGAGGGAATGATGTTCTGTTCGAGGATGGCAGATCTTACACTTTCGATGCTATAATCTTTGCTACTGGCTTTGCAAGATCTACAGGACAGTGGCTTCAGGTAGTTTATATCTGTATACCATTTTCCTAATTTAACACTAAACTCAAAAGTCAATAATCAAGACACATGCATGTGTGCTTAGATAATTTTTCAAATGAAGATCCATATCATACACCTAAGTGTGAAGATACAAATATCCCAGAGTGACAATGATCTATAAGCATGATGGACGGAAACCGCACATATGGGCCATGCATTAGCCATGCGTTGAGCCCAAATGCTATAGAAATGTTGGTACTATGTTGGGAACAATTTTTCAGATTCGTACTTCAAAATTTGTATAATTTGGAAAAAGTCAGGTATATTCACAAATTTTTATTTGAACTTTAATTGTAGATGTGAATTTTATAATTGTATGATTTGTCTTATTATGACCTACTTTTATGATTTGTCTAACTAAAAAATGAATATCAAACAAAATATTTCACATAAATTAGAAATATTTTTCAATTTATTCAAATTTGACTCCAACTCGAATTTTGCCACATTTAATGATTAGCATGATCCATGCATGTTTTATTTGAACATATAAGCAACATTTCATTGTTTATGAATAATATTTAGTTGACAAAATTTGAAAAGTAAAGTATTGTTTTGGAGATTATAATAGAACAGTTTTTAGTGAACAAAGTCTTACCATAGTGTACAATAGTCAAATGAATAGTATACCATAAAGAAAAATTTGATGCACAATATTTTAATCCATAATGTACAATAGTTTTTGTTGCTAGGTTTCTTCTGTTGACTAATGTACAATAGAATTGAAAATGTTCTTATTAAACTCAAAAACTAGTGTTTATTAGAGACAAATCTAATATACACATCTTCATCCTTAACTTTATAGTATCATATATCCAAATCACACCAATAGAATTGAACATTCAGTATATATCTAATATACATATTCAATCAAAAAAATTTAAGATACACTAAACATTCTTCTAATTTACACAGAAAAGTAAACAACTAATAAATTATTGAATTTCTTTATTAAAATATGTACATTAAAAATAAAACTGATGTTCTGAAAAACATTTAGTGCACACCAAGTTTTCAATAACGTTAAAAACAACATGCAAATTCACGACATATGAAAAAAATTAAATTTAAACAAATTAAATGAAAATTAATTAGCAGCAAACCATTCATGAGTAATCATACTATAATTATTGAAAAAAGTACAATAATTACTTAAATTTGAACAAATAAATATACTATCTTAGATTTTTAGGCTTTAGAGTTTAATTTACTTTTTTGTGGACAAATTTTTGCAACTATGTTGAAATCGATTGAACGAAAACAATTCAAACGAAATTGGTCGAAATTGCAAATCTAAAATCGTTAAACTTAAAGTTGAAATCAAAATCGATTGAATTTGCAAAGAAATTTCTGAATCTTATACCTAAATATACACCAATTACAGAAAAAAAGTGAGCAATTATAGTTCAATGATCTCAATCAGAGAGAGAGAGAAAACAAATAAATTAGAGAAGGAGAAGCACAAAAATGGAGAGATTATAGAGTGGGAAAGAGGAAACTAAATAGAGGTGTAGAGAGAAAGCGTTGAGCGAATCTTTTTTTTTAAATAATTTTTTGTTTAAAAAAATAATGACGTAGTAGTTGGGAGTATAAAAACTCGTATATGTTTAGGATGACTATATTAGAATTCCCTTGCTACATAATCGTAGGAATTCAATGAAAATTTGGGCCATTTCAGTGCAAACATTATTTATAATTATCCAAATCATATGATATTAGTTTTTTATTACGAATAACACGAAACAATCATATATTTTTTCCAATGAAAAAATAATAATCTTTGCTGATGCATGGAGCAGGGAGATGAACACTTACTAGATGAAGATGGGCGGCCAAAACAGAGTTTTCCAAATCATTGGAAAGGAAAACATCGCTTATATGGTGTTGGTTTCGCAAGAATAGGCCTTTATGGGATCTCTAACGATGCCCAAAATATTGTTAATGACATCAAATCTCAACTTTAAGTACTTTAGTGTGCCGCCGTATCTACTTTTTATGTGCGCTATATAAAAATGGGTATTTTTATTATATAAATTTTTATTAACTGGAACATAGTTTGGCTACTTGGTGTCTTTCTTTCTTTAGGATTTTCTCATAAGATATGAGTCTTTAGATCGACTTGTTCACTCAAACAATTAAAAAGGATGGAGCATTACCTTTTGTTTTTTCTTATGCGCAATAAATATACAACGTTTTCCTCCTTTCTCTTTGGTTTATAGTTTGTCATCCATTCAAGTGGTACAAATGTTCCCTTTGCAACCAAATCATTTATTAATATGAGAACATGATATGATGTTCAAATAAAGGTAACTATTATTGCTACTACTATTACTCCTGATACTACTACTGCTACTAGTACTTACTATTACTATTAAAGATTGTTAAACTGGATTGAGCTATCCTTGGCCAAATAAAGGCTTAACCATTTAGAGAGAACTCAAGTGAAGTTAATGGAGAAAAGTCTAATGATCCATGTTGAAAAACAACCATATAACTCACAATAGCCAAATCTTTTTACTTAGAATTTGAAATAGAAATCTAAGGCCGGACAAAAGTATAGTCGAAGACAAGTAACTCTAATTTTTGGATTTTTTATTTATTTATGAAAGGTGATATGTCTAAGCCAAAAGGAATGATGCTTCATTTAGAATAACATAACACCACTTAATCTACTAAAGTCCTATCCTCAATAGATCAAGATAATAAAGCTAACGCTATAATTCAAATCACCACTCTCGCATAAGAGATAAATATGAGAGAGTTTAGAGAGAAAAGAAAACATACAAATTTCTTTCCATTTCAAAATTCAGAATTAAAAATTCACATTGCATTACAATGAATAGAAGGCTCTAGCAGTTGGTTCTCTCTCAAAGTTTCATTGCACCAGTAAGAACACAAGAGATCCTCACTAATAAAGATAAAGCTTAAAAATACTTCCAAAGTGGGACCACTATTGAGCTAAAAATTTCTAGATCTTGTCGAAAGTAATAAAAGAATGCGCGGGTTGTGATTTTATCACTTAATAAACTAATTAATCAAGGCAAACCTAAACCTAACCAACTCAATGCAAGTATTTAGGAGCGGTCGGTTGCACCATCAAAGACCATTCAAGCCACACTTTCCATGGTCATGAGCTATGAAGACTCGGACGCTTCTCAACGCATCTTTGAGTTGCATTAAATGAATCAGGTATAACCATCTCATACTTATAAAGTTTTGACTCCAAGGCATTCTCTCGTATCACATAAACTTCTTTGAGTAAAATGGTATCTTCTCTAAGTGATACAGCTTTTACTTCTTATATTTCTTGCTTTTCCGTAAGTGACTCGTAAAATTGATTCTTTGTTCCGAGTCCAAGCATCACTCGGATTTATCGCAGATTGAATAGACTAGTGTTTCGTCTTTTCTCACTCGGAATCTTACTTCGATTATAAGCTCTATTCCGTTAGAGTCGAGTATCTCTAGTCTGTTTCATACTTAGTCTATATCAAGTTATCTCACTCGATATTCTTTACGCAACTTGATCTATCGCTTAGACTAAGTCCGATGGAATTCCGAGTATCATTGTTATTAGACTCGTAAAATTCCACTTGTCTTCTAACTCGGATAATTAGTTATTTTATTATCTCGTGTCTAACCTTGGACCAAAGTATTTTATACTTTGAGAACCAAAATTGATTTACTTTTGTAGGTTATTCAATCGAGGATACACCTTTTCAAACCACAAAAGTAACCTGGCTTCGTAACGTCAAATCACCAAGCAGACATGGCTTTGCACCTTCTCTCGCTCCAATCCCAAAAGATAGTGTCGAGTCAGTCTCGTTTCCAAATATGGGAAACTAGAACGTCAAACTTAAAGGTGGTTTCCACCTTATCCTTCTAGACACCGCCAATGGTTTTGGGACTTCCAAGAGAGTTAAACCGTTGTCCAACGTTCACATTACAACGGATACTTTCCGAGTGACTCGTAAAGCTTCTATCAACGGTCACAGAGGACTCTCGGCCAGCAGATGAAGATAACGGCTACTCGCCCGGTCATCTATAAATAGAAGCCACTTCACAAGACTTGAAGATTGCCGAACATATTATTAATACACATACTTGCTCAAAGTCATTGTATTTACTTTCAATCTTCTACTTACAACTCCCACTCGTAATTCATTACTTTCGAGTTGTAAGGTCTTGTACTCGCTACAAACTCTTTCTTACATTCTCTGTAAGGTCCCTTGACTAAGCCGTAAGGGTTAACTCAGCTTAGTTGTCTCTAGCTGTAAGGGTTATCTCAGCTAGGAAGTACTAGATCGATAAGGAAATTTTCGAGTCTAGGAAAACTTGTATAGAGTTGTCTAAGGGACCAACTCGGGTTCAGCCAGCTCACTGGTATTTTGTGGACTCAAAATAGTGAATTTGACTTCGTGTCCGGATTGACACGGTCCGTGGTTTTCTGCCCCATGAGGGTTTCCACGTAATCTCTAAGTGTTATCTTTCCGAGTTCATTCTAGACTCGGACAGCTTTACGACTCTTGCTCATTCTCGCTTAATAGCCTTCTGAGTCCAATCTTTTCCGACCCCGTTGATAGACTCGTAACTCGTCTCTGTCTTGTTATTGATAGAAGAGCTAAAGTTTCCACGAAAACTTCTATCACCCTATTCACCCCCTCTAGGGTGACTCGGACTCTCCCCGAGCAAACCTTCAATTGGTATCGAGCCTAGCCTTTCGTAAAGGATCTAACAATCCAAAGGTTTAAAGATCAAATGGCTCGAACACCGGAGAGTTCGACGAAGGAAGATCTTCCAACAGGCCACCAAAATTCAAAGGATCAAACTTTGGGCACTCGGAAGAAGCTTATGGAATGTTTTCTTATGGATCATGATGAAGAGGTATGGGAAATCATACAACAAGGAAACTACATTCTAATGAAGACAGATGAATTCGTAATCATTCCCAAGACAAAGGCCGAGTTCACACCAGAGAAGCAGAGAAGTTCGTAAAGAACTTCAAAGCAATGAACATCCTTATGTGCGCCATAAGCTCGTAAGAATATAATCGAGTCTCTCGCTCGTGACTCGCTAAAGAGGTGTGGGATACTTTAGTCAACACCTACGAAGGTACAAGTCAGTAAGACAAGCGAAGATCAGTCAAGTATCTTCATAAATATGAGCTTTTCAAAATGGAGCCAGAGGAGAACATTACTCATACGTTCATTCGCTTCACCGAGATTACCAATAATCTCAAATCTCTGGGAAAGAAAATTTCCCATGAAGAAATGTGCCGGAAAATTCTCGTAAGCCTACCCAAGAGACGATGGGGTCCGAAGGTGACTCGCCATAGAGGAGGCTCGTAACCTTTCACTCTTAAAGCCAGACGAGCTCATCGGAAAGCTTCTAACTCACGAGATCCATCTAGAAGAAGAGGATGCCGAGGGCAGCACCAAAAGAAACTTAGCACCGAAAGCCTCGTAATCCAAAGAAGCAAATCCGAGCTCTTCCGACTCGTAAGACGATCCCATGGCACTCATCGTAAGAGGCTTCAAGAGAATGATGAAGCACAAAAGATGGGACAAAAGGCCAAAAGAAGAATTCTACAAGAAAGATAAGAAAGACAGTAAAAGGTAAGTTTACTTCCCGTCTAAATTTTCTTTGACTAAGAATTCTGGTTGTTTCGAATGTGGCAAAGAAAGACCACATAGTCAAGGACTCGTCCGAAAAGGAAAAGGGACAGAAAGAAGAAGAAAGCCATGATGGCAACATGGAGCGATGAGGATTCATCGAAGATGATGAGGACTCGATGACTCGAAATGTCCGATGGCAATTTCGATTCGTAAGCCGAACAGAGTCGACTCGGACTCGGACAATGAGGAAACAAATCCTCGGAGGTAATCGAATACTTTCTTAAGTTCTCCAAAGTTGATTTAGCTAAGTATATTTTTACTTTGGAAGAAAAGTCCAATTCCGATTCTTCTCAATTCAAAGAACAACTTGAGTTAATCACTTCGAGAGCACTTCTTTGAAAAATGAATTAGAAAAACCGAGACTCTCATTCAGAGAACTCAAGACTAGTGCTCAATCTAATGAGACCGAGTCCGAGCCGCTCAGAAAGAAAATGAGCAACTAAAAGGGAAGCTCACCGAGTCTCAAGATCTGGTTTTAAAGTTTACTCAAGGTCGAAGAACCTTGACATGCTCTTAGGATCACAATGTGTCTCTTTTCGAAAAGAAGGTCTTGGTTTCAACAAAGAGGAAGAATCCAATTCCTACTCGAATTGTTCAAAAAGGATTCCGTAACTCGTAAAGTTCAGGAAAGCCGAGCACGGTCCCATTCACGTAAATGAAGGGAGGACTAAGCCCGTAACTATTTACAAAAAGAAACCATTCTCTCCTCGTTTCAAAAGGAAAGGTTTTCAAAAAGAAAGAGACACAGACTCAGCTCTCCGAGAGGAAGACTCGGAATCCGACAAAACCCAAAGTCATTCAAATCTGGGTTCCGAAACACCTTCTTCCTCGTAAAAGGACCACAAGTAAGGAATGTTACTGGGTTCGTTAGAGGAAGTGAGAAGGGTTAGATTCTCTCTGCTTTTGCAGGTCACTCGAAAAGATCAAAAGGACATTGGTACCTGGACAGCGGATGTTCACGACACATGTCAGTGACCAAGGACTCTTTTCCGAGCTAGAATCATACAAAGGAGGAAAAGTGACTTTTGGAGATGACAAAGCAAAGGCAAGATAGTGGGTATTGGCAAGATTGGAAATGGAAGCAATCTGGTGAGCCCAGCCTACCTTGTCAAAGGACTAAAATACAATCCGCTTAGCATCTCCCAGCCTATGCGACAAAGGTCAGGAGGTAAGATTCACTCAATCTAAGTGCTACATCTCGTATGAGACCACCAAAGAGATAAAGCTCTCAGGTAAGAGATCCGGTAACACTTATATCATTCCTCTTCTCGACCCAAGCCAGAATTTATCCTCGCTTAAAAGCATCTCTTCATGATGATTCATGGTCTTGGCATCGTAGATTAGGTCATATTAGCATGCATACTATCAAAAAGCCGGCATCTCATAGTCTCGGTTAGAGGTTTACCTAACCGTGTCTTTGAGAAAGACAAAGTTTGTGAAGCATGTACAAGGGGGAAACAGTCGATCCTCATTCAAATCTCTCAAGATCTGTTTCGACATCAAAGGTGCTTGAACCGCTACATATGGATCTATGTGGTGAAATTCCAAGAAAGAGCCTCTGAGGTAAATCCTACATTTTTGTCATTATTGATGACTTTTCAAGATTTACCTGGGTGTGTTTTCTCAAGCATAAAAATGAAGCCTTCAAGGAGTTCAGCAAGCTCGTAGAAAGATTCAAGTTGAGTCTCGAACTCGGATTCAAAAGATTCGAACCGACCATGGAAGGGAGTTCGACTACTCAGAATTCTCGAGTTCCGCGATCGTAATGGAATCTCTCACAACTTCTCAAGACCAAGAACTCCTCAACAGAATGGAGTAGTAGAGAGAAAGAACAGAACCCTTGAAGAAATAGCAAGGACGATGATGATTGAACACAATTTGCCTTACTATTTCTGGGCCGAGGCAGTCAACACAGCCTAACTACACTTTGAACAGATGCCTCATCGGACCCATTCTCAAGAAAACACCCTACGAGCTCTACAAAGGGAAGAAGCCAAACATCTCATACTTTAAGCCCTTTGGTTGCAAGTGTTTTATTCACAATAATGGTAAGAATCACCTGACCAAGTTTGATGCTAGGTCGATGAAGGTACTTTTCTCAGGTTACTCTTCTCATAGTAAAGCTTATCGTGTCTTTAACAAAAGAACTAACAAAGTGGAAGAAAGCATCCACGTAGTGTTTGATGAGTTTGAACAGGAGAAGTCAAGTGAGTCATCATACTCGAACCGAAGCTCGCAGAGATGATGACGAAGCCGAGACTACAAAGACTCGACTCAACCTCGCTCAAAATGAGGTCACTCGTAACGAGGAAACTCGTAATGCGACAACTCAAGAGCTCGCTCGTAACGAGCAAGTTAATGAAGAGGATCACTCGAACAATCTTCTAAAGTTCAAGCGGCTCAACCCACAAACCTCGTGAATCAAAGAACTGGTAAAGCATTCAAATTTATTTCTAGTCATCCCCAAGAAAACATCATTTCGATATTAACAGTGGGGTAAGAACTCGTTCCTCTCTTCAAAATCTATGTGCATTCACCGCATTCATTTCATTAACTCAACCCAAAATGCACTAGAGGCCCTTAATGAACCTGAATGGGTAGAGGCCATGCAAGAGGAACTCAATCAATTCGAGAGAAACCAAGTCTCGGACTCGACCAACCGACCTTCCGATCACCCAGCTTATAGGAACCAAATGGGTTTTCAAGAACAAACTGGATGAGGGTGGTGTGGTAGTCGAAACAAGGCTAGACTTGTGGCTCAAGGTTACAATCAAGAAGAAGGAATTGATTATGGGGAAACCTTTGCACCCGTAGCCGAATTGAAGCCATTAGAATACTATTGGCATTTGCATCCAAAGCATGCATATTAAACTATATCAAATGGATGTTAAGTGTGCATTTCTCAATGGTTTTATTGAAGAAGAAGTCTATGTCGAGCAGCCTCCTGGTTTTGAAAACTCGTAATTTCCAAATCATGTTTTCAAACTTCAAAAGGCTCTCTATGGTCTTAAACAAGCACCTCGAGCTTGGTATGAAAGACTCGAGTAGCTTCTTGGTTCAAAATGATTTTAAAAGAGGACAGATCGACAAGACTCTGTTCATAAAGACCAAGGGGAAAGATTTTCTTATTGTTCAAATCTATGTTGATGATATTATCTTCGGTGCTACTAATGAATTTCTATGCCGAGAATTTTCTCGAGTTGATGAGTCAAGAGTTCCAAATGAGTATGATGGGAGAACTTAACTTCTTCCTTGGGTTACAAATCAAACAAGACAAAGATGGAATCTTTGTTCATCAATCAAAGTACACCAAGGAACCGTCGAAGAAATACAAACTTCAGGATGCAAAGCACGCATCTACACCTATGAGCAAGCAGTATAAAACTTGACTCGGACGAGAAAGGTAAAGCAATAGATCGAAACTTTATCGAGGTATGATTGGATCCTTGCTATATCTTACTTCCAGCAGGCCAGATATAATGTTCAGTGTTTGCCTATGCGCAAGATTTCAAGCTAACCCAAAAGAATCACATCTCACCGCGGTGAAGAGAATATTCAGATATCTTGCAGAACTCGTAATTTAGGTCTGTGGTATTCCGTAGACTCGTAACCGACTCTTACCGGATACTCGGACGCGGACTCACGTAGGATACAAAGTTGATCGAAAGAGCACATCCGGAGCTTGCCAATTTCCGGGTCAATCCCTAATATCTTGGCACTCAAAGAAGTAGAACTCGCGAGCTCTATCAACTCGCCGAAGCCGAATATATTGCAACTGGAGCTTGTTGCGCTCGCATTCTATGGATAAAGCAACACTTGAAGGATTTTGGACTATTCCTCAACTCAGCTCCAATCAAGTGTGACAACCAAAGCGCAACCGCATCACCAAGAATCCTGTCCAAAGACTCGAAAACAAAGCATATCGAGGTCGATATCACTTCCTACGCGATCACTCAAAAAAGGTGATATTGAACTTCGAGTTCATTCCTACTAATCTTCAATTAGCTGATATTTTTACTAAGCCTCTTGGTGAAGATCAGCTTTGTTTTATTCGGAATGAGCTTGGTATGTTAAATGCTTAAATATGTGCTATTCTTATTCATTGCTTAATTTCGTGTTATGTGTTTTCACTTTTAATAACCATTAGCTCAGCTTGATTCAGTGATATTGGGCTAGTAGATATTTTGTGTTTCGAGTCACTCGAAACCTATCTCGAGTCAAACTCGCACGTAGAGAAACTTGGACTTCAAATTTTCTCGAAACCATCTCTAGAATAAGTGGAGAGTTTCTGATCATATTTTCAAAATCTTTCTCTCTCTCTCTCGAGCGCCGTGATCAGATATTAGCCGTGGATTTCTAACCGCTGGAATCTTAACCATTGAAGAGAATCGTCACACCGGTCTTTGGTGACCGATGGACAAGCCGAGTCGGAACGGAGTTATACTTAAAGAATAGTTGACTGGCGCGCTTATTTTCTATAAATAGCGTCTATTCATCTTCGTCTCGGTACTCTAAACTCCATCTCTCTCAAACGAAACCTCTCGCGGAAGATTACTATGTGAGCAAGTCATCCTTGAACGTCTCGCAAGCGTCGAAGAAGCCATCTCTTGTAAGTTACGACCGCTCTCATCTCTCTCTTCTACATTTTTTTCGTTTCTTCTCTTCTACATCTCCTTCTCTTTCCTACTCGAAAGTTTCATCTTTCCGTCCTTCTCTCAAAATGCCTAAAAGCGGAAACCATCTCGACTTCCGTGTCTCCTCCTCTTCCAAAAAGCCTCGCACCAAAACTCCGTAAAGCTCCACCCGTTCCAAACCCATTGTCACCCAACACCTTGTGCTGGACGACAAGTTCTTTCCTACAACCAAATTTTCTCGGTTGTCCCACATTCAAACCACCAGAGCATACAACTTCATGTGCTTCAGACGAGTTCATCTATCTCGAACTCGTTTCGAGTTCTACACTCACCTCACCCACTCCGAAAATGTTCTAACCTCTAGGGTTCGTAATATATCTGTTCGTCTAAACACCTCTCTCCTCCACCGCTTGTTCAAGGTCTCCTCTCTCTTCGAACAAGCAACCCCATTCCTTTCACTCGAAGTCGCCGACGACTTCTTTGAAAAATAAGCCAAAGAGTTCCCCGAGTCTCTGAAAACTTTTCGTGACTCGCTTGAAGTCGAAGCTCGCCTTCGCGTGCTTTCGCCGATGAGAACCTTTTTCTCACAAAGCATTCCAAGCAAGGAGAACCCCAACTCCAAGCATCTTAAAGCTCTCTTTGACATCCTTGAGGGCTACGAAGTAGACCTCTTCCCTCCATCATTGAGCGGATGGCAGCTATGCCACTCAACTTCAATCTAAGAAGAACACCTCCCTTCCTTTCGGTGCTCTTCTAGCCCTTGTCTTCAAATAATTCTAAGTTCCTCTCCCTCGCACTCCAAACGCCGTGTCCGAGGCCGCCGTTGTGGTCGGCAAGAAGGAACTGCAGGGGTACGGATACTAGGAAACCGAACCTCGGTGTCCGGGTGCATAACTTAGAGCCGAGGCCCCCTTCTCCGCCTTAGACTCGTAAATCAACCCCTCTCTCTCTCCCTCTCCAACCGGTGGTGCCTCCACCTCAGGTGCCTCAAAATCTCTCTCTACTCTCTTGTCCCCTGTTTTTATGGCCAAGATCAGCTCCGTGTCTTCTAATTTCGGAGACATGCTCCGATCTTTCAAACTTGTTCTCCAAAATCCGACCATCAATCACAAGACCGGTCAATCCCAAATTCGAGAGCAAGCAATCTCTAGTTCTTGAGATGAGGAAACTGGTAAAGGAGCGTAAGGAGCTGGTCGAGCTCCTCGAGAGAGACGGTGCAAGGCGGCTTAGGACCATGATGACTCGGATGCGTCTCGAAGCGTCTTCGAGCACAGTGTCCGACCTCCTCGGATAGCGGGGATGAAGAAGAGAAGCTGCAGATGCAGTAGCGGCAGACACCGAGGACCCCGCGGCCGAGGCAGGTCTATCCGGGCAAGGGAAGGAACACCAAGAAGAAGCAGTGGGAACTGCCGAGGGTCGACCGCTCCACAAGCTCAAATAGCAAGACTCAGCTCGCATGGCAGCCTAAGTGGGTCGAAGACCTCGCTACTCCAGCGGGTCGACAGAGTAGCCCCTCCAGCCTACTAAGGTTCCAAGGGAAGAACCCTCGATCCACACACTCCGGGTCAGCCACTCGTAGCCGAGCCCCGACGATAATCCCGGCTTCTCCTCCGCCGCGCTCAAGCACATCGTCAAGATCATATCGCGTCGGCGAACCTCCACTCGAGTCCACAATTCCTCGCTCTTCTTCTTTCTGAATTTTTTTTTTGTTTGTTTTTTTTTGTCCAAACAACTCAGTTGTACTAATTGTTCTTTTCTTCCTTTCTTTTTGTTGTTGTTTTTGCTGAAAGGCAAGGGGGAGAATTAGAGTCGAAAAACTTGTTGTCTTGTTTAGGGGAGTTTTTCCGCCATTTTGAATATTTTTTTAACCTTAATGGACTAATGCATTTCATTATTAATTTCGAGTTCATTATTGCTAGCATGTTTTTTTCTGAGTTAATATTAATTACATAATAAAGCATACTTTGCTTTTTGCTCGATACATTATGTATTGCTCCGATACATTGAGTATGCCTTACTCATCTCATCTCATGCGCAACCACTCGAATTAGATCTTTTCACTAACAAAGTTTCGTTTAAGTATGGAATGCCTTTCATCAAAAAGGGGAGATTGAAGACTCACACGCTTCTCAACGCATCTCCGAGTTGCATTAAATGAATCAGTATAACCATCTCATACTTATAAAGTTTTGACTCCAAGGCATTCTCTCGTATCATAGAAACTTCTTTGAGTAAAATGGTATCTTCTCTAAGTGATACAGCTTTTACTTCTTATATTTCTTGCTTTTCTCGTAAGTGACTCGTAAAATTGATTCTTTGTTCCGAGTCCAACGATCACTCGGATTTATCGCAGATTGAATAGACTAGTATTTCGTCTATTCTCACTCATAATCTTACTTCGATTATAAGCTCTATTCCGTTAGAGTCGGTACCTCTAGTCTGTTTCATACTTAGTTTATATCAAGTTATCTCACTCGATATTCTTTATGGAACTTGATCTATCGCTTAGACTAAGTCCGATGGAATTCCGAGTATCGTTATTATTAGACTCGTAAAATTCCACTTGTCTTCTAACTCGTATAATTAGTTATTTAATCATCATAATTATTTTATTATCTCGTGTCTAACATTGGACCAAAGTATTTTATACTTTGAGAACCAAAATTGATTTACTTTTGTAGGTTATTCAATCGAGGATACACCTTTTTCAAACCACAAAAGTAACCGGCTTCGAACGTCAAATCACCAAAGCAAACATGGCTTTTCACCTTCTTTGTTCCAGTCCCAAAAGATAGTGTCGAGTTGTCTATTTCCAAATATGGGAAACTAGAACGTCAAACTTAAAGGTGGTTTCCACCTTATCCTTCTAGACACCGCCAATTGTTTTGGGACTTCTAAGAGAGTTAAACCGTTGTCCAACGTTCACATTACAACGGATACTTTCTGAGTGACTCGAAAGCTTCTATCAACGGTCATAAAGGACTCTCGGTCAGCAGATGAAGATAACGGCTACTCGCCCGGTCATCTATAAATAGAAGCCACTTCATAAGACTTGAAGATTGCAGAACATATTGTTAATACACATACTTGCTGAAAGTCATTGTATTTACTTTCAATCTTCTACTTACAACTCTCACTCTGTAATTCATTACTTTCGAGTTGTAAGGTCTTGTACTCGACTACAAACTCTTTCTTACATTCTCTATAAGGTCCCTTGACTAAGCTGTAAGGGTTAACTCAGCTTAGGTGTCCCTAGCTGTAAGGGTTATCTCAGCTAGGAAGTACTAGATCGGATAAGGGAATTTCCGAGTCTAGGAAAACTTGTATAGAGTTGTCTAAGGGAGCAACTCGGGTTCGCTTAGTTCACGGTATTTTGTGGACTCAAAATAGTGAATTTGACTTCGTGTCCGGATTGACACGGTCCGTGGTTTTCCGCCCCAGGAGGGTTTCCACGTAATCTCTAAGTGTTATCTTTTTGAGTTCATTCTAGACTCATACGGCTTTACAGCTCTTGCTCATTCTCGCTTAATAGTCTTCCGAGTCCAGTCTTTTCGACCTCGTTGATAGACTCGGAATCTGTCTCTGTCTTGTTTTTGATAGAAGAGCTAAAGTTTCCACGAAAAACTTCTATCACCCTATTCACCCCCTCTAGGGTGACTCGGACTCTCCCAGAGCAAACCTTCAAGCTAATCTAATTGTTCTAACCACCTACTTTCGTTGGGTTAGCCCAATTAGATTGCAAGAGTAGTAACGTATGGACCTAGCTAAGATTTGGGCTATTTTCATACTAAAATCCCGACTATTCTCTATACTCACTCTAGCAAATTGGCTTCACTTTTCAGTGATAGATCAATTGCCCAAAAATCAAGATGAAAATCCTTTTCAAGCATTTCATCAAACATGTGGTGGGCACGAGAAACAATCCTAAATAATGAGATATAAACTAGTTGGGTTAAGGGCTAAACGAGATTAATTAGCCATTAAATAGGCTAATCACAACCAAAGCATCAAACTTTAACAACTAATTAACATAAAAACATGAAATAAACATAAAAACTACACTAAAGAACAAACTAACACAAACCAACTTGAACAAGAACATAAACTAGATAATTAAACTCAAACATAAAAACAATCAATCAATCTAATTTTAATTAACATCTAACTTAATAAAAATTAAATCTTTAACTAAATTGAACAATGAAAATAATAAACTTGAAGTAAAGAGGAAAAGAGAAAGAGAAAACTTATGCTTGAATTAAAATTGAAGGCTTGAATCCAAAATCTTGTATAAAATTCTAAACTAATCTCCCCCTAATGGGGTTTCATTTTTGCTACGTAAGAACCTTAGGAGGTCCTTAAAATCCTTAAAAACCGAGCTCTCCAAAATTAGAGCAAAAATAATCTTTTCATGGTCGGTAAAAACCGAGCAAAACCGAAATTGGGTCGTCGCACGGCCGTGCAAGTCTTGCACGGGTACCCGTGCTACCATGCATAGCCGTGTAGAAACCGCACTCGTGCCTGTGCAAGTTTCTAAAAGTTTCAGGTTAGGTCGCACACGCATGCAAGTTTTGCACTGGTACTCATGCGATCCTCGCATAACCGTGCTACACTATTGGCTGTGCACACCATTATCTTCCTCGTTTTGCTTCCTTTTGGCTCAACCTTTTTCCTATTAGCTCGCTTTCGACTTATTACCTACAAAAATAAATAAACCAAATAAAAATCCTTGAAATATATTATTTTACAAGCCAAAAATTAAGTAAATAAGGGTATAAATAACGTAATATTGAGAATGTGGGTAATGTTTGAGATTGTTTAAATGTTGAACCGTTTATTGAGAATGTGGGTAACATTTGTTTAGTTTATTAAGTTGAAAATTTGTGAAGTGTTTGAGATTTTGAGAAATGGGTTAAGGAATTTAGGATTTAATTAATGTAGGCCTAGGGAAATAGAATGATAGTTAGGATGGTAAATCGATGGACTCGTATACAAATTTGTTTATGGTTAGAGAAATAGAAAGATAATTTGGATATAGGGTCATCCCCAAACAACTTGTCATAAAGATAAATTTGTATCCAAATTTGTTTATTTTGATGAGGTGATGTTGGGGTGAACTTATTTATCCAATTATATTGGTATCCAAATATGGTTAGATTTAGAGAAATAAAAATATTTATGGTTTGGGGTTTGGGAAAATAGAAAAATTAGTGGTTTAGGGTGTATGGATCAAAAGGGAGAAAATATAAAGGTGAAAATGTAAAAAATTGGCAAGGTATTTGGATATAGGGATCTCCCTAAATACTTGTCATAAATAT
Organism: Talinum fruticosum; assembly: GCA_021018815.1. Classification (NCBI taxonomy): domain Eukaryota; kingdom Viridiplantae; phylum Streptophyta; class Magnoliopsida; order Caryophyllales; family Talinaceae; genus Talinum; species Talinum fruticosum. The sequence goes on along the minus strand of JAITYX010000003.1, from coordinate 14,606,938 downwards.
CATTTTGTTATCAAATTTGTTTATTTTGATGAGTTGGTGTTGGGGTGGACTAATTTATCCAATTATCTAAATTTTTTTGTTTCCTTTTTGGTTGCAAGTTTGTTGTATTATACATGATCGTAAACTAGAGTACATGATTGTTTTTGAAGTTTACGTAATGCATAAGACAATATAATGAATATGAATGAAATGTTGAGGTCATCCATTTAGTTTGCTTTAACTATCCCAAGACATAACTAGAACTAGAGTTCCCATAACCCTTTTAACTTTAGCAATGAGATTGAAATTCAATAGGCAAGACATAAAGTCTATGTGCATCGTGGGTTAGTACACAAAGAAGGGGAAAAGGGATAAAGACTTTATTGGAGAAAAATGTGGTAAATAATAGGGAATTATAACTAGTTTCGTGATTGTTTACCACCTTTTTCTCCGATAAAGCCTTTATCCCTTTTCCCTTTCTTCGTGTATTGACTCATGCTGCACATAGACTCTATGTCTTGTCTTGTGAACCTGATCTCATTGTTAAAGACAACAAGGGTTATAGGAACTTTAGTTGTAGTTATGTCTTGGGGTCGTAAGCGAATTAAAGGGATGACCTCAACATTTTATTCATATTAATTTGTCCTTTGTATTATGTAAAACTTCAAAAAAATCATGTCTAGTTTATGATAATATATAATACATCAAAATTGGATGCAAAGGAAATCGACCATTGATAAATGGTCTATTGTTCTTTGAGGGAAGAGGCAAGTTGTTGGTGAAGATGGTAAAGATGTGTGCGAGTTTGTTGAGGAGACCCTACCCTTCTCCTTGGGAACGCTTGTCGAAAATGAGGATCCCAATTTTAAAGATTTGTATTTAAGGGTTGACCATCAAGAGGTAATATATATTGAAGATAAGTCCAAAGGAGGGGGAAAAAGTATAAAAAATATAATTATATCAACTCGGTAAGAACATTAATTTTATTCCGGATGATATCCTATATTGTTGCTTGGTTTAGAAACTATGACTTGGTCTTCATTATTTTTGACTTGTAGTATTCATGTAATAGATCATTGTTCGATGATGATCAAAATAAGGACTAAGTTGTCCAATGGAAGGGTAGAAGATCATCATTCGATAAGGGCCATCATTTAGGTAATGTTTCTTGCGGATAATTGTTGCTTAACCCTTTTTTGAGTTTTGGTTGCTAATCTCGGCTCTCGCTTAATGTTTTCCTCGGTTTTCATGTTGTCCACCTCTACCCCTGCACGAACTCCAAGTAAGAAAAATAAGGACTAAGCTCTCCAATGAAAGGCTAGAAAATCATCATTCGATGAGGGTCAAAAGGACTAAGCTCCTAAATGTTACCTTTTGTCCCTCGAATTTCGCATTGCATTTTCCGACAACCGAGACAGTTTGCCTTGGAGGAGTAATGATCTCATGATTGATAGGTTTGTAGGAAAGATAATTGAGTTTTTATGTTGTCCACCTCTACCCCTACACGAACTCCAAGCAAGCTATACATAAGAGGAGCATCACTTTCGGACAATGACAAAAGAAATAGAGATTGTTGGTAAGATGATCTCTTTGTGTACTCCTTTTCAAGTACTTATGTCAAAAATTCTATCTCTTTCTCTTGAAACTTTGTGGTTAAATGATTTCAATATTTATGTCAAATGGTTTATCTCTATTTGCCTAAAGTGATGCTTTTTAGTAGATTGAGTTATGTGCTTGTCTTTATGACTATATTGCTTGCTTGGAGTTGGTGTAGAGGTAGCGTGGACAACATATATGATGTATCTATGTTGTCAAGGCTACCTCTGTAATAACTCCAATATCGTCATTAGGATAATCATATGACTAAATATATGACGATGGTTCTTTTGGAAAATCGTCATCATGGAGTGACTTATGACTACGGTTTTCCTTTGAATTGTCGTCATAGGTGATGTTTTACTATGGTTTTGAACCGTAGTAAAAGATGCTACATACAATAATGGCCACATACACGCTACTAGGTTAACCATTGTTAAAGGTCATTTTTTAACGTAGTTAAAAGTGGTTCTCGTAGTAGTGAAGATGTGAAGCATGTAACAACACCTATGGGTAGCGATACAAAATCGGACTCGGATGAGAAAGCTAAAGTTGTAGATCGGAAATTCTACAGAGGTATGATTGGATCTCTACTTTATCTCACATCTAGTAGGTCGGATATCATGTTTAGTGTTTGCCTTTATACAAGATTTCAAGCTAATTCTAAGGAATCACATCTAACTACGGTGAAGAGAATTTTTATATATCTTGCGGGGACTTAGACACTTGGTCTCCGGTATTCGAAAGACTCGGATCCGACCCTTACTTGGATACTCGGATGCTGACTATGCTGGATACAAAGTTGATAGAAAGAGCACATTATGAACAAGCCAATTCTAGGTCAATCACTCATCTCCTAGCATTCATAAAAGGAAAACTCGGTTGCCCTATCAACTACGAGGCTGAGTACATAGCAGTTGGAGCTTGCTTTGCTCCGATTCTATGGATCAAGCAACATTTGAAGGATCTTGGACTGTCATTCACATAAATCCGAATTAAGTGTGACAATCAAAGTGAAATCAGCATCACTAAGAATCCAGTTCAGCACTAAAAAATGAAACACATTGAGATCGAGTACCATTTTATGAGAGACCATTATGAGAAAGGTGACATTGAACTTGAGTTTATTCCTACCAAATTTCAATGAGCTAATATTTTCACTAAACCTCCGAGTGAAGATCGGTTTTGCTTTATTAAGAATGAACTTGGCATGTTAATTACATGATTATCCGATTCACTACCTGAATTGTTATGAGATTAATTATTATATGCTTTGAGTGAATGACAAATGGATAAGTTAAATCGAGAATGAGACTGAGCTATGAGTTATTTATTTTCCGAGTGTGTTCCGAGTCACTCGGACACCTTACCGAGTCGGACTCGGTTTATTAGAGAAATGGACATCAAAATTTTGGGATCATCTCTAGATCAATGGGGAATCTCGGAAAACATTTTCAAAAATCTCTTTTCTCTCTCTAGCACGTGATCGGTATGGAAAACTAGCCGTTAGAGGAAACCGGACAAGCAGCTAGTCGTTATACTCGGAAGACTCAACGGTTTGCTAACTGTTGCTTTGAGGGCTGAGTCGAAAGGCGCTTGTTCACTAAAATCATGTGTTCTATAAATAGCACCCCTTCATTTTTTCGTTCACTTTATTATTTATTGCTCTCACTATGCTTTCTTTGCTCTCATACTCAAACACTCGTCGCACTCAACTCTCTCTCTGTCTATTTCTCGATCATCTACACTACTCTCTCTACTCTTCGCCTTCTTACTCTTAACCTCTTTCACTCTTTCACTATGCTTAAAAGAGCTTCGCGATGGAAGGAGGGTTAGCCACAAAGAAGGCCGAACTAAACCCACTCGCAATGAAAATCCCCAAGGTAAGGGAAAAGCCCCTGCCTCGGACGACCCAAAGCTGTTGGTGGCTCGAGCACTTCTTTATAGATGATAAGTTCTTTCCCAAAACTTCTTTTTCTTGGATAAAATCCACCATCAAAACTGGTGGTTTCAATTACTTGTGTTTTTACGAGTACATCTATCTCGAAACTCATCATTGAGTTCTATTCTCATATGACAACAAGAGATAGTGTGATCTCTTCTATCGTCCAAGGTAAATTGATTCGTATCAATCTTTCTCTACGTTACAAGCTCTTTGATGTGAAGTGTCTTTTTCTCAATTCTAATCCTATCCCCTTCGGTGAAGTCGCATGTAACTTCTTTGATAAATACTCCGGAGAAATCCCTCGATCCGTAAAGAACTTTTTATGACTCGGATGACATATGAAGTAAGACTTTTTCCTTCATTCCGATGAGAACCTTCTTCTCCTACTATCCATCAAAAGAAAACCTCAACAAAGAAAGTACTGAAAGTACTTTATGATATCCTTGAAGGGTATGAGGTTGACCTCTTCCCTTTCATTTTGGAACATATTGCTTATGTTCCTTCCGACCTAAAGAAGCTTCCATACCCCTTTGGAGCTCTTCTTTATACTCGTCTTCACTCGGCTTGAAGTACCTCTCCCTTCGACCCCAACAAGTTCTTGGAGCCTGCAGTTTGTTTCTGCAAAGGCGAACTCATTGGGCTAGGATACTAGGAAATAGCAGTTGGTGTTTGGGCTCATACTTATGAAATCCCTCCTCCACCTCGGACTCATAAAGGTTATACGATCCCTCTTCTTATTGCTAGAACTTCATCTTTTCTCGCCTGCCCTTCTATTGAACTTCTTTAGAAGGTGGCTACTCAATTTGCTACCCTAGCAAAAGAGCTACAAGTAGTCTGTGGCAGCCTTCCGGGCTTTCATGCCTATATCGACTCTGTTCGAAACCAAGGCTCGGACTCGGATTGATTAGAATCAAGCCCTAGTTGCTGAGCTCAAGGAGGTGATCAAGCGTCGAAACAATTAGATCTCGCACCTCCAACAAAGAATATCCAAGGCTATTGAGGACTCATAATCCTCTGAAGAAGTCTAACCTTCAGAGTCCTCGAGTCCTTCTAAGTCTAAGTCCGAAGAAGGAGAAGAAGAAGAAGGAGAAGGAGAAGGAGAACAAGAGACTAGAGTAGTCCCAACAAAGGGACAAGGGGACAAAGAACCTGAGGTGATTTCCTAAGATCATACTCGGCTTGCCTCGGAGGAGGTTGGCGACGCAAGCCGGTCTAAGGCCCCTACCTCAGCACCACATCCTACAGACTGTAGCAGCCGAGGCCTCGAAGAAGAAGAAGAACTAGAGAAAATACATCTGTCTCAAAGGGGGACAATTCAAATTCTTGTTCTACCATTGCTGTTGCCTCCTCGCTAAGCTGCCTCCACTCAAGGCTACAAGCATAGACATGGACCTCGCTCTTCTACTTCTTGCCAAACTGCTCCTCCTCCCTCTTGATTTAACATTTTTTCCTTTTGTCCATCATTTGTGTACTTTCCTGCTTTTCCTCCATACTTTTGTTTATTTTTGATGAAATGCATAGGGGAGAAAAATATATAGATGTTTGGCTCGGGGAGTCTCTGTATTTTCTTTTACGTGTATGCAAATTTTTCTAAGTTTATATGAAGTCCAGTTTATTTCGACTATATATGAGTTATATTTCATATTTCTTATTCTTACTCCGATATAACTCCGATACATCTTATCATCGCTCAAATATATATTTTTAACTCGTGATAAGAACACTTCATTTCTAGTCCGAAAATTTGCTAAGTATGTTCCGAGTTATGTACGATCAAATTACTCTAACATTCCTATCCCGATCAAATGTAATGAAAACTCATCTCTTTGCACTATTAGCTTCTATCTTATTTATGGAATGCCTTCCATCAAAAAGGGGAGATTGAAGACTCAGGTATGACTCTCTATCTCTCTATGGTTTTGATTGCAAGTCATTCTAAGCATTTAAGAAGCTCATATATGAGTTTTCAATTCGTTTGACCCACTAAAAACCATCTATTAAGTTTGACATATTTAATTGGGTTTTGACCCACTCGGACACCACTCGGAATAATGGTATGAGTAAATAATTTCACAAACAATTTATATTTTGAGTATTGACTTGGTGTTTAAACCGAAAATGAATTACAATGTTAATTCTCTTTTCTAAATCGGTTTATTGAATGAAATTATTTACTTGATCAAGTTTATGCATTTTGATTGTTTATTTTGATTAACTTGATCATTTAAAGGATTGACTCAAGATGGAATTTGCACCTAATGAATATTAGACTTAGAAAATTCCATTTATTTAGGTCGAAGATAATTAAGTGCTTAATTACTTTGAATTAATTATTGTCTTTGCCTAATCTTTGACAAAAATATTTTTATACTTTGAGTACCACTTTGATTTGCTTTTGTTGGTTGATTAAAGTATTTTAATTTATTTTTGAAAAGCAAAAGCAATCAATTTCTAACCATTAAACACCAGCAGCATGTAAAACCTATATTTCTGGGCATGGCTCACACACTCGTGTGAAGGTTGTTTGTTTCCAAATCTGGTAAACTTCAACTTTGACTCCAACGGTTGTTTCCACCTTAGATTTTAGTCACAACCAGTGGGGTGGACCACTTTTCGAGCCAAGAAGCACCACACAACAGTCATATTACAATGGATCCTTTTCGAATGACTCAAACTAGCCGTTACAACGGCTGTTGAAGCTCACCAATCCAGAACAAGCCTCAACGGCTAATATGCCCTGCTGTGAATAAATAGAAGCCTCTTTACACGACTTGAAGATTGCTGCTGAACATTAAGAAACACTTACCGAGTGCATACTTACTCAATCTTCATATTACAACTCTTATTCTTAAGTTTCTACTTTATGAGTTATAAAGAGAAAGTCCTGTAATCACATCTACACCTTCTATTCTCTATAAGTCCCTTGACTGAGTTGTAAGGGTTAACTCGGCTTAGTTGTACCTAACTATAAAGGTTGCCTCGGTTAGGAAGTACTAGATTAGATAAGGGAATTTTTGAGTGTAGAAAAACGTGTAAGTGAATTGTCTAATAGAGCAATTCCGTAAAGAGTTAGTCCTTGTATTTTGTGGATTCAAAATAGTGGATTTGACTTAGTATTTGAATTAGCACTGTTTGTGGTTTTCCGCCCTAGGAGGGTTTCCACATATTTCTATGTTTTACTTGTTTATGAGTTCATTCTAGACTTAGAGTTATTTTCTAAGTGCTTGCTGGGTTGAATTCATTGTTAATTCACAAACATCTTCCATCACCCTATTCACCCCCTCTAGGGTGACTTAATCTCTCCAAGAGCAAACCTTCAATAGCTTTGATAGATTTATGAGCTTAAGGTGTCCAAACAAAGGAACTGTTTCGAGCCCCTTAGTCATAGGAGCACCGATGGAGCTGAAGTCTTTGATGAATCTCCTATAAAAAGATGCAAGCCCATGAAAGCTTCGAACATCATGTATTCTTGTTGAAGTAAGCTAAGACAGAATAGCCTCTATTTTTCTTTCGTGTACTTTAACTCCTTGAGCTGAAACCACATAACCCAAAAAGGTGACTTTTGAGTTAAAGAATGAGCAGTTCTTCAAATTACTATACAACTTCTCTTTTTATAGGAGATGAACCACTTGTCCGAGGTGGTCGAATGCTCTTCCTCACTCTAACTTTATATCAAAATAGACCACAACAAACTTCCCGATGAAAGGTCCGAAAACTTGATTTATCAACCGCATAAAGGTACTTGGAGCATTTGTCAAACCAAAGGGAATAAGGAGCCATTCATATAAATGACCTTTGGTTTTGAAAGCAGTTTCTCATTCATCTCCTTCTCTCGATTTGAATATGATAATATCCACTTTTGAGGTCAATCTTGGAAAAGACCTTATAACCATAGAGCTCATTCAACATGTCTTCAAGTCATGGTATTAGATGCTAGTGTTTAATGGTGATTTTGTTAATAGCACAATTGTCTATACACATCCTCATTGAACCATCTTTCTTCGGCACTAACAATGTCGACATAGCATAGGGGCTCGGACTTTCTCTTACAAGACCGTTAGACACCAACTCCTCAACTTCTCTTTGCATCTCCGAGGTGTCTTTTGGGTTTAGTCTATAGGCAGGCTGGTTTGGAAGAATAAAACCCGAGATAAGGTCTATGTGGTGCTAAATGTTTTGTTTGGGTGGCAAACCAAGAGGTATCTCCTCGGGAAATACATGAGCATACTGAGTGATAAGTGCTTTGGCTAAGGGGTGCCTGAGTTTTGGGGACTAAGTTTCATCCTCATCCGGAAGAATAAACTCTTTTAAGGGGATAAACTAGAGATAAGTTTCTCCTAAGGTTAGAAGGAGCTCGAGATGGGCTTGTCGTCCGAGTTAGTTTGGGTTTTGGAAGTTAAGAGGGATCAAGTAGGGCTCGGGTTATTTTTGGGCCATTTTTAGTAAATGTGTGTGTGTTTTTGAATCCATCATGAATAACTATACGGTCAAACAACTAGGGCCCACCCAAAAGTAAATGACATGCATCCATGTGTATAACATCACACCATATTTCATTTATGACTTCCCAATAGTAAAGGATATTAAACAGCGAGGATTAACTCGAGGCCCTTACCTTGACTCAGCCATTGAATGTTGTATCGGTGAGGGTGCAACTCGGTTTGCAACTCGCAACTTTTCTACCATGCCTAACGAGGTAACGTTGGTGCAACTTCCTCCATCTATAATGATTGAGAAAACTTTCCCATGTATTGCTTCCCTAGTGTGAAATATGTTCTCTCTTTGAGCTTCTCATGAATCCTTATATCCACTCAAGGTCCACATAATCACAAGTAACTCTCCTTCATTATCCTTTGTCCTTCAATAAGGAATAGTTCTCTTTTGGGCTCATCCTCTTCTATAGGTACCTCATCACTCTCAACAATAATGATTACTCTCCGGTTGGGACATTCGGAAGCAAAGTGTCCAAAATCCTAATGCTTAAAACACTTATTGTTCAAATTAATCTTAGTAGAAAGTTTGTTACGAGGTGTAGTATGAGTAGTAGTGGGCTTAAGTGCATAACCGGGCTTGGGAACAAGTAGACTTGTTTAGAAACCGAGGGTCGAATTACTCTTACCAAACTAAGTAGTCTTTAGTGGTTGAGTTTCCGGAATCTCCCTCCCGAAGGTTCCGACCTTCCTTTTCTACTCTACCTTGTGTGCCGGAAGACACACCTCACCAAATGTTGAGTACTCGTTGCGGCTCTACCATATTAGCATATCTTGGGTCCAGTCCTCCCGGATACTTGACTATGGTGTGATCCTCACACTCTTGAAGATCACATGGAACACTCTGGAATACTCCTCCATACACATTGAGCCCTTTTGCAAATTATGCAACAAAGAATAGTTGTCCTGGAGTATGTTGGTGGTAAGAATCAAGCCTTCAACTTAGATCTCATTTTCTCCCATCTTCTTATATTAGGTTCTTCCGATTAGCATGTTTTTTAACCAAATTTTCCCACCAGATTGAGGAAAAACCTCTGAGCTTGATAGCAACAAGCTTAATTTTGTTCTCATCTTTAACCTCTTTGTAGTAAAAATCCTTTCAACAATTTGTAACCAGTCCAAAAGCTCATCCGGGTTAAGGCAGCCCTTAAACTCCGGGATTTCAACCTTGAAATCTGAGTTTGGACGAGGTGAGTGATGCCTTCTCCTTTTCCTTTCTCTCCTCTGTTCTTGTGATGGATCCAAGCCATGGTAACAACAGTTTCCAATAGTTGATAAAATAATTGAAATGGAAACTAGGGATAAGAGGCTAGAAAATGTAGGGTTTGGAAGTAAAGAAATAGGGGATAGTTCCTGGTCGACTCGAAGGGACGGTTAGTCTAGCTTCGAAATTAAACAAGGCAGCAAAAATGATTGTGCTGGGATTGGATTCGGGAGGTGGGTTCTAAGACCTAGGAGATGACCATTATGTTGCCAAACTAAGCTAAAGTACTTAGTGAATTTTTAAGACGAAGTTTAATTCACTCAAACGTTCTAAGTTGAAGACATAATAAATGCATCAATCATAAAAAACAATGTATTCAAAAGTTGTCTTTATAAGAAGCAGGATGGCCTCATATTGGGGGACCTTTTCCCGCACAAAATACCTTTTCTAGTCACTAAGGAAAGATTAAGACTAATCATAATTAATTAACACTAATTACAATGATTAATCTTGACTGAAATAGAAAATTGAAAACTCGAAAAGTGCTCTGACCCAATAAGACCTTCTCATTTCCTTTGACGTGTCTGTGATTGGTTGAAAAGACCGAAAAGGCTTGACAATGCCACTAGAAGACATCCTATTGGACTTCTTCAAAAGGTTGGTTGCGACCTAGGAACCAGCTTGCAAGTGGGTTAATTTCGAGGCTTAGAAATGGGGTTGACTTGGAAGAGGTCATTTTAATATGATTTCTACTTCTTATAAGGAAAGTTGCAGCTCTTCGTAACTCTAAAAGACTCCTTATCCATGCTAAGACCGATCATCGTTAAGTAGGAGGGAGTGTGGCTTCGCTTTTGACCAGGTCGAAAACCGCTCCAAACTCGTGAATACTTTTAAGAAGTATTATTCTACAATTAACTAAATAAAATAATAAAATAATACACAAGCTAGCTCAAATTATTATAAACCAAGATTGTTCTCAACAAGTAACTAAATTGTTCAAGTAGTAAATAACAGAGATCAATAAGAAACCAAGTGTGGTGAATTCTAGGTGCAGATGCAGTTGGTGAAGCTAGGATAATTGATCCTTCCTTTGCATTGATCCAGGCCCATTAGTAGTGGACTAAAACTTTCCTTCACATCCTTGATCAGCAAGGCCAAACTCTTGGACAGCTTTCCTGTTGGCTCGGAATTATCGTGTTAGAAGGATTACGAGTCGGCTGCTTGAGATGATGGAGTATATCCATCATTCCCTCCTTCCTAAAAAGAGTTTGTCCTCAAACTTGAGAGATCCTCATCTTCACTATAGTAGGGCTTCAAATCAGCTACATTAAATGGGGCAGGCTGAGACTCTATACTCTCCGGGTAGATCAATTTTGTAGGCATTGGGACCTACTTGCTTTAACACCTCGAAAGGAACACCGACCTTGGCAATAACTTAGATTTCCTTTTGGTAGGAAATCTCTCCTTCCTCATGTGAATCCACACAAGGTCTCCTAGTTAGAAATGGGCTTCCTTTCGATGCCTATCGAGTATAGGACTTAGTCGTAGCATTGGATTTTTCAATCTTCTCTATCACCTTGCTCGTGAATATCTCCGATCTCCTTGTCTTGTTGTTCTCCTTCACAGTTGTACCTAGTAGGTGTAGAAATAGGAACCAAATCAAGTGGAGTAAGAGGGTTGAGTCCATAGACTACCTAAAATGGGGATAGACCAGTGGCTTTGCTCGGATTTCGTTGTAGGAAAACTCAGCGTGAGGTAACGACTCATCCAACTGTCAAATGTTCTTCTTGATAAGAATTACGAGTAGGGTTCCCAACGTCTTATTTGTCACCTTTGCCTAACCATCAGTCTACGGATGGCATGTAGTGCTTGAACTTAAGGGTAGTTCCCATTTTCGTCCACAAGGTAATCCAAAAATGGCCAAGGAATTTAGAATCTTTGTTTGAGACCATGCTCCCGGGAATACCATGTACTCGACAACTTCTTTGAAATATAGATTAGCCACCTTAGAAGCATCAAATATAGTATAACAAGGTATAAAATTTGCAATTTTTGAAAAACTTATTAACTACTACCATTACAGAGTCTTTGGACCTTTGTGTCCGGGGTACACCTGTAATAAAATTGAGGTTGACATCCTCCCTAGGACCTTTTGGGATAGGAAATGAAATGTACAAACCTTGGGACAGAGTGTGACTCTTGACCAATTGACAAGTGGCACACCTCTTAATATAATGTTCGACATCTTAGGCTATCTTAGGCCGAAATAATGCTTCATCGGTATTGGTGTGGTTTTACGCACACCAAAATGACCAGCAAAAGCTCTCCCATGTAGCTCATGAATTAATAACTCCCTATATCCTCCTCAAGGAATACACAATCTTGTTCCCTTTAACAAGTAGCCTCGTTCTATAATAAACTTCCCAAAGGGATACTTACAACATTTCTCAAAAATCTCCTTAAAATCATCATCTCTAGCATATTGACTCTTAATCAACTAAAAACTAATAACTTGGGAATCAAGCACGGAAAGTAGCAAATACCTCCGTGACAAAGCATCGGCACCTCTGTTTAGGTGTCTAGCTTTGTGCTTCATTTTGAAGTGGTAAAATTGCAAATACTCGAACCACTTTGTATGCCTTGGGTTGAGTTTGTGTTGTCATTGGATGTACTTAGGAGCTTCATGGTCTCAGTGTAGGATTAACTCATAAACAATAAGGTAGTGTTTCCAATGTTTAAGAGCTCTAATGATGGCATAGAACTCTTTGTTATGGGTAGAGTACTTCTTCCTGGTGTCATTGACTTTTTCACTAAAGTAGGTAACATGCTTGCCTTCTTGGGTTAGCATGGCTCCAATTCCAACTTCAGATGCATCACATTCCGCTTTGAAAAGCTTGAAGAAATAAGGCAGGGCTAGTACTAAGGCGAAGTTAGCCTCGGTTTGATATTTTCAAAAGCTTTTGAGCTACTTCGATCAACTGGAACCTCTTTTTGTTAGGTAGTTCATTCATAGGGGCCACGACTCTACCGAAATCTCCGACAAACCTCCTGTAAAATGAGGCCAATCCGTGGAAGCTCTTCACTTGTGTGATAGTGGTAGGAACTGGCACTCTTGGATAGCTCGAATTTTCTCATCATTGAAATCCATTCCCTATTTAGATAAAACAAAGAAAAAAAAAGTAATTGTAAGGTAAAAAATTGGCACTTTTCTAAGTTTCCATAAAGTTTCTCCTTAGATAGGATTTGTAGGATTGTTATGAGGTCGTCGGAATGCTCTTCAACAGCTTCTGCTATAAACCAAAATATCATCAAAGTACACAACCACACACATCCCTATGAGTGGTTTCAACACCTAGTTCATGAACCTCATAAAAGTACTAGGGGCATTGGATAGGACAAAGGGCATCACAAGCCATTCATACAGGTCAACCTTTCTCTTGAAGGTTGTTTTCCATTCATCCCCTTGACATATTCTGATTTGATAGTAGCCACTTCGAGGTCCACCTTCGAAAAACTAAGGACCCACGCAACTCATTAAGTAAGTCTTCTATCGGAATAGGAAATCTATACTTAATGGTGATTTTGTTAATGGCTCTACTATCCACACACATTCTTTGAGTTTTATTCTTCTTAGGATCAACCGGAGGTGGTACTGCACGAGGATTCGAGACTCTCCCAAAATCATTCCTATTGCCAACAACTCATAAACCCGTCCCTGTACTTCAGCTATGTCTTGGGAGCTTATTCGTTAGGTTGGTTTGTTAGGTAATAGGGCATTTGGGTAAAGGTCAATTCTGTGTTGAATTATTCTCTTTAAGGGTAGTCCAGGGGGAATTTCTAAGGGGAAAACATGGGCGAATTCTTGTACTTGTGGTGTTAGTAAAGGATGGGTAACGAGATATAAGTGGGGTAGCTTCCTGTCCCGAAGCATAAGTAAGAATGTAAGTGACTCAAATTCATGCTGATGAGACTTCAACAACTCAATGAGAAGGATAGAAGCTTGGGAATTATCTTTGGGTTTTGGGAGGGTTTAATAGAGTCGAGGGTGATTTTCTTCTTGTCCTTCACAAAGGTATAGGTATTCAACCTACCATCTATAGACAACTAAAATGTGTCGTCCCTTATCTCCTTTAATTATGTATTTTATATTGTTGGCCCGATGATGAAATCCCGAGTCCTATTTGAGGATTTGGATCACGAACTATATTTGATTGGTGCGATGGAAGCCACTAAACCGCAAAGCACCACATAAATAGCTTTTTGCATTGGTTCGGTCCAAAAATCCCTTTTCTTTTGGACGGTCCAAGCCCGGTCTAAACTTCCATAGTCAATCGAGTCCGAGTGTTGTGTACCGGAAAATTCCAGGCTCGAATTCGTATTCCACTTTTGTCCAATAAGACGTGGAGTCGAAGACCTCAAGATGACATTAGGCATTGCATTTTATGATCATAAGTATGAAAGTGTTGCGTTTAAGCTCCAAGATAGTCCGCCTAAGACTAGGAGCTTCCTCCCTCAAAAAGTCACCGTAAGGCTGGCGCCCCTACCTAGATTTTTCAAGTGAAACGCCACGTTTTGGCCGAAGACTCCCTTTTCAACATAGAAAGGCACAAAACCCTAGGCAACATTGGGTGGCTAGCGCCTCCGACCGCTATTCTATCCAGTTTTATCCTATTCTATATGGTTAAATCGAAGGTTTGCTCGGGAAGAGTCCGAGTCACCCTAGAGGGGGTGAATAGGGTGATAGAAGTTTTTGTGGAAACGTTAGCTCTTTTGTTAACGAAGAGATAGAGACAGGTTCGAGTCAAACAAGTAGGGTCGGAAAAGCTTGGACTCGAAATGCTATCACGAATAAACAAACAAGTCAAGCGGGAGTAATATGACATGTCGAGTCTAGAATGAACTCAGAAAGATAACACTTAGAAATTACGTGGAAACCCTCATGGGGCAGAAAACCACGGACCGTGTCAATCCGGACACGAAGCCAAATCCACTATTTTGAGTCTACAAAATACCGTGAGCTGATCGAACCCGAGTTGCTCCCTTAGACAACTCTATACAAGTTTTCCTAGACTCGAAATTCCCTTATCCGATCTAGTACTTCCTAGCTGAGATAACCCTTATAGCTAGGGACAACTAAGCTGAGTTAACCCTTACGGCTTAGTCAAGGGACCTTACAAAGAATGTAAGAAAGAGTTTATAACTAAGTACAAGACCTTACAACTCGAAGGTAATGAATTACAGAATAGGAGTTGTAAGTAGAAGATTGAGAATGTATACAAAGACTTTGAGCAAGTATGTGTATTAACAATATGTTCGGCCCTTTCTTCAAGTCTTGTGAAGTGGCTTCTATTTATAGATAACCGAGCGAGTAGCCGTTATCTTCATTTGCTGATCGAGAGTCCTCTCGTGATCGTTGATAGAAGCTTTCCGAGTCACTCGAAAGTATCCTTTGAAATGTGAACGTTGGGCAACGGTTTAACTCTCTTGGAAGTCCCAAAACCATTGGCGGTGTCTTGAAAGATAAGGTGGAAACCACCGTTAAGCTTAGCGTTCCAGTTTTCTAGATTTGGAAACAGACAGCCACGACACAATCTTACGGGACTGGAGCGAGAGAAGGTGAAAAGCCATGTCTGCTGGTGATTTGACGTTACGAAGCTAGGTTACTTTTGTAGTTTGAAAAGTGTATCCTCGATTGAATAACCTACAAAAGTAATTCAATTTTGGTTGTCAAAGTATAACATACTTTGGTCCAAGGTTAGACAGAGATAATAAAATTATTATGATAATTAAACAGCTAATTATCCGAGTCGGAAGAGGAATGGAATTTTACGAGTCCAATATCAATGATACTCGGAATTCCATCCGATTTAGTCTAAGTGAAGGATCAAGTTCAGTAAAGAATATCGAGTGAAAAAAGCTTAATATAGACTAAGTAATAATCATACTAAAAGTACTAACTATAACATAATAGAGCTTATAACCGGAAGTCGGATTCCGAGTGAGAAAAGACGAAATACTAGTCTATTCAATCTGTGATAAATCTGAGTGATGAGGGACTCGGAACAGAGAATCGGTTTTACGAGTCACTTACGGATAAGCAAGAAATATAAGAAGTAAAAGCTGTAGTACTTAGAGAGGATACCATTTTACTCAAAGAAGTTTCGAGATACGGAGAACGCCTTGGAATCAAAACTTTATAAGTATGAGATGGTTATACCGATTCATTTAATGCAACTCGAAATGCGTTGAGAAGTGTCCGAGTCTTCAATCTCCCCCTTTTTGATGAAAGGCATTCCATTCTTAGACAGAAACTTTGTTAGTAAAAAAATCGACTACGAGTAGTTGCTTATGAGGAAAGTTGAGTAAAGAATTCTCGGTGTATCGAAGCAAGAGGTATATAGTCGAGCTTAAAGTACAAATGCTTAGCAATGAAATAATGTAAACTCGGAAAGATTATAAGCACGAAATCATGTAAGAGAAAGCATTAATTCATTGAACTCAACAGAAATTACAAGGATTAAAAGGGAAAACTCCCCTAAACAAGACAACAAGTTTTCGACTCTATTTCTCCCCCTTGCCTTTTAGCAAAAACAACAAAAACAAGGGATGAAAAGAACAAATAGTGCAACTTAGATGTCTGGACAAAAGAAATAGAAATCTCTCGAGAAGAAGAAGAATCGGCAGACTTTGGCATTGTGACACAATGCATGGCGCCTACGAGGGAGAGGGGATTTACGAGTGGAGGCGAGAGGGAGCGGAGGTTCGCTGCGGCTGGTAAGATCTTGACGATGTGCTTGAGCACGCCGGAGGGAGAATCGGTATGATCCTCGGGGGCTCGGCTCCGAGTGGGCTGACCGGGGTGAGTGGATCGCGGGGTTACGCCCTTGGAACCTCACGAGCTGGAGGGGCTGCTCTGTCTCAACCTGCCTGGTGTAGCTAGGTCCTCCGACCCACCCAGATCGCTGTCTCGAGCCGAGTACTGGCTATTTGAGCTTGCGGAGCGAGTTGACCCTCGGCGGTTCCCACTTGCTTCTTCTTGGTGTTGCTCCCTTGCCCGGATGGACTGCCTCGGCCGCGAGGCTCCTCGGCGTCTGCTGCTTTTGCATCTGCGGCTTCTTCTTCTTTATCCCTTTTGTCCGAGGAGGTCGGAGCTGGGCTCGAAGATGCTTCGGATGCGTCCGAGTCACCATGGTCTGAGTCGGCTTGGACCTTCTCTCTCGAGGAGCTCGACCAACTCCTTCTGCTCCTTTACCAATTCCCTCATCTCAAGAACTAGAGACTCGTTGCTCTCGGATTTGGGATTGACCAGGTCTTTTGGTTGATGTTCGGATGTTGGAGGACAAGCTTGAAAAATCGGAGTGTGTCTCGGAAAGCGAGGGACACAGAGGCGATCTTGTCCATAAAAACGGGGGACAAGAGAGAAGAGAGAGTTTTGGAGGCACCGGAGGTGGAAGCACCACTAGGTGGAGAGGGAAGAGAGAGAGGGGTTAATTTTTGAGTCCGAGGCGGAGAGGAGGCCTTAGTTCCGAGTTATGAACCCGGACACCGGGGTCGGTTTCACGGTATCCGTACCCCTGCAGTTCCTTTTGCCGACAACAACGGCGGCCTCGGACACAACGTTTGGAGTCCGAGGGGATAGGAACTTGGAATTGTTTAATGACAAGGGTCGGAAGAGCACCGAAAGAAAGTGAGGTGGTCTTCTTTGATTGAAGTTGAGCTGGCACGGCGGCCATTTGCTCAATGATAGAGGGAAGAGGTCTACTTTGTAGCCCTCAAGAATGTCAAAGAGAGCTTTGAGGTGCTTGGAGTTGGGGTTCTCCTTGCTTGGAATCTTTGTGAGAAAAAGTTCTCATCGGCGAGAAGCACTGAAAGCGAGCTTCGACTTCAAGCGAGTCACGGAAAAGTTTTTCGGGACTCGGGGAACTCTTTGGTGTATTTTTCAAAGAAGTTGTCGGTGACTTTAGTGAAAGGAATGGGGTTGCTTTTCAAGAAGAGGAAGGTGACCTTGAACAGGCGGTGGAGGAGAGAGGTGTTGATGCGAACGGTGATGTTACGAACCACTGGAGGTTAGAACATTTTACGAGTGGGTAAGGTGAGTGTAGAACTTAGAAATGAGTTCGGGATAGATGAACTCGTTGAAGCACATGAAGTTATATGCTCCGGTGGTTTGAATGTGAGCCAACCAAGAAAATTTGGTTGTAGGAAAGAACTTGTCGTCTAGCCCAAGGTCTTTGGGTGACAATGGGTTTGGAGGGGTTGAGCTTTACGGCGTTTTGGTGCGAGGCTTTTGGAAGAGGAGGAGACTCGGAAGTCGGGATGGTTACCTCTTTTAGGCATTTTGAGAGAAGGAAGGAAAGATGAAACTTTCGAGTAGGAAAGAGAAGGAGAGGTAGAAGAGAAGAAACAAAAAAGGTGTAGAAGAAAAAGATGAGAGCGAGTTGAAACTTACGAGAGATGGCTTCTTCGACGCTTGCGAAGTTCAAGGATGATTGTTCACATAGAAATCTTCCGCGAAAAGTTTCGTTTGAGAGAAATGGAATGTAGAATACCGAGACGAAGATGAATAGGCGCTATTTATAAAAAATAAGCGCGCCGTCAACTATCAGTTAAATATAACTCCGTTCGACTCGGCTTGTCCATCAATCATCGAAGACCGGTGTGACGGTTCTCTTCAACGGTTAAGATTTCAGCGATTAGAAATCCACGGCTAATATCCGATCACGGCGCTCGAGAGAGAGAGAGAAAAGATTTTGAAAATATGATCCGAAACTCCCCACTTGTTCTAGAGATAGTTTCAGAAAATTTGAAGTCCAAGTTTCTCTACGTCCGAGTTTGGCTCGAGATAGGTTTACGAGTGACTCGGAAACACAAAATAACTATTAACCCGAGTATCACTGAATCAAGCTGAGCTAATGGTTACTAAAGGGAAAACACATGACACATAATTATGGAATGAATAAGAATAGCACATAATTAAGCATTTAACATACCAAGCTCATTACGAGTAAAACAAAGCCGATCTTCACCAAGAGGCTTAGTATAGTTATCAGCTAATTGAAGATTAGTAGGAATGAACTCAAGTTCAATATTACCTTTTACGAGTGATCGCGTAGGAAGTGATATCGACCTCGATATGCTTTGTTTTCGAATGCTAGACGGGGTTCTTGGTGATGCTAAGCTGCGCTTTGGTTGTCACACTTGATTGGTACTGATTTGAATGATAGTCCAAGATCTTTCAAGTGTTGCTTTATCCATAGAATACGAGCGCAATAGGCTCCAGTTGCAATATATTCAGCTTCGGCGGTTGATAGAGCTACTGAGTTCTACTTCTTTGAGTGCCAAGATATTAGGGATTGACCCAGAAATTGGCAAGCTCCGGATGTGCTCTTTCGATCAACTTTGTATCTGCGTAGTCTACGTCCGAGCATCCGGTAAGAGTCGGTTCGAGTCTACGGAATACCATAGTCCTAAATTCGAGTGCCTGGAAGATATCTGAATATTCTTTTCACCGCGAGTGAGATGTGATTCTTTTGGGTTAGCTTGAAATCTTGCGCATAGACAAACACTGAACATTATATACGGCTCGCTGGAAGTAAGATATAACAAAGATTCAATCATACCTTGATAAAGTTTTTGATCTATTACTTTACCTTTCTCGTCGAGTCAAGCTTTATCTTGCTTGCTCATGGGAGTAGATGCATGTTTTGCATCTCGGAGTTTGTATTTCTTCGGTAGTTCCTTGGTGTACTTGGATTGATGGACATAGATTCCATCTTTATCTTGTTTGATTTGTAACCCAAGGAAGAAGTTGAGTTCTCCCATCATACTCATTTGGAACTCTTGACTCATCAACCCGAGAAAATTCTCGGCACGAAATTCATTAGTAGCACCGAAGATAATATCATCAACATAGATTTGAACAATAAGGAAATCTTTCCCCTTAGTTTTTATGAAGAGAGTCTTGTCGATCTGACCTCTTTTAAAAACATTTTGAACCAAGAAGCTACTCGGTCTTTCATACCAAGCTCGAGGTGCTTATTTAAGACCATTGAGAGCCTTTTGAAGTTTGAAAACATGAGTTGGAAATTCTGAGTTTTCAAAACCGGGAGGTCTGTTCGACATGGACTTCTTCTTCAATAAAACCATTGAGAAACGCACACTTAACATCCATTTGATATAAATTAATATGCATGCTTGGATACAAATGCCAACGAGTATTCGATAGCTTCAATTCGGCTACAGGTGCAAGGTTTCCCCACAATCAATTCCTTCTTCTTGATTGTAACCTTGAGCCACAAGTCTAGCCTTGTTTCGACTACCACACCACCCTCATCCAGTTTGTTCTTGAAAACCCATTTGGTTCCTATAAGCTGGGTGGTCGGAAGGTCGGTTGGTCGAGTCCGACTTGGTTTCTCTCGAATTGATTGAATTCCTCTTGCATGGCCTCTACCCATTCAGGTTCATTAAGGGCATCTAGTGCATTTTTGGGTTCGTTTAATGAAATGAATGCGGTGAATGCACATAGATTATGTAGAGAGGAACGAGTTCTTACCCTACTATTGATATCCGAAATTATGTTTTCTTGGGAATGACTGGAAGTAAATTTGAATGCTTTACCGGTTCTCGATTCACAAGATTTGTGGGCTGAGCCGCTTGATCTTCGAAGCTTATTACGAGTGATCTTCTTCATTGGCTTGTTCGTTACGAGTGAGCTCTTGAGTTGCCTCATTCGACTCACTTCGTTCTAAGTGACCTCATTTTGAGCAGGTTGAGTCCGAGTCTTTGTAGGCTCGGCTTCGTCATCATCTCTGCTGAGCTTCGGTTCGAGTATGATGACTCACTTGGCTTCGATGTTCAAGCTCATCAAACACTACGTGGATGCTTTCTTCCACTTTGTTAGTTCTTTTGTTAAAGACATTATAAACTTTACTATGTGAAGAATAACCCGGAAAAATTCCTTCTTCGACCTAGCATCAAAATTGGTCGAGGTGATCCTTACCATTATTGTGAATAAAACACTTACAACCAAAGGGCTTAAAGTATGAGATGTTTGGCTTCTTCCCTTTGTAGAGCTCGTAGGGTGTTTTCTTCAATATTGGTCCGATGAGGCATCTATTTAGTGTATAGTTTGCGGTGTTGATTGCCTCCGCCCGAAGTAGTAAGGCAAGTTGTGCTCAATCATCATCGCCTTTGCTATTTCTTCAAGGGTTCTGTTCTTTCTCTCTACTACTCCATTCCGTTGAGGAGTTTTGGGTGCTTGAGAAGTTGTGAGAGATTCCATGTTTGTCACAAAACTCTAAGAATTTTGAGTAGTCAAACTCCCTTCCATGGTCGGTTCGAATCCTTTGGATCCGAGTCCGAGGCTTAACTTGGATTTTTCTGCAGAGCTTGCTTGAACTCCTTGAAAGCTTCATTTTTATGCTTGAGAAATCACACCCAGGTAAATCTTGAAAAGTCATCAATAATGACAAGAATGTAGGATTTACCTCCGAGGCTCTTCACTGGAATTTCACCACATAGATCCATATGTAGCAGTTCAAGCACCTTTGATGTCGAAACAGTCTTGAGAGACTTGAATGAGGATCTGACTGTTTCCCCCTTGTACATGCTTCACAAATTTTGTCTTTAGTGAAAGCACAACTTGGCAATCCCTTGACTAGGCCATGATCTGATAACTTTTTAATAGTATGCATGCTTAGATGACCTAATCTACGATGCCATTGCCAAGACTCATCAATGAGAGATGCTTTCGGGCATGACAAGTTCGGCTTGGGTTAGAAAGAGGAATGATATAAGTGTTACCGGATCTCTTACCGAGAGCTTTACCTCTTTGGTGGTCTCATCCGAGATGTAGCACTTAGATTGAGTGAATCTTACCTCCGACCTTTGTCGCATAGGCTGGGAGATGCTAAGCGGTTGTATTTTAGCCCTTTGACAAGGTAGGCTGGGCTCACCGGATTGCTTCCATTTCCAATCTTGCCAATATCCACTATCTTGCCTTTGCTATCATCTCCAAATGTGACCTTTCCTCCTTTATGTCTTTCCAACTCGGAAAAGAGTCCTGCATCTCCGACATGTGGCGTGAACATCCACTTGTCAAGGTACCAGTGTCCTTTTGATCTTTTACGAGTGACCTGCAAAATAGAGAGAATCTAACCCTTCTCACTTCCTCTAATGAACCCGAGTAACATTCCTTACTATGGTCCTTTTCTAAGGAAGAAGGTGTTTCGGAACCCGGATTTGAATGACTTTGGGTTTTGTCGATTGTGAGTCTTCCTCTCGAGAAGCGAGTCCGTGTCTCTTTCTTTTTAAAAACTTTTCCTTTTGAAACGAGGAGAGAATGGTTTCTTTTGTAAACTGATTCCGGGCTTAGTCCTCCTTTCATTTACGTGAATGGGACCGTGCTTAGCTTTCCTGAACTTTACGGTTCCGGAATCCTTTTTGAACAATTATGAGTAGGAATTAGATTCTTCCTCTTTGTTGAAACCAAGACCTTCTTTTCGAAAAGAGACACATTGTGATCCTAAGAGCATGTCAAGATTCTTCGACCTTGAGTAAATTTTAAAACCGAGATCTTGAGACTCGGTGAGCTTCCTTTTTAGTTGCTCATTTTCTTTCTGAGCAGCTCGGACTCGAGTCTCATTAGTTTGAGCACTAGTCTTGAGTTCTCTGTGCGTGAGTCTCGGTTTTCCAATTCATTTTTCAAAAACGTGCTCTCGAAGAAATTGACTCAAGTTGTTCCTTGAATTGATTAGAATCGGAATTGGACTTTTCTTCCAAAGTAAAAATGTACTTGGCTAAATCGACTTTGGAGAATTTGAGGAAATAGTCAATTACCTCTTGAGGATTAGTTTCCTCATTGTGCGAGTCCGAGTCGACTCTCTTTTAGCTTACGAGTCGGACATTGCCATTAAACACTTCGAGTCGTCCGAGTCCCCATCATCCTCCGATGAGTCCTCATCGCTCCATGTTGCAATCATGGCCTTCTTCTTCTTTCTGTCCCTTTTCTTCTTCGGACGAGTCCTTGACTATGTGGTCTTTGGTGCCACACTCGAAACATCCAGAATTCTTAGATAGAGATAACTTTAAGGGTGAGGAATACTTACCTTTTCTATCCCTCTTGTCTTTCTTGTAGAATTCTTCCTTTGGTCGTTTATCCCATCTTTTGTGCTTCATTATTCTCTTGAAGCCTCTTGCAATAAGTGCCATGGGATCATCTTCTTAGTCGAGAGGAGCTCAGATTTGCTTCTTTAGATTCCGAGGCTTTCGGTGCTATGTTCTTTTTGGAACCGCCCTCAGCATCCTCTTCTTCTAGATGGATTTCGTGTGTTAGAAGCTTTCCGATGAGCTCGTCGGCTTTAAGAGTGAGAGGTTACGAGCCTCCTCTATGGCGGTCACTTTGGGACCCCATCTTTTCTTGGGTAGACTTCGAGTATCTTTCTGCACATTTCCTCATGGGAGATCTTTTTACCCAGTGATTTGAGATTGTTGGTAATCTCAATAAATCGAATGAACATCCGAGTGATGTTCTCTTCGGCTCCATCTTGAAAAGCTCATATTTGTGAAGATATTGACTTATCTTTGCTTGTCGACCTTGCTTGTGCCTTTGTAAGTGTTGACAAGAGTGTCCCACACTTCTTTTGCTGAATCACTCGCGAGACACTCGGTTGTATTCTTCGAGCTAATGGCACATATCAGAATGTTCATTGCCTTGAAGTTCTTCCTGAACTTCTCTGCTTCTCTGGAGTGAATTCGGCTTTTGTCTTGGGAATGATTCGAATTCATCTGTCTTCCTTGGAATGTAGTTTCCTTGTTGTATGATTTCCCATACCTCTTCCTCATGATCCATAAGGAAACATTCCATAAGCTTCTTCCAATGCCCAAAGTTTGATCCTTTGAATTTTGGTGGCCTGTTGGAAGATCTTCCTTCGTCGAACTCTCCGGTGTTACGAGCCATTTGATCTTTAAACCTTTGGATTATTAGATCCTTTATGAAAGGCTAGGCTCTAATACCAATTGAAGGTTTGCTCGGGGAGAGTCCGAGTCACCCTAGAGGGGGTGAATAGGGTGATAGAAGTTTTTCGTGGAAACGTTAGCTCTTTTGTTAACGAAGAGATAGAGACGAGGTTACGAGTCAAACAGCAGGGTCGGAAAAGCTTGGACTCGAAATGCTATCACGAATAAACAAACAAGTCAAGCAGGAGTAATATGACTGTGCGAGTCTAGAATGAACTCGGAAAGATAACACTTAGAAATTACGTGGAAACCCTCATGGGGCGAGAAAACCACGGACCGTGTCAATCCGGACACGAAGTCAAATCCACTATTTTGAGTCCACAAAATACCGTGAAGCGGCCGAACCCGAGTTGCTCCCTTAGACAACTCTGTACAAGTTTTCCTACACTCGAAATTCCCTTTTCGATCTAGTACTTCCTAGTTGAGATAACCCTTACAGCTAGGGACAACTAAGCTGAGTTAACCCTTACGGCTTAGTCAAGGGACCTTACAAAGAATGTAAGAAAGAGTTTGTAACTAAGTACAAGACCTTACAACTCGAAGGTAATGAATTACAGAATAGGAGTTGTAAGTAGAAGATTGAGAATGTATACAAAGACTTTGAGCAAGTATGTGTATTAACAATATGTTCGGCCCTTTCTTCAAGTCTTGTGAAGTGGCTTCTATTTATAGATAACCGGGCGAGTAGCCGTTATCTTCATTTGCTGACGAGAGTCCTCTGTGATCGTTGATAGAAGCTTTCGAGTCACTCGGAAAGTATCCGTTGAAATGTGAACGTTGGACAACGGTTTAACTCTCTTGGAAGTCCCAAAACCATTGGCGATGTCTTGAAAGATAAGGTGGAAACCACCGTTAAGCTTAGCGTTCAGTTTTCTAGATTTGGAAACGAGACAGCCACGACACAATCTTACGGGACTGGAGCGAGAGAAGGTGAAAAGCCATGTCTGCTGGTGATTTGACGTTACGAAGCCGGTTACTTTTGTAGTTTGAAAAGTGTATCCTCGATTGAATAACTTACAAAAGTAAATCAATTTTGGTTCTCAAAGTATAACGTACTTTGGTCCAAGGTTAGACACGAGATAATAAAATTATTATGATAATTAAATAGCTAATTATCCGAGTCGGAAGAGGAATGGAATTTTACGAGTCCAATATTAATGATACTCGGAATTCCATCCGATTTAGTCTAAGTGAAGGATCAAGTTCAGTAAAGAATATCATAGTGAAAAAAACTTGATATAGACTAAGTAATAATCATACTAAAAGTACTGACTATAATATAATAGAGCTTATAATCGGAAGTCGGATTACGAGTGAGAAAAGACGAAATACTAGTCTATTCAATCTGCGATAAATCGAGTGATGAGGGACTCGAGAATAGAGAACCAGGTTTTACGAGTCACTTACGGATAAACAAGAAATATAAGAAGTAAAAGTTGTAGTACTTAGAGAGGATACCATTTTACTCAAAGAAGTTTCGAGTTACGAGAGAATGCCTTCGAATCAAAACTTTATAAGTATGAGATGGTTATACCGATTCATTTAATGCAACTCGAAATGCGTTGAGAAGTGTACGAGTCTTCACAATCTTGTGATTTTTGGCCCGGTTTTCTCAATTGCTTCGAGCGGCTAGCTAAGAGTAACCCTAGGTCATTTGTGACCTATCTCTCTCTCCTATAAATAGAGAGCCTTGGCTCTCATTTCAGCATGACTTTCTCCTAGGCGTTATGCTACGAAAGCTAACCGGAAGGCTAATTCGTAATGTTACGCTGCTGAAATTCGACTATGAGCTACCGAGTACTCCCTTCGTATTCTAATCTCTTGGTCCTTTTCAACTTATTCCCACTTTATTCTTCATTCGACCACATATGAACTAGAATACTACATCATCAATCTCCTTACCTATAATCGAAACTCACAAAAGCCCCTTTCTCGGTTCGCCACCATCGCATCACTAAATTCGGTGTGGAGATCCGGATCAACAGGTGGGATAACCCGAGGGCATCAACTCGGCCTTCATATGGTTATTTATTTGATGCTTATTTTTATCACTTTGCATATTGTAGGGAAGAATTGTATCACTTTTATTTCCTCCCGCCCAATGTAATCCTTTAAGTTTCTCGGTTTTCTTTTCTTTTGCTTCTACTTTCTTTACGGCTTTCCTTTTTATTTGCTTTTTACAACTTCCTATCATGTTTTGGTTGCATTAAATTTTCGTTCAGCATGTTGTTTGCTTGTGTTTAGTAAGTTATTTTGATTTACTACTCAAACTAGTAATGGGCATCTTAGGACGGGTAGAACGGAAGGGCTTATCCCTTCATTTCATACCCTCGCCCCGAATCGATTCTCGGTTACGAGACCGATGTAGTAATTTTGTAGCTTTTTTCAATCTTAGTTTTCCCATGCTAAAATTGGAAGAGCAAATTTTGTTTATTATGTTTTTGTTAGTTTTTATTTTCTAAAAGCGACTGGCGACTCCTCGTTTTGCTTTATTTCTATTCAAATTGCATTTCGCCTTTTTCGACTACAAGCAAAAATTTAGGACTTCTAAACTTGCCAGCTAGGCCAAAGGCCGTGGTTGATTTCTTCAACCGTGGCTTGGGTCCAAGCCGGTGTTTTCATAGCAGTTTGGCCCTAATACCTCATGACAAATTTAAAACTCTAATTTTATTTATTTTATTAAGTTAAGAAACAATATCCTGAGACTTCCAAAAATAATTTCTGAAATAAAATAATTAATAAAACCACCAATCAATTTGATTTAATTGATCTTTAACTCAATTTAATAAAATTCGAAATCTAAATAAGAGGTTAAACCCTTAAATCATTTTCCAAACCCCTCTTCAAAACCCTTATGCCAACCCATTGGGAAGCTTAGTTAGCCGCTGACCGTGGTTCCTACGAGTGGTGACTCCACTGGGGTTAATCACTTATTGAGAGGGCGAAACATGAAAATTTGACTAGTGAGTTTTAATAATGTATTTGCATTAAGCATCCCGCATTTAGCAACCTTGAACATAGTTTATTACTATTATTGCACCATTAGGGTTTTATCCCTTGTTAAACACTTCGGTTAGAGGCTTTTACTCGTGACCCGGGCGGGCCTAACTAGGCTTGATTACCAACGGAAGCGGTACTTCTTCCCTCATAGCACGCGCTCTTGGTTGACCAAGAGGCACCGAGGATTCTAGTATTTTTTCTTGTCGTGCACCACACGGAAGACTAAATCCTCGGACTATGAGTCACCATGTATCCTACCTTGTCTTAACCCTCTTCGACCATAGATCTTTGACCGTTAAGTGGCACCTTGTCTTCATTTGCATGCTTGGATGAGTGTGATTGTTTTAGATTTAATGTTTTGCTTGTGAGCCTTTAGGGATAGGTGAGGAGTGCTGATTAGCCCTTGTATAGGTGAAAATAAAACATTTCAATAAATTTTCCTAGAGTCGGTCCATTATGTGCATATCGCCAAAAGTCAAATTATCTTTTCCCTTTAGGTTGGTCCATTACTTGCATTCCGAGTCATACTAAAACTTTTTTAGGCGGTCTAGGTAGTCACCGCCGGTCGATCCGTAAGGCTCTTACTAAGGACCTCTCTATCCTTTTGGTCGATCTGTCTTTAGATTTTGACCTCTTTTATGTTTTTGCATTTCTATTTTTTCATTTCCATATTTCATTTAGCCAAAATAAATTCATCTCAAATTAGGCGAGTTCATTTTGCATTTTCATATTTCATTTAGCCAAAATAAATTCATCTCAAATTAGGAGAGTTCGTTTTGCATTTACATATTTCATTTAGCCAAAAAAATTCAACTGAAATTAGGTGAGTCCGTTTTGCATTTTCATATTTCATTTAGCCAAAATAAATTCATCTCAGATTAGGAGGGTCCGTTTTGCATTTTCCTATTTCATTTAGCCAAAATAAATTCATCTTATATTA
Source organism: Talinum fruticosum (assembly GCA_021018815.1). Lineage (NCBI taxonomy): Eukaryota > Viridiplantae > Streptophyta > Magnoliopsida > Caryophyllales > Talinaceae > Talinum > Talinum fruticosum. The sequence goes on along the minus strand of JAITYX010000003.1, from coordinate 14,579,768 downwards.
CGTGAATGTGTTTTGCATTTTCTTTTAGCCAAAATAAATTCATCTCAAATTATGTGAATCCATTTTGCATTTTCATATTTCATTTTAGCCAAAATAAATTCATCTTCCATTTAATAATAATCATTCATGTATTCTAATAATGCATTAGCCAAGTAATAAAAATCATCCCTGAATTAAGTCATAAGCATCATTGCATACACTCCATTTTCTTTGCATTCTTTATGTGCATCTAAAAATAAATAGCATTCTTAGTCTCTTTGGGTTTTGCGGTTAAGTTCCTTCCTCCCAAAAATAGCATTATTTCACATGGTCCTAAGCCTCATCCTGTGGGCTGCAGAGTAGGGAAGTCTATTGCAATTAAGTATCGTCGGAATTAAAGCTCCAAAAGGTTATAAGGTCTCAACAAGGAGTCCGGTACATCTTCTCCCCACTCTACACCGTGTTCTACTTGGCCAGCTACACCGAGTGGGACATATTTCGGTGCATACCACACCGGTTCGAGTCTATTTTTCATCGTAGGATAGTACCTAGAAAGAATTCCCTTCCAATGGATGGAACACCGAACAGTCTCCTATTCTTGCTTTGCTTAATGAGAACTCAGCTAGGGTGGAAGGTAGGATAGACGCTCAGGATCGGAAAATAGAATATATATCGTGCGATCATAAGGCTATCCTAAAAGCTACCGAGGATAGTACGAGAGATGAGGAAGTAAAACGATTAAGAAGAGGAGGAGGAATAGGTCCTCCACCTCCACCTAGTTTATCTCCTCCAAACAATCCCAAGCATGAGTTTAAGCCTCGACTGATCTACATGTAGATAAGATACAACAAATGTTAAGGGAGTCATCCATATTCACTAACCACTATTTCGATCATAAGGGATTCACTTCAATCCCTAAAGGGAAGCTACCCCCTAAGTTTGTCATGCTTGATATAAAATTTCGAGGTTCCGAGAATCCCCATCATCACGTTCGCAACTTCTTAGGAGCAATGGCCCTTAAGAACATACCGAAAGACACATACCACATTATCTTCCCATGGACTTTCAATAATGATGTAATGAAGTGGTATAACGCAATCGACCTACACAAGGTCCCTAATTGGACTGATCTTTGCAAGGAGTTCCTACATCAATACTCCTACAACATTGATTTATTGGCTACTCTTAGAGACTTACACTTAATTAAGCAAGGTGAGAAAGAATGCTCTATAGACTGTAGCACCGGATGGAGGGAAAAGGCTGCTCACATGGTATATTGACCTTCTAAGAAGGATCAAGTCGGGATCATCGTGAAGATTCTTCAGCCTCGCGGCAATAAGCATCTCAAGTTCCTACCTATGATGTCAATGCCCTCAACATGTATACTTAGTACACTCTTATTAATACCATTTATACTCAGCACTTGACCGTTTATTGGCTAAGGGAAAGATAGAATTGTCACCCATGAGATCGGAATTAGAAAGCTGCGAAACAATGTAAAAGCTGGGACGCGAGTAAATTTTGCAAATACCATCGTGCATGGGGGCACGACACCGAGCAATGGTGGACGTTCAAGAAAAACTGGAGAGTATGTTTCACAACGGTAAACTTCCTCTACCTAAGGTTGCCCAAAACTAAGTAACAACAAAAATCCTTTCAGCGGCACCTTAGCTATTTTTATCGAACTCATTCTAGGTCGATGGGACACACCTGTCTTCATTCAAGACACTAATGAGTCCAAATGGCTTCTCCGCTTACCTCCCTTAGATTCGAAGTCCATAGGCTGTGGGTGAGTGATGAAGAAGACGTATACAAAACAAGAAACAATAGTGATGACATCAACGATGACTTCTCGGGCACATAACCCTTAGAAGAAGAAGAATTTTCGCGAGAACCTAAAGGTCCGGAAATTCAATTCTTTATTAGATATGGACGGTATAATGCACCCTTGGGTCTACAATAGACTCATGAAGCCCCAAAAGAACACTGAAGTCGGTAAAGAAGAAGACCCAATCCTAGAATAGCTTCAAAAGTTAAAAGCTGACATTTCAATCGGTAACTTATATCTGCTTCCCAAAAACATAGATAACCTTAACTAACGCTTTTAGCAAGATCGAGGACTCTCTTGAAACCACGGCTGACGAAGTATTAGGATTAGCTAACGAGTGGGGACTAAATCATTACCTTTGATCAAAAGGATCTCCTTCAAGAAGGCATTGCACACAACAATGCCCTTTATTTAAATGTAACTTGCATCAAAAAGTTTGTGCCCTAAACCTTGGTAGATAACGAATCGGCTTTGAATGTCCGTCCTTGAAGAACCGCCAAAAGGTTAGGAATTAGAGAGCAATAACTCCCTAAAAAGACTGTTCATCTCTAAGCTTACGACAATTCCAAGAGAACAGTCTTGGGAACGCTGACCTTACCAATCAATGTAGGCCCAATAGTGAAGAACATTGACTTTTAAGTCCTAAACATCCCAACTACATTCAATTTGCTCCTAGGACACCCTTGGTTACATGATTATCAAGTAGTGCCCTCTATACTTGCATCGGAAAGTTAAGATGATTATCAAAGGTTAGGTTATAATAGTTAACGAGGATAATCTTTGTGCTACTATCACCTCCAAGGAATATGTGGTCGAGATCAAGCACGAGGCCAACGATGAGGAACTATATGGATTTGAGACTGTCGTCTGCCTTAGATAAGGATGAAGCACCTCTTAGCTTCAATCCTTATGGCAACCCTAACGTCCACTCGATTTTCCTGAGCCATTTCCCTATACTTTAAATAGGAAATTCCTAAATGAAGGGGATGACTTCCCATACTATGGTTTTCCCGAGCCCTAATACCTTAAAGAGAAGGGCATTCGGTACCTGGCTTAGAGATTTTAATGATCGTTGTATATTAGAAAAAGAGGCACCCTGCCTTCTTGAAGAGGGACAGTCCACACAAGACTGGACCAACTTAGCTAGGATTAACATCTTCGGTCTTCTATTTAGACAAGAGAAGAACTTAGAGGGGAATTTGGTCTCGGTATTATCACGAGCCGTGTCGCATCCGCGAGTTCAATCCATCCGGATTCATTGCCGACGCCAACGATGAAAGGTCTAAGCGTGGTACTTGGATTGATGCCGAGGAGGGATAAGAATTCCCTGTTAGCTTAGGAGCGCATCCCCTTCCCGAGTCCAAGTATTAGGGCTTTTATTCCTCTTCCTGCTATTTCTAATTCTTTTTCTAATTACATTGCTTCTAATTCCGCATCTTCCGTTTCGAGTATGATGTACTCACCTCTTCATTCAATAAAACGAACCTTTTTGCTTACTCTTTGCCTCATCTTATTTTCCATTGTTTTGCCTTTAATGATGAACAAGAAATCCCTAAAGAATTAATAAAAAGCTATACAAGATCATGAAAATCGATCACCCATAATAGAGGAAACAATACCAATTAATTTAGGATTAGTTGATCAACCTCAAGAGGTTAAGATTAGGAAAACACTAGATATACAAGAATAGAAGCAATTTACTTCACTCCTTACGAGTTCATAGATGTCTTTACATGGTCCTACACAGACATGCTAGGGATGGACCCAAGTATATCGGAACATAAAGTTCCACTTTACGAGGACGCCAAGCTAGTTAAACGAAGCTAAGAAGGATGAAACCTCGGTGGGCATTGAAAAATTAAGGAAGATGTCCAAAAACAATAAGAGGCTAGGGTTATCAAACTAGTTCACTATCCCGAGTGGGTAGCAAATCCTAAAGACGATTTCCCGCTGCCCCATATCGACATTCTTGTATATAACACAGGGGTCATGCTTTACTTTCTTTCATGGATGGCTATGCTTGGGTACTATCGGTGAAGATAGCTGAAGAGGACATGGAGCGAGACGACCTTCATCACTTAATGGGGGATGTATTGTTATGTGGTGATGCCATTTGGGCTCAAGAATGTCCCGGCAACATATCAAAGGACGACTACAACACTATTGCATGACATAATCCACGAAGAGGCTCAGGTCTATATGGATGGCATGATCATAAAGTCCAACGATACGGCAGGGCATAGAGGAATTGAAGTTGATCCATCAAAGATAAAAGCTATTTAGGAGATTCTAGCTGCTGAATATAGAGAAAGAGATACGGGGTTACCTAGGATGTTTACGAGTACATTAGTCGTTTCGGATTAAAATTGACTATGGTTTATAAACCTATTTTCAAGAAGTTGAAGAAAGGGTATGAGCCCATTTGGGATGGTGAGCGCCAACAAGCATTTGAAAAGGTTAAGGAATACCTTATTAACCATCCGAGTACAAGAAGTTATTAGATTATGAGACTAGATACACGCCATTAGAGAAGACATCATTAACATTAGTATAGGCTACTAAGAAGCTCGGGCACTACATGTTGCCCACATGGCACATGTGGTAGCACTAATGGATCCCGTTGAATACATCCTTAAGCAACCAGCTATCAGCAGCAAGATAGTAACATGGATTGTCATGTCTGTCGAATTCAAACTCAAGTATGTCCCTCAAAAACGATTAAAGGAAAGTTAGTGTCGGAATTACTAACTCATCTACTTATAAGCTGAATCACAACTCGAACACCTCAACTTTCTACACGAAAATATCTTATAAGTAGAGGTGGACGTTTGGACAATGTGCTTTGACGCTACTTCTAATAAGAAGGGCTTTGGAGTAAGGATTCTTCTAGTCTCACCGGAGGGAGCCCATACTCCCATTTCAGTCAAATTGGATTTCAAGGTCACCAACAACGTCACGAGTATGAAGCGTGCATCACAGGACTTGAAGCTATTATTGCGATTGGGGCCAAAAACATCATGGTTTTCGATGACTCTAGTCCGATCATTAATCAGATTTCGCAAAAATTGAAGGTATGTGGTGAAGCCTTGGCACCCTACCGGACACACATGATTGAGATATCAAAACATTTCAAAAGCATTTCTTTCACCTACCTTCCTAGAGATGATAATCGATCCGCCAATGCTTTAGCCAAATTAGCGTCTTATCCCTAGCGACATTCATTCAATGCCCATCAACATAGAATGACAGAGTTAGCCGAGTGCACGTCTCCACATTAAAAGTGTCTAATACCTATAGACACCAAAAAGTATTGTCCTTTTCTCTGCTTTTTATTTTTTGCCCGATGATGATCCCAAGCCCTGTTTAAGGATTTGGATCTCGGACTTTGTTGGATTGGTACGACGGAAGCCAATAAACCACAAAGAACCCCCAACACCACATAAATAGCCTTTTGCCTTGGGTTGATCCCAAAATCCCCTTCTCTTTTAGACGATCCAAAATCGGGTCAAGCCTTTAGAGACAACGAAGTCTAGTGCGGGTACCAGGAAATTTCATGCACAAAATCTTGCGTTCCATATTCGGTCCAACCGGACGACGAGTGAAGACCTTAAGACGATGTTAGACACTCGCATTTCATGATCATAAGCATCAAAGTTCTGCGTTCTAGCTCTAAGACAGCCACCCGAGACTAGGAGCACACATCCAGCATAAAAAATGAAACTTGCCAAAAATAGAAACACGCCAAAAATGCAAACTTTTCATGTTTGGAAAGGTGCTATGGCCGGTGCTTGGATCCCAAAACCTTAAGTGGAATGCTGCGTTTTGCCTCGCAGACTCCCTTGGAAGCCCGCTAGGGCACGAAACCGAAGGCAACACCCTTCGTGGCCGGCATCGTGAACCGAATCCTATCCGATTCTATCCTTTATTTTATCCGGTCTTATCACTTTGATCTTGGCCCGATTTTTCTTGCTAGTTTTGGACGGATGACCGAGAGCTAACCCTAGGTCACTTCCTTGACCTAACATCTCCTTATAAATAGAGAGCCTTGGCTCTTTTTCCCACACTGGTTCTTGCGTTAACATCACATTGTCGAAACTCGGCTAGGAGCTACCGAATACTTTATTTGGTATTCGATCTCTTGGTCCTTTTTCCACCTATTCCTTCTCTACTTCCATCATACTTCCTACATCGAATCCATAAACTCCATTAGTCACACATCTGCCTATCTATCTCCACAAAAACTCCCAAAAAGCCTTCCTTGGTTGACCATCATCGCATCAAGAGATCTAAATCCGAGATCCGGATCAGCAGGTATGTAATCTAATGACACGGATTCAATCCTCACAACGGTTTATTTTATTTTAATGCTTTCTTTTATTCCTTTCTGTATTATGGAAAAATGATGTATAACTTTCAATTCCTCCCTGCCCGATGTAATCTTTTTTCTTTTCTTTTGCTTTCGCATTTCGTTTCCGCCTTTACCGCTTTCTTTTACTTTTAGTTTTATCGCTTTCCTTAATTATGTCATGGTTGCTTTAATTTCTCTTAGCATGTTGCTTGCTTGGTTTTGCACATTATTTTAAATTCACTACTCAAACTAGTAATGGCTGCCTTCGGATGGGCGTAACGGAAGGGCTTATCCATGTTTTGTACCCTCGTCCCCGAATCCGATTATTGGTTCAAAGATCGATATAGTCAATTTTAGCCTTTTTAGTCTTAGTTTTCCCACACTAAAATTAAGAGAGCATTTATTTTGTTTTTGTTAGTTTTTCTTTCTTGAAAACTTACTTGGCTGGCCTCCGGCCGACATCGGCCACCACTAGGTGCACCGTGTGGTTCGTACGCGGGCGCGGGTCCAAACCGGTGTTTTCACACTAGTTTGGCCTTAGAGCATAACGGCAAAAACAGAAACCCTAAGTTTTATTTTTTGGTTAAGAAATAATATCCAGGGACTTCTCAAAATAATTATTAAAATAAAAGGTTAATAAAGCGCCATTTAAATTTGCTTAATTCGCTTTAAATCAAATTTAACAAAATTTAGAATTCTTAATAAAAGGTTCATCCCCACATTTCAAAATCGACTTTCTAAAAACCATCTTCAAAATCAATCTTTAAAAAAGAGACCCGACACAAATGGGGAAGCTCGGCGAGCCCAGGTGGTCATAGTTCCTACGAGTGGCTACTCCACTAGTGATAAATCATTTATTAAGAGTAGTGTTTTAATGATGTGCTTACATTAGACATCCCCGCATTTAGCAACCTTTCAACTAGTTTAAATATTCTTTTGGGCCCCTAGGAAAACTTTGTTGTACCCCCGCTTACCCTTTCTAGAGAGAGGCCCCCACTGGTTCCTTTAGGCGGGCCCAACTAGGCTTGATTGCCCGAGGAAACGGTATCTCCTCCCTCGTAGCGAGGCACTCTTGGGCTAAACCCTTTGGTTCAACAAGAGGGACTGAGATTTCTAGTTGGTATCCTTATCCATGCAACCCTACGTACCACCATGTATCCAAACTCTTGAACTCTATGACCATGGAACTTTTGGACTATTAGGTGATCCCTCTTCATTTGCATGTTTGAATGAGTGTGTGTGTTTTAGATTTAATCTTTTACTTGTGAGCCTTTATGAATAGGTGAGGATCGCTGAATAATCCTTGCATGGGTGCAAAAATAAAAAAAATAAAACTTTGAGTCGGTCCAATTATGTGCATTTTAGCCAAAAAGTCCAAAATTACATTCCCCTTATAGGTCGAGTCCATTCATTCCATATTTGCATTAGCTAAATCAAAAATCATCCCTCTTAAGGTTAGTCCATTCATTTCATTTCCTTTTTACCCAAAAATAAATTTCATCTCAAAATAGATGAGTCCATATTTACATTTCCTTTTTTCATTTAGCCAAAGTCAAAATCATCTCAAAGTAGGTGAACCCAATCTTGCATTTCATTTGCATTAGCCCAAATAAACTTCATTTCAATTAAGGTGAGTCCATATCTGCATTTCTTTTTGCATTTAGCCAAAGACAAAACAATCTCAAAGTAGGTGAGTCATAGCTTACATTTTATTTGCATTAGCCAAAGTTGAACTTTATCTCAACTAAGGTGAGTCCATATTTGCATTTACTTTTTGCATTTAGCCAAAGCAACGAGTCCATCCATTTTATTTTTGTATTAACCAAATTAAAATCTATCTCAAGTAGGTGAGTCCATTCATTTCATTTTTGCATTAGCCAAAAATAAATTCATCTCTAATTAGGACAGTCTCTTATTTGCATTAGCCAAATAAAAATTCATCTCAAATTAGGTGAGTCTGCTTTGCATTTTCATTTCTCATTTGGCCAAAACCAATCCATCTTCCATTACGAGCAATCATCTATGCATTTCGGTTCTAAATTAGCCAAGTCATAGAATCATCCCAGATTAAGGCATAGCATCAATGCATAACACTTCTTTTTCTCTCGCATTCCTTATCCGCATCAAAATAAAAGAGCATATCATTTTCTTTTCTCCTAGGATCAATCTTCCTTGGGTCAAGCACTTAAGCCCTATCTCGTCTAAAAATTCTTCCACGAGCCAGTCCTGAGCATATCTTTTGGGATATAAGATAGGAAATCCTATGCATGTCGGGAATCCTAGCACGAAGCGTCTGCGAAGTAAGAAATCTATTTCAACACCGATATTGTTAACACCGATACATCCCACACATGTACCACACCAGCACGTCCTTGTTTACTAGTAACAGCGAGTGTGCCACCCAAGGTCTAAACACAATCCTCCTAAAAAATGGCCAACCAGCCAGAGCAAACCCCCTATTATGACCTTGTTCAGGAGTCCGTCACAAAACTAGAGGCTAAGCTTGATACTCGGGATAAGAAGATCGAGTCGATATCTGAATCCCTTAGTCTCATATGAAATAACTAGAGAGGAAATTGACAGGCCGCAAGCGCATGGTTTATGGTTGTAGCTAGTCAAGGTCGATCCCACAAGGACTCGATCTATCAACGCACTAAACTAGCCCTCTACTCAATTGCTAAGCAAGTCAGATTTTTGAAGTTGGTTATTTCTAAACTAGTTCTAACTATTAAAATTAAGAAAATTAATCTAGACTTAAATCAATGGGTAAAAACATCTAGGGATTTGCTTTCCTAACAATGGGTTTGATTATTTAAACATAATTTGCGCAATCATTCATTCAAATAAATCAAGGATCAATAATCACAAAATTCTACCGCTCTTTCGATGCTTAATAGCATTGCTCTAATTAACCTATCAAACAACTTTCGTATGCCTTTTAAGTTAATCAAAGTTAATGATTTCAAATTATCAAAGTGATCCCCTAATTTACTATTCTTTTCTCAAATTTCATAAACTAGGTAGAATGGTTGGTGGTTGGATTATTCTATTTCACCTTTTAGTACATGATAGATTAATCTCTAAACATAAGTATTCTAGGCCTTCAAAACACTCATGAACATGATAAACACAACCTTATATTGATCAAATTCAGAATTCAAGCACAAATCAAGGAAAACTAATCAAACTTCATTGTTTCGGATTATAAATCCCTAGAAAAACTAAACTACTCACACGTGTTTATTGAAAGCTTAAATAAAATCCAATACATGGAATCAAACCTTAAACAGCAAGAAATGAACAAGTAGATGATAGGCTTGAAGTGCTCCACTTGAATCTCTCGACTTCAAATGGAACCCCGCAATCGCTTCAATCTTCTTCTTCGATCTTCAAAGTTTTTGGTTTGATGTGAAGCAATGGAGGAAGGAAAAATAGAGGATGAACTATGGAGGATTCTAGACTGGATTCATGCAGGAGTGGCTGAAAATCATCTTAAATAAGCCATTAAGTAGCAATGAAGAGCCGAAACCATCAAAACCGAATCGTCTCAACAAAATTTACCTCCAACACGGGTCGTGTCCTCCAACATGAGCTGCCCGTGTTGGATGCTGGCATGTCAACACTGGATGGGGACATTGAAAACGGGTCTTGTCCACCAACACGGGCTGCTCGTTCTCGATACAAAGGCTCTAACCTCCAACATGTGGCCGTTTCCTCGAAATGGGCTGCCCGTGTTGGTTGCTTGGAAGGCATGCGTCAAATTGATTCAGTCATAACTTCCTCGTCCGATGTCCAAATGATACGATTCTTGATTTACCGGAAAGCTCATTGAGTCTAGTTTCTAATTCTTTCATCATTATGCTTGCTTCATAAGTGTGAGAAAAACATGATTCAGAGAGTAAAGAAGTGTCCGTTACCGCACCCTTCCGACTTTCCAACTTAATATCTTTTTCTTTCCTTAACGTAACCGAGCCTATAATATGTCATTGGAAAGCTCTTTCAATAAAGACGTTAGAAATATAGATTCAAAATAGCTTTGGACTAAAATATGACTAAAATCAGGTCCAAATCATTAGGAAGCTGCAGAAACAAACCAAAAACGCAAAATCCAAGTGAAAAGCATAAATGGGGCATAAAGTACATAAATATGAACATAAATCCCCAAAAATGACAAGCAACTTCCTATGAAATCTAATGCAAAAATGGCACTTATTAGAAATCAAAGTTCAAAGGGAAAGAAAAAGAAGGAGAAGGATCCCGCCCTAAACCTCAACCCAGGACTCAATTCGAACCCAGTGGCTCAATTAAAAAGAGAAGATGCTATGAAAGTCCTCGATGTTCAATCATTACTACCGGCCCGAGGATTCACTTCAATCCCTAAAGATAAGCTACCCCCTAAGTTTACCATGCCTAACATCAAATTTCGTGGAACTGAGAACCCTCACCATCACGTAAGAAACTTTATGGGGGCAATGACTTTGAAGAATGTACTGGAGGACACATACCATGTCACCTTCCCATGGACGTTTGACACATTCGTCATGAAATGGTACAGTGCTATCGACCCACGTAAGGTCACAAATTGGCAAGATCTTTGCAGGGAGTTCATACATCAATACTCCTACAATAATGATTTGCTAGTCACTCTTCGGGATCTAGAATTGATGAAGCAAGGACACGATGAAGGCTTCACTAACTTCCTTACTCGGTAGAGGGTGACAATGCCCACAGGATCGATTGACCATTTGAGAAGGATTAGGTCGGAATCATTATCAAGAACCTCCAACCTACCTATCATTAGCACCTGAAGTTCTTGCCCATCATAGACTTCAAAACACTCGAGAGATGCTTGCCATGCTCATACAAGAAGAGCATACATCCGACTAGAAGATTATCCAATGAGCCCACCACTCATCAAGGATGCTAATAAAGTCTATTTTTCCCTTTTCCTATATCCATTATATGTCTATTTCCTTTTCCTATTTTCAACAAAAAACCAAACTCAAATCATTTCCTTTTTGAACTACGAAGGCTTAATTTACGCTATAGCGGATACGTAGAAAGCCCATGAGGTTCGGCTCCAATCATAATCTTGAACCCAATTACCAATTCCCATTTCTATTTTCCCAAAATCAAAGCCATTTTGCATCATTGGGAAAAGGCACCTAATCGTCAAGAAGCATGCCGGTCCGATTCGAGCACCAAGCCATCGGGTTCAAGGTCCATCAACGAGTAGTACAACGTAGTTCGCATGACTTACCCTTCTTTAGGCTTTACTTTAGGGAGTGGGGGCTAAAGTGCAATTTTATCTTTGCCTTTTTGAATAGTTTTTGCATCATCTTAATAAAAGAATGCATTTGTTCTTAGAATTGAGTCTTAAATACATCTCCTTTGCATGAGTTAAACTCCTAAAAACACAAAAATTAAATAACAAAGCACCCTACAAGGAATTATTCAATGAAGAAGCATAAAGCATCAAGTTAGCATCGTGGAGGTCACCAGCACGAGTCACCTTCAAAGAGGATCTTCCATGCCATTAATTAATCAAAGCTAGTCTCCAACATTCAAGAAGAGCTAGATCAAAAGGATGTACAACCACCACAACTCCAAGAATACTCGGGGAAGACGCAAATCGTCTACCTTACAAAGGAGTTATTAGTAGACAAACTAAAAGCTCAAATTTCGAATGAGGCACATCACCTCATGGAACATTATTTTGTCAAGCCAGCATCCTCGGACTTCAGGTCATCCAACAACCAAGTCGATGCAAGAATTTCTACATAAAGGAAGCATGCGTCCCTATTCCGATGAAAGCGAGATAGAAGTCGAGCTTCGGACCTAACGGTGGTCAAGGTTAAGACACAACTTAGTCGAGCTTCGGACCCAGCAGCGGTCAAGGTTCGAGACACAACTTAGTCGAGTCTCGGGCCCAAGAGCGAGTCAAGGTTCAAACGCAACTCATTTGAGCTTCGGGCCTAGTAGAAGTCAAGGTTCACACACCCCACCTAGACATTAGGACCACTCCATGGCCAAGTGAAGGAACCTCAATTGAAACATGCTCGCTTACGGATCATCTTCGGGGTAACACTTGAAACTATTTACGTTCGATTACTAGCTAACAAAGCTGTTAGTGCGAGAAAAGTTCAGCCAAGCTTCAAACTTAGAAAGGTCATGTTTAGGCACACCCAACCGAACTTCGGATCCAAGAAGTTGTCAAGTTTAGGCACCCCAGTTGGAGTTCGGACTTTACTACCCCGGTCAAGTTCAAGGTCCCCGCCAAGTTTCGGACTACGCACATGGTCAAGTTTGAGCACACCTATCGGAACTTTAAGTCTCCAAGCGACCAAGTTCGGGAATCAACAAACTGAATTTCGGACTCCATCGGCCAAGTCCAGGCCCCTATTAGAGCTCAATTAACAAGGTACCTAATTTCGGATGCATTAATTAAGTTAAAGCAACACCAATACGAGGTAGGTACCCTTAATTGTCTACTTTGACCTTCGTCTTTCGGACTCGGTCAAAGAGGGGGCTAATTGTAGACACCAAAAAGTGTCGTTCTTTTCTCTATTTTTTATTTGTTGGCCCGATCATGAAATCATGAGTCCTATTTGAGGATTTGGATCTCGGATCGTGTTGGATTGGTGCAACGGAAGCCGATAAACAACAAAGAGCCCCCAACACCACATAAATAGCCTTTTGCCTTGGGTTGATCCAAAAACCCCCTTTTCTTTCGAGACGATCCTAAATCGGGTCAAGCCTTCGAGAGACAACAAAGTCTAGTGCCGAGTACCGGGAAATTTTAGGCACAGAATCTTGTGTTCCACTTTCAGTCCAAGCGAGCAAGGAGTCGAAGATCTTAAGACGACGTTAGACGCTGCATTTCATTATCATAAGCATCAAAGATTTGCGTTCGGCTCCAAGACAGTCCACCCGAGATTAGGAGCGCACATCTAGTATCAAAAATGAAACTTGCCAAAAATAGAAACTCGCCAAAATGGGAACTTGTCAAAAATGAAAACTTTCCATCCCAAAACCTTGGAAGCATACTAGGGCACGAAACCCTATGCCACACTCTTCGTGCCCGGCGTTGTGAATTGGATTCTATCCGGTTCTATCCTTTGTTTTATCCGATCTTATCACTTTGATCTTGGCCCGATTTTCTGCTGCTAGCTTTGGACGGCTGGCTGAGAGCTAACCATAGGTCACTTCCTTGATCGAACATCTCCCTATAAATAGAGGGCCTTGGCTCTCATTCCCACATGACTTCTTGGCTTGACATCACACTGCTTGAAACTCACCTAAGAGCTACTAAATGCTCTCTTTATTATTCCGATCACTTGGTCCCTTTTCAGCCTATTCCTTCTCTACTTCCATCCTACTCCCTATATCCGATCCATAAACTCTACTAGTCACACATCTGCTTACCTATCCCACGAAAACTCACAAAAAGCCTTCCTGGATTCACCACTATTACATCAAGAGATCCGAGATCCGAGATCTACATCAACAGGTGGGACAACCTGAGTGAACAGATTTAATCCTCACAACGAGTTTAGTTTATTTTTATGCTTTCTTTTATTGCTTTTTGTATTGTGGACAAATGATGTATCGCTTTTAATTCCTCCTTGCCCGATGTAATCCTTTAGATTTCTTGCTTTCTTATCCTTTTTCTCTTTTCTTTTGCTTTTGTTTTTTGTTTCCGCCTTTACCGCTTTCTTTTAATTTTATTTTTATCACTTTCCTTAATTATATTTTGGTTGCTTTAATTTTGTTCCGCATGTTTCTTGCTTGCTTTTGTACATTATTTTAAATTCAATACTCTAACTAGTAACGACTATCTTAGGATGGGCGAAACGGAAGGCTTTATCCTTACTTTCGTACCCTCGCCCTGAATCGATTCTCTGTTCAAATATCGATGGAGTCATTTTCAGCCTCTTTTAGTCTTAATTTTCTCATACTAAGATTGAGAGAGCATTTATTTTGTTTTTGTTAGTTTTTCTTTCCTAAAAACTAATTGGCGACTCCCTCTTTTCGGTTTACTTCTATTAATCGCTTCGTTGTTATTTTTTGACTAAATAGTGAAAGCGAGATTCGAATTTGCCCAGCTAGGGCAAATGTCGAGGCTGATCTCATAAGTTGTTGCCTCGGCCGGTGTCGGCCACTACTAGGTGTAGGTTGCTGCCGCACCGTGTGGTCGATAGGCGGGCTCGGGTCCAAACCGGTGTTTTTACACCGGTTTAGCCCTAAAGCCTCACGGCAGAAACAAAAATTATAATTTTTATTTTTTGGTTAAGAAATAATATCCGGGACATCTCAAACTAATTACTTAAATAAAAGGTTAATAAAAATTCAACTTTGCTTCATTCGCTTTAAATCAAATTTAACAAAATTCGAAAATCTAACTAAAGGGTTCATCTCCATATTACAAAATCGACTTTCTAAAAACTATCTTCAAAATCAATCTTTAAAAAAGAGACCCGACATAAGTAGGGAATTCAACGGGCTCGAGGCGGCCGTGGTTTCTACAATACCCACAAAAATATCATAACATTTATCAATATCTCGGATAACCGAGAATATCCGTTGGACTCCACACCTAAAGCCCAACGAGTCATGAGGATGTTGGCAGCCCAGTTCTTTATTAACCAAGGGCAACTCGTATTAGAAAACCAACACGGGGATTAGCTTACTTTGTGTCAACCAACATGAAGCAAAGCGCATCATGGATGAGATCCATGGCGGGAATGTGGGCCTCATATGAACGGAAAGATGTTGGTTCGGAAGATTCGGAGGCTTGGATACTACTGGTCGACCATGGTAGTAGATTGCCATGAGTTTGTTAAGAAATTCCACAAGTGTTAGGTGTATGCAAACTTACGAGCACTAGCCACCATCGTTTTTCACAACACTACCATCACCCTAGCCATTCTCGGTTTGAGGAATTGACATTATTGGCAAAGTGACCCGTAAAGGAATGGACGGCCATGAATTTGTGTTAGTAGCAATGGACTACTTCACCAAATGGGTAGAAGCAGCCTCTTGTGCAACCTTAATGTCAAAGTAGGTAGCTAAATTCATTACCCGGAACATCATTTGTCGTTATGGGGTGCCTCCCGAATTGATTCAAGACCATGGTAGTCACTTCATGAAGGAAGTAGCAAACGTGCTTGGACAAATAAAAGATTAAGCAACAAAAGTCTTCTCTCTATCATCCTCGGACCAACGGAGCGGTTAGGGCAACCAATAAGAGCATCCGTAAAATAGTGGAAAAGATGGTTGTTAGCTATAAGGATTGGCTTGATATGTTGCCCTTTGCTTTGTGGGGCTATCGAACCTCCATCGGGACTTCTACGGGAAGAACGCCTTACTTCTTAGTATATGGCATGGAAGCAATCTTTCTAATAGAGGTCGTTCTTCCCTAGTTAAGAATCATCGCTGGAAGTCAAATTTCAAAAGCAAAGTAGGCTAAGGCACGCTATGAAGAGTTAGTGTTACTTGGGTGAGAGGCGCCTCAACGCCTTACATGATGTCCAAATATACCATGCACGTATATCAAGGGCATTTAACGAGTGAGTAACGCCTCGAAATATACATGTTTGAAACTTAGTCCTCAAGGGGATTAGAGTGCTAATCCAGGATCCGCGAGGAAAGTTTAGACCTAATTGGCAATGCCCATTTGTTGTTAGTCAAATATCTGCGAGCGGGAGCAACGAAATTGATCGATTTGGATAGTGAAGAGATCTTTCGAGTACACAAATTTGGATCAACTTAAGAAATATTACGTTTAGCGCAACCTTAGATGGCGGGCCAAGCTTCGCCTAACTAGGCTATGCGATGGCAGGTGCCGGCCACCACTCGGATAACGGTGGGCTGGCTAGGCCGAAATATTTTGCCTTGGTTCTTATCTCTGTAATTATTTATTTTGACTTTCCAATAAGATGGTCTCTTTATTTATTTATTTTGGAGAGTCCAATTAGGTGGTTCACCTGTGTAATCAATTCTTTATTATTTTGGACGAGTCTAATTAGGTGGTCCATCTGTCTAATCAATTCTTTATTATTTTAATTAACTTTAAGGACGGTGCAATTAGGAGGTCCAATTTATTTAGTATAAAGGTCAGCATAAAACTTGCTTTTATTTAATAAAAGCTAAGCCTACTACTTACCCGAGTACATAGCTAGTAAAAGGGAAATAAAACAAGCACACTTGCTTGTCAAAAATTCATTGTTCCAAAGAGGCAAAACTAATCTTCCTAAATTCTTTTATTTCTTTCTAAAAGTTCTATTTAAAGAATTAAGGCTTAGTCTATCTTTACTTTCTTGCCTTTGGGATCACTAGACTCGGCTCCATCATCTTGGGTACGCTTCTTCCACTCCATAATCCTACGGACCCTCCTCTCTTTAGCTTCCTTGGCCACATATTCTCTTCTACGGACATGATCGGTTATCTAAGGGTTCACTTCGCGTATTTAGAGTGGTGCGACAGCGAGGATAGCGCCTTCGGGATTCCACTCTTTAGCCCTCGGTGCCTTGCGACGTTGGAGATCCACTTCCATTATCCATTGTAGATAATGAGCGGATACTGATAGTAGATGGCTCACCTGCAAGTTTCAGCGGCTTTGTCATGCCAATATCTAACTCGTCTAGAAGCTGCTAAAACCTACAAACAGGTTCAAAGATAGTGGGCCGGATACGATCTAAAAGGGGAATCGATTGCTCTCTTTCCATCTACCGCAATACACGGTCGGGGAAGTAATAGGTGGTGGTTTTTAAACCCAGCGAGGCATACATAAGGATGTTGTCTAATATGTGTCCTGAATTGGAACACTTTCTTGTGTGCGATGTACCATACTATGTCATTACTATGATTCCTAAGGTATTCCTCCCACCAGGAAGTAGGGTGATTAGCTACCGCATCTACTTGTTTTTGTTGACAGAGGTGTGTTACCGGATATGTATTCACATCTATAGAAGTCTCGCAACAATTGTAGATGCTCCATAAACAAAATCTTCACACCATAGATAATAAAAAATAAATGTCCTGCACGGTAAAAATTCAACATTTCTTTAAGATCCAATAGGAGCAAAATTAAAAAAATAGAATAGAAAGTAGAGACATTCGGCTTGAACCGGAGGAGCTTCAGCCTCAACGGTGCTTGGACAACCGTTATGTGGCCGATGTTGCCGACTGGTTCCCACCATATGGTCTCGGTCTTTATTTGCTTACCTGTAACAACAAGGGGCTCCTAGCAAAGTCTTCCCCTCGAAATGACCTCTAACTCGGTTTACGTCTATTATGGTTTCAATAATCATCGGCGGGATCGAGGAACAATAATTCTCCAGCTCCTCAACCAAGCTTAGCGAGTGCTCCCGGCGCCATGTCCACGCGAGCTCCTACCAATAGGAAACCGCTTATCGGGCAGTTGATAATGGCTCGTCATCTTGGGATAATGATTTCCTTGGAGAATGCGTACATATGGCGATAATGTTTCATCGGGTTCATCGAGTTCACTCGATTCCCGATATGAATCCACCCTAGATTCCTATTTCTTAGCTTTATAATATATTTGTAGCTCTTGCACAGATTTTATGAAGAGTTGGGCACGATAGCTGTAGTACAAAGTTGAATGCCCAGAATGGCATCAAATTCTTCAAGCAAAGGGGATCAATTCCTTATCCCTAAACCTATCCCAATAGGCCACAATAGCCCTTAAGAATGTTTAATGAACTTTCACTTGGTGAATACTTGAATAAAGTTATAGGAGGCAAAATTTCATTAGCCAACTATGAAGATTTGCTCTTAGAGAGGTTAAGTCACCCTGAGGAGGGGGTGAATAGGATGATGGAATATTTTAACAAAAAATCAAACTCTTTTTGTACGAAGTGATCGATAGCATGATTCGAATCTAGATTGGACTCGGAAAGATAGACAAACGAAGTACTGGAAACCCTCTTGGGGCGGAAAACCACGGACGAGTGCTAATCCAAGAACCAAGTCAAATTCACTAATTGAATCATCAATTACAAAGGATCGACTCTACCTGAATTGCTCCCTTAGACAATTCCTTTACAAGTTTTTCCTAGACTCGAAGTTACCTTATCTAATCTAATACTTCCTGACTGAGTTAACCCTTATAGTTAGGGACAATCGAACTGAGTTAACCTTTACAACTCAGTCAAGGGACTTACAAAGAAATTACGAAAATAATGTAAGTGATTACAAGACTTTCTTTACAACTCAAAGAATAAGAATTACTGATTTAGAGTTGTAAGTAGAAGATTGAGTAAGAATGAGACTAGCAATTGGTTCAACAATAATTTCGGCAACCTCTAAATCTTATGAGTTGGCATCTATTTATAACCATCTTGTGATCGTCACTAGTCGTGGTAACGGCTATTCTCGATCACTCGGAAGAGATCCGTTAGGATGTGAACGTTGTGCAACGGCTCTTGGCTCTAAAAGATGGTCCAATCATCTTGTGGTTATTGAAAAGTTAGGTGGAAACAACCGTTAGACTCAAAGTTGTAGTTTTTCAATTTTGAAAACAATCAACCTTCACACGGTGTCCGAGCCATGTCCAGAAATAGTTGTTTTCTATCTGCTGGTGTTTAACGGCTAAAGCGTTGTTGCTTTTGTACTTCAAAAGTAGATTAGGCTTGTTTAAACAACCAACAAAAGCAAATCACATTGGTACTGAAAGTATAAAAATACTTTGGTCCAAGATTAGGCATAAATAATTATTAAATTAGAGTAATTAAGCACTTAATTAACTTTGGTCTAAAAGAGTGGAATTTTATGAGTCTAAGCTACATTAGGTTTAGATTCCATCTAGAGTCAAAATGATCAAGTTAGAAAGAGTAAAATATCATAATACATGAACTTGATCCAATAAATAATTTTCTAGAAATAGATTGACTTAACACAAAGAATTAACATTGTAATTCATTTCAACTTTAAGCAAGAAGTTAGTGCTTGAGAATAAATGAGAGAGAAATTGTTTGTTCATGCGACAGTTCTAAGTGATGTCCGGGTGGGTTAGAAGCATAGATATGAGAGATATGCAAGCACGTTCTTTCTTAGTGGATCACAACAGAATGAAAACTTAGATAGAAGTTTCTACACGGCTCAAAATGACTTAGAATCAAAAACCAAGAGAGATAGAGAGTTATACCTGAGTCTTCAATCTCCCCTTTTTAATGAAAAGCATTCCATACTTAAGATAAAAATTTGTCAGTTGAATTAGTTCAATTTTTATAACAATTTAATAAAAGCAAAAGAAAATCTTAATCATAATTTAAGATATTGATAAGTGCAACTCATATCAAACCTTAACTTCGAACATGTTTCTTGATATTAATCGAGTAAAGAAGAAAATTAGTTAGAGCGAGATATGTCAAAGAGTCAAGTATCACAGCTAAGTATGTAACTCGAAACGAGATATGTTAAGGAGTAAAGTATTAGAGTGATTAAAGTAAAAATATATAATTCGGACACGAGATATGCTCCGAAAATAAATGTCATTCATTGAACAACTAAACTCGGAAAAGGGAAAAGCTCCCTCTAAACCAAACATCTAAATTTTCTATCTATTTCTCTCCCCTATGCATTTAAGAAAAAATATCCAAAGGAGGGAGGAAAGATCAAGTAAGTACAAAAAGATGTTGGACATGTGAGTAAAACGAAAGATTAAGATTAAGATTAAGAAGTAGGGGCGAGGTTGGCTTGAGGTGGAGGAACGAGCAGTGCGCCTTCACTTATATGCTTGTGTAGAAGTAGTAGAGCAAGGAGGTTGCAGAACGGGCACATCGGGAAGTATTGATGTCCTGGTTCTATGAACCAAAGGCATATCTTCCGCAACTTCTTCTAAGGTGGGGACTTTTGAGTGACCAGGCATCGCCGACCTCTTTTGAGCCACATTGAGCATGATCAAAAGAGATCAACTCGAGACTCTTTGTTACCTTGATCCTCAGGTTGAGCAGCTTCTTCCCTTTTGTTTTCCTCTTCGTTCTCTCCTTCTTCAGACTTTTCCTTATGTTATCTCTGCGTCAACTTCTTCTTCGACTTCTTTCTCAGCTTCGACCTCTTCTTCAACTTCAATTACCTTCTCGACTTCAGTGATGATGACTTAGCGAGGCTAGAAGACTCCTCGAAGTATAATTGTTTTCCGAGTACTCAATTGCTTTGGACCTGCGCTCATGGAGATGTCTTATCTAATCGCGTTGTTCTTTGATGATCTCCTTGAGCTTAGAAATCGGTTCTTGGTTCTTGCAAAGTTGAGACTCAGCTTGTTTTTACAGCAGAACCATGCTTGGAATAAAAGTTTTGAAGATTTTCGAGTTGATTGAAAAGCCTCTGTCATAGAAGCAAATTTGTTGGCTATTTGTGCAAATAGCTCAACTAAAGGAGCAAGTTGAGAAGTCGAAGGTCCAGCGAGCGTGAGTGGGACCTTAGGAGTTGTCTAAGTTTGAGGAGGAGGTAACTCAAATACATGGATCCGGACACCGGGTTTGACTTCCTAGTATCCTAGCCTCGTAAGCTTATTCCTGCCCAAACAAACAGTAGGTTCCAAGCAAGCGATGTGATAAGAGGGAAGAGGGACCTAAAACGGCTTGAAAACACCGAGTCACAAGTGCCCCAAAAGGAAAATGAGCAGATTTCTTAGAACGAGCGAGCACGGTTGCCATGTTCTCTAGAATTAAAGGAAAAGGCCTACTTCGTAGCCCTCGAGAATATCATAGAGAACTTTGAGAACCTTTGAGTTGGGGTTCTCCTTAAAATAATGATGAGAGAAGAATGTTCTCATCGGAATGAAGCAAAGAAGTCTTACTTCGACTTCATCCGAGTCATAGAGAAATTCTTTTTGGACTCGGGGATTTCATTAGCGAACTTTTCAAAGAAGTCGACAAGCAACTTTATTGAAGGGAACAGGGTTTGAGTGAAGAAAAAGAGTCTTTATATCAAAAATTTTATGAAGTAAAGCAAGGTTGATCCGCACAGTCTTACCCCGAACAAGTGAGGTAATGACGCCTTAGTTGGCCATCATATTAGAATAGAATTCAAACACTAGGTCTGGATAAATGTATTCATAAAAGCAAAGATCGTTGTACACACCGGTTTTCTTGATGTTTTTTAACCAGGAGAAAGAAGTGGAGGGAAAGAATTTGTCGTCAAGAATGAAATCGTCGAGCGACAAAGAATTTTGGAGTATCCGAGGCGAGTTCTTTTCCCTTACCTTGTGAAATCTCGGATCGAGTACAATTAGTTCTTGCCTTCTTAGTGGCCGAACCTCCTTCTTGAGCAGACACCTCTTTTAGCCAAGTTCGCAAAGAGATTAGAGAGAGAATGATCAAGAGGGAATAGAGAATAAAGAGATTCAAAGAGAAAACACAAGTGAGCGAGAGTAAGTTTGAGAGCAAAGAGAGCAAGAGTGAGAGTAATAAGTTGGTAAAGTGAAGAAAAGAAAGTGAAGCAATGCTATTTATAGCGGAAAAGGGCTTCCAAGTGTCTTTCTCGACCCAAATACCAAGCAACGGTTCTCATACTCGTTATGACATTTTGCACTGTAACGGCTAGTTTCCAACGGTTTTTTCCAACGACTAGTTTTTACTGATTGTTCGCACGATAGAGAGAGAGAGAGAAGAAAGAGTTTTCAAAAGCATTTATGAGATTCTCCATTTATCTAGAAATGGCCTTAGAATTTTGATGTCCATTTTGCTCATAGTCCGAGTCCGACTCGAGTAAATTTTCCGAGTGACTAAGAATACTCGAATACTAATAACTCATAGCTCGGTTTCGATCCGAGTAAACCGATCCATTTGTTATCTATTCAAAGCATATAACACATAATCATGAAAGGATAAATCATGCAATAAATCTCATAATCGGGCATTAATCATTCCAAGTTCATTCCTAATAAAACAAAACTGATCCTCACTAAGAGGCTTAGTGAAAATATCAACTAACTGAAACTTAGTAGGAATAAATTCAAGCTGAAAATCACCTTTCTCGGAATGGTCTCTCGGAAAATGATACCGACCTTAATATGCTTAGCCTTTCGAGTCTTGAACTTGATTCTTAGTGATGCTGATTACACTTTGATTGTCACACTTGATTGGGATGGATGTGAATGATAGTCCAAGATCCTTCAAGTGTTGCTTGATCCATAGAATCCGAACATAGCAAGTTCCAGCTGTAATGTACTCAGCCTCAGCAGTTGATAGAGCAACGGAGTTCTGTTTCTTTGAGTGTCATGAAATGAGGGATTGACCCAAAAATTAGCATGCTCTTAAAGTTCTTTTTCTATCAACCTTGTATCTAGCATAGTCGGCATTTGAGTATCCAGGTGAGAGTTAGTTACGAGTCTTTTGAAAACCATAGACCAAGATTACGAGTCTTTATAAGGTATCTAAAAGTTCTCTTTACCGCAATGAGATGTGATTCTTTCGGATTAGATTGAAATCTTGTATAAAGGCAGACAATGAACAAGATATCTTGCCTATTAGATGTGAGATAAAGTAGAGATCCAGTCATACCTCTATAGAGTTTCCGATCTACAACTTTACTTTTCTCGTCTAAGTCTAGTTTCAAATTGCTACTCATAGGTGTTGCTGCAAGCTTCACATCTTGTACATTGTATTTCTTCAGTAACTCCTTGGTGCACTTAGATTGATGGACATAGATTCCATCCTTGTCTTGTTTCATTAGCAGCTCCAAAGATAATATCATCAACATATATCTATATGATAAGAAAGTCACTCCCCTTGGGTTTTTGTGAAAAGAGTTGTATCAATCTAACCTCTTTTGAAATCATTTTCAACCAAGAAACTGCTTAGTCATTCATACCAAGCTCCGAGAGCTTGTGTAAGACCATATAAAGCCTTTTGCAACTTGAAAACATGATTTGGAAATTTTGAGTTTTCAAATCCGAGCGGTTGCTTAACATATACTTTTTCCTGAATAAAACCATTAAGAAATGCACATTTGACATCCGTTATAAAGCTTGATGTTCATGCTATATGCAAATGTTAAAAGAATTCTAATTGCCTCAATCTTAGCAACAGGTGCAAAGGTTTCCCCACAATTAATTCCTTCTTCTTGGTTGTATCCATGAGCAACTAGTTTAGCCCTATTTCTTACTACCAACCCTTCCTCATCTTGTTCGTTGTTGAAAACCCATTTGGTTCCTATTACTTGAATGGACAAAAGGTCATTTTGTTAGAGTCCGGACTTAGTTTCTTTCAAATTGATTAAGCTCTTTTTGCATGGCCTCTACCCATTTAGGTTGTTTTAGAGCCACTAGTTCATTCTTAGGTTCTATTAATGATATGAACATAGAGAATGCACATAGATTGTGCAAAGAAGATCGAGTTCTTATCCCACTTGTTGATATCGAAAGTATGTTCTCGGGTGGGTGACTAGATACATATTTCAAAGCTCTACCTATCCTCCGATTTCCAAGTTTGTTGGTAGAATAGGCTGATCTTTAGTTGATTGTTCTTGCTGAGCCTCTACATTAGCTTGTTTTACCATTATGAGCTGGTCTTGAACTTGTTCATTTTGAGCCACAACTTTCTAAGTTGGCTCATTCCGAGTTTCCTCGGCGCTTTTGTCTTGACTCTTTCGAGCTTAGCTTTAGCAAGATTATCTCCATCTCTGTTAACCTTGAGATCTGAGAAAGTTGATTCACTTATCCTGCCAAGATCAATCTCATCAAAGACAACGTGGATGCTTTCTTCCACTTTGTTAGTCCTTTTGATAAACACACGATAAGCTTTACTATGAGATGAGTAACCCGGAAAGATACCTTCATCTTATCTAGCATCAAACTTAATCGGATGTCCCTTACCATTGTTATGCACCAAGCTTTTACATCTAAATGGTCTAAAGTAGGAAATGACAGGCTTCTTACCCTTGTATAGCTCATAGGGTTTCTTCTTCGGAATGGGTCCGATGAGGCATCCGTTAAGTGTATAATTTGCTATGTTGACTTCTCGAACTCGGAAATAGTGCGGTAAATCATTTTCAATCATCATGGTCCTTCCTATTTCTTCAAGAGTTATGTTCTTTCTCTCTACTACTCCATTTTGTTGAGGAGTTCTTGGTGTAGAGAAGTTATGGGAGATGCCATTCTTGTCACAAAATCTGCAAATTCCGAGTAGTCGAACTCTCTTCTATAGTCGGTTCGAATCCTTCTTATTTGAGTCTAAGACTCCACTTCAATTTTCTTGCAGGTCTTAGTGAACTCTTTGAAGACTTTATTCTTGTTCTTTAGAAAACATACCCGGGTAAATCGTGAATAATCATCAACAATGACAAGCACATAAGATTTACCTTATAAACTTTTCACTAGAATTTCACCACATAAATCCACATGAACTAACTCAAGCACTTTGGATGTAAATACAGTTTTGAGTTGTTTGAAAGACGATTTGACCTGCTTTCCTTTCGTGCATGCTTCACAAATTTTATCTTTCTTAAATGTATAGTTCGGTAAACCCCTAACCAATCCATGAGATGCAAGTTTCTTGATAGTATACATGCTAATATTACTTAATCTACGATGCCATGTCCATGAATCATCATTCATAAATGCTTTCAAGCAAGATAAATTTTGACTAGAATATGAAAGAGGAATAGTATAACTGTTACCTAACCTCAAACCCGAGAGCTTTGTCTCTTTGGTTACTCGCATAAAAATGTAGCAGTTGGTCCGAGTGAGCCTTACCTCTTGGCCTTTGTCACATAGCTGAGAAATGCTAGGGAGATTGTACTTAAGCCCTTTGACAAGGTAGACTGGAATCACCGAGTTGTTTCCTTAACCAATCTTGTCAATCCCCACTATCTTGCCTTTGCTATTCTCTCCAAATGTGACTTTGCCTCATTTCGGATCTTCTAACTCTGCGAATAGCCTTGAGTCTCCGGACATATAACAAGAGCGGCCACTATCTAAGTACCGGTGACTCTTTCGTTTCGAGTAACCTGCAAAACAGAAACAAGGTAACCCTTTTCACTTCCTCTTACAAACCTAGTAATTATCTTTACGAGTGATTTTTCTCTTAGGAAGAACACTTTTGGGAACCCAGATTTGAATGATTTTAGGTCCGGTTTGATTTTGAGTCTTCATTCTAGGAAACCGAGTCCGTGTATCTTTTCTTTGAAAATCCTTCCTTTTGTAAATATGTGGAGAAGATTATTTCTTGTAAACTAGTCTAGATTCAGATCCTGTTTTCATAAGGTTGAATGGGACCATGCTCAGCCTTCCTGAACTTTACAGTTTTGGAATCGGTTTTCAAAATACTAGAATAGGAATTAGATTCCTCTTTAGCGTTGTAACCAAGTTATTTTTTCCTGAAAGAGACACACCGAGAGATAAGTGAGAGATCAAGGTTTTTCGACCTTGAGTGAGTTTGAAAACAAGCTCTTGAGATTCATTGAGCTTCTTTTTAGTTGCTCATTCTCTATTCCGAATGACTCGAGACAGTCTCATTGTCTTGAGCCCTAGTCTCGAGTACTTTCATATTTTGTCTCTGGTTTTCTAATTAATTTTTAAAAACATTGCTCTTAGCGATAAGAGACTCACGTTCTTCTTTGAATTTTAAAGAGTCGAATTGGACTTTTCTTCCAAAGTAAAAATATATCCGGCTCAATTGACTTTGGAGAATTTAGGGAAGTACTCAATTACCTCCCGAGGACTTGTCTCCTCAATATCCGAGTTGTCATCGTCCGACTCGGATTCAACTTCTAAGTCCGTCGGTGTTATAAGACACTTTGAGTCATCGAGAATCATCTTGCTTAGATGAGTCATCATCACTCTAGGTAGGCATCATAGCCTTTTTCTTCTTTTTGTCCTTCTTTCTCTTTGGACGAGTCCTTAACTATATGGTGCTTGTTGCCACATTCAAAGCAACCAGAGTTCTTAGGTAAAGATAACTTCGAAGGTGAAGAGTATTTACCTTTCCTGTCCTTCTTCTCTTTCTTGTAGAACTCTTCCTTTGGCATCTTTTGCATTTCCGGTACTTCATCATCTTTTTGAAGCCTCGGGGCAATGAGCGCCATGGGATTCTCTTCCGATTCCGAGGAGCTCGAGACTTTGACATTTGCTTTCCGAGGTTGAAGGTTTGCTCTTGGATTGTCTAAGTCACCCTAGAGGGGGTGAATAACGCGATGAAGAAAAGTAAACACTTTTTGCGCAAACAGTTAAATAAAGCAGATTCTAAGTGTAGAGTGAACTTAAAAAGACAAATACACAGATATAAGTAGAAACCTTCCGGGGTAGAAAATCATGGACGAGTGCCAATCCAAGCACCAAGTCAAATCCACCATTTGGAATCCACAAAATTCAAAGTTTTCTCCCTTAAACAATTCCTTTTAAAGTTTTCCTAGACTGAGTAGTTTCCTTATCCGATCCGATACTTTCTAACCGAGATAGCCTTTACAATAAGGGGCAAGCGAGCTGAGTTAACCTTTACAGTTCAGTCAAGGGACTTACAAAAACAATAAGAAAAGAATGTAATTGATTACAAGACTTTCTTTACAACTTAGAAGATATGAAATATAAAGTTGGAGTTGTAAGTAGAAGATTTTTGAGAATGTGAACAACAATTAGTTCAATAATAATTTTTGCTACAACAATCTTCAAGTCTTGTGGAGTGGCTTGTATATATAGACAACTTGGCAGATAACCATTGAGTCTTGTTTCCGGATCGAAATCTTCAATAGCCGTTGTACCAGCTATTTTGAATCACTCGAAAAGATCCGTTGGAATGTGAACGTTATTCAACGGCTCTTGGCTCCAAAAGATGGTCCAATCAACTAGTGGTGACTGAAAATGGAGGTGGAAACAACCGTTAGGCCTAGAGTTGGAGTTTTCCAGTTTTGGAAACAAACAGCCTTGACACGGTGTTTGAGCTATGCCCAAAAGTAGCTAAAACTTGTCTGCTAGTGTTTAACGGCTAAAAGCCGGTTGCTTTTGTAATTCAAAAATAGATTAGCCTTGTTTGAATAACCTACAAAAGCAAACCATATTGGTTCTCAAAGTATAAAATACTTTGGTCCAAGATTAGGCACGAGATAATAATTAAATTAGAGTATTTAAGTGCTTAAATATCTTTGCCCTAAACGAGTGGAATTTTCTACGTCTAATATCCATTAGGTTCAAATTCCATCTCGAGTCAATCCTAAAAGTAATCAGGTTAGATAGTAAAACATCAATAAGCATGAACTTAATTCAATCAAATAATCTTGTAAGAAATTGTAGGACCCGAAAATTTAAGCGACTTGCTTGCTAATGAATTAAATTATTAAAAGTTTTAAAAAATTCAAAATTATTAAATTAAGTGAATTAGAATTTTTCCGAGTCGAAATTAAAACTCGAGAATTGAAACCCGAACATGGGTTAGCTTAAATGGGCTTCTTGAAATTAAGGCCCGATTTCTTAAAGCCCGAGTAGAAAATTTAAAACAAAAAGAAAATGAAAAAGGGATGGCTGGCTTTGAGGGTTGTCTGTCAAATAATTAAATCGGGGAGGTTTTGAGGTCTAATTAAAATTGGGCAACAGATTAGTTAGGTTTAATTAGGAAAAGAGGAGAAAGAAATTAAGACCGAGAACAAAAGAGGGGGAATGAGAGAAGCGAAGTAGAAGCAGGGAATGAGAAGAAGAACGGGAAAAACAGAAACAGAGGAAAGCGAGAGGGAGTAGAGGAAAGTGAGAGAGGGAGAGAGCGCGAGAGCTAGGAGGCCGGTGGCTGCCTCGAAGGGCGGGGACGCCACTGCTGGTGGGTAAGGGAGAGCGAGGGCTCGGGAGGCTGAGTAGAGCAAAAGAAGAGAGGAAAAGCGAGAGACCGAGAGACAGAGACCACGAAGGGGAAGAGGAACGGCGACCGGTGGGCAAGATAGCGATAGCGGCGACCGGCGAGTCGAAAGTGAAAGGCGGACGCAGAGCGAGAACCCGAGGGAACCAGAACGGAACATAGGAAGCCGGAGGCCGAGACTAAGGACGCGAGGGGAAGAAGTAGAGGGTCGGGAAAGAAGAAGGAAGGGGAAATTGAAAGAAGAAAGTAAAGCAAAATCACCAATCCGAAAATCTTCAAACTGAAATTCTTAGAATCACTAAGAATCCAAGGTTAGTAATTCAAACTCATCCTCTAAAGATAAAACAAACTAGGTGGATTAAATTCAAAATTAATTCATGAAATTGGAAACCCTAAGTTAATTGAAGAAGTTAGAGGCCTAAATTCACGAAATTAGCAACTCACGAATTGAAAAGTATGCTGCGAATTTGGTGTCTAATTCATGAATTTAGTGATGATTAAGCATTATTGAGCATGATTATTGAACTGTATATTGAGAAATTGATAAATGTCACTTGAATACAATTAGTGAGAGAAATCGGAAAATTGAATTAATGATTTAGGTACAGATTTTTCGATAATTTAGCATGTCTGTTTGAATTATTGTGAATTCATGTGTAGCCCGAAATTCCTGAAACTTGTACTATGGCTTCCTTATAATTTATGAGAGTTTCTTGTAAATTTTGGTATGCGTTGGATTAGTAGATTGGAAGATATGGATTTTTGAGTGAAAATGTGTCTGTTTTGGGCGAATATCGGAACTAAGTGAGTAACTGAATTAAGAACTAAAATTTAAGAAGCTATATGGCTATATTAAGAGATACATAATGATTAAGGAAATTTATAGAGCCATAAACAACCTATGCGCGATAATACGCAATCATGAAAGGATAGCTTCGTTAATTAGAAATTATAATTGATATGTTTATGTGATGACATGTTTATTTTAAAGTACATCGATTATAAATGACATAAGCATGCCTATATGAATTGGATCAATTATACTTGAGTTGGAACTTGCTTATGTGAATTATTACTTGCAAAGAAGTTACGTATGAATCGTTGAGCATGAATTATATGAATTAAGTACATCTTGTGTATTAGTAATAAGAGGATATAAGAAAATAAAGAAAACATAAAGAACTAAAGAAGGGAAAAAGGATTGTGTTATTGATCTAAGACCCTACGAATTAATGAACCCTCCGAAGCTATGGCCATAGAAATGTCTGTCAAAGTGAAGCCACGAATTGAATTGCCTCCACAAATTCCTAACAGTATGCGTCCTTCGTAGTTTGAGCCTTGCCTCGAGGCCACAAATTAATTTTCCTTGAGGCGACAAATTGTTATGCCTCCAAGAACTAAGCCCACGAATTATTTTGGCTCCAAGAACTGGGTCTTTAGAGCAGGACATAAATCTTCTTTCCATTCGAAACGAAGAACAATTAAGAATTATGATATGAAGAAACAAATGATTATGCTTGATGAACAAGAAAGAAAGAAGTAATGATTTATGAAATGCATAATTGAACTCAAGAAGAAGAATGAGAAGAAGAACAAATCTTGATTTCATAAGAAATGAATACGATAAGAAGTAAGATATGATTTACGTGATGAATGCCTTATATGATGAATGATTCTATAACTTACTTGCGTAGAAAGAAGAATGAAGTATGTTCCGATTGAATTCATGAGTAATTGATGTCATATGTACCTCTTGGTAAGTTGATAAGTTCAAGTATCTAGCATATCTTAAGCATGTATGATCCGAATTGCATGTTATGAATGAAAAGTGAATTTAAGTGTGTTTGTTAATGAATTAATGTGCAAAGTGAAACCCGGGGTTGGGTTTGGGTTATTCACCGGGCTCGTGGAGCTCATGACCTCACCAACATTTCAGGTATAGAAGTAAGATTCTCAGGAGTTACTTTTGGTTTTCGAAATAGTAGACGGATGGGAGATGCCGGACTTACTACATGCTTTTCTATCCTCTTGTTTGTAAAGATGTTTGTAAAGATCGGTTGTATGTGAACTTTAAGTTTGGACTATGAATATAAAAGCCCTATGTGAATACTCCGAGCATGTGGTTCGTTGAGCTTGTGTTGTTGATGCTCCGAGCGTGTGGCTCGTTGAGTTTATGAATGTGTTTCGTGTAGTGTTAAGGCTTGAAGCTTATGGAATTAGCCATATTATCGACGAAACTGCCGAAATTTTTCGGAAAACCTTTGAAAACTTAGAAACACGCTTTTTCCAATCAAAGAAACAAACTATTAACCCGAAGTTGAGATCTTAAGTAGCCTTAGGGGTTCCTCTCGGGAACCCCGGCATGTAATACTCCTATGGTAGGTCTTGGGGTGTTACGTAAATAAACCGACATAGAATAAAGAATTAATGTTATAATTTAATTTATGTTAAAATACAAAGTCGAGTGCTCAGAATAAATGTGCTCAAAAATTATTTGAGCATACGATTGTTTTGAGTGATGTCCGAGTGAGTCGAAACACATGCAAGAGATATGCAATGAAGCTTTTCTCGATCAGTCGAATACAATGAAAACGTTGATATGAGTTTCTATAATGCTTAGAATGACTTAGAATCAAAACCTAAGAGAGATAGAGAGTTATACCTTAGTGTTCACGAGCTCTCGGCGCAATATTCTCTTCTCGGTTCCATCTTGAACAGACTTATACTTATGAAGATATTAACTTATCTTTGCCTCGCTTCACTTGACTTGTTCCTTCATAGGTGTTGACAAGAATATCCCACACCTCTTTGGCAGTATTACGAGCAGAGACCCTCTTGTACTCTTCCGAGCTGATGGCACACATCACTGTGTTCATAGCTTTGAAGTTCTTTCGAACTTGTCGGTTTCTTCGATGGTGTACTCAGATTTCTCTTTAGGCACAGATCTTACACCTTTCATCTTCATTGGAATGTATTTCCCATTCTGGATGATGTTCCGGATATCTTCATCGTTATCCATTAGAAAGCATTCCATCATCTTCTTCCAATGTGCAAAGTTTGACCCCTTGAACTTGGGTGGACTGGTAAATGATCTTCCTTAATCAAAATCTTCATTGTTCCGAGCAATTTGATCTTTATACCTTTGGATTGTGAGATCCTCTTGAAAGGCTAGGCTCGATACTAATTGAAGGTTTGCTCTTAGAAAGGTTAATTCACCTTAGAGGGGGTGAATAGAGTGATGGAAGATTTTGAGAAAAATCGAACTCTTTTTGCACGTAAATGATAAGAAACAGATTCGAATCAAGATTGGACTCGTAAAGATAGACAAACGAAGTACGTGGAAACCCTCCCGGGGCAAAAACCATGGATAGTGCTAATCTAAGCATGAAGTCAAATCTACTAATTGAATCCTCAATTACAAAGGATTGACTCTAACCAGAATTGCTCCCTTAGACAATTCCTTTATAAGTTTTTCCTAGACTAAGAAGTTCCCTTATCCGATAACCCTTACAGTTAGGGACAATCGAACCGAGTTAACCTTTACAGTTGAGTCAAGGGACTTAAAAAGAAAGTAAGAAAAGAATGTAAGTGATTATAAGACTTTCTTCATAACTCGAGAGAATAAGAATTACAGATTTGGAGTTGTAAGTAAAAGATTGAGTAAGAATGAGACTAGCAATTGGTTCAACAATAAATTGAACAACCTCTAAGTCTTGTGAGTTGGCATCTATTTATAATCATCCAAGCGGATGACCGTTGAGTCCGGTTCTGGACTTGTGATCTTCACTAGCCATTGTAACGGCTATTCCGAGTCACTTAGAAGAGATCCATTGGCATGTGAACGTTTTGCAACGGCTCTAGGCACCGAAAGATGCCCCAATCATCCGGTGGTGATTAAAAACTAGGTGGAAACAACCGTTAGACTCAAAGCAGCAGTTTTCCAGTTTTGTAAAGGAACGACACTGAAATATCTGTTTTCGTCTCGCTGGTGTTTAACGGCTAGAAACTGGTTGCTTTTGTACTTCAAAAGTAGATTAGGCTTGTTTAAACAACCTATAAAAGAAAATCACATTGGCACTCAAAATATAAAAATACTTAGGTCCAAGATTAGGCATAGATAATGATTAAATTAGAGTAGTTAAGCACTTAATTATCTTTAGCCTAAAAGATTGGAATTTTTTTCTAATATCAATTGGGTTCAAATTCCATCTAGTGTCAATCCTTAAATGAACTTGATCCAACAAATAATTGTCTAGAAATAGACGGACTTAACACACGTAATTAACGTTGTAATTCATTTCAACTGTAAGCAAGAAGTCGGTGCTCGGAATAAATGAGATAGATAAATTGTTTGTTCATACGATAGTTATGAGTGATGTCCGGGTGGGTCGAACCACATATATGAGAGATATGCAAGAACGTGCTTTACGAGTGGGTCGAACATAATGAAAACTTAGATAAAAGTTTCTATAAGGCTTAGAATGACTTAGAATCAAAACCCAAGAGAGATAGAGAGTTATACCCGAGTCTTCAAACTATTTGCCGCCACGTGGAAAATTAATAATTTTTATTTTGCTTATTACAAATTGCCATGTGTAAAATTGGCTTCGGAAAGCCTTTAAAATTAAAGTCGAAAGAAATTAAATTTTGGCCAATTAGAAGCTGCCACATGTAGCTTATGACACAATAAATAGTGAATGATTCTTTTAAGAGATAATTACTACATCATGGGCCCGGGCCCAAAACCTAACTCAAACCCTAGCTCCAAAAAGGTATAAATAGAGGTCCTCCCCTCATTGTTTTTCACACAGTAGGTATCCGCAAAAATTCAAAGCCCAAACCGCAAACAACATTCAACTATAAGTGTTAAAGATCGATATTTGCAGCAATTCCAGATTCAAAAATCAAAACCGAGAATTCAAACTCAAAACTTTCGTCACTTCCGGATTAAGAACCATCCAGCATTCATCATCTAACTCTGCATCAAAGTTCAAGATCAAGAAAAATGCCCTCAAATCGTTCAAGTTATAAGGACATTGAATCGGATGATTATGTCAATTGTATTCAATACTAAGATTGTACCATTTAACAAAAATCAATAGAAATTATACTTATTTCCTAATTTCCTGTCTTTATTTACTTTACACTCGAAATTTGTGTTTACAAATTTTGGCATGCCCGGTTTGACATCTTTGTCTTTCATATCTTTCTCCAAACAAATCAGCACTCTACACCTTTGAAGAACACATAGCTCCCAAGAACGCTGTCATTGAATCTTTAAAGAAGAAAACTATTGGATCTAGTTCTTAAGGATCCACTAATGCTAGAAATACATCTAGCGGAATGATGACCGAAGTGTGGCAAGAAGCATGCCGCTGTTGCTATGAAGGAACTAAGCGTAGCTGCACCATTGTAGCTACGTCCAATTCGAAACCTTGACTCCAACCCGCTTAATGGAGTCAATCAAATTGTGTCACCTATTAGTTTGAAGGAGAAAGTTATTCCTATCTTCAACTTGAAGCGAGATGATTCCTCGTGGGATTGACGAACTCTAAGCTCGCACTAACCTATCTTGATATTTTCCGGTAAAGAAGATGATGTGAAGACTCGGACTGTCATATACATCATTCCGAGTTCCATCAAGGAATCAGGTATAGGACTTCATCTCTTATAAGGTTTTGATTAAAAATCATTTTATTTGTTTTGTAAGCTTTTCCGAGTGATGTAGCATCTTTTCTAAGTGTTACGTAAACTATCGCATATGTTCTCTTTTGATTCCGATCGACTCGTAAATCATATTCTTGTTGATAATTTTACACACGCTTACGAGTCACTCGGACAACACTCGAATATATTGCATGTTCAAACACTTGTTCTATTATGCATAAGCTCGGCTCTAACTTCATGATCTAAGTTTGATTGAATTATCGTGTTAATTCATCTTTCTAAGTCGAGCATGTTTTGTTTGAACTATGTTTAGTCTAGATCAAGTCCGACTACTCCGATATTCTTTATCCGACTTGATTCGCTTCTAGATCGACTAAGATGGAATTTGAGTATCATGGATATTAGACTCGTAAAATTCCATTTCTTTTTGACTCGTATAATTACGTACTTAATTATCTTAATTAAAATTATTATCTATGGCTAATCATGGACCAAAGTATTTTTATACTTTCAGAACCAAATTGATTTACTTTTGTAGGTTATTCAAATGAGGCTATCATATTTTTGAATTACAAAAGTAACCAGCTTCAAAACGTCAAATCACCAGACAGACAAGACTTTTTCCAGCTCGACCGAAGACCGGACACTATGTCGGGGTTGTCTGTTTCCAAAACTGGAAATCTACAACGCTAAGCTCAACGGGTGGTTTCCACCCTACTTTTTAGACACCACCAGTGGATTGCGACTTCTAATGGAGTCAAGAGCCGTTGCCCAACGTTCACACCTCAACGGATATTTTTCGAGTGAGTCGGAAAATCCATTGCAACGGTCACAAAGGATTTCCAGTCAGAAGATGGTCACAACGGCTAATTTGCATGGTCATCTATAAATAGAAGCCAACTCTTAAGACTTAAGATTACTAAACCAACTATCAATACACGCACTTAAGCAAAAGTAATTGTATTCATACTCAATCTTCTACTTACAACTCCAACTCGTACTTACTATCTTTCCGAGTTGTAAGGTCTTGTAATCGGCTTACAAACAATCATTCTTCCTTTCTGAGTAAGGTCCCTTCATTGAGTCTGTAAGGGTTAACTCAGCTCCGTTGTCCCTAATCGTAAAGGTTACCTCAATTAGGAAGTAATAGATCGGATAAGGTAATTTCGAGTTTAGGAAAATCTTGTAAGGAATTGTCTAAGGGAGTAATTCTAGTTGAGTCATTCTACTGTATTTTGTGGATTCAAAATAGTGTATTTGACTTGGTGCTTGGATTAGCACCGACCGTGATTTTCTCGCCCCGGGAGGGTTTCTACGTAACTTTCGAGTTAGCACTTTTCCGAGTCCAATCTAGACTCAAACTCTCCACAAAGTCATCTATAGTTTTATTCTTCCATTACTTGTTTAAATTTCCCCATCACCCTATTCACCGCCCTCTAGGGTGACTTAGTCTCTCCAAGAGCAAACATTCAATTGGTATTAGAGCCTAGCCTTTCGTAAAGGATCTAACCATCCAAAGGTTTAAAGATCAAAATGGCTCAAAACAATAGAGAATTTGATGAGGGAAGATCTTCTAGCGGACCACCAAATTCAAAGGATCTAACTTTGTGCACTGGAAGAAGCTCATGGAATGTTTCTCGTTGGATCACGATGATGATGTCCGGAACATCATATAAGTAGGCAACTACATTACCATGAAGACGGAAGAAACAAGACTCGTGCCGAAGACAAAGATCGAGTTCACTACCGAGGAAGCGGAGAAGTTCGTAAAGAACTTCAAGGTGATGAACATTCGATGTGTGCCATCAGCTCGGAAGAATACTACCGAGTGTCAGCTTGTGACACGGCCAAAGAAGTGTGGGACACTCGGTCAACACTTATGAAGGCACCAGCCAAGTCGAGCGGCGAAGATAAGTCGGTGTCTTCACAAGTACGAGCTATTGAAGATGAAGCCAAAAGATAACATCACTCGGATGTTCATCCGCTTCACCGAGATTATTAACAATCTCAAATCTCCGGGTAAAAAGATTTCCCACGAGGAAATGCGCATAAAGATACTCGAAGTCTACCGAAGAGAAGATGGGGTCCCAAGGTGACAGCCATTGAAGCGGCTTAGAACTTGTCCTAACTTTAGCTAAACCAACTCATTCGGAAGCTACTCACCCATTAGATCCATCTAGAAGAGGAGGATGCAGAGGTCGGCACCAAAAAGAACATTGCGTTGAAAGCCTCGTAAACCGGAGAAGCAAATCCGAGTTCATTAGACTCGAAGAGGATCCCATGGCACTCATCACTAGAGGCTTCAAGAGAATGATGAAGCACAAGAGATGGGATAAGAAGCCAAGAGAAGAGTTTTATAAGAAAGACAGGAAGGATAGAAAAGGTAAGCACTCTTCCCTTCAAAGTTATCTTTGACTAAGAACTCTGTCTGTTTTGAATGTGGCGAGCAAGGAACACATAGTCAAGGACTCGTCCCAAGAGAAAGAGGGACATAAAGAAGAAAAAGGCTATGATGGCCATATGGAGTGATGAAGGCTCATCGGAAGATGATGAGGACTCGGATGACTCAAAGTGTCCGATGGCATTCTCCGACTCAAAAGTTGAAATAGAGTCGGACTCGGATCAATCGGACAATGAGGAAAAAATCCTCAAGAGGTAATTGATGACTTTCTCAAATTCTCCAAAGTTGATTTAGCCAAATACATTTTTACTTTGGAAGAAAAGTCTAATTCCGATTCTTCTCGGTTTAAAGAACAACTTGAGTCGATTACTTCTAAGAGCATCTCATTGAAAAATGAATTGGAAAAGCGTGACTTTCTCTAAGAGAACTCGGGACTAGTGCTCAATCCAATGAGACTGAGTCTAAGTCACTCGAAGAGAAAACGAGCAAGCCGAAGTAAAAGCTCAACGAGTCTTAAGAGGTTGTTTTAAAATTTACTCAAGGTCGAAAAAATTGAAATTCCCTTAGGATTGCAATGTGTCTCCTTCAGAAAAGAAGGTCTTGGTTTTAACAAAGAGCAGGAATCTCATTCCTACTCGGAACTTTTCAAAAGGATTCCGGAACTGTGAAGTTCGAGAAGGCTGAGCACGGTCCCATCGTAAGAATAAAAGGAGGACTGAGCTCGGACCATCTTACAGGAGAGTGTATAAAAGAAAAGTTTTCCAAAAGAAGGAGGCACGGACTCGGTTCTTTAAAAGAAAGATTTAGAATTAGACCAAACCCAAAGTTATTCAAATCTAGGTTCCCAAGAGTCTACTTCCTCGGAAAATGACCATAGTAAAGGGAGTTAATGGGTTCGTTAGAGGAAGTGAGAAAGGTTAGTTTGTTTCGACTTGCAAGTAGCTCGAGAGAAAAACAAAAGGGCATTGGTACCTAGACAATGGATGC
The DNA here is from genome assembly GCA_021018815.1 of Talinum fruticosum. Classification (NCBI taxonomy): domain Eukaryota; kingdom Viridiplantae; phylum Streptophyta; class Magnoliopsida; order Caryophyllales; family Talinaceae; genus Talinum; species Talinum fruticosum. The sequence goes on along the minus strand of JAITYX010000003.1, from coordinate 14,542,749 downwards.
TCACGCCACATGTCGGGAGATTCAAGACTCTTTTCCGAGTTGGAAGAATACAAGGGAGGAAAAGTCGGGTTTGGGGATGACAGCAAAGGCAAGATAATTGGGATTGGCAAGATTGGAAAAGAAAGCAATCTAGTCGACCTAGTATACCTTGTCAAAGGGTTAAAGTACAATCCGCTCAAGCATCTCTCAACTATGTGACAAAGGTCAAGAGGTAAGATTCACTCGGACCAATTGTTATATCTCGGATGATGTTACCAAGGAAATCAAGCTCTCGGGTAAGAGATCGGGTAACACTTTTACTATTCCTTTTTCTGACCCCGAGTCAAAATTTATCTTGCTTAAAAGCATCTCTACATGATGATTGATGGACATGGCATCGTAGACTAGGTCATGTTAGCATGCATACCATTAAGAAACTTGCATCTCATGGTTTAGTCGAGGTTTGCCTAATCGTGCATTTAAGAAAGATAAAATTTGTGAAGCATGCACAAAAGGAAAACAAGTCAGGTTATCTTTCAAATCTCTCGAAAACTATTTCCACATCCAAGGTGCTTGAAATGTTGCATATGGATTTATGTGGTGAAATTCATGTCAAAAGTCTCGGAGGTAAATCATATGTGCTTGTTATTGTTGATGACTACTCACGATTTAGCTGGGTGTGTTTTCTTAATCACAAAAATGAAGCATTCAAAGAGTTCAGCAAGCTCCGCAGAAAATCCAAATTGAGTCTCCAACTCGGATCCGGAGGATTCGAACCGACCGTGGAAGGGAGTTCGACTACTCGAAATTTTGTAGAGTTATGTGACAAGAATGTCATCTCTCACAACTGCTCAGCGCCAAGAACTCCTCAGCAGAAATGGAGTGGTGGAAAGGAAGAACCGAACTCTTGAAGAAATAGCTAGGACAATAATGATTGAACATAATCTACCCTACTATTTACGGGTCGAGGCGATCAACACGACCAACTACACATTGAGCAGATGCCTCATCGGACCCATACTCGAAGAAAACTCTATACAAGCTCTACAAAGGGAAGAAACCCAATATTTCATACTTCAAACCCTTTGGATGTAAGTGTTTCGTTCATAACAATGGTAAGGATCACTCGACCAAGTTTGATGCTAGGTCGGATGAAGGTATTTTTCTTGGTTATTCATCTTATACCAAAGCATATCGTATTTTTAATAAAAGAACTAACAAAGTGGAAGAAAGCATCCACGTTGTGTTTGATGAGATTGAATAAGAAAAACCAAGTGAGTCAACATTCTCGGACCTGAAGCTCGAGCAAAATAATGATATTGATGAAATTGAGTTCATCAAGAATCAAATCCCATGTCACTCGGAATGAAGTCACTCGGACTCAAAATGAGACGACTCAAGAGCCAGCTCGGAATGTTGAAGGTCAATCTGATGAACAAGCTCACTCGGAACATACTATCGAAGATCAACCAATTCAACCTACGGATGTGGTGAACCAAAGAACAGGTAGAGCTTTCAAGTATGCTTCTAGTCACCCACTAGAAAACATCATATCTAACATCAACAATGGGGTAAGAACTCGTTCCTCTCTTTAAAATCTATGTGCATTCACTGCATTCATATCATTAACTCGAACTCGAAATGCACTAGAGCCCTAAATGTACCTGAATGGGTAGAGGCCATGCAAGAGGAGCTCAATCAATTCGAAAGAAACCAAGTCCGGACTCTTACCAAACGACCTTCGACCACCCAATCATAGGAACCAAATGGGTTTTCAAACACAAACTGGATAAAGGTGGGTTGGTAGTCCGAAATAAGGCTAGACTTATGTCTCAAGGTTACAATTAAGAAGAAGGGATTGATTGTGGGGAAACCTTTACAATCTGTTGCCGAATTGAAGCTATTAGAATCTTGTTAGCATTTGCATCTAGGATGAATATCAAGTTATATCCAATGGATGTTAAATGTGCTTTTGTCAATGGTTTCATTGAATAGGAAGTCTATGTTGAGCAACCCCCTGGATTTGAAAACTTAGAATTTCCAAATCATATTTTCAAATTGCAGAAAGCTCTCTATGGTCTTAAACAAGCTCCTAGAGCTTGGTATGAGAGATCGAGCAATTTCTTGGTTGAAAACGATTTTCGAAGAGGTCAGATTGACAAAACTCTTTTTATAAAAACCAAGGGGAAAGACTTTCTTATTGTTCAGATATATGTTGATGACATAATTTTTGGAGCTACTAATGAAATTCTATGTCGAGATTTTTCTAAGTTAATGAGACAAGAATTTCAAATGAGTATGATGGGAGATCTCAATTTCTTCCTTAGTCTACAAATCAAGCAAGACAAAGATGGCATTTATGTCCATCAATCAAAGTATACCAAGGAGCTGCTGAAGAAGTATAAACTCCAAGATGCGAAACATGTAGCAACACCTATGAGTAGCAACATAAAACTGGACTCGGACGAGAAAGGTAAAGCGAGTAGATCGAAACTCTACCGAGGTATGATTGGATCTTTGCTATATCTTACTTCTAGTAGGCCGGACATAATGTTTAGTGTCTGTCTATGTGTAAGATTTCAAGCTAATCCAAAAGAATCACATCTCACTACGGTGAAGAGAATATTCGAGATATCTTGCAGGGACTCGAATTTTGGTCTATGGTACTCTAGAGACTCATAACCGAATCCGACTGGATACTCGGATGCTAACTATGCTGGATACAAAGTTGACACAAAGAGAACTTCAGGAGCCTGCCGGTTTCGGGTCAATCCCGATATCTTGGCACTCAAAGAAGCAAAACTCAGTAGCTCTATCAACTCGCTGAAGCTAAGTATATTGCGAGCTGGAGCGTATTGTGCTCGGATCTTATGGATAAAGCAACACTTGAAAGATCTTGGACTTTCATTCAAATCTGTTGCAATCAAGTGCGATAATCAAAGTGCAATCAGCATCACCAAGAATCCAGTTCAGCACTCAAAGACTAAACATATTGAGGTCATGTATTATTTTCTGAGAGATCATTCGAAAAGGGTGATATTGCACTTGAATTCATTCCTACCGATCTTCAATTAGTTGATATATTTACTAAGCCCCTTAGTGAGGATCGGTTTTGTTTTATTAGGAATGAGCTTGGTATGATTAATGCATAATTGTTGTTTTTTAATTACTTTGCATGATTATGTGTTGTGTGCTTACTTTCCTCAATAGCCATTAGTTCAGTTGAACCAGTGATACTTAGCCGATAGTTATTAGTTGTTTGCGGTTTCGAGTCCCTCGAAACATAACCGAGTCAAACTCAAACTTTCGTGAAAACTAGACATTAAACTTCTAAAATCATCTCTAGATTAGTGGAGAATTTCATAAATTTCTTTTAAAATCTTTCTTTTCTCTATCTCTCTCACACACATCGATCGGATAACTAGCCATTGAGAGACAATCGCTGGAATTCTAACCGTTGGAGAGCGGAACAGCTTACACTGGTCCGAGGTGACCGCTGAAGGGCCGAGTTAGAACGAATATCGAAGGATGATTATTTCTCTATAAATAGCCCCCATTTTCCTTTGTTTTGTTACTTTACTCTCTACTTACTTTCACTCTCTCAATTACTTTAACGCGAGCAAGCTCTCTACTTTCGAAGAAACATTCGTTGTTCTCAAGCTAAGAGAAGAACATCTCAAGTAAGCATTGTTGCTCTCAGCTCTCTCTCTTTCTACTCTTTCACTTTTCTTTTTCTTCGCTCACTCTCGTCGAGCTATCTCTTTCTCTTTCGAAGAATTCATCTCTCTCTCTTTTCAACATCAAACATGTCGAAAAGAGGTTCCCATCCTGATTTTCTTGGTTCTACCACCAAGAAACCTCGTACAAAAAGCCAGGAAAGCCCTCCAATCCTTCCAAACCTATTGTCACCCAACATCTCACGTTGGATGACAAATTCTTCCCGACCACTAAGTTTTCGTGGTTGGCTCACATAAAATCAACGGGGTCTACAATTTCCTCTGTTTCAATGATTTCATCTATCCGGAACTCGTTTATGAGTTCTATTCCAATCTTTCTAGCTCGAGGGTATCCTCACCTCCGGAGCTCAAAACATCACTTGTTCGCATCAATACTTCTCTTCTCCACCGTCTTTTCAAAGTATCTAGTATGTTCTTGAACAGCAAGCCCATACCTTTTAACGAGGTTGCTGATGATTTCTTTGAGAAGTACGCTAAAGAATTCCCTAGGTCATGCAAAAACTTTTACGTGACCCAACTCAAATCGAAGCTTCGCCTTCTTTGTTTTCTCGCGATGAGAACCTTCTTCTCATAGCATTCTAGCAAGGAGAACCCCAACTCCAAGCACCTCAAAGCTCTTTATGACATTCTAGAGGGCTACAAAGTAGACCTCTTTCCCGCTATAGTCAAGCGGATGGCGGTTGTGCCGGCTCGGACTCGTAACAAGAAGACCACCCCACTTCCTTTCGGGGCTCTTCTCGCCCTTATATTCAAGCGGTTCAAAGTTCCTCTTCCCTCAAATCCTAACGCGGTTTCTAAGGCTGCCATTGTCATTGGTAAAAGGAACTCTTTGGGTATGGATACCAGGAGATCCAACCGGGTGTCCGGGTCCATAGCTCATAACCGAGGCCACCTTCTCCGCCTCGGACTCGGACTCAATCCCCTCTTCCTCTACCTCCTCCACCTCGGGTGTTTCTCGGATTCTTTCTTCTACCTTGTCCTCCACTATCATGGACAAGCTCTCCTCGGTGTCCACCGAGTTCAAGGACACCCTCCGGTCATTGAAGACCGTCCTTCGGTCTATGACCATTAACTAGAAAACCGCCCAATCCCAAATCCGAGAGCAGCAAGATGTGCTTCTCGAGATGAAGGCCCCGGTTAGGAGTAGAGGAGCCGATCGAGCTCCTTCGGTGAGGCGATCTAAGGTGGCTCGAGATCCGGTCGACTCGGACACTTCGAAGAATCCTCGAGTCCGGCCAAGTCTTCCTCTCGAAGGAGGAGGAGAAGCTTGCAACCGAGGCAGCTCCATCCGAGGAAGGGCGGAAAGAAGAAGAACCAGGAGCAAGCAGCAGCCAAGGGTCAAGGTGCTGCCGAACCCCAACCTCGAAGTGATAAGCTCGGATAGTAGTCCGAGTGGGTCGGAAGACCTTGCCGACCATGGTCGGTCGGCAGCCTAGTCGGCCCGAGCACACCCTTCTATCGGCTTAGTTCCGGGAGGATAAGCCTCTGGATGACCTAGTTCGGGTCAACCACTCGGAGCTGAGCCTATTCCGGAAATCCCAATGTTGCCCACGCCTCGTTCATTAACATCTTCATGATCTTATCGGCGAGGCGCACTCGCTCGTCCATCATCTTCAACTCGGATCGCTCCATCCCCTCCTTCTTAGATTTTCTACTTTATGTTTTTTCTTTTAAGCTTTCTTTATTTTATTTTTTTTTCCGGACAAACAAATCTATATCTACTTGATACATTCTTCCTCTTTTTGTTTTTGCTTTGAAAGGCAAGGGGAGAATAGTTAAAAAATTTGTTGTCTTGTTTAGGGGAGTTTCTCTCACCCTCTTTTGTGTAAACTCGTTAGTTTAAATTACAATGAAATTTCATTAATAATCCTGCTATCTCGCCTTCGAGTTGCACATATCTCTAAGTTTACTCGCTTAAAGCAATTATTTTAGAGTTTATTAATTCTATGTTTAATGTCTTGCTCAGTATTTTTCTTCTCTCGCTCCGATTCGATAACTCGTCTATCATTGCTCTAATACTCGGTTGTTCTTTTCTCGCTCTAATAGTTTAGTTCTTTTTATGCAATCTCAGCTTATTTGCTTTGATAGAATATAATTTTCATTCACTGTATTTTCTCTACACATTTCTATCATGTTTTTCCGGCTTATCCTTTGAGAAAGGATGACAACCCATATCTATATCACTAACAAAGTTTATGTCTAAGTATGGAATGTCTTTCGTAAAAAGGGGGAGATTGAAGACTCGGACCGGTCATATACATCATTCTGAGTTCCATCAAGGAATCAGGTATAGGACTTCATCTCTTATAAGTTTCATTCACTCGTTGTATGAGCTAATCAATTCCGGTTGAGGAGCGGGAGCACCTTGTCCTTCGACTTCTTCATTTTCTCCTCCTCCTACCTCCTTCTCTTCTTCTTCCTTCTCTCCTTCCTCCTTCTCCTCAAAAGGAGCTGCTTCAGCCGCAACCTCTTCTTCTTCTTCTTCAGTCGCCTCTCCGGAAGGGATTTGGCAGGGCCCGAGGACTCTTCGGATGTTTTTGAGTTGTCCCGGTCCCGAGCCGCTTGGAGCTCGAGGAGCTTGATCGGCTCCTACTACTCCTTAACCAAGGCCTTCATCTCGAGGAGCACATCTTACTGCTCCCGAAATTGAGATTGGGCGGTTTTTGGTTAATTATCATAGGCTAAAGTACGGTCTTGAATGAGCGGAGAGTGTCCTTGATTTCGTGGACACGGAGGAGAGCTTGTCTATCATCATGGTAGACAAAGCTGCAGCGACAAAGGAAGGGGTACTTGAGGTGGAAGCACCACCTGGTGGAGGAGGGAGTGAGAGTGGAGTCCGAGTTTGAGGTGGAGGAGAAGGTTGCCTCGGCTTTGAGCTATAGACCCGGACACTCTGGTTGTTTTTCTTAGTATCCATAGCCTAGAAGCTCTTTTCGCCCACTACTATGGCAGCCTCGGATACCTCGTTAGGGTCCGAGGGAGTGGGACCTTGAATTGTTTGAAAATAAAAGTGAGGAGGGCTCCAAAAGGAAGAGGTGTGGATTTCTTGGTCCGAGCCGGCACAGAGGCCATTTCCTCGATAATTGCTGGGAAAAGGTTTACGTCGTAGCCCTCGAGAATGTCAAATAGAGCCTTGAGAATCGTTGAGTTTGGATTCTCTTTGCTGGAGTGCTGAGAGAAAAAGGTCTTTATCAACATGAAACAGAGAAGACGTGCCTCGGTCTTCATCCGAGTCACAAAAACATTTTTGCGTGACTTAGGGATTTCTTTGGCATACTTTTCAAAGAATTCATTAGCAACCTCGTTAAATGGGATGGGGTTGTTGTTCAGGAAGAGGGATGAAACTTTGAATAAGCGGCGGAGGAGAGAGACATTAGTACGAACTACTTTGTCACGAACTCTAGATGTGAGAATCCCTCAAAGTTGGAAAGGATGGAGTAGAACTTAGTGATGAGTTCTAGGTAAATGAATTCACTAAAGTAGAGGAAATTGTATATCCTTGTAGTTTTGATGTGGTTCAAGCACGAAAATTTTGTGGTTGGGAAGAATTTGCCAGCCAAAGTTAGGTGTTGGGTGACAAGAATCTTAGAGGGGTTAGAAGGACTCTCTTGACTTTTGGTTCTAGGTTTCTTGGTTGCGGAACTAAGAAAATCTGGAGCGGAACCTCTTTTCAGCATGGTTATGGAATTTTTGAGAAGAAAAGAAAGCTTTTGAGAAGACTACGAGTTAGCTCGAAGAAAAGAGAGAGAGAGTACCGAGAGCTTAAGAGTGCTTGAGTGTACCGAGCTTGCTTGAGAGTGAGAATGCGAGAGTCAGCAAGCGAGAGTGTAAATGAGTCGAGAGTAAAGTAGTGAAATGAAGGAAAATGGATGATATTTATAGAGAAAGGAATGGCCTTCGGTATTCGTTCCGACCTAACTCTCTAACGGTTGCCTCGGACCGGTGTTTCGTTTTGCTCGCCAATGGTTATAATTGCAGTGTCTGTCTCTCGACGGCTAGTTCTTTGATCGATACGCGAGAGAGAGAGAGAGAGAGAGAAAAAGAGATTTTAAAAGAAATTTACGAAATTCTCCACTAATCTAGAGATGATTTCGAAGTTTACTCGTCCATTTTTCTCAAAACCGAGTCCGACTCGAGTAAAGTTTCCGAGTGACTCGAAACCGCAAACAGATAATAACTTCTAGTTTAGTATCACTTGGTCAATCGAACTAATTATTATTAAGACACGAAAAAAGACTTATAACACATAATCATGCAAGGTAAATTCACTTAGAAAGACATATAATCATGCATTTATCATGCCAAGTTCATTCCTAATAAAGTAAAGCTCGATCCTCACTAAGTGGCTTAGTAAAGATATCAGCTAGTTGAAGTTTTGTAGGAATGAATTCAAGTTCAATATCACCTTTCTCATAATGGTCTCTCAAAAATGATACCCGACCTCAACATGCTTTGTCTTTGAGTGCTTGAACTGGATTCTTAGTGATGCTAATTGCACTCGATTGTCACACTTGATTGGAATTGATTTGAATGAAAGTCCAAGATCTTTCAAGTGTTGCTTGATCCATAGAATCCGAGCACGACATGCTCCAGCTTTAATGCACTCAGCTTCAGCAATTGATAGAGCAACCGAGTTCTACTTCTTTGAGTGCCGATATAAGGAATTGACCCGAAACGGGCATGCTCCTAAGGTGCACTTTCTATCAACCTTGTATCTAGCATAGTCAGCATCCGAGTATCCAGGTGAGGGTTAGTTACGAGTCTCTTGAAAACTATAGACCTAGATTCCGAGTTCCTGCAAGATATCTCAAGATTCTCTTCACCGTAGTGAGATGTGACTTTTGGATTAGCTTGAAATCTTGCACACGGACATACACTAAACATAATGTCCGGTCTACTAGATGTGAGATATAGCAGAGATCCAATAATACCTCGATAGAGTTTCGATCTACTCGCTTTACCTTTCTCGTCCGAGTGTAGTTTTATACTCGCTACTTATTGGTGTTACTTGCATGTTTTGCATCTTGAAGCTTGTACTTCTTCAGCAATTCCTTGGTATACTTTGATTGATGGACAAAGATGCCATCCTTGTCTTGCTTGATTTGTAGACCAAGGAAGAAATTGAGTTCTCCCTTTATGCTCATTTGGAATTCCTGTCTCATTAACTTAGAAAAATCTCCACATAGATTTTCATTAGTAGCTCAAATATTATATCATCAATATAGATTCGAGCAATAAGAAAGCCTTTCCCCTTGGTTTTTATGAAAAGAGTTTTGTCAATCTGACCTCTTTTAAAATCATTTTTAACCAAGAAGCTACTCGATCTTTCATACCGGTTCGGGAGCTTGTTTAAGACTATAGAGAGCCTTTTGCAACTTCAAAACACGGTTTGGAAATTCCAAGTTTTGAAATCCAGGGGTTGCTCAACATGGACTTCCTCTTGAATGAAGCCATTCGAAAAGCACATTGGACATCCATTTGATATAATTGATGTTCATGCAAATGCAAATGCCAATAGGATTCTAATTGCCTCAATCTTAGCAATTGATGCAAAGGTTTCCCCACAATCAATTCCTTCTTCTTGATTGTAACCTTGAGCCACAAGTCTAGCATTATTTCGACTACCAACCCATCCTCATCCAATTTGTACTTGAAAACCCATTTGGTTCTTATGACTGGGTAGTCGAAGGTCATTTGGTCGAGTCCGGACTTAGTTTCTTTCAAATTGATTAAGTTCCTCTTGCATAACCTCTACCCATTCAGGTTCATTTAGGGTCTCTAGTGCATTTACGGGTTTAGTTAATTATATGAATGCAGTGAATGCACATAGATTTTTCAAAGAAGAGCGAGTTCTTACTCCACTTGTTGATGTTAGTTAATATGTTTTCGAGTGGGTGACTCGAAGCATATTTGAATGCTCTACCTGTTCTTTGGTACACCAGATTTATAGGTTGAATTGGTTAATCTTCGGTGGTCCGATCCGATTGAGCTTTCTCATCCGATTGACTTTCATCATTCCGAGCTGGCTCTTGAGCTGGTTCGATCCGAGTCATTGTATTATGAGCTATCTCATTCGAGTTGCTTTTTCTTTACTTGTTTCTAAGCTCATCTTTAGTAAGATCATCTTCATCTTAACCGAGTTTCAGTTTTGAGAATGTTAACTCACTTGGTTTTCCCTGATCAATCTCATCAAAAACAATGTGGATGCTTTCTTCCACTTCATTAATTCTTTTGTTGAAAATGCGATATGCTTTACTATGAGATGAATAACCAAGAAAAATACCGTCATCCGACCGAGCATCAAACATGGTCAGGTGATTCTTACCATTATTGTGAGCATAACACTTACATTCGAAGGGTTTAAAGTGTGAAATGTTGGGTTTCTTCCCTTTGTAGAGCTTATATGGAGTTTTATTCGGGATGGGTCCGATGAGGCATCTCGTTTAGTGTGTAGTTTGCTTTGTGTTGACTTCCTTAGCCCAGAAATAGTAGGGTAGATCATGTTCAATCATCATTGTCCTTCCTATTTCTTCAAGAGTTCTATTCTTTCTCTCAACTACTCCATTTTGTTGAGGAGTTCTTGGTGCTAAGAACTTGTGGGAGATACCATTCTTATCACAAAACTCTGCAAATTCCGAGTAGTCGAACTCCCTTCCATGGTCGGTTTGAATTCTTCCGATATGAGTTTGAGACTTAACTTGAATTTTCTTACGAGCTTAGTGAACTCTTTGAAAGCTCTTGACGTTTGTCACACAATTGAGAGATGCTTGAGTAGATTGTACTTTAATCCCTTGACAAGATAGATTGGGTTGACCAGGTTGTCTCCTTTTCCAATCTTGCCTATTCCAACTATCTTTCCCTTACTGTCATCTCCAAAGGTGACTTTGCCTCCCTTGTAATCTTCTAATTTAGAAAAGAGTCTTGAATCTCCTCACATGTGACGTGAGCATCCACTATCTAGGTACCAATGACCTTTTGTCTTTTTCGAGTTACTCGTAAGTCGAAACACGAGTAATCCTTCTCACTTCCTCTAACGAACCCAGTAACTCCCTTTACTGTGGTCCTTTTACGAGGAAGTAGACTCTTGGGAACCTAGATTTGAATAACTTCGGGTTTGGTCCGATTCCGAGTCTTCCTTTTAGAAAACTGAATATGTGTCTCTTTCTTTTGAAAATCTTTTCTTTTATAAACCGGTGGAGAAGGTTTTGTCTTGTAAGCTAGTTTGGGCTCAATCCTCCTTTCATTCTTATGAATGGGACCATGCTTAGCCTTCCTGAACTTTACAGCTTTGGAATCCTTTTTGAAAAGATCCGTGTAGGAATTAGATTCCTCCTCTTTGTTGAAACCGAGTCCTTCTTTCCTAAAGGAGACACATTGAGAACCTAAGAGCATGTCAAGGCCCTTCGACCTTGAATAAACCTCAAAACAAGTTCTTAAGAGTCATTGATGAAGGTTTGCTCTTGGAGAAGTTAAGTCACCCTAGACGGGGGTGAATAGGGTGATGGAAGATTTTTGAGAAAAACAAACTCTTCCGCACGGAATAGAGATAGAAACAGATTCTAAGTTAGATTGCACTCGGAAAAGTATGGACTCGGATTTACGTAGAAACCCTCCTGGGGCGAGAAAACCACGGACAGTGTCAATCCAAGCACCAAGTCAAATCCACTAATTGAATCCTCAATTCTAATAAATATGACTACCCAGATTTGTTCCCAAACAAATCTATTACAATTTTCCTGAGCTCGGAATTTACCTTATCGGATCGACCTAGTACTTCCAAGTTGAAGTTACCTTATCAACTTGGGATCCTCAAATTTTTCCCGGGGTTAGAAGTTCCCTTATTTGACCTGGTACTTCAAAACTTAGGTAACCTTTATAGTTTGGGACAAGCTGAATTGAGGTAACCTTTACAACTCGGTCAGAGAGAAAGAGTAGAAGAGTAGTAAGAATTGCAATTCAATTGACTCGGAAAAATACAACTCATAATATTAGAATTATAGTTTGGGAGTTGTATGCTAGAGATGATGTTCAATATGGTCTCCCTCTTTTTCCATTCGTCGGTTGAAATCTTGTGCTAAGGTTTCTATAAATAGTCTCGCCTTGAAAAGATAGGTCGTTGAGCCTCCAACATCTTTACGTTGAAGTTGTCCGAGTCAACTAGCCGTTGTAACGGATAGTCCGAGTCACTCGGATTTCTAGACCACCTAGAAATAGCCGTTGTGCATTGGTCCTAACTTCCAACAACTCTTTTTCTAGCTTTTGTAAACTGAAAAGCGAACGAAAAGACCGTTAGACTCGAAATAAAATATTACCTAAAATAGTAATAGAGAAGGTCGTCGGTAAGTTCCGAGCTTTTCTAGAAATTCCGACTTTTTGTCCGGCGGTGCTTTAACGGTCGAAGCGTTTTGTTTTTGCTTTTTGTTCAGATAATTGACATTAGAAAAACCTGCAAAGACATTAAACACAATGGTTCTCAAAGTATAAATATACTTTGGTCCATAATTAGATAAGGATTAGTCTAAATAAAGCATTTAATGACTATTTACCTTAATCTATTAATTTGGAATATTTCAAGTCTAATATTCAATATACTCATATTCTTGATATGCTAAAACTCATAAATAAATCATTCAATGTTAATGGGCACATGAGTTATATAGACATTTTACAATTACGCATGATTAAACAAATAATAGCATAGGCAAACTAAATGTTTGAGTCCGACTAAGTGGGTCGGAATCCGAGTTGTGAGTTGGTTAGATCCGAGTGGATCGGAATCTTGTTACGAGTGGGTCGGATCCGAGTCCGAGTTACGAGTGGGTCGGATCCGAGTGGATCGAATCCGAGTTCGAGTAGGTCGGATCTCGAGTAGGTCGGACTTACTCGGTCTATCATAACTAACTCGGATTCTACTTTCTAAGTCCGAGTCCGACTTAGTGGGTCGGACTTAGTCGGATAATCTTAATATGCTTAAGTTTGAGTTTAGTCAAGAATAAGTCATATTGAAATGATGAATTATAAAGCATATGACTTAGTTAAATGAATTTCTTATAGGATGCTTCTTGCTTTATCCTAAATTTAGATGAATGCATGAAATCAAAACACATTCAAGGCGTTAGTCGAGTCATACCCGAGTCTTCAATTGAGCTTTTGTTTTCATTTTCTCTTATGAGGGTCTCGGACTCAGTCTCATTAGCTTGAGTACTAGTCTTGAGCTCTCTTAGAGTAAGTCTTAGTTTTTCCAATTCATTTTTCAAAGCAATGCTCCTAGAAGTGAGAGATTCAAGTTGTTATTTGAATTGGGAAGAATCGGAATTGGCGTTTTTCCAAAGTGTAATTATATTTGGCTAAATTAACTTTGGAAAACTTGAGGAAGTGTTCAATTACCTCCGGAGAATTCATCTCCTCATTGTTTGAGTTGTCGATTCTGACTCGGATTCGACTTCTAAGTCCGATAGTGCCATCGGACATTTTGAGTTGATCGAGTCTTTGTCTTCTTCGAGATGAATCTTCATCATTCCATGTGGCCATCATAGCCTTCTTCTTCTTTCTGTCCCTCTTTCTTCTTGGACAATCTTTGACTATGTGATATTTGCTCGCCACATTCAAAACAGACCGAGTTCTTAGTTAAAGATAACTTTGAAGGAGATGAGTGTTTACCTTTTCATCCTTCTTGTCCTTCTTGTAGAACTCTTCTCTTGGCCTTTTTCCCATCTCTTGTGCTTTATCATTCTTTTGTAGAACTCAGATTTTCTCCTTTTCTTTCCGAGGCCTTCGAGCACTATATTCTTTTTAGTGCTTACCTCGAGCATCCTCTTCTTCCATATGGATTTCATGGGTAAGTAGCTTCCCATTCGGTTTGTCCGGCTTTAGTAGGGAGAGGCTCTGAGCTTTCTTGATGGCTGTCACCTTGGGACCCCATCTTCTATTGGGTATACTTCATAGAATTTTTGTCACATCTCTGAAGACTCGGGTATGATCGACTAACCCCTTGAATGTGTTTTGATTTCATGCATTCATCTAAATTTAGGATAAAGCAAGAAGCATCCTAAAAGAAATTCATTTAACTAAGTCATATGCTTTACAATTCATCATTTCAATATGACTTATTCTTGACTGAACTCGGACTCGGATCTGACCAACTCATAACCAAATTCGACCCACTCGGAACTCGAGATGCTCGACCCACTAAGTCGGACTCACACATTTAGTTTGCCTACGCTATTATTTGTTTAATCATGCGTAATTGTAAAATGTCCGTATAACTCATGTGCCCATTAAGATTGAATGATTTATTTATGAGTTTTAGCATATCCGGAATCCGAGTATATGAAATATTAGACTTGAAATATTCCAGATTAATAGATTAAGGTAATTAGTCATTAAATACTTTATTTAGACTAATCCTTATCTAATTATGGACCAAAGTATATTTATACTTTGAGAACCTATGTGCTTAATGTTTTTGTAGGTTTTTCTAATGTCAATTATCTGAAGAAAAAGCAAAAGCAAAACGCTTCGACCGTTAAAGCACTCGCCGGACAAAAAGCTGGAATTTCTAGAAAAGCTCGGAACTTACCGACGACCTTGTCATTCTATCGTTTTGGGTAATATTTTATTTACGTGTCTAACGGTCTTTTCGTTTAGCTTTTCCAGTTTACAAAAGCTAGAAAAAGAGTTGTTGGAAGCTAGGACCAAGGCACAACGGTTATTTCAAGGTGGTCCGAAATCTGAGTGACTCAAACTATCCGTTACAACGGCTAGTTAACTCGGACAGACTTCAACAGAAAAGACGTTGGAGGCACAACGGCTATCTCTTCAAGGCGAGACTATTTATAGAAGCCTTAGCACAAGATTTCAACTGACGAATGAAAGAAAAAGAGAGACCATATTGAACATCTTCTCTAGCATACAGCTCCCAAACTGTAATTCTAATATTCGAGTTGCATTTTTCGAGTCGGTTGTATTGCAATTCTTACTACTCTTCTACTCTTTCTCTCCGACCGAGTTGTAAAGGTTACCTCAACTCGGTTGTCCCAAACTGTAAAGGTTACCTCAGTTTGAAAGTACCAGGTTAGATAAGGGAACTTCTAACCCTGGGAAAAATTGGAGGATCCCAAGTTGATAAGGTAACTTCAACTTGGAAGTACTAGGTCGATCGGATAAGGTAAATTCGAGCACGGGAAAATTGTAATAGATTTGTTTGGGAACAAATCTGGGTAGTCATATTCATTGTAATTGAGGATTTAATTAGTGGATTTAACTTGGTGTCCGGATTGACACCGTCCGTGGTTTTACGCCCGGGAGGGTTTCCACGTATATCCGAGTTTACACTTTTCCGAGTCCAATCTAGACTCGGAATGCATTTCTGTCTCTATTTTGTGCAAAAGAGTTTGATTTTCTCAAAAATCTTCCATCACCCTATTCACCCCCTCTAGGGTGACTTAACTTCATCCCGAGTAAACCTTCAATCTCTTCATAGGAAATCTTTATACCTAGAGATTTGAGATTGTTTGTAATCTTAGTGAAGTGGATGAACATCCGAGTGATGTTTTCTTCGGCTCCATCTTGAACAGCTCGTATTTGTGAAGATATTGACTTATCTTTGCTTGTCTTACTTGGCTTGTTCCTTCATATGTGTTGACAAGAGTGTCCCACACATCTTTAGCTATATCACAAGCTAACACTCGTTGTATTCTTCTAAGCTGATGGCGCACATCAAAATGTTCATCGCTTTAAAGTTCTTTCCGAACTTTTCCGCCCTCTTCAGTGATGTGTTCGAACTTTGCTTTAGGCACGGGTCTTGTATCTTCCATCTTCATTGGAATGTAGTAACCTTCTTGTGTGAATGATGTTCCATACATCTTCATCGTGATCTAGTAGAAAGCTTTCAATGAGTTTCTTCCAGATGTACAAAATTTGATCCTTTAAACTTTGGTGGTCTGCTGGAAGATTTTCCTTCATCGAACTCTCTATTGTTACGAGCCATTTGATCTTTAGACCTTTGGATTATTAGATCCTTTCTGAAAGGCTAGACTCTTATACCAATTCAAGGTTTGCTCTTGAAGAGTCTTAGTCACCCTAAAGGGGGGTCAATAGGGTGATGATAAAATTTTAACAAACTTGGAAGATTAAAGCTTGAAAGGAATATTGTTACGAGCCATTTGATCTTTAGACCTTTGGATTATTATATCCTTTCTTAAAGGCTAGGCTCTTATACCAATTGAAGGTTTGCTCTTGAAGAGTCTTAGTCACCCTAGAGGGGGTCAATAGGGTGATGAGAAAATTTTAACAAACTTGGAAGATTAAAGCTTGAAAGGAATAAACAAGACTGTTTGAGTCTAGATTAAAGCACCCTACAAGGAATTATTCAATCAAGTAGCATGAAGCATTAAATAGCATCGAACATTAAGTTCGCATCGGGAAGGTCAATGTCATCGCCACCTTCAAAGTGATTCCGTCAAATCTAGTATCTAACATCCGAGAAGAGCTAGACATAAGCACCCAAGAAGAATGTATAGGCTCAAGATCAAAAGGGTTATACAACCACAACATATCCAAGAATATTTAGGGGAAGACACAAATCTTCTAACACACAACCAAAGGAGTTATTAGCACACAAAGTAAAAGCTCAAATTTCGAAAGAAGCACATCACTTTATGAAACGTCATATTTTCAAGCAATCGGACTTCGGATCATCCGACAACCAAGTCTAAGCAAGAATTTCTACATAAAGATAAGCATCTGTCCCTATTCAGATGAAAGTAGATAGAAGTCGAGCTTCAAGTCCAACAGCGGTCAAGGTTCCGACTCAATTAAGTCGAGCTTCGAGTCCAGCAGCGGTTAGGGTTCGGACAAAACTCGGTCGAACTTTAGGCTCGCAACGATCAAGGTTTAGAGAACTCGGTCGAGCTTCGAGCCCAACGAACGGTCAAGGTTCGGACACAACCGAGTCGAGCTTCGGGCTCAACAATGGTCAAGGTTCGGACACACTCCGGTCAATTCTTTGGCCCAACAAGTGGTAAAGGTTTAGACATCAATCCCTTATTAAGCTTCGGGCCCAATAGTGGTCAAGGTTCATATACCATGCAAAGACATCATGATCCGATTACAAATTATCTTCGAGTAACACATGAAATCATTTCCATTTAATTATTAGCTAGTAAAACAGCTTAGTACGAAATTTTCAGCCAAGCCACGGACCAAGAAAGTTCAAGTTTAGGCACACCTAACCTAACTTCGGATCTAAGAAGCGGTCAAGTGCGGACACCCCTCACTTGGGCTTCACACTTTACTACTCGAGTCAAGTTCAAGCTCCCTCACCAAGCTTCACACTAAAAGCACGGTCAAGTTTATGGACACAAATCGAACTTCGGGTCTCTAAGCAGCCAAGTTCAAGAATGAACAACCCGGACTTCATACTCCATCGACCAACTCCGTGTGCCTCTATTAAAGTTCAAGTCAATAGGTACCACATTTCGGACACGTTAATTCAAAAGTAACACTAGTACCAGGTAAGTACCCTTAAGTGTCTACTTTGACCATCGTCTATCGGACTCGGTCAAAGTGTAGGCTAACTATAGACACTAAAAAGTGGCGTCCCTTCCTCTCGGTTTTTATTTGTTAGCCCAATGATAAAATCATAAGTCCTATTTGAGAATTTGGATCTCGAATTGTGTCCGATAGGTGCGACGGAAGCCGATGAAACCACAAAGAACCCACCAGCACCACTTAAATAGCTTTACGCCTTGGGTCGAACCACAAATCCCCTTTCTTTCGGACGATCCAAAACCAGGCCAAGCCTCCAGAGAAAATAGAGTCCAATGCCGTGTACCGGGAATTCTGGGCTCGTAACATCTGCGTTTTACTTTGTCCAACCGGACAAGGAGCTGAGCACTTGAAGACAACGTTAGATACCGCATTTCATGATCGCAAGCATCAAACTGCTGCCTTTTGTCTCCAAGATAGTCCACTCGAGACTAAGAGCATGCATGCCGCACCACAAAAGAAACTCGCCAAAAATATAAACTCGCTAAAAATGGAAACATTCCATTTTTGGAAAGCTACTATGGCCGGCGCCCACCACCCCAAAATAGTAAGTGGAACGTTGCGTCTAACCCCGGAGACTCCCTTAGGAGCACACTAGGCACGAAACCCTAGGTATCCCTTGATGGCCGTCGCTTGCCTTTCCAGTTCTATCCGGTTTTATCTCTTCTTATCCAGTTCAATCTTCCTAATTTATTTTCAACTCTTTTGGACGGTTGGCAATTAGTTCCTTGACCTAACATCTCCTATTAATAGAGAGCCTTGGCGTTCATTCCCACACTACTTCTTGCCCGAATACCACAATGTTTAAATTTGCCTAAGAGCTACTGAA
The DNA here is from genome assembly GCA_021018815.1 of Talinum fruticosum. Classification (NCBI taxonomy): domain Eukaryota; kingdom Viridiplantae; phylum Streptophyta; class Magnoliopsida; order Caryophyllales; family Talinaceae; genus Talinum; species Talinum fruticosum. Next base: position 14,524,656 of record JAITYX010000003.1, on the reverse strand, counting down.
TACTTTCTTTGGTATTATGCTCTCTTGGTCTCTTTTCAAGCATAATTCCATCATACTCCCTACGTCCGATTCATACCTATCTATCTCCACCAAAACTCAGAAAAAGCACCTTTTAATCACCACCTGTCGCATCAAGAGATCCACATCAGGAAATGGGACAACCCGAGGGCACATATCCACTTTTCACAACGGTTTATTTTATTTTATGCTTTCTTTATTACTTTCCGTATTATGGGCAAAGGTTGTATCACTTCTAATTACTCCTCGCACGATGTAATCTTTTACATTTCTCGCTTTCTTTTCCCTTTTCGCTTTTCTTTCACTTTCACTTTTCGTTTCTGCCTTTACCACTTTCCTTTACTTTCGCTTTTATCGCTTTCCTTAATTATGGTTTGGTTACTTTAATTCTTTATAGCATGTTGTTGTTTCCTCGCTTTTGTACATTATTTTAACTCACTACTCGAATTAGTAACGGTCGGTTAAGAAATAATATCCCAGGACTTCTTAAAATAATTTCTAAAATAAAATGGTTAATAAAATCGCCATTTAACTTTGCTTAATTCGCTTTAAATCAGATTTAATAACACTTGGAAATCTTAATAAAAGGTTCTTCCCTACATTATAAAATTCACTTTCAAAAACCATCTTCAAAATCAATCTTTAAAAAAGAGACCCAACACAAGTAGGGTAGCTCGCCGATCCCTAGCCAGCCACGATTGCTACGAGTGGCGACTCCACTCGGGATAATTTTTTATTAAGAGGGGGAAAGTTGAAAATTTGAGTAGTTAGTTGTAATGATGTGCTTACATTAGACATCTCGCATTTAGCAACCTTTGAACTAGCTTTATTGTACCAACCGCTTACTCTTTTCGGAGAGAGGCTTCCACTTGGTTCCTTTAGGCGGGCCCAACTAGGCTTGATTGCCCAAGGAAACAGTACCACCTTCCTCATAGCAAGCACTCTTTGGCTAAACCATTTGGTTCACCGAGAGGCACCGAGAATTCTTGTTTGTATCCTTATCCATGCAACCCATAGGGGACCAAATTCTCGGACTACGTGTTACCATGTATCCAAACTCCGGAACTCTTTGACCATAGAACTTTTGATTATTTGGTGGTCCCCCTCCTCGGTTACATGCTTGAATGAGTGTGTTTGCTTTAGATTTAATCTTTGACTTCTGAACCTTTATGGATAGGTGAGGCATGTTGAATAATCCTTGCATGTGTGCAAAAATAAAATCAAAATAAAACTTTGAGCCAAAAGTCCAAAATTACATTCCCCTTTTAGGTCGGTTCATTCATTCCATATTTGCATTCTTTTTTGCATTTAGCCAAATTAAATATCATCTCAAATAGGTGAATCCATTTTGCTTTTAGCCAAAAGTCCAAATATTTTTCTATTCTTTTAAGGTTGGTTCATTTGGCATTTCCATTTGTATATAGCCAAAAGTTCAAATCATCTCAATTAAGATGAGTTCAAATTTTATTTTTGCATTTAGTAAAAGTCCAAATCACCTCAATTAAGGTGAGTTCGCATTTCATTTGTGCATTAACCAAAATAAATTTCATCTCCATTAAGGTGAGTCAACATTTTATTTTTGTATTAGCCAAAATAATTTCATCTCAATTAAGGTGAGTCCGCATTTCATTTTTGCATTAGCTAAAATAAATTTCATCTCAAAATAGGTGAGTCTTTTATTTGCATTAGCCCAATTTAAAAATTCATCCCAAACAAGTGAGTCTTTTGTTAGCCCAATTTAAAATTCATCTCTAACTAGGAGAGTCTTTCATATCTCATTTAGCCAAATTCAAGTTTCATCTCGGATTAGGTGAGTCTCGCTTTACATTTTCATTCCTCATATATCTAAAACAAATTCATCTTCTATTAGGAATGATCATCTATGCATTCTCAATTCCACACTAGCCAAATTATATAATCGTCCTAGATTAAGTCATGCACATTGTTACATCCATTCCATTTTATTTGCATCCCTTTATGTGTATCCAAATAAAAGAGCATATGAATTTCTTTTCTCCTAGGATCAGTCTTCCTCGGGTTAATTTAAGCCCTATCTCCCCTAAAAGTTCTTCCACAAACCAATCCCGAGAGTACTCGTTTTGGATACAAGATAGGAAAACCTATACAAATCGAAAACCCTAGCACGAAGCATCGGGAAGTAAGAAGTCTACTTCAACACCGGTACAGATCAACACCGATATGTCGCCATCTTTACTTGAGACACTAGTGTGCCATCCGAGGTCTAAACGAAATCCTCCCCAAGAATGGCCAACCAGCTAGAACAAACCCCCATGATGACCTTATTCAAGGAGTCTATTGCAAAATTAGAGGCTAAGCTTGATGCCTAGGATAAACAGATCAAGTCTATATCTCGAATCCCTTACTCTCTTACGCAAAGAACTAGAGATGAAATCAAAGTTGAAAGGGAAAGAAAAAGAAGGAGAAGGAACCCGCTCTAAACCTCAACCCAAGCCTCAATCCGATCCAAGAATATATCAAATAGAGAAGATGTTACAGGAGTCCTTGATGTTCAACCACCACTATTTGGCCCAAGCATTTACTTCAATCCTTAAAGGAAAGATACCCCTAAGTTTACCATTCCTAACATAAAGTTTAATGGAAGTGAGAAGCCTTATCATCACTTAAGAAACTTTGTGGGGGTAATGACTTTGAAGAACACACCGAAGGATACTTACCACATCATCTTCCCGTCGAGTTTCGATACTAATGTAATGAATTGGTACAATGTTGTTGAACCACACAAGGTCACAAACTGGAAAGATCTATGCCGGGAGTTCTTCCATCAATACTTCTACCATACTCGATCTACTAGTCATACTTCGGGATCTGGAATTGATCAAACAAGGTGACGATGAAGGCTTCACCGACTTCTTTACTCGTTGGAGGGTAACAGCTGCCCACATGACTCGATCGGCCATCCGAGAAGGATTAAGTCGGAATCATCATCAACAACCTCTAACCTCGCCTATCATCAAGCAATCGAGGTTCTTACCATCATGGACTTCAAGACACTTTGAGATATTGGTATGCTCATAGAAGAAAGGTAGACATCTAACTAGAAGGCCATCTAATGAGCCCAATACTCGTTAAGGATACGTGAGAAGCCCATGAGGTCCGGCCCCAAGTCTTATCTTGAACCCAATTTCTAACTCCCATTTCTAATTTGCCAAATCCCAAATTCGAAAGCCACTTTGCCCTATTGAAAGAGTCGACATCAACTCATTGGGAAAAGGCATCGAATAATCAAGAAGTATGCCATTATGATTCAACACCAAATTGCCGGGTTCACTCGTCCATGGTTCACCGTCGATAGCAGATGCGTTACAATTTGAGCAACCTACCTTTCTTTAGGATCTACTTTAGGGAGTGGGCGCTAAAGTGCAAATTTTGTCTTTGTCTTTTTGAATCTTTTGGCATTGTCTTAATAAAATAATGCATTTAGAATAGAGCCCTGTATTGATCTCCTTTGCATGAGTCAAACTCCTAAAGACATAAAAATTAATAATAAAGCACGCTACACGGAATTATTCAATCAAGTAGCATCAAGCATCAAACAGACATCAAACAAAGCACCAAACATTAAGTTAGCATTAGGAAGGTCAATGGCACTGCCACCTTCAAAGTGATCTGTCAAAGCTAGTGTCCAACATTCAAGAAGAGCTAGACAAAAGCACCCGGGAAGAATGTAGGGGCTTAAGATTAAAAAGTTTATACAACCACAATAACTCCAAGAATATTTAGGGAAGACACAAATCTTCTTATACACAACCAAAGGAGTTATTAGCACACAAACTAAAAGCTCAAATTTCGAATGAGGCACATCACCTTATGAAACGCCATATTTTCAAGCAATCAAACTTAAAATCATCCAACAAGCAAGTCTAAGTAAGAATTTCTATATAAAGATAAGCATATGTCCCTATTCCGATAAAAGTAGATAAAAGTCGAGCTTCGAGTCCAACAAGTGGTCAAGGTTCCGACATAATTAACTTGAGCTTCGGGCCCAAGCATCGGTTAAGGTTTAGACACAACTCGGTCGAACTTTAGGCCTAGCAGCGATCAAGGTTCGGAGAACTCGGTCAAACTTTAAGCCCAGCAGCGGTCAAGGTTCGAACACAACCGAGTCGAGCTTCGGGCCCAACAGTGGTTAAGGTTCGGATATACTCCAGTCAATTCTTTGGCTTAACAGGTGGTCAAGGTCGGACATCAATCCCTCATCGAGCTTCAAGCCTAGTAGCGTTCAAGGTTCACATACCACGCCGAGACATCGGGACCTCCCTAGGGCCAAGTCAAGGAACCACATTTGAATCATGATCCGATTACAAATTATCTTCAAGTAACACATGAAATCATTTCCATCCGATTATTAGCTAACAAAACTATTAGTGCATAAATTTTTAGACCAAGAAAGTTCAAGTTTAAGCACACCTAGCCAAACTTCGGATCCAAGAAGAGGTCAAGTTCAAACACCCCTCGGTTGGGCTTCGGACTTTATTACCTAAGTCAAGTTCAAGCTCCCTTGCCAAGCTTCACACTAAGAACACGACCAAGTTTAGGCACACAAATCCAAAGTTTAGGTCTCTAAGTAGCCAAGTTTAGGAATCAACAACCTAGACTTCATACTCCATCAGTCAAGTGCGAGTGCCTCTATTAAAGTTAAAGTCAACGGTACCAAATTTTAGACACATTGATTCAAATGTAACACCGAGTACCAGGTAAGTACCTTTTAGTGTATACTTTAACCATCGTTTGTCGGACTCGGTCAAAGTGTAGGCTAACTATAGACACCAAAAAAGTGTCATCCTTTCCTCTATTTTTTATTTGTTGGCCCAATGATGAAATCCTAAGTCCTATTTGAGAATTTGGATCTCGAATTGTGTCCGATTGGTGCGACGAAAGCCGATAAACCACAAAAAACCCCCAACACCACATAAATAGCCTTCTATATTGGGTCGATCCAAAAATCCCTGTTCTTTTTCACGATCCAAAACCGGACCAAGCCTCTAGAAACAACAAAGTCCAAGTGCTCGTCTACCGAGGAATTCCGGGCTTAGAACACTATGTTTTACTTTGTCCAACTAGACAAGGAGATGAAGACCGAAGACGACGTTAGATGCCTTGGGTCGATCAAAGTGCTTGCATTTTGGCTACAAGAGAGTCCACCCGAGACTAAGAGCACGCTTCCGGTACCAAAAATGAAACCTCCCAAAAATAGAAACCCGTAAAAAATGGAAACCTGCTAAAAATTAAAACTTTTCATTTTTGGAAAGATGTCGTGGCCGACACTTGCCACCCCAAAATAGTAAGTTCAAAGCTGTGTTTTGCCCCAGAGACTCCCTTGGAAGCACACTAGGGCACGAAACCCTAGGCATCCCTTGATGGTCGGTGCCTGTCTTTCCGGTTTTATCTCTTATTATTCGGTTCAATCTTGTGATATCTTGGCCCGGTTTATTTTGGCGGTTTTGCTGGCCGGGCGAGATAACCTTAGGTCACATTCTTGACCTAACATCTCCCTATAAACAAAGAGCCTTAGCTCTCATTCCCACATGGCTTCCCGCCTTAATACCACGTTGTTAAAATTTGCCTAAGAGCTACTGAATACTCTATTTGATATTCCGATCTTTTGGTCTCTTGTCAGCGTACTTCCATCATACTCCTTACATCTTATCCATAAACTCCTTCAGTAACACATCTGCCTACCTATCTCCACAAAATCTCACGAAAAGCCCCTTTTAATTCACCACCGTCGTATCAAGAGATCCGGATCCGAGATCTAGATTAGTAGGTCGGAAAACTTGAGGGCATAGATCCAGTTTTCACAACGGTTTATTTTATTTTATGCTTTCTTTATTGCTTTCCGTATTGTGGACAAAGGATGTATCGTTTTTAATCCCTTCTCGTCCAATGTAATCTTTTAGATTTCTCGCTTTCTTTTCCCTTTTTGGTTTTCTTTCGCTTTCGCTTTTCGTTTCTGCTGTACCGCTTTCCTTTAATTGGGCTTTTATCGCTTTCCTTAATTATGTTTTGGTTGCTTTAATTCTTCAACGGATGTTGTTGTTTTCTTACTTTGTACATTATTTTAACCACTACTCGAATTAGTAATGGTCGTCTTCGGATGTGCGGAACGGAAGGGCCTATCGCTACATTTCGTACCCTCGCCTCCGAATCCGATTCTCGGTTTAAACACCGATGGACTCAATTTTTAGCCTCTTCTTGTCTTAGTTTTCCCATACCAAGATTGAAAGAGTAAATTTTACTTTCGTTTTTGTTAGTTTTTCTTTCCTAAAAACCGACTGGTTACTCCCTCCTTTTGGTTTACTTCTTTTAATCGCTTCCTAGCTATTTCGATCCAACGCTAAGAAAGCGAGTTATCGATCTACCAGCCAGGGCGGAGGCTGAGACTAATCTCCTCGGTCTTGGCCTCTGGCCGGCGCTAGCCACCACCGGGTGCGGGATGACGCCTACACTTGAATTGTTTGTAGGCGGGGCTTGGTCCATATTGGTGTTTTCACACCAATGAAGCCCTAAAGCCTAAGGGAAAATTCAAAAGCTTAATTTTATTTATCTTTCGGCTACGAAATAATATCCCAGGACTTCTTAAAATAATTTCTAAAATAAAATGGTTATTAAAACCACCATTCAACTTTGCTTAATTCGCTTTAAATCAGATTTAATAAATTCGGAAATCTTAATAAAAGGTTCATCCCTACATTATAAAATCGACTTTTAAAAATCATCTTCAAAATCAATTTTTAAAAAAGAGACCCGACACAAGTGGGAAAGCTCGGCGGGCCCCGACCGGCCGCGATTCCTAGATGTGGAAACAACTATCGGACTCAAAGTTGAAATTTACTGAATTTGGTAACAAACAACCCCGACAATATGTTCGAGCCTTGTCGAGAAAAGGTGTTTTTCTCTCGCTGGTGTTTAATCGTAGGAAGCCATTTGCTTTTGCTTTTCAAAATAAGATTAAAATACTTTAATTAACCTACAAAAGCAAATCAAAGTGGTAGCAAAGTAAAAAATTACTTTGGTCAAAGATTAGGCAAATATAATAATTCAATCAAAATAATTAAGTGCTTAATTATCTTCAACTCGAAAGAATGGAATTTTCTTACTCTAATATTCCTTAGGTTCAAATTCCATCATGGGTCAATCCTTTAAATGATCAAGTTATTAAGATAGAATAATCGAACGCATAAACTCAATCAAGTAAATAATTTCATTCAATAAACTGACTTAGAAAGAGGAATTAACGCTATATTTCGTTTTCAGCTAGAACACTAAGTCAATGCTCGGAATATAAAGTCTCCGTGAAATTATTTACTCATGTCATCTTTTTGAGTTGTGTCCGAGTAGGTTAGAAATCCAGTTAAATACGTTATATTGAATAGATGGTTTCGAGAGGGTCGACAGAGTTGAAAACTTAACGATGAGTTTTTAAATACATACAATGACTTGAAATCAAAACCATACAGAAATAGAGGGTTATAATTGAGACTTCAATCTCCACCTTTTTTATGAAAGGCATTCATACTTAAGATAGAAGCCAACAGTTCAAAAGGCTAAGTTTTCATTGTATTTTGATCGGAGGAAAAAATATTAAACAACAATATCGAGTGCTTTTGATCATATACAATTCAGAACATTCATATTGAAGTATTAGAGCATACTTATCACAAAATCATAAGCAGTGATAAAATATATTAGAGTAAATAAGAGAGATGGGTCATGTATGCTCAAAAATAAGAAAATTTCATTAAAGGTAAAAAAAGATTATATAAGGATATTTTTTTAAAAAACTTAAATAAAGAACTCCCCCGAACCAAACATCTATCTTTTCTCTCCTCCTATGCATTTCATCAAAACAAACTAGAGAGGAATGAATAATAAAGTCCAAAGATGTTGGATAAAAAATTTGGAATTAAGAGGGAAGAGAAGCGAGTTCAAGTTGAGGTAGAAGAACGAGGGTCGCGTCCGCACCTTTGGTTCTTCTTCGAGCACTCAGCCTCTTCGGTTAGAGGCTTTTGAACTAATGAGGGGCCTTAGACCGGCCTACATCACTGGCAACTTCGAGGCAGATTGAGTATGATTTGAGGAGACCACCTTAGCTTCTTTCTCTTCTTGACCCTCGGCTAGAGCTGCTACAGTTTCTCCTTCTCCTTCTCCTTCTCCTTCTGCTGCTGCTTCTACTTCTCGTTCTTCTTCTTCTTCCTCGACTCGGAGTCGAGAATAACTTAAGGACTCCGAAGGTTGTACTTCTTCGAGGCTTTTGAGTCCTCAGCAGCTTTGGATCTTCTCTCCTGGAGATGGCAAATCTTATCTTATTGGCGCTTGATCACGTCCTTGAGCTCACCAAATAAGACTTGACTCTAATCAATCCGAGTCTAAACCTTGCTATGGAACTAAATCGGAATCAGCATGAAAGCCTAGAAGGCTCCTAGAGTTGACTTGTAACTCTTTGGCCGGAGCAACAAATTGAGTAGCCACCTTCGAAGCAAGTTGAGAGAAGGGGCGGGCAAGGAGGATAAAAGTCTAGTAGTAAGAAGAGGAGGCGCGTAATCTTTCCGATTCCGAGGAGGAGGGGGCAAGTTTAGAAGTATAAACCCAGAAACCAGCTTGTATTTCCTAGTATCCTAAGCCAATGAGCTCACCTCTGCTTATACGGACGGCAAGCCCCAAAAATTTGTGGGGATCGAAGGGAGATCCACCTTGAATTGGGTGAAGATAGCATGAAGGTTTGCTCTAAGAGAGGCTAAGTCACCCTAGAGGGCGGGGTGAATAATGTGATGAAAGATTTTCTTAAAAGATCAAACTCTTTTGCACAATACTGAACCGAAGACTCGAGACTTTACTCGAGCATAATTCCGAGTTATAACAAAGGAATCGGGTATAAGAATTTCGACTTATAGAGTTTGGATTCCATGGCATTCTCTATACCTTAGAAACTTTTCTTAGTGATATAGTATTTTTCTCTAACCGATATGACATTGACTTCATGTATTTCTTGCTTGTCTCTAAGTGACTCAAAAAATAGATATGCACTCACGCTTGTCTCACTCGGTTATGAGTTCTTCATCACTTAGATTTATCGCATGTTGAAATGACTAGTATTTTGCTTAACCGCACTCGGATCGGACTTCATGTTATAAGTCCTATTCTGTTATAGTCGAGTGCTTCTAGTCCGAACCATGCTTAGTCTAGATCAAGTTTGTTTCACTCGACATTCGTTGTATAACTTGATTCTCGCTTAGACTAACTCGGATGGAATTTTGAGTTTCATGGATATTAGACTCGGAAAATTCCATTCATCTTCCGACTCGAGATAATTATTCGATCAATTATCTTAATTATATTATTATCTGTGTCTAATCTTGGACCAAAGTATTTTATACTTTAAGAACCAATTTGATTTACTTTTGTAGGTTATTCAAATGAGGATACACTTTTGAAATACAAAAGTAACCTGAGCTTCAAGACGTCAAATCACCAGCGAGACATGGCTTTTCCCCTTCTCGACCTAGCCCCGAGAAGATTGTGTCGGGGCATGTCTGTTTCCAAATCTGGAAAATTGAAACGCCAAGCTTAACGGTGGTTTCCACCTTATCTTTTAAGACACCGCCGAGTGGTTTTGGGACTTCCAAAGAAGTTAAGAACCGTTGTCCAACGTTCATATTTCAACGGATACTTTACGAGTGACTCGAGTCGTTAACAACGGTCACAAAGGACTTCCGGTCGGAAGATGGAGATAACGGCTACTCTGCCTGGTCATCTATAAAAAGAAGCCAACTCATAAGACTTGAAGATTTCCGAATCTATTGTTAATACATACTTGAGCAAAAGTCATTGTATTCAATTTCAATCTTCTACTTACAACTCCTACTCTGTAATTCATTATATTCCGAGTTGTAAGGTCTTGTACTTCGTTACAATCATTTTCTTCTTGCTTTCTAAGTAAGGTCCCTTGATCGAGCTGTAAAGGTTAACTCGGCTTAGTTGTCCCTAGCTATAAGGGTTATCTCGGCTAGGTAGTGCTAGATCGAGATAAGGGGACTTCGAGTCTAGGAAAAACTTGTAAAGAGTTGTCGAAGGGAGCAACTCGGGTTCGGTTAGTCTACGGCATTTTATGGACTCAAAATAGTGGATTTGACTTCGTGCTTGGATTAGCACGGTCCGTGGTTTTCTGCCCCGAGGAGGGTTTCCACGTAATATACTGTGCATTTACTTCGAGTTCATTCTAGACTCGGACATACTCGATTCTCTGCTTGAATCGCTTCCTTACTTTTTGAGATTCCGAGTTCATACTTTTCGACCTTGTGTTAGACTCGGAATGCATTTCTGTCTCTACTTTGGAAAAAAGAGCTCAATCTTCACGAAAATCCTCCATCACCTTATTCACCCCCTCTAGGGTGACTCGGACTCTCCCGACCAAACCTTCAATTCGTATCGAGCCTAGCCTTTCGGAAAGGATCTAACCATCCAAAGGTTTAAAGATCAAATGGCTCGGAACAACGGAGAGTTCGATGAAGGAAGATCTTCCAGCGAGACCACCAAAATTCAAAGGATCAAATTTCGTGCCTTGGAAGAAACTCATGGAATGTTTCCTCCTAGATCATGATGAAGATGTTTGGGACATCATACAACAAGGAAACTACATTCCCATGAAGACAGAAGAATTTAGAATCATTCCCAAGACTAAGGCCGAGTTTACTCCGGGTGAAGCGAGAGAAGTTCGAAAGAACTTCAAGGCAATGAACATTCCGATGTGCGCCATCAAATCGGAAGAATATAATCGAGTAACTGCTCGTGATTCAGCCAAAGAAGTGTGGGACACACTGGTCAACACTTATAAAGGCACAAGCTAGGTCGGACAAGCGAAGATCGGTCAATATCTTCACAAATATAAGCTATTCAAGATGGAGTCCGAAGAGAACATCACTCGGATGTTCATTCGATTTACTAAGATTACCAACAATCTCAAATCTCTGGGTAAGAAAAGTCCACATCCAAAGTGCTTGAGCTACTACATATGGATTTATGTGGTGAAATCCCGATTAAGAGTCTCGGAGGTAAATCATATATATTTGTTATTATTGATGATTATTCACGATTTACACGGGTGTGTTTTCTTAAGCACAAAAATGAAGCATTCAAGGAGTTCGGTAAGCTCTACGGAAAAATCCAAGTTGAGTCGCGAGACTTAGATTTAAAAATCGAAGCTGACCATGGAAGAGAGTTTGATTACTCGGAGTTCTGCGACAAGAATGGAATCTCTCACAACTTCTCGGCTTCCCGAACTCCTCAACAAAATGGAGTAGTGGAGAGAAAGAACATAACTCTTGAAGAAATAGCAAGGACAATGATGGTTGAGCATAACTTACCTTATTATTTACGGGCTGAGGCGATCAACACAGCTAACTACACTCTAAATAGATGCCTCATCGGACCCAATCTGAAGAAAACACCTTATGAGCTCTACAAAGGGAAGAAACCAAATATTTCCTATTTCGAGACCATTTGGATGTAAGTGTTTCGTTCACAACAATGGTAAAGATCTCCGACCATGTTTGATGCTCGGTCGAGATGAAGGTATTTTTACGGGTTATTCATCTCATAGCAAAGCTTATCGCATTTTTAACAAGAGAACTAACAAAGTGGAAGAAAGCATCCACGTTGTGTTTGGTGAGATGAAATAAGAGAAACCAAGTGAGTCTTCATACTCATACTTGAAGCTCAGCAGAGAAGATGATAATGATGAACATAAGACTCAAGCTCAACCGGCTCGAGAATGAAGCCACTCGGAACGAAGTGACTTAGAATGAGACAATTCAAGAGCACTGCTTAGAACGAACAAGCTAATGAAGAAGATCACTCGGAACAAGCTTCGAAGATCGGGTAGCTCAGCCCACAAATCTTGTGAATCGAGAGAACAAATAGAGCATTGAAGTTCACTTCTAGTCATCCATTAGAAAACATACTATCCGATATCAACGGTGGGGTAAGAACTCATTCCTCTCGTCAAAATCTATTATTCATTCACTGCATTCATTTCATTAACTCGAACCCAGAAATGCACTAGAGGCCTCAAATGAACCTGAATGGGTAGAGGCCATGCAAGAGGAACTCAATCGGTTCAAAAGAAACCAAGTTTGTACTCTAACCAAACGACCTTCGACCACCCGAGTCATAGGAACCAAATGAGTTTTGAAGAACAAGCTGGATGAAGGTGGGGTGGTAGTCGAAACAAGGCTAGACTTGTGGCTCAAGGTTGCAATCAAGAAGAAAGGATTGATTGTGGGGAAACCTTTGCACTGTTGCCGAAGTGAAGCTATTAGAATATTGTTGGCATTTGCATCCAACATGTCTATTAAATTGTATCAAATGGATGTTAAGTGTGCATTTTTCAATGGTTTTATTGAAGAGGAACTCTATGTCGAGCGGACTCCTGATTTTGAAAACTCGAGTTTCCAGATTATGTTTTCAAACTCCAAAAAGCTCTTTATGGTCTTAAACAAGCTCCCAGAGCTTGGTATGAAAAGACTGAGCAATTTCTTAGTTCAAAATGATTTTAGAAGAGGTCGGATCGACAAGACTCTCTTTATAAAAACCAAGGGGAAAGATTTCCTTATTCTTCAAATCTATGTTGATGATATTATTTTTGGAGCTACTAATGAATTTACGTGCTGAGAATTTTTACGAGTTAATGAGTCGGGAATTTCAAATGAATATGATGGGAGAACTCAATTTCTTCCTTGGTTTATAAATCAAACAAGACAAAGATGGAATCTATGTCCATCAATCAAAGTATACTAAGGAGCTGCTGAAGAAATATAAACTCCAAGATGCAAAACACGCATCTAAACCCATGAACAATGAGTATAAAACTTGACTCGGACGAGAAAGGTAAAGCAATAGATCGAAACTCTATCAAGGTATGATTGGATCTTTGCTATATCTTACTTCCAGCCGGCCGGATATAATGTTCGAGTGTTTATTTATGCGCAAGATTCCAAGCTAATCCAAAAGAATCACATCTCACTGCGGTGAAGAGAATATTCGAGATATCTTGCAGGAACTCGGAACTTAGGTCTATGGTACTCAAGAGACTCGGAACCGACCCTCACTTGGATACTCGAGATGCGGATTACGCTGGATACAAAGTTGATAGAAAGAGCACTTCGGAGCTTGCCAATTTTTGGGTTAATCCCTAATATCTTGACACTTAAAGAAGTAAAATTCGGTGGCTCTATCAGCTGCCGAAGCTGAGTATATTGTAGCCGGAGCATGCTTGTGCTCGGATTTTATGGATCTAGCAACACTTGAGAGATCCGGGACTATCTTTCAAATCTGTTCCAATCAAGTGCGATAATCAAAGTGCAATCGGCATCACAAAAAATCAAGTTCGAGCACTCAAAGACAAAACATATTGAGGTGAGGTATCACTTCTTAAGAGACCATTACGAGAAAGGTGATATTGAACTTGAGTTCATTCCTACTAATCTTCAACTAGCCGATATCTTTACTAAGCCTCTTGGTGAAGATCGGTTTTGTTTTATTCGGAATGAGCTTGGTATGTTAAATGCATAATCATGTGCTTTCTTATGTGAAAATATTCATTGCATGATTATGAGTTATGTGCGTTCAAATTGTTAATAACCATTGGATCGAGTTGATTCGGTGATACTAAGCCGATAGTTATTATTTATGTGAAGTTTCGACTCACTTAGAAAACTTAGCTGAGTCGGACTCGGATTTTTGAGAAAAATGGACATCAAATCTCCGGGATCATCTCTAGATAAGTGGAGAATTTCGGACTTTATTTTCAAAATCTTTTTCTCTCTCTTTCTCTCTCGTGAGCTGTGATCAAACGCTAGCCGATGGATTTCAAACCACTTGAATCCTAATCGTTGAAGAAGAGAACCGTCACACCGATCTAAGGTGACTGATGGACAAGCCGAGTCGAACGGATAGTTAACGGACGTTTATCTTTCTATAAATAGCGCCTATTCATCTTCGTCTCGTTACTTCACATTTCATTTACTATCTTTCTCTCCTAAGCAAAACTTTTCGCGGAAGCTTTCCACGTCTACGAGTGGTCTCTGGACATTTTCAAGCGACGTAAAGATTATCTCAAGTAAGCTCGATTGCTCTCAACTCTTTCTTCTACTCTTTTTCTTTCACTCTCGGTGACCTACTCTCTTCTCTTCTCTTCCTCAAAGCTTCATTCTTTTCTACTCTTCCTCACAAAACGCCTAAGAGAGGTAATCATCCCGACTTTCTTGGCTCTTCATCTAAAAAGCCACGCACCAAAAGCCAAGAAGGCTCAACACCTTCTAAACCGGTTGTCACCCGAGCATCTTACACTTGGACGACAAGTTCTTTCCAACCACAAAATTCTCCTGGTTGCCCCACATTCAAACTACCGGTGTTTACAATTTTCTTTGTTTCAGCGAGTTCATTTACCCCGAACTCGTTTCGACTTTTACACTCACCTCACTCACTCCGAAGGTGTTCTAACCTCCGGGGTTCGAACGTTACTTGTTCACATAAACACATCTCTCCTCCACCGCCTGTTCAAGGTTTCCTCTCTTTTCTTGAACAGCAACCCTATTCCTTTCACTAAAGTCGCTGATGACTTCTTTGAAAAATTCGCCAAAGAGTTCCCTGAGTAATGGAAAAATTTTTCGGTGACTCGGTTGAAGTCGAAGCACGCCTTTTGTGCTTCCTACTGATGAGAACCTTTTTCTCTTAGCATTCCAGCAAGGATAACCCCAACTCCAAGCATTTAAAAGCACTTTTTGACATTCTTGAGGGCTACAAAGTAGACCTCTTCCCTTCTATCATTGAGCGGATGGCAGTTGTGCCGGCTTAACTCCAAAATAAGAAGAACACCCCTCTTCCCTTCGGTGCTCTTCTCACCCTTGTTTTTAAACAATTTAAAGTTCCTCTCCCCTCGGACCCTAACGCTACTTACGAGGCTACCGTTATGGTCGGCAAAAAGGAACTTCAAGGGTACGGGTATCAGGAAACTCAACCCGGTATCCGGGTGTTAAGTCGTATTTTATACGTATTTTTAGTAGTTATTGAGTTTATATTATATAGTTTATTTTATCTAATTTATTCTATTTTGTCTATTTATAGGTAATTATCGAATAAAGTGGGGAAGAGAAGAAAAGTCGTTAAAAGTGGATTTTTAGCTGCCGACAAGCATCCAAGAAAATATATGAAGTCGGTCCATAAATATAATATGTAATAAAATATTTATTTTAGGATATTATATTTTAGGAAATCCTAAGTGGAATAGAAAAGGGAAACTTAGAAGAGAAGAAAGAGAAATAAACCCTAACTCTTTCACCCTATATATACTACTTATTATCATCATGGAGAGAGACCTAGGAAGCCAGCCACATACATCCCAGCCACCTCACGTCCTCCTCGGCTGCACCGCACTCGTCTGCTGCTCGCTCCTTGCTGGCTGCACCGTGCTGTCCGCTGCCCGACCAGCCACCATCCATCATCATCTTCTTCATCTTCCCGGGTCAAAGAAACTAATATCGGTAGTATAATTTAGCTTTGTAATTTTTATTAGAAAAGATTGAGTTTTTATTGATAGATTAATACTAAAGATGCTAGTTTTATTTAGTTTACATGTTTTAAATTACATGATGTGTGAGTAGTTTTTCTTATACTTAGTATAATCTCATTGAAGCCATGTTAAATTATTTATTTTGAAACAAAGTTTTGATTTTTATTGTCTTATTGATTCGATCCATGATTCTATGATAATTTGTGTTTAATGTTTATGAATTTATGTCTAATTAATTAGAGTGCACGCTACTTAGTTTTATATAAATTCATGTGATAGTTTAGAGGGTTTAAGTACGTAATTGCTTGATCTTTTAGACATAAGTATCACCCTAGTTAATCATGGATGGCTCATACCCATCTCTTTTAATTAGGAAATTATCATAGATCCTTCTTAAATCAATTTGCTAGTAGATTGGTTATTAGGTGCTAGATGATGTTTTTCTAATACTTAATGCTCTGATTTGATTAAATTCTAGTGCTAGTGCTAGGGTTATCAATATTAGTAGGGTTTATATTAGGGCTAGGCCTAAGTAAACTAATAACTAAGGAAAAACGGGGAAGATCCGCTAGTGGTTGTCTTCTACAATTTAGCTCATGGGTAGATCAATTTGTGTCTTAATGATAAATAATAATTTGCATGGTGGATATAGATTATACTAAGTGTTTTTATAAATTTGTTATCTTTGATAATTATTTGTTTGCTTTTAGTTATTCTCTTGAGTTTATTGATTTTTACTTATAAAGTTATAGTCTTTTATTATCAATTTCATTAAACCCCCTAAAGATCAGTATTTTAAGTTAGTTTTAGTAATTTTATTTTAATTTAATTTTGAGTCTTTACATATTTTAATTTTCAGAATTAATTTTCTGTCAGTTTTTATTATTTTTGAGTCAGTTTGTTAGAAATTAGTTTAAAAATAGTTTCTTTTGTTATTTTTTGTGTTTTATTTTCTTTTAGGATTCAGATATAGTCCTAGTTTGCTGTGATTAAATTTTATAATTTTTGGAATTAATTTGATATTTTTTCAGATTTAATTCTTGAATTTAATTACTGCAGGTTTTTAATAAAATAAATTCGTAAATTAGATTTTAAATTTTGTTTTTATATTTTTAGGGTCTGGTTAGGTTTAGAAAATTAGTATTATTATTCTGGGTAATTTTACTATTTATTTTCGTAATTATTTTAGTGCAGAATTTTACTTATTTAATTTTCTGTTTTAGAATTTGTTTATTTTCTGCTTTAGTTTTCTGTTTTAATTATTCTAAAAATATACAAAAATATTTCTGGGTTATTGTAGTTTTATTATTCTGTATAAATTATTTATTTAGTTATTAGATAATTTTCTATGAATTTTCGTTATTGATTTTAATTTATATTTTCTGTTTTGTTTTTAAGAGTAGTAAATTTAATTAGATTAAAACTTGCATGTTATTATATCTTTCCTCGTGGATTCGATCCCTACTTGCCCTTGCTATATTGTTTATTATAAGTTTAAGTAGTGCTTTAATTTGTTGCTGTACGACAAGCTTAACACTCGGGTACACAACTCGGAGCCGAGGCCACCTTCTTCGCCTCGGACCGAGAAAGAAACCCCTCTCTCTCTCGTTAAGTCGTATTTTATACGTATTTTTAGTAGTTATTTAGTTTATATTATATAGTTTATTTTATCTAATTTATTCTATTTTGTCTATTTATAGGTAATTATCGAATAAAGTGGGGAAGAGAAGAAAAGTCGTTAAAAGTGGATTTTTAGCTACCGACAAGCATCCAAGAAAATATATGAAGTCGGTCCATAAATATAATATGTAATAAAATATTTATTTTAGGATATTATATTTTAGGAAATCCTAAGTGGAATAGAAAAGCAAACTTAGAAGAGAAGAAAGAGAAATAAACCCTAACTCTTTCACCCTATATATACTACTTATTATCATCATGGAGAGGGAGAGAGGGGGCTCTTGCCCACAACATAAGCCGCTGCCAAAAGCCACGCAGCCCTTGCACACACTCCTTCCCTCCTCTTGCTGGCTTCCCCTTGCTGCCGACAGCACACACAACCCTTGCCCACTTCATCGCTGCTCCCCCTCACGCTAATCCTACCCTTGCTACTCATCACCATTAGCTTTCACGCCATCTCTTGCTGTCCTTTTCTTTACCTACCATCATCATAATCATCCTCATCCTCATCTAACCTCTTTATCATAATCATCATCAACTCTCCTCATCACCTTCTTGATCATCATGGCAAGGATTATGGTAGTAATTTTATTATTGTAATTTTTATTTTAAAGACTCTATTTTTATTGTAGTTTGATATTAAAGATGTTATTTTTATTGAGTTTACATGTCCCAAGTTACATTATGTTTGAGTAGTTTTTCTTATACTTAGTATAATCTCATTGAAGCCATGTTAAATTATTTATTTTGAAACAAAGTTTTGATTTTTATTGTCTTATTGATTTGATCCATGATTCTATGATAATTTGTGTTTAATGTTTATGAATTTATGTCTAATTAATTAGAGTGCACGCTATTTAGTTTTATATAAATTCATGTGATAGTTTAGAGGGTTTAAGTACGTAATTGCTTGATCTTTTAGACATAAGTATCACCCTAGTTAATCATGGATGGCTCATACCCATCTCTTTTAATTAGGAAATTATCATAGATCCTTCTTAAATCAATTTGCTAGTAGATTGGTTATTAGGTGCTAGATGATGTTTTTCTAATACTTAATGCTCTGATTTGATTAAATTCTAGTGCTAGTGCTAGGGTTATCAATATTAGTAGGGTTTGTATTAGGGCTAGGTCTAAGTAAACTAATAACTAAGGAAAAACGGGGAAGATCCGCTAGTGGTTGTCTTCTACAGTTTAGCTCATGGGTAGATCAATTTGTGTGTTAATGATAAATAATAATTTGCATGGTGGATATAGATTATACTAAGTGTTTTTTATAAATTTGCTATCTTTGATAATTATTTGTTTGCTTTTTAGTTATTTTCTTTAGCTTGTCAATTTTTATTTATAAATATATAGTCTTTTATTATTAATTTCGTTACCCCCTAAAGATCAGTATTTTAGGTTAGTTTTAGTAATTTTATTTTAATTTAATTTTGAGTCTTTATATATTTTAATTTTCAGAATTAATTTTCTGTTAGTGTGTATTATTTTTGAGTCAGTTTGTTAGAAATTAGTTTTAAAATAGTTTCTTTTGTTATTTTTCTTGTTTTATTTTCTTTTAGGGTTTAGATAGAGTCCTAATTTGCTGTGATTAAATTTTATAATTTTTGGAATTAATTTGATATTTTTTCAGATTTAATTCTTGAATTTAATTACTGCAGGTTTTTAATAAAATAAATTCGTAAATTAGATTTTAAATTTTGTTTTTATATTTTTAGGGTCTGGTTAGGTTTAGAAAATTAGTATTATTATTCTGGGTAATTTTAGTATTTATTTTCGTAATTATTTTAGTGCAGAATTTTACTTATTTAATTTTCTGTTTTAGAATTTGTTTGTTTTCTGCTTTAGTTTTCTGTTTTAATTGTTCTAAAAAATATACAAAAATATTTCTGGGTTATTGTAGTTTTATTATTCTGTATAAATTATTTATTTAGTTATTAGATAATTTTCTATGAATTTTAGTTATTGATTTTAATTTATATTTTCTGTTTTGTTTTTAAGAGTAGTAAATTTAATTAGATTAAAACTTGCATGTTATTATATCTTTCCTCGTGGATTCGATCCCTACTTGCCCTTGCTATATTGTTTATTATAAGTTTAAGTAGTGGTTTAATTTGTTGCTGTACGACAAGCTAAACACTCTACCTGCCCCACCTGGTGTTTTCGAGGATCCGAGGCAACATTTTTACCTTTGCTTGGTGCGACCTCGGTCTTGGTAGATTTGGTTCTGGCCTTCTTGGTGGCCGAACGTCTTTCTTGAGTAGCTCATCTCTTAGGTATATTTAGAGTGTAGAGATTGAGAGAGTGAAACGCGAGATTGAATAGACAATAGAGAGAATTTAGAATTTAGAGAGAAAGAGTGAGTACTAGTAAGTGAGTTCTAAGAGAAATGAGAGCGAGAGTGAAATCAATAAGTAGGTAAAGTAGAGAAAAAAAAATGAAGCGGTGCTATTTATAGAGAAAAAGGCTTCCAACCATCTTTCGACCCAAATACCAAGCAACGGTTCTCGGATCGTCTGTGTCGCTCTACGCTGAAATGGCTAGTTTTCTAACGGCTTTCTTTCAATGGCTAGTTTCTGCGACTGTTCGCGTGACATAGAGAAAGAGAAAGAGAGAGAAGAAAGAGTTTTTGAAAACATTCATGAGATTCTCCATTTATCGAGAGATGATCTCAAAATTTTGATGTCCATTTTGCTCATAATTTGAATCTTACTCGAGTAAGAATGTCTAAGTGACTAAGAACACTTAGAACACCAATAACTCATAGGTCGGTTTCACTCTGAGTCAACTTATCCATTTGTTATCTATTCGGGGCATATAACACATAATCATGAAATAATAATTCATGCAATAAATCACATAATCATGCATTAATCATGCCAAGCTCATTCCTAATAAAACAAAACCGATCCTCACTATGAGGCGTAGTGAATATATAAGCTAACTCGAAACTTAGTAGGGATAAATTGAATTTCAATATCACCTTTCGAGAGTGGTCTCTAAGAAAATGATACCTGACCTCAATATCCTTTGTTTTTTAGTGTTGAACTCGATTCTTATACGTGAATAATAATCCAAGATCCTTCAAGTGTTGTTTGATCCGGAGAATTTGAGCACAGCAAGCTCCAGGTGAAATGTACTCAGCCTCGGTAGTTGATAGAGCAATTGAGTTCTACTTCTTTAAGTGCCGGGAGATAAGGAATTGACCAAGAAATTGGCATGCTCCTGATGTGATCTTTCTATCAACCTTATAACTAGCATAGTCGGCATGTGAGTATCCAGGTGAGAGTCGGTTCCGAGTTCTTTGTAAACCATAGGCCGAGATTACGAGTCCCTATAAGATATCCGAATATTCTCTTCACCGCAATGAGATGTGATTTCTTAGGATTAGATTGAAATCTTACATAAAGGCATACACTCGAACATTATATCCGGTCCGAAGGTTTGCTCTTGGAGAGTCTAAGTCACTCGTAGAGGAGGGTGACTAGGGTGATGAGGAAATTTAAACAAACATAGACAATTTTTGCTTTGAAAGAGATAAACAAGCGAGTCCGAGTCTAGATTGAACTTAGAAAAGCAAACACTCATAAATACGTGGAAACCCTAAGGGGGCAGAAAACCACGGACAGTGCTAGGCCAAGCACCAAGTCAAATCCACTATTTTGAATCCTCAAAATACAAATTACGAACTTTATCGGAATTACTCTCTTAGATAATTCCTTACAATGTTATACTCGAAGTTCCCTTATCCGATCAAGTACTTCCTAACTGAGATAACCCTTACAGTCGGGGACAAGCTGAGCTGAGTTAACCCTTACGGCTCAGTCAAGGGACCTTACTCAAAAAGTAAGAGAAGTATGTAACCGATTGCAAGAATTTACAACTCGGAAAATATTAATTACAAGTTGGGAGTTGTTAACGGAAGATTGAGTATGAAAACAATGACTTTTGCTTAATTAATATGTTTTGCAAATGATGTTCAACAATCTTTAAGTCTTGTAAAGTGGCTTTTATTTATAGATGCCTAAGCGAGTGACCATTGTGTCTTGGTTTTGAACAAAAGTCGTTATTGGCCGTTGTGACGGCTATTTTGAGTTACTCGAAAAGATCCGTTGGAATGTGAACGTTGTGCAATGGCTCTTGGCTCGAAAAGATGTTCCAATCAACTGGTGATGTCCGAAAAGCAAGGTGGACGCCACCGTTGAGCCTAGGGTTGGAGTTTTCCAGTTTTGAAACAAACAACTCGACACGGTGTATCGAGCCCTGTTCGAAGTAGATAAAGCTTGTCTACTCGGTGATTGACAGCTAGAAGTCGGCTACTTTTGTATTTCAAAAATGAGTTGACCTCGTTTGAATAACCTACAAAAGTAAACCACTTTGTTTCTCAAAGTAGAAAATACTTTGGTCCAAAATTAGGCATAGATAATAATCAAATTAAGATAATTAAGTGCATAATTATCTTTGGCCTAGAAGAGTGGAATTTTCGAGTCTAATATAAAATATACTCAAATTCCATCGAGTCAATCCTAAAGATGATCAAGTTAAAAGAATAGTGAAGGTTTGTTGTTAGTGAGTCTTAGTCACCCTAGAGGGGGTGAGTAAGATGATGAGGAAATTTTATCAAACGTAGAAACTTTAAGCTTGAAAAGAATGAACAAGATAATCCGAGTCTAGATTGAACTTAGAAAAGTATAACTCGGAGATACATGGAAACCCTCCTGGGGCGGAAAACCACAGCCAATGCTAGTCCAAGCACCAAGTCAAATCCTCTATTTTGAATCCATAAAATATAACGAACCGACTTAACCAGAATTGCTCCCGTAGATAATTCCTTATAGTGTTTTCTAAGACTCGAAGTTCCCTTATCTAATCTAGTACTTTCTAACCGAGATAACCTTTACAACTAGGGACAATTGAGCTGAGTTAACTCTTACGACTCACTCAACGGACCTTACTCGGAAAGTAAGAAAAGAGTATGTGACTGATTATAAGACTTTATAACTCAAAAAAGTATTAAATATAGACGGTTCTTCGAGTCACTCGAAAAGATCCGTTGAGATGTGAATGTTATGCAACGGCTCTTGACTCCTAAAGTTGCTCCAATCAGTTGTTGATGTCCGAAAAGTAAGGTGGAAACCAGCGTTAAGCTTAGCGTTGCGGTTTTCCAGTTTTGAAAATAGACAACCCTAACACGGCGTCTTAGCCTTGTTCGAAGTAGAAAAGCCTTGTCTGGCGGTGATTGACGACTTCAAGTTGGTTATTTTTGTAATTAAAAAATGAGATAACCTCGTTTTAATAACCTACAAAAGTAAATCATTTTGGTTCTCAAAGTATAAAATACTTTGGTCCATGATTAGGCACAGATAATAATTTAATTAAGATAAGTGTATAATTATCTTCGACCTACAAGAGTGGAATTTTCTGAGTCTAATATTCATTATACTCAAATTCCATCAGAATCGATCCTAAGAAAGATCAAGTTATAGGTGAAAAAATCGAGTATAGGTACTTGATCCGGACAAATAATTCTCAAACATATAAATTGACCTAGAGATAGGAATTAACACTATAATTCACTTTGCTCCGAAATACAAAGTCAGAACTTAGATAAAGAGTGTTAGAGAGATTATTTGAACACTATAATTCACTAGCACGGTCCGTGGTTTTACGCCCGAGGAGGGTTTCCACGTAATTTATGTGTCTTCACTTTCTGAGTTCATTCTAAACTCGGATCTGTCTTAATGCTTTAGTTCAATCTGCATCTTCATTACGAGTTCATACTTTTCGACCCTATTGTACACTCAAAATCTGCTTCTTTCTGTCCTTTGATCAAAAGAGTTATATTTTTCAAAAAATCTTTCACCACCCTATTCACCCCCTCTAGGGTGACTTAGCCTCTCCTTGAGCAAACCTTCAAGTCATCTAGTGGCTCATCCTCTTGTAAGACAACGAAGGTGGGCGCTTCTTTAGGCTTGACTGCTATGGACTGTCTAACGTCCGCGAGGTCTTTTGACCCACTCGGATCGCTATCTTAGTTGATCGGTTCGGGTTGAGGAACTACAGCACCTGGTCCTTCGGCTTCTTCCTTCTTCTCTTCTTCTTCCTTCTTCTCCTCTTCTTCCTCTTCCTCCTCGCTCTTCCTCCTCCTCGAAATAGGCTGCCTGAGACGCAGCTTCCTCTTCTTCTTCCGCCTCTCCGGAGGAGACTTGGTAGGGCTCAAGGACTCCTCGAAGTATCTCGGCTTTTGGGTCTCGAGCGGCCTTGAGTCCGCCTTTTGCGGAAGAGCTCGAGTTGCTCCTGTTGCTCCTTGACCAGGCTCTTCATTTCGAGAAGCATATCCTGTTGCTCTCGAATTTGAGATTAGACCGATCTTCCGGTTTATGGTAATGGTCCGAAGGACGATTTTGAAGGAGCGAAGGGTGTCCCAAATTTCTGCAGACACGAGAGGAGAGCTTGTCTATCGGGATCGTAGACAAGGCGGCAGTGGCTTGGGCGGGAGGACCTCAGGTGGAAGCAACACCGGGTGGAGGACGGAGAGATAGGTGAGTCTAAGTGTGAGGAGGAGGTGAAGGTGGCCTCGGTTCGACCCATGGACCCGGACACCGGACTTGGTTTCCTGGTACCCGTATCCAAGAAGTTCCTTTCTGCCAACAACAATGGAAGCCTCATACACTTGCATTTGGAGTGCGAGAGGAGGGGAACCTTAAACGAGGTTGAAAACTAAGGTTAAAAGGGCTCTGAAGGAAAGAGGAGAGGTTTTCTTTGATTGAGCTAGCACAGCGGCCATCCGCTCGATGATAATTGGGAAGAGGTCTACATTGTAGCCTTCAAGGATATCGAACAAAGCTTTGAGAATCTATGAGTTAGGATTCTCTTTTCTTGAATGATGAGAGAAGAAAGTTCTCATCGAAGGAAACATAGAAATCTAGCCTTAGTCTTCACTCGTGTCACTAAGAAATTCTTTTGTGACTCGGGGACTTCCATGGCGTATTTTTCAAAGAACTCATACACAATCTCATTGCAAGGGATGGGATTGTAGTTGAGGAAAATAGACGAAACTTTGGAAAGACGATGGAGGAGGGAAAGATTTATGCGCACAACAGTTTCGCGAACTCTTGAGGCGATGACACCCTCGGAGCAGGAAAGATTATAGTAGAACTTAGCAACGAGTTACGGGTAAATAAATTCATCGAAGCAAAGGAAGTTGTAGACTCCAGTGGTTTTGATGTGATTCAACCACGAGAAGGATGTGGTTGGGAAGAACTTGTCATCCAACGTGAGGGGTTAGGTGACGAAGATTTTGGAGGGGTTAGAAGGACCTTCTTGAGCTTGCTTGGTTCTAGGTTTCTTGGTTGCAGACCCTAGAAAGTCTTGGGCTAAACCTCTTTTAGGGATGGCTGAATTTTGATGTGAAAAAGAGTGAACTTGAAGAAACAAGAGAGAGAGAGAGAGAGTAAGAGAGTATCGAGAGCTTTGTGTGTAAGAGTGAGTGAGCGAGAGATTAGGTTAGTAGAGAGTAAAGTAGCGAAATAAAGGAAAAGGGATGCTATTTATAGCGAAAGGAATGTCCTTCGAGTATTCCTTCGATCTAAACTTCCAACGCTTGCCTCGGACGGGTGTGACGTTTCTGTCTCCAACGGTTAGAATTCTAGTGTCTTTCTCCTAACGGCTAGTTCACTTATCGATGCGCGAGGTAAAGAGATAGAAAAAGAGAAATTTTAAAAGAAATTTCTGAAATTCTCCACTTATCTAAAGATGATTTCGAAGTTTGATGTCCATTTTTCTCAAAAGCCGAGTCGACTCGATTTGGTTTCTAAGTGACTCGAAAACGCAACCACATAATAACTCCTAGCTCGGTTTCGGTGAGTCAACCGAACCAATTGTTATTAAGACAAAGAAAGAAAACATATAACACATAATCATGCAAGACAATTTCACTTAGAAAATCACATAATCATGCATTAATCATTCCAAGTTAATTCCTAATAAAACAAAGCTGATCCTCACTAAGTGGCTTAGTGAAAATATAAGCTAACTGAAATTTCGTAGCAATGAATTCAAGTTCAATATGACCTTTCTCATAATGGTCTCTCGAGAAAATGATACCTGACCTTAATATGCTTTATCTTTGAGTGCTACACTTGGATTCTTAGTGATGTTGATTGCACTCGATTATCACACTTGATTGGAATTGATTTGAATGAATGTCCAAGATCTTTCATGTGTTGCTTGATCCATAAAATCTTAGCACAGACATGCTCCAGACTGCAATGTACTCACCTTCAGCAGTTGATAGAGCAACCGAGTTCTGCTTCTTTGAGTGCCAATATATAAGGGATTGACCCGAAATTGGCATGCTCCTGATGTCCTCGTTATATCAACTTTGTATCCAAGCATAGTCGGCATCTAAGTATCCGATCGGGGTTAATTCGAGTCTCTTGAGAACCATAAACTCTAAATTCCGAGTCCCTGCAAGATATCTAAAGATTCACTTCATCGCAGTGAGATGTGATTCTTTTGGATTAGCTTGGAATATTGCACACAAACATACACTAAACATAATGTATAGCCTACTGGATGTGAAATATAGCAGAGATCCAATCATACCTCGATAAAGTTTTTAATCTACTACTTTACGTTTTTCGTGCGAGTCCGAGTTTCATGCTCGCTACTCATTAGTGTTGCTGCATGTTTTACATCTTGAAGCTTGTACTTTTTCATCAATTCCTTGGTATACTTAGATTAACGGACGTAGATGCCATCTTTATCTTGTCCGATTTGTAGACCAAGAAAGAAATTGAGCTCTCCCATCATGCTCATTTGGAATTCTGTCTCATCAACTCAAGAAAATCTCAACAGAGATTTTCATTATTAACTCCAAAATTTATATCATCAACATAAATCGAGCAATAAGAAAGTCTTTCCCCTTGGTTTTGATGATAAGAGTTTAGTCAATCTGACCTCTTTTGAAATTATTTTCAACCAAGAAACTGCTCGATCTTTCATACCAAGCTTTGGGAGCGTGTTTAAGACCATAAAGAGCCTTTTGCAACTTGAAAACATGATTTGGAAATTCTGATTTTTCAAATCCAGGGGGTTGCTCAAGATAAACTTCCTCCTGAATGAAACCATTCGAAAGGCACATTTGACATCCATTTGGTACAATTTAATATTCATGTTTGATGCAAATGCCAAGAGGATTCTAATTGCTTCTATCCTAGCAACTGGTGCAAAGGTTTCCCCACAATTAATCTTTTCTTCTTGATTATAACCTTAAGCCACAAGTTTAGCCTTATTTCGACTACCAACCCATCCTCATCCAATTTATTCTTGAAAACCCATTTGGTTCCTATAACTGGGTGGTCAGAAGGTCCTTTGATCAAAGTCCAAACTTGGTTTCTCTCAAATTGATTAAGTTCCTCTTGCATGGCCTCTACCCATTCAGGTTCATTTAAGGCCTCTAGTGCATTTCTCGGTTACGTTAATGATATGAATGCAATGAATGCACATAGATTTTACAAAGAAGAACGAGTTCTTACCCCATTGTTGATGTCGGACAAAATATTCTCAAGTGGGTGGCTGGAAGCATATTTGAATGCTCTACCTATTCTCTGGTTTACCAGGTTTGTTGGTTGTATTGGCTAATCTTCGGTGGTCCGATCCGGCTGAGTTTGCTCATCCGCTTGACCTTCAATATTTCGAGCTGGCTCCTGAGCTGGTTTAGTCTAAGTCAGGATGTTCCGAGTTGCCTCATTATGAGCTCCTTTCTTTTGATTCATGTCCGAGCTCGGCTTCGGTAAGATCATCTACATCTCGGCTAAGTTTTAGATATGAGAATGTTGGATCACTTGGTTTTCCCTAATCAATCTCATCAAACACAACGTGGATGCTTTCTTCCACTTTGTTAGTTCTTTTATTGAAAACATGATATGCTTTACTATGAGATGAATAACTCGGAAAGATATCTTCATCTGACCGAGCATTAAACTTGGTCAAGTGATCATTACCAGTATTGTGAACATATCACTTACAACCGAAGGGTTTGAAGTATGAAATGATGGGTTTCTTTCCCTTGTAGAGCTCATATGGAGTTTTCTTCATGATGGGTCTAATGAGGCATCTATTCGAGTGTGTAGTTTGTTGTGTTAACTACCTAAGCCCGGACATAGTAAGGTAGATCGTGTTCAATCATCATCGTCCTTCCTTTTTCTTCAAGAGTTCAGTTCTTTCTCTCCTATACCCCATTCTATTGAGGGCTTACGGGTCCTAAGAAGTCGTGAGAAATACCATTCTTATCGCGAGAACTTTACAAATTCCGAGTAATCGAACTCCCTGCCATGGTCGGTTTGAAGATGAAGGTGAGCAGAGCCCCAAAAAGAAGAGGGGTGGATTTCTTTGTCCGAGCTGGCATATAGGCCATCTCGCTCAATGATTGCTAGGAAGAGGTCTACTTCGTAGCCCTCAAGAATGTCAAAAAGAGCCTTGAGAATCATGGAATTCAGATTCTCTTTGCTTGGAATGCTTGAGAGAAAAAGGATATTAGAGGGGTTGGAAGGACCGTCTTGGCTTTTGGTTCGGGGCTTCTTGGTTGCGGAACCAAGACCGGTGTGATTGTTCTTCTCCAACGGTTAGAATTCTAGTGTTTGTCTTCTAACGGCTAGTTCTCTTATTGATACGCGCAAGAGAAAAAGAGAAAAGGGAAATTTTCAAAAGACATATCCGAAATTCTCCACTAATCTAGAGATGATTTCGAAGTTTGATGTCCATTTTCTCAAAAGCTGAATCGACTCGAGTAAAGTTTCTAAGTCACCGAGAAACTACAAGCAAGCAATAATTCATAGCTCGGTATCACCGGGTCAATTGAAGTAATTGTTATTAAAGCACACAAAAGAAACCTTTAACACATAATCGAGGCAAAGCAAAATTCACTTAGAAAAGCACATAATCATGCATTTAGCATACCAAGTTCATTCCTAATAAAGCAAAACTGATCCTCACGAAGTGGCTTAGTAAAGATATCAGCTAGTTGATGTTTGGTAGGAATGAATTCAAGTTCAATATCACCTTTCTCATAATGATCTCTTAGAAAATGATACCCGACCTCAATATGCTTTGTCTTTGAGTGCTTGAACTGGATTCTTAGTGATGTTGATTGCACTTTGATTGTCACACTTGATTGGAATTGATTTCAATGAAAGTCCAAGATCTCTCAAGTGTTGCTTGATCCATAGAATCCGAGCATAGCATGCTCCAGCTGCAATGTACTCGGTTTCAACAATTGATAGAGCTACTGAGTTTTACTTCTTTGAGTGCCAAGATATGAGGGATGACCCAGAAATTGGCAGGCTCCTGAGGTGCTCTTTCTATCAACCTTGTATCTAACGTAATCAGCATCCGAGTATCCAGGTGAGAGTCGGTTATGAGTCTCTTGAGTACCATAGACCTAGATTCCGAGTTCTTGCAAGATATCTAAAGATTCTCTTCACCACAGTGAGATGTGATTCTTTTGTATTAGCTTGAAATCTTGCACACAAACATACACTAAACATTATGTCCGGTATACTTGGAAGTAAGATACGGTAGAGATTCAATCATACCTCGATAAAGTTTCGATCTACTTGCTTTACCTTTTTCATCCGAGTCCAGTTTTATATTACTACTCATTGTGGTTGCTGCATGTTTTGCATCTTGAAGCTTGTACTTTTTCAGCAACTCCTTGGTATGAAGGTTTGCTCTAGGAGAGTATAAATCACCCTAGAGGGGGTGAATAGGGTGATGTGGAAACTTGCTTGAAAATTAAAGCAAATAAGGATCTGTTGTGAGTGACCTGCAAGCATACACTCGGAAAAGCATAAACTCGGAATTCGAGTAGCAGTGAAGAAATAGATTAAACGAATTCAAAGCTGTCCGAATCTAGAATGTACTCGGAAAAGTAATAACTCGGAAAGTACGTGGAAACCCTCCTGGGGCAGAAAACCACGGACCGTGCTAATCCAAGCACGAAGTCAAATCCACTATTTTGAGTCCACAAAATATAGTAGATCGACTTAACCTCGAGTTGCTCCCATCGACAACTCCTTACAAGGTTTTCCTAGAATCGAAATTACCTTATCCGATCTAGTACTTCCTAACCGAGATCACCCTTATAGTTAAGGACAACTAAGCTGAGTTAACCCTTACAGCTCGGTCAAGGGACTTTAGAGAGTAAGAAAGAAAGTGTTTGTAATCGAGCACAAGACCTTACACTCGAAAGTTATGAAATACGAAATTGGAGTTGTAAGTAGAAAATTGAGAATGGATACAATGACTTTTTATCAAGTATGTGTATTAACAATAGATTCGGCAATTGTTCAAGTCTTGAAAGTTGGCTTCTACATATAGATGACCAAGCGGCTTAGCCTTTGTGTCCATCTTCTCACTTGGAGGTCCTTTGTGACCGTTGTAAAGGATTTTCTACGTCACTTAGAAAATATCCGTTGAGATATGAACGTTGAGCAACGGTTGTTGACTCCTTTGGAAGTCCCAAAACCACTTGGTGGTGTCTTAAAAAATAAGGTGGAAACCACCGTTGAGCTTGGTGTTGCAGATTTCCAGTTTGGAAACAAACAATCCTGACACGAGTGTGCGGGGCTAGGTTAGAGGTGGAAAAAGCCTTGTCTGCTTGGTGATTTGAAGTTTTGAAGTCGGTTACTTTTGTGATTCAAATTTACGATAGCCTCGTTTGAATAACCTACAAAAGTAAATCAATTTGGTTCTCAAAGTATAAAATACTTTGGTCCAAGATTAGGCACATATAATAATATAATTAAAATAATTAAGTGACTAATTATCGAGTCGGAAAAGAAATGGAATTTTATGAGTTTAATATCCATGAAACTCAAATTCCATCTTAGTCGAGTCTAGAGGACAATCAAGTCGAGATAAAGAATATCAGAGTAAACAGACTTAATCTAGACTAAACACAATTCAAACTAAATAGGCTGACTTGGAACAATGTAATTCTCGAACCATGAAGTCGGACTCGAGTTTAAGCGCGGAAAAGATAGTGTTTGAATATGCGATATATCCGAGTGTTGGGTGACTCGGAGCCGAGTGTGAAGAGGCATGTAGAAGTATGCTTTACGAGTCGATCGAGTCGGCGAAAGTAGCATAATAGATTCTATAACACTCGGAGGAAATGTTATATCACTCGGAAAAGTTTATAAGATACATAGAATGACTTGAAATCAAAACCCTATGAGAGAAGAGTTCTTATACTTGATTCCTGCATAGAACTCGAAACGTGTAAGTATAAAGTGTGAGTCTTCAATCTCCCCTTTTTGATGAAAGGCATTCCATACTTAGACAAAAACGTTGTTAGTGATATAAGCCTCATTTTGTAAACTTGCTCGAGAAAATAACTTAAGATTGCATAGCTATCGGAGCAAGAAAAGAAATAAATCCGAGATAGACAATAATTGTTAATGAAATGCATCGATTTTAATGACGATGCTAAGCAAGAAAACATATTTGATGGAAACTCAAAAATACTTGCATTAATCATCGAACTTAGAAAATTGTAACGAAATGCATTAATTCATAGAATTTAAAGACAATATTTATAGCGGGTGAGAGAGGCTCCCCTAAACAAGACAACAAATTTTTTCTATCTATTCTCCCCTTGCTTTTCAGCAAAAAAAATGGGAAGAATACAACAAGAGAAGTACATATTTGATGTCTGGACAAAAGAGAAAAAATATAAAACACCGTAAACAAAAGACTAAGAAATTAAGGAGGGGATGGGTTAGTCCGAGTGGAGGAGGAAGGACGAGTGGTGCACCGACGCCGATAAGATCTTGGCGATGTGCTTGAGCGCGACGGAGGAAGTACAGAGATCTTTGTCATCGGCTCGGTTCGAGTGGCCGACCCGGAACTAGTTCATCCAGAGGCTCGTCCTCTTGGAACCGAACAACCTGGAGGGCTGTGCTAAGGTTGACTCGCTGTCGACTCGTTCTTGATCGGCAAGTTCTTCGATCCACTCGAGGCTGCTGTCCGAGCTTATCACTTCTCGTAGCGCTTTAGGAGCACTCGGACCCTCGGTTATTGCTCCTTATCCTTCTTGGTCTCCTTGGCCTTCGGCTCACCATGCTCGGAAAGAGCCGCATCGGCCGCGAGCTCTTACGCTTCTTCTTCATCTTCTCCTCGTTTCGAGGAGGACTTGGCGAGACTCGAGGATTCCTCGGAGGTGTCCGAGTCTCCTTGATCTCGAGCTGCCTTGGAGCGTATTTCTGAAGAAGCTCGATCGGCTCCCTGTGCTCCTTCACTAGAGCCTTCATCTCGAGGAGCACGTCCTGTTGCTCTCGGAGTTGACATTGGGCGGTTTTCGGTTGATGGTCATAGGCTGGAAGATAGTCTTGAATGACCGGAGGAGGTCCTTGAGTTTCAAGGCCACAGAGGAAATTTTGTCCATGAAAGGAATGGACAAAATAGAAGAAAGAGTTTTAGAAGCACCTAAGGTGGACGCACCACCAGGTGGAGCATGAAGAGAAAGAGGGGTGTCTTTCCGAGTCCGAGGTGGCAAAGGTGGCCTCGGCTACGAGCTAAGAACCCGGACACCAGGTTGGGTTTCCTGGTATCCATACCCCGAAGTTCCTTTTTGCCAACTACAATGGTAGCCTCGAAACTACGGTCGGATCTTAGGGAAGAGGAACTTTGAAATGTTTGAAGATGAGAGTGAGAAGAGCACCGAAAGGAAAATAGGTGTTCTTCTTGGTCCGAGTTTGAGCTAGCACAGCTGCCATTTGCTCAATAATAGCAGGAAAGAGGTCTACTTCGTAGCCCTCTAGAATATCAAAGAGCGCTTTGAGGTGCTTGGAGTTGGGGTTCTCCTTGCTAGAGTGTTGTTAGAAGAAAGTTCTCATCAGCAGAAAGACGGAAGACGAGCTTCGACTTTAGGCGAGTCACGAAAAATTTTTGCGTGACCCCGAGAACTCTTTTGCGTACTTTTCAAAAAGTCATCGGCGACCTCATTGAAAGGAATTGGATTGTTGTTTAAGAAAAGAGAGGAAACTTTAAACGAGACGATGGGGAGGGAAGTATTGATTCGAACGAGTTATGTTTTGAACTCTGGAGGTGAGAATACCTTCGTAGCTGGAAAGATGAGTGTAAAACTCGAAACGAGTTTAGGATAGATGAACTCGCTGAAGTAAAGAAAGTTATACACCCCGGTCGATTGTATATGACGCAACCACGAAAATTTTATGGTTGGGAAGAATTTATCATCCAGCGCAAGGTGCTTTGGGTGACAAGGGGTTTAGAATGAAGGTTTGCTCGAGGAGAGTCCGAGTCACCCTAGAGGGGGTGAATAGGGTGAGGAAGAGATCTTGTGGAAATTCAAACTCTTTTGCCGGATAAAATACGGAATGCGGTTCTAAGTCAAAATAGAGTCGAAAAGTAGACTCGGAAAGACCGAATAGATAGAAATGGCACGAAAAGTAAATGCTTTAAGACGAGTCCGAGTCTAGAATGAACTCGGAAAGTAAACACTTAGAGATTACGTGGAAACCCTCCTGGGGCAGAAAACCACGGACCGTGTCAATCCGGACACGAAATCAAATCCACTATTTTGAGTCCACAAAATACCGTGAACCGACCGAACCTGAGTTGCTCCCTTAGACAACTCTTTACAAGTTTTCCAAGACTCGAAACTCCCTTATCCGATCTAATACTTCCTAGCTGAGATAACCCTTACAGCTAGGGACAACTTAAGCCGAGTTCACCCTTACAGCTTAGTCAAGGGACCTTACAAAGAAAGTAAGAAAGAGTTTGTAATTGAGTACAAGACCTTACAATTCGAAGGTAATGAATTACGTAATAGGAGTTGTAAGTAGAAGATTGAGAATGAATACAAAGACTGTGCACAAGTACGTATATTAACAATAAGTTCGGCAATCTTCAAGTCTTGTGAAGTGGCTTCTATTTATAGATGACCGGGCAGGGTAGCCGTTATCTTCATCTGCCGACCGAGAGTCCTCTCGTGACCGTTGATAGAAGCTTTTTAAGTAACTCAAAAAGTATCCGTTGTAATGTGAACGTTGGACAATGGTTTAACTCTCTTGGAAGTCCCAAAACTACTAGCGGTGTCTTGAGAGATAAGGTAGAAACCACCGTTAAGCTTGGTGTCTCGGTTTTCCATTTTTGAAACAGACATGCTCCGACACTATCTTCCGGGACTGGAGCGAGAGAAGGTGAAAAGCCATGTCTGCCTGGTGATTTGACGTTTTGAAGCCGGTTACTTTTGTGATTTGAAAAGTGTATACTCGTTTGAATAACCTACAAAAGTAAAGCAATTTTGGTTCTCAAAGTATGAAATACTTTGGTCCAAGATTAGACACGAGATAATAAAATAATTATGATAATTAATCAACTAATTATCCGAGTTAGAAGAGAAGTGGAATATTTTGAGTCTAATAACTATATAACTCAAAATTCCATCCGACTTAGTCTAAGCGATAGATCAAGATAAGTAAAGAATATCGAGTGAGATAACTTGATATAGACTAAGTATGAAACAAACTAGAGGTACCGACTCTAATGAAATAGAGCTTATAATCGAAGCCGATTCTTAGTGAGAGAAGGTGAAACACTAGTCCACTCAATCTGCGATAAATCTGAGTGATGCTTGGACTCGGAACAAAGAATCGGCTTTACGAGTCGCTTAAAGAAGCGCAATAAACACATGAAGTGCAAGTCTGTAGTACTTAGAGAAGATACCATTTCATTCAGAAAAGTTTCTAAAACACGGAGAATGCCTTGGAATCAAAACTCTATAAATACGAGATGGTTATTCCCGATTCATGTAATGTAACTCGAAATGCGTTGAGCGAGTGTTCGACTCTTCAATCTCCCCTTTTTGATGAAAGGCATTCCATGCTTAGACGAAACTTTGTTAGTGAAAAGGATCCGACTACGAATAGTTGCTCATAAAAGAAATTAAGTAAATATACTTAGTGTATCGGAGCATAACAAAAACAGTCGGAGCATAAAGCAAAAATATGCTAAATAAGGAAATAATGTTAACTCGTAAAGATTGTGAACACGAAGTTATAGAAGAGAAAGCATTACTTCATTGAACTTAACAAAATTACATAGATCGAGAGGGAAAGCTCCCCTAAACTAGACAACAAGTTTTCTAACTCTATTTCTCCCCTTTGCCTTTCAACAAAAACAACGGAAAAAAATACAAGGAAGATGTCTGGACAAAACAAAGGAGAGAAAATCTTTCGAAAGAGGAAGAATCGCGAGACTTTGGAATCCGAAGCTCTCCACCGATCTAGAGATAGCTTCAGAAAATTTGAAGTCCAAGTTTCTCTACGTCCGAGTTTGACTCGAGATAGGTTTCGAGTGACTTAGAAACACAAAATAACTATTAACCCAAGTATCACCGAATCAACTAAGCTAATGGTTATTAAAGGGAAAACACATAACACGAATTATGCAATGAATAAGAATAGCACATAATTAAGCATTTAACATACCAAGCTCATTCCGAATAAAGCAAAACTGATCTTCACTAAGAGGCTTAGTAAAAATATCAACTAATTGAAGATTAGTAGGAATGAACTCAAGTTTAATATCACCTTTTTCCGAGTGATCACGTAAGAAGTGATATCTCGACCTCGATATGCTTTGTTTTTGAGTGCTTGGACAGGATTCTTGGTGATGCTGATTGCGCTTTGGTTGTCACACTTGATTGGAATTGAGTTGAGGAATAGTCCAAGATCCTTCAAGTGTTGCTTAATCCATAGAATCCGAGCCTAACAAGCTCCGACTGCAATATATTCAGCTTCAGCAGTTGATAGAGCTACCGAGTTCGCTTCTTTGAGTGCCAAGATATTAGGGATTGACCCTGAAATTGGCAAGCTCCGGATGTGCTCTTTCGATCAACTTTGTATCCTGCGTAGTCCGCGTCTCGAGTATCCAAGTAAGAGTCGGTTCCGAGTCTCCGGAATACCATAGACCTAAATTCCGAGTGCTTGCAAGATATCTCGAATATTCTTTTCACCGCAGTGAGATGTGATTCTTTTGGGTTAGCTTGAAATCTTACGCATAGGCAAACACTCGAACATTATATCTCGCCTCGCTGGAAGTAAGATATAGCAAAGATCCAATCATACCTCGATAAAGTTTCCGATCTATTGCTTTACCTTTCTCGTCCGAGTCAAGCTTTATACTACTCCTCATGGGAGTAGCTGCATGTTTTGCATCTTGGAGTTTGTATTTCTTCAGTAGTTCCTTGGTGTACTTTGATTGATGGACATAGATTCCATCTTTATCTTGTTTGATTTGTAACCCAAGGAAGAAGTTGAGTTCTCCCATCATACTCATTTGGAACTCTTGACTCATCAATCTGGAAAATTCTCGGCACGTAAATTCTTTAGTAGTACCGAAGATAATATCATCAACATAGATTTGAACAATAAGGAAATCTTTCCCCTTAGTTTTTATGAAGAGAGTCTTGTCGATCCGACCTCTTTTAAAATCATTTAGAACCAAGAAGCTACTCGAGTCTTTCATACCGGGCTCGAGGTGCTTGTTTAAGACCATAGAAAGCCTTTTGAAGTTTGAAAACATGATTTGGAAATTCTTAGTTTTCAAAACCAGGAGGCTGTTCGACATAGACTTCTTCTTCAATAAAACCATTGAGAAATGCACACTTAACATCCATTTGATATAATTTAATATGCATGCTGGATGCAAATGCCAACAGATATTCGATAGCTTCAATTCGGCTACGAGTGCAAAGGTTTCCCCACAATCAATTCCTTGTTCTTGATTGTAACCTTGAGCCACAAGTCTAGCCTTATTTCCGACTACCACTCCACCCTCATCCAGTTTGTTCTTGAAAACCCATTTGGTTCCTATAACTCGGCTGGTCGAAGGTCGGTTGGTCGAGTCCGGACTTGGTTTCTCTCGAATTGATTGAGTTCCTCTTGCATGGCCTCTACCCATTCAGGTTCATTAAGGGCCTCTAGTGCATTTTTGGGTTCGTTTAATGAAATGAATGCAGTGAATGCACATAGATTATGTAGAGAGGAACGAGTTCTTACCCCACTCGTTGATATTCAAAATTATGTTTTCTTGGGGATGACTCGGAAGTAAATTTTAATGCTTTACCAGCTTCTCGATTCGGAGATTTGTGGGCTGAGCCGCTTGATCTTCGAAGCCTATTCCGAGTGACCCTCTTCATTAAGTTGTTCGTTCCGAGCGAGCTCTTGAGTTGTCTCATTCCGAGTTTCCTCGTTCCGAGTGACTTCATTCCGAGCGAGGTTGAGTTTGAGTCTTTGTAGGCTCGGCTTCGTCATCATCTATATTGGGCTTCGGTTCCGAGTATGACGACTCACTTGGCTTCTCCTGTTCAAGCTCATCAAACACTACGTGGATGCTTTCTTCCACTTTGTTAGTTCGCTTATTGAAAATGCGATAAGCTTTTATGTGAAAGGACTAACCTAGAAAAATACCTTCGTCTAACCGAGCATCAAACTTGGTCGAGTGATCCTTAACGTTGTTGTGAACGAAGCATTTACATCTGAATGGTCCGAAATAGGAAATATTTGGCTTCTTCCCTTTGTAGAGCTCATAAGGTGGTTTCTTCGGAATGGGTCCGATGAGGCATCTATTCAGGGTGTAGTTGGCTATGTTGATCGCCTCTGCCTAGAAATAGTAAGGCAAGTTGTGCTCAATCATCATCGTCCTTGCTATTTCTTCAAGGGTTCTGTTCTTTCTCTCTACTACTCCATTCCGTTGAGGACTTCGGGTGCTGAGACGTTGTGAGAGATTCCATTTTTGTCACAAAACTCGAGAATTCCGAGTAGTCGAATTCCCTTCCATGGTCGGTTTCAATCCTCCGGATCCGAGTCCGAGACTCAACTTGAATTTTTCTGCAGAGCTTGCTGAACTCCTTGAAAGCTTCATTCTTGTCCTTAAGAAAACGTACCTGAGTAAATCGTGAATAATCATCAATAATAACAAATATGTAGGATTTACCTCCGAGGCTCTTCACAGGGATTTTACCACATAAGTCCATATGCAGTAACTCAAGAACTTTGGATGTGGAAACTGTCTTCGGAGATTTGAATGAAGATCCGACTTGTTTCCCTTTGATGGATGCTTCACAAACTTTATTTTTCTCAAAAACACGGTTAGGTAGACCCCTAACTGGACTATGAGATGCCAATTTTTTGATTGTATGCATGCTAATATGTCCTAATCTACGATGCCAAGTCCATGAATCATCATGGAGAGATGCTTTTAAACAAGATAAATTCTGACTTGGGTCGGAAAGAGGAATGATGTAAGTATTACCGGATCTCTTACCCGAAAGCTTGATCTCTTTGGTAGTAACATCGAAATGTAGCAGTTGGTCCGAGTGAATCTTACCTCTTCACCTTTATCGTACAATTGGGAGATGCTTCGAGTAGATTAAATTTTAATCCTTTGACAAGGTAGACTGGAGTGACCAGATTTCTTCCTTTTCTAATCTTGCCAATCCCCACTATCTTGCCTTTGCTATCATCTCCAAATGTGACCTTTCCTCCTTCATGTCTTTCCAACTCGTAAAAGAGTCCCGCATCTCCCGACATGTGGCGTGAACATCCACCGTCATGGTACCGAGTGTCCTTTTGATCTTTTCGAGTGACCTGCAAAATAGAGAGAATCTAACCCTTCTCACTTCCTCTAACGAACCCAAGTAACATTCCTTACTCGTAGTCCTTTTCGAGGAAGAAGGTGTTTTGGAACCCAGATTTGAATGACTTTGGGTTTTGTCCGATTCCGAGTCCGTATCTCTTTCTTTTTGAAACCTTTTCCTTTTGAAATAGGAGAGAATGGTTTCTTTTTGTAAATAGTTTTGGGCTTAGTCCTCCCTTCATTTCCGTGAATGGGACCATGCTCAGCTTTCCTAAACTTCACGGTTCGGAATCATTTTTAAATAGATCCGAGCAGAATTGGATTCCTCTTCTTTGTTCAAACCAAGACCTTCTTTTTGAAAGGAGACACATTATGATCCTAAGAGCATGTTAAGGTTTTTCCGACCTTGAGTAAATTTTAAAATCAGATCTTGAGACTCGGTGAGCTTCGTTTTAGTTGCTCATTTTTTTCCTCGGTAACTTAGACTCGGTCTCATTAGTTCGAGCACTAGTCTCGAGTTCTCCGAGTGTCGGTCTCAGCTTTTTCAATTCGTTTTTCAAAGAAGTGCTCTCGAAGAAATTGACTCAAGTTGTTCTTTGAAATGGGAAGAGTCGAATTGGACTTTTCTTCCCAAGTAAAAATGTATTTAGCTAAATCAACTTTGGAAAATTTGAGGAAATAGTCAATTACCTCTTGAGGATTAGTTTCCTCATTGTTCGAGTCCGAGTCCGACTCTCTTTCAGCTTCCGAGTCAGACATTGCCATTAAACACTTCGAGTCGTTTGAGTCCTCGTCATCTTGTGATAAGTCCTCATTGCTCCATGTTGCAATCATGGCCTTCTTCTTCTTTCTATCCCTTTTTCTCTTCGGATAATCCTTGACTATGTGGTCTTTCTCTGCCACACTCGAAACACCCGTAATTCTTAAATAAAGATAACTTTGAGGGAGAAGAATACTTACCTTTTCTCGTCTCTTTTATCTTTCTTGTAGAATTCTTCCTTTAGCCTTTTGTCCCATCTTTTATGCTTCATTATTCTCTTGAAGCCTCTTGCAATGAGTACCATGGGATCGTCTTCGAGTCGGATGAG
This sequence comes from Talinum fruticosum, assembly GCA_021018815.1. NCBI lineage: Eukaryota > Viridiplantae > Streptophyta > Magnoliopsida > Caryophyllales > Talinaceae > Talinum > Talinum fruticosum. The sequence continues at coordinate 14,485,593 of JAITYX010000003.1, read as the reverse complement.
CTCGGATTTGCTTCTTTAGATTCCGAGGCTTTCAGTGCTATGTTCTTTTTGGAACCGCCCTTAGCATCCTCTTCTTCTAGATGGATTTCGTGTGTTAGAAGATTTCCGATGAGCTCGTCTCGGCTTTAAGAGTGAGAGGTTCCGAGCCTCCTCTATGGCAGTCACCTTCGGACCCCATCTTCTTTTGGGCGGACTTCGAGTATCTTTCCGCACATTTCCTCGCGTGTGATTTTCTTACCTAAAGACTTGAGATTGTTGGTAATCTCAATGAACCGGATGAACATCCGAGTGATATTTTCTTCCGACTCCATCTTGAATAGCTCGTATTTGTGAAGATATTGACTAATCTTCGCTTGTCCGACCTGGCTTGTGCCTTCATAAGTGTTGACCGAGTGTATCCCACACTTCTTTTGTTGTGTCACAGCCGGACACATGATTGTATTCCTCCGAGCTGATGGCACACATCAAAATGTTCATTGCCTTGAAGTTCTTCCTAAAATTCTCTCCTTCGCTTGGAGTGAATTCAGCCTTTGTCTTGGGAATGATTCTGAATTCCTCTGTCTTCATTGGAATGTGGTTTCCTTGTCGTATGATTTCCCATACATCTTCATCATGATCCATGAGGAAGTATTGCATAAGCTTCTTCCAAGTGCCCAAAGTTTGATCCTTTGAATTTTGGTGGCCTGTTGGAAGATCTTCCTTCATCGAACTCTCCGGTGTTCCGAGCCATTTGATCTTTAGACCTTTGGATGGTTAGATCCTTTCTAAAAGGCTAGGCTCGATACCAATTGAAGGTTAGCTCGAGGAGAGTCCGAGTAACCCTAGAGGGGGTGAATAGGGTGAGGAAGAAATCTTGTGGAAATTCAAACTCTTTTGCCAGGTAAAATACGGAATGCGGTTCCGAGTCAAAACAGAGTAAAAAAGTAGAGACTCGGAAAGACCGAAGAGATAGAAATGGTAAGAAAAGCAAATGCTTTAAGACAGTCCGAGTCTAGAATGAACTCGGAAAGTAAACACTTAGAGATTACGTGGAAACCCTCTTGGGGCGAGAAAACCACGGACCGTGTCAATCCGGACACGAAGTCAAATCCACTATTTTGAGTTGCTCCCTTAGACAACTCTTTACAAGTTTTCCTAGACTAAGAAATTCCCTTATCCGATTTAGTACTTCCTAGCTGAGATAACCCTTACAGCTAGGGACAACTTAAGTTGAGTTCACCCTTACAACTTAGTCAAGGGACCTTACAAAGAAAGTAAGAAAGAGTTTGTAATCGAGTACAAGACCTTACAACTCGGAAGGTAATGAATTACGGAATAGGAGTTGTAAGTAGAAGATTGAGAATGAATACAAAGACTGTGCACAAGTACGTATATTAACAATAAGTTCGGCAATCTTCAAGTCTTGTGAAGTGGCTTCCATTTATAGATGACCAGGCAGGGTAGCCATTATCTTCATCTGCCGACCGAGAGTCCTCTCGTGACCGTTGATAGAAGCTTTTAAGTAACTCAAAAGTATCCGTTCTAATGTGAACGTTGGACAATTGTTTAACTCTCATGGAAGTCCCAAAACTACTAGCGGTGTCTTGAGAGATAAGGTAGAAACCACCGTTAAGCTTGGTGTCTCGGTTTTCCATTTTTGAAACAGACATGCTCCGACACTATCTTCCGGGACTCGGAGCGAGAGAAGGTGAAAAGCCATGTCTGCCTGGTGATTTGACGTTTTGAAGCTAGGTTACTTTTGTGATTTGAAAAGTGTATACTCGTTTGAATAACCTACAAAAGTAAAGCAATTTTGGTTCTCAAGGTATGAAATACTTTGGTCCAAGATTAGACACGAGATAATAAAATAATTGTGATAATTAATTAACTAATTATCCGAGTCGAAGAGAAGTGGAATATTCCGAGTCTAATAACTATATAACTCAAAATTCCATCCGACTTAGTCTAAGCGATAGATAAGGATGAGTAAAGAATATCGAGTGAGATAATTGGATATAGACTAAGTATGAAACAGACTAGAGGTACTGACTCTAATGAAATAGAGCTTATAATCGAAGCCGATTCCGAGTGAGAGAAGGTGAAACACTAGTCCACTCAATCTGCGATAAATCTTAGTGATGCTTGACTCGGAACAAAGAATCGGTTTTTGAGTCACTTAAAGAATCGCAATAAACACATGTAGTGCAAGTCTGTAGTACTTAGAGAAGATACCATTTCATTCAGAAAAGTTTCTAAAACATAGAGAATGCCTTGGAATCAAAACTCTATAAATACGAGATGGTTATTCCTAATTCATGTAATGTAACTCGAAATGCTTTGAGCAAGGTCTCGAGTCTTCATAGAATTTGAGGGGCCTTCTTGGCTTTTGGTGCGAGGTTTCTTGGTGGCGGAACTAAGAAAATCGGGGTGAGAACGCTCTTTTCGGCATTTTGGTGAGAAAAGAGACAAGGTAAACTTGAGAGAGAGTAGAAGAGAAGAAGACTCGAAAAGAGTGAAAGATAAAAGGAAAAGTAGAAGAGAAATGAGTTTGAGAGCAACGAAGCTTACTTGAGATGATCTTCATGAAGCTTGAGAGCACTGGGTGTCGCGTTTAGTCACTGAGATTGTGGTCGCGAGGAGTTGATTTCGAGAGAGAGAGTAAGTGTAGAGTAAAGTAAGGAAATGAAGGACAATAGGCGCTATTTATAAGAAAAATAAACGTCCTTCGAGTATCCATTCCGACTCAACTCTTTCGAGCAGTCACCTCGGACCGGTATGACGGTTCTCTCCTCAACGGTTAGAATTCCAGCGGTTTGTCTCTCAACGACTAGTTGTCTCATCATGGTGCGCGAGAGAGAAAGAGAAAATGAAAGATTTTGAAAACAAATTCGAAATTCTCCACTTGTCTAGAGATGATTTCGAAGTTTGATGTCCATTTTTCTCAAAGTTTGAGTCGACTCAGCTAGGTTTACGAGTGACTCGAAATTGGAAATAAATCATAACTATCGACTCAGTATCATTGAATCAACTGAACTAATGGCTATTAACGAATTGTAAACACATAACACATAATCATGCAATGAGATTCTCATATAGAAAACACATAATTATGCATTTAACATACCAAGCTCATTCCTAATGAAGCAAAACTGATCCACACTAAGCGGCTTAGTAAACATATCAGCCAATTTAAGATTGGTAGGAATGAATTCGAGTTCAATATCTCCTTTCTCGGAATGGTCTCTTAAGAAATGATACCGACCTCAATGTGTTTCATTTTTAGTGCTTGAACCGGATTTTTGGTGATGCTGATTGCACTCGATTATCACACTTCATTGGCACTGATTTGAAAGAAAGTCTAAGGTCTTTCAAGTGTTGCTTTATCCATAAAATCTGAGCACAACATGCTCCAGCTGCAATATACTCGGCTTCGGCAGTTGATAAAGCTAGTGAGTTTTGCTTCTTTGAGTGCCAAGATATTAAGGATTGACCTAGAAATTGGCACGCCCCTTAAGTTCTCTTTCTATCAACTTTGTATCTAGCGTAATCAGCATCCGAGTATCCGGTGAGAGTCAGTTCTGAGTCTCCGGAGTACCATAGACCTAAATTACGAGTCCTCGTAAGATATCTAAATATTCTCTTCATCGCAATAAGATGTGATTCTTTTGGATTAGCTTGGAATCTTGCACATAGACAGACACTAATCATTATATGTGGTCTACTTGGATGTAAGATATAACAAAGATCCAATCATACCTCGATAGAGTTTTTGATCTATTACTTTACCTTTTTCGTCCGAGTCCGATTTTATGCTATCTGCTCATGGGTGTTCTTTGCATGCTTCGAATCTTGAAGTTTGTACTTTTTCAGCAGCTCATTGGTGTACATTGATTGATGGACATAGATTCCATTTTTGTCTTGCTTGATTTGTAGACCAAGGAAGAAATTGAGTTCTCCCATCATACTCATTTGAAATTCCTGTCTCATTAACTCAGAAAAATCTCGACACGGAATTTCATTAGTAACTCCAAAAATTATGTCATCAACATAGATCCGAGCGATAAGGAAATCTTTCCCCTTAGTTTTTATAAAGAGAGTCTTGTCGATCTGACCTCTTCTAAAATCATTTTGAACGAAGAAATTGCTCGAGTCTTTCATACCAAGCTCTGGGAGCTTGTTTAAGACCATAAAGAGCTTTTTGAAGTTTGAAAACATGATTTGGAAAATGCGAGTTTTCAAATCCAGGGGTTGCTCAACATAGACTTCCTCTTCGATAAAACCATTGAGAAAAGCACACTTAACATCCATTTGATATAACTTTATATTCATGCTAGATACAAATGCTAACAGGATTCTAATGGCTTCAATTCTGCAACAGGTGTAAATGTTTCACCACAATCAATCCCTTCTTCCTGATTGTAACCTTGAGCCACAAGTCTAGCCTTATTTCTGACTACCAACCCACCTTCATCCAGTTTGTTCTTGAAAACCCATTTGGTACCTATGACTGGGTGGTCGGAAGGTCATTTGGTTAGAGTCCAAACTTGGTTTCTTTCGAATTGATTGAGTTCCTCTTGCATGGCCTCTACCCATTCAGGTTCATTTAGGGCCTCTAGTGGATATTTGGGTTCGATTAATGAAATGAATGCAGTGAATGCACATAGATTCCGAAGAGAGGAATGAGTTCTTACCCTACTTGTTTATATCGGATAATATGTTTTCTAGTGGATGACAAGAAGCATACTTAAATGCTCTACCTCTCCTCGATTCACCAGATCTGTAGGCTGAATTGGTTGATCTTCATAGGTTTATTTTGAGTGAACTTGTTCATCGGTTTGTCCTTCATCATTCCGATCGGGTTCTTGAGTTGTCTCATTCCGAGTCACTAAGTTCGAGTGACTTCATTCTGACTGGTTGGGTTTGATTCATGATAGGCTCATTTTCATCATGATCATCACTTCTGCTGAGCTTTAGGTCCGAGAATGTTGACTCACTTGGTTTTTCCTGTTAAAGCTCATCAAACACAACGTGGATGCTTTCTTCCACTTTGTTAGTTCTCTTATTGAAAATGCGATAAGCTTTACTATGAGATGAATAACCCAGAAAAATACCTTCATCTAACCGAGCATCGAACTTGGTCAGGTGATCCTTACCATTGTTGTGAACAAAACACTTACATCCAAAGGGTTTAAAGTATGAGATGTTGGGTTTCCTCCCTTTGTAGAGCTCGTACGGTGTTTTCTTCAAAATGGGTCCGATGAGGCATCTGTTCAAAGTGTAGTTGGCTGTGTTGATTGCCTCGGCCTAGAAATAGTAGGGTAGATTGTGCTCAATCATCATTGTCCTAGCTAGTTCTTCGAGAGTTCTGTTCTTTCTCTCTACTACTCCATTTTGTTGAGGAGTTCTTGGCGCTGAGAAGTTGTGAGAGATACCAGTCTTGTCGCAAAACTCGAGAATTTCGAGTAGTCAAACTCCCTTCCATGGTCGGTTCGAATTCTCTAGATCCGAGTCCGAGACTCAACTTGGATCTTTCTGCAGAGCTTGCTGAACTCTTTGAATGCTTCATTTTTGTGCTTGAGAAAACACACCCAGGTAAATCTTGAGTAATCATCAACAATAACAAGTACATATGATTTACCTCCGAGGCTCTTAATAGGGATTTCACCACATAAGTCCATATTTAGCAATTCAAGCACCTTGGATGTGGAAGCTGTCTTCGGGGATTTGAATGACAATCGACTTGTTTCCCTTTTGTGCAAGCTTTACAAACTTTGTCTTTCTTGAAAGCACAATTAGACAATCCTCCGACTAAATCATGAGATGCCGGTTTCTTGATTGTATGCATGCTATCATGACCTAATCTACGACGCCATGTCCATGAATCATCATGAAGTGATGCTTTTAAACAAGATAAATTCTGACTCGGGTCGAAAGAGGAATAATGTATGTATTAGCTGATCTCTTACCCGACAAATTGATTTCTTTGGTAGCTACATCGGATATAATACAGTTGGTTTGTGTGAATCTTACCTCTTGACCTTTATCACACAATTGAGAGATGCTAAGCGGGTTGTACTTAACTTTGACAAGGTATACTAGGGCTGACCAGATTTCCTTCCTTTCCAATCTTGCCTATCCCAATTATCTTGCCTTTGCTATCATCTCCAAATGTGACTTTTCCTCCTTTGTACTCTTCTAACTTAGAAAAGAGTCTCGAGTCTCTCGACATGTGGCGTGAGCATCCACTGTCCAGGTACCAATGGCCTTTTGATCTTTTACGAGTGGCCTGCAAAAATAGAAACAAACTAACCCTTCTCACTTCCTCTAACGAACCCGAGTAACACCCTTTACTTGTGGTCCTTTTCTCGGGAAGAAGGTTTTTCGGAACTCGATTTGAATGAATTTGGAGTCCGGTGCACAAAGTTAGATCCTTTGAACTTTGGTGGTCTGCTGGAAGACCTTCCTTCATCGACCTCTCCGTTGTTTTGAGCCATTTGATCTTTAGACCTTTGGACGGTTACATCCTTTTACGAAAGGCTAGGCTCGATACCAATTGAAGGTTTGCTCTTAGAGAGTATAAATCACCCTAGAGGGGTGTGAATAGGGTGATGAGGAAACTTGCTTGAAAATTAAAGCAAAGAAGGATCTGATGTGAGTGAGCCGCAAGGATACACTCGGAAAGCATAAACTCGGAATTCAGAAGCGAGTGAAGAAGCAGATTAAACGAGATTCAAAGCTGTCCGAGTCTAGAATGTACTCGGAAAAGTAATAACTCGGAAAGTACGTGGAAACCCTCCTGAGGTAGAAAACCACGGACCGTGCTAATCCAAGCACGAAGTCGAATCAACTATTTTGAGTCCACAAAATACGGTAGGCTGACTTAACCTTAGTTGCTCCCTTAGACAACTCCTTAAAAGGTTTTCCTAGACTCATAAATTACCTTATCCGATCTAGTACTTCCTAACTGAAATCACCCTTACAGTTAGGGACAATTGAGCTGAGTTAACCCTTACAGCTCGAGTCAAGGGACCTTAGTTAGACAGTAAGAAAAAAAGTGTTTGTAGTCGAGTACAAGACCTTACGACTCGAAAGTTATGAAATATAGAATTGGAGTTGTAAGTAGAAAATTGGGAATGAATACAATGACTTTTGATCAAGTATGTGTATTAACAATAGATTTGGCAATTCTTTAAGTCTTGAAAGTTGACTTCTATATATAGATGACCAAGCAGACTTAGCCGTTGTGTCCATCTTCCGACTTGGAGGTCCTTTGTGACCGTTGTAAAGGATTTTTGAGTCACTCGGAAAATATTCGTTGAGATATGAACGTTGACCAATGGTTGTTGACTCCTTTGGAAGTCCTAAAACAACTGGTGGTGTCTTGAAACATAAGGTGGAAACCACCGTTGAGCTTGGTGTTGCAGATTTCCAATTTTGGAAACAGACAATCCGACACGGTGTCCGGGGCTAGGTTAGAGGTGGAAAAAGCCTTGTCTGTTGGTGATTTGACGTTTTAAAGCCGGTTACTTTTGTGATTCAAATTTAGGATAGCCTCGTTTGAATAACCAAAAGTAAATCAATTTGGTTCTCAAAGTATAAAATACTTTGGTCCAAGATTAGGCATAGATAATAATATAATTAAAATAATTAAGTGACTAATTACTCGAGTCGGAAAACAAATGGAATTTTCTAAGTCTAATATCCATGAAACTCAAATTCAATTTTAGTCAGTCTAGAGGATAATCAAGTCGAGATAAAGAATATCGAGTAAATAGACTTGATCTAGACTAAACACAATTCAAACTAAATAGGCTGACTTGGAACAATGTAATTCTGAACCATGAAGTCGGACTCGAGTTTAAGCGCAAAAAAGATAGTGTTTGAATATGCGATATATCCGAGTGTTGGGTGACTCGGAGCTGAGTGTGAAGAGGCATGTAGAAGTATGCTTTACGAGTCGATCGGAGTTAGGTGAAAGCAGCATAATAGATTCTATAATACTCGGAGGAAATGTTATATCACTCGGAAAAGTTTATAAGATATGAGAGAAGAGTTCTTATACTGATTCCTAGATGGAACTCGAAACGTGTAAGTATAATGTCCGAGTCTTCATGGTATACTTTAATTGATGGACATAGATGTCATTTTTGTCTTACTTGATTTGTAGACGAAGGAAGCGGTTGAGTTCTCCCATCATACTCATTTGGAATTCCTGTGTCATCAAGCGAGAAAAATCTCGATAGAGAATTTCATTAGTAGCTCCAAATATTGTATCATCAACATAGATCTCAGCAATAAGAAAGTCTTTCCCTTTGGTTTTTATAAAAAAGTCTTGTCAACCTGACCTCTTCTAAAATCATTTTCAACCAAGAAATTAGTCTTTTATACCAAGCTCCGGGAGCTTATTTAAGACCATAAAGAGCTTTTTGCAACTTGAAAACATGATTTGGAAATTTTGAGTTTTCAAATCCAAGGGGTTGCTCAACATAGACTTCCTCTTTAATGAAACCATTAAGAAAAGCACATTTAACATCCATTTGATAGAACTTGATATTCATGCTTGATGCAAATTCCAAAAGGATTCTAATAGCCTCAATTCTAGCTACCGGTGCAAAGGTTTCCCCACAATCAATTCCTTCTTTTTATTGTAACCTTGAGCCAAAAGTCTAGCCTTATTTCGACTACCAACCCACCTTCATCCAGTTTGTTCTTGAAACCCATTTAGTTCCTATGACTGGGTGGTTAGAAGGTTGTTTGGTAAGAGTCCGAACTTGGTTTCTTTCGAATTGATTAAACTCCTCTTGCATGGCCTCTTCCCATTCAGGTTCTTTAAGGGCTTCTAGTGCATTACTGGGTTCGAGTTAATGATATGAATGTAGTGGATGCACATAGATTTTATAGAGAGGAATGAGTTCTTACCCCACTTGTTGATGTCAAACAAGATATTTTCGAGTGGGTGGCTCGAAGCATATTTGAATGCTTTACCTGTTCTCTGGTTCACATGGTTTATAGGTTGAATTAGTTGATCTTCGGTGGCCTGATCCGATTGAGCTTGCTCATCCGGTTGACCTCCGGCATTCTAAGCTGGGTCTTAAGTCAATTCATTACGTGTCATGGTGTTCGACTTACTTTATTCCGAGTGACTTTTCTTAGACTCTGTCTGGGCTCATCTTCAGCAAGATCATTTTCTCGACTGAGCTTCAGATCCGAGAATGTTGACTCACTTGGTTTCCCCTTATTAATCTCATCAAAAACAATATGGATGCTTTCTTCCACTTTGTTAGTTCTTTTATTGAAAATATGATATGCTTTACTATGAGATGAGTAACCAAGAATAATACCTTCATCCGACCAGAGCATAAAACTTGGTCGAGTGATCCTTACCATTGTTGTGAACATAACACTTATATCCAAAGGGTTTCAAGTATGAAATATTGGGTTTCTTCCCTTTGTAGAGCTCGTATGGAATTTTCTTTAAGATGGGTCCGATGAGGCATCTGTTCGGAGTGTAGTTTATTGTGTTGGCTGCCTCAACCAAGAAATAGTAAGGTAGCTCAGGTTCAATCATCATTGTCCTTCCTATTTCTTCAAGAGTTTAGTTCTTTCTCTCCACTACTCCATTCTGTTGAGAAGTTCTTGGTGCTTGAGAAGTTATGGGAGATATCATTCTCATTACATAACTCTGCAAATTCTAAGTAATCGAACTCCCTTCCATGGTTAGTTTAAATTCTTTTGATCCGAGTCCGAGATTCAACTTGGATTTTCCTGCAGAGCTTCTTGAACTCTTTGAAGGCTTCATTTTTATGCTTAAGAAAACACACCCAGGTAAATCGTGACTAGTCATCAATAATCAAAAGTACATATGATTTACCTCGGAGACTCTTCACGAGGATTTCACCACATAAGTCCATATACAACAATTCATGCACGCACTTTGGATGTGGAAACAGTTTTGAGAGATTTGAAAGATGATCGACCTATTTCCCTTTTGTGCATACTTCACATATTATATCTTTCTTCAATACACGATTAGGCAAGCCTCGACTAAACCATGAGATGTAATTTGCTTAATGGTGTGCGTGCTAACATGACCTAGTCTATGATGCCATGTCCAAGAATCATCATGTAAAGATGCTTTTAACCAAGATAAATTCTGACTTGGGTCGAGAGAGGAATAGTGTAGGTATTACCTGCTCTCTTACTTGAGAGGAATAGTGTAGGTATAGCAATTGGTCGAGTGAATCTTACCTCTTGACCTTTGTCATACAATTGAGAGCTGCTGAGCGGATTGTACTTTAATCCCTTAACAACGTAAACTTGGCTTACCGGATTGTCTCCTTTTCCAATCTTTCTTATCCCAACTATCTTGCCCTTGCTATTATCTCCAAAAGTGACCTTCCCTCCCTTGTATTCTTCTAAGTCGGAAAAGAGTCTTGGGTTTCTCGACATGTGGCGTGGGCATCCACTGTTCGAGTACCGGTGTCCTTTTGTTCTTTTCGAGCCACCTATAAGTCGAAACGAACTAACCTTTCTCACTTCCTCTAATGAACCCAGTAACTCCCTTTACTGTGGTCCTTTTCTAAGGAAGAAGACTCTCGGGAATTAAGATTTGAATAACTTTGGGTTTGGTCTAATTTTGAGTCTTTCTTTTAGAGAACTGAGTCCGTGTCTCTTTCTTTTGAAAATCTTTTTATAAACTGGTGGAGAAGTTTTTCTCCAGTAAGCTGAGTCCGGGCTTAGTCCTGTTTTCATTCTTATGAATGGGACCATGCTCGGCTTTTCGAACTTCATAGTTCGGAATCCTTTTGAAAGATTTGAGTAGGAATTAGATTCCTCCTCTTTCTTAAAACCAAGTTCTTCTTTTACGAAAGAGACACATTGAGACTCTAAGAGCATGTCAAGGTTTTTCTGTCCTAGAGTAAACTTTAAAACAAGTTCTTGAGACTCATTGAGCTTTTGCTTCAAATACTCATTTTCTCTTCGAGTGTCTCAAACTTAGTCTCATTAGCTTGAGTACTAGTGTTGAGCTCTCTTAGAGTTAGTCTTAGTTTTTCTAATTTATTTTTCAAAGAGATGCTCTCGAAGTGATAGTCTCAAGTTGTTTTTAAATTGAGAGGAATCAAAATTGGACTTTTCTTCCGGAGTATAAATATATTTAGTCAAATCAACTTTGGAAAACTTGAGTAAATATTCAATTACCTCCTGAGGATTCGTTTCCTCATGATCCGAGTGGTAAGAGTCCGACTCGGATTTAGCTTTTAAGTCCGATAGTGCCATCGGACACTTTGAGTCGTCCGAGTCTTCATCTTCTTCGAGATGAATCTTCATCACTCCATGTGGCCATCATAGCCTTTTTCTTCTTTCTGTCCCTCTTTCTCCTTGGACGAGTCTTTGACGATGTGATCTTTGCTGCCACATTCAAAACAACTAGAGTTCTTAGTTAAAGATAACTTTGAAGGGAAAAGTGTTTACCTTTTCTATCCTTCTTATCTTTCTTGTAGAACTCGATCTCTTGTGCTTCATCATTCTTTTGAAGCCTCGAGCGATAAGTGCCATGGGAACTTCTTCTCGGTTTGATGAACTCAAATTTTCTTCTCTCGCTTTCGAGGCCTTCGACTCGATATTCTTTTAGTGCTGACTCGGGCATCCTCTTCCTCCGAGATGGACCTCATGGGTGAGTAGCTTCCCAATGAGTTCGTCCAGCTTTAATAAAGAGAGGTTATGGGCTTCCTTAGAGAGAGGTTCCCATTCGAAACTAAGAAGACTTAAAAGAATTATGATATGAAGAAACGAATGATCATGCATGACGAACAATAAAGAATGAATCGATGATTTATGAAATGCATGATTGAACTCAAGAAGAAGAATGAGAAGAAGAACGAATCCTATTTCATAAGAAATTAATATGATAAGAAGGAAGATATGATTTACATGATGAATAATTTACATGATGAATGATTCTATGACTTACTTGCGTAGAAAGACGAATGAAGTATGTTTGATTGAATTCATGAGTAATTGATGTCACATGTGCCGCTCGGCAAGTTGGTAAGTTTAGTATCTTACGTATCTTAAGCATGTATGATCTAAATCAAATGTTATGAATGAATTGTGAACTTACGTGTGTTTGTTAATGAATTAATGTGCAAAGTGAAACTGGGGTTGGGTTTGGGTTACTCACTGGGCTAGTGGACCTCATGACCTCACCAACATTTCGAGTACGAAGTTAAGACTCCTCGGAGTTACTTTTGGCTTTTAGAAGAAGCAAACCAACGGATAGGACTTCTTCGAACTTATTATATACTTTATGTTTTTCATGCTTGTAAATATCGGTGTATGTAAACTTAAGTTTTCATTATGAATATAAAAGCCCTATGTGAAAACTACGAGCGTGTGGCTCGTTGAGTTTGTGTTGTGTTACTCCGAGCATATGGCTCGTTAAGTCTAGGAATGTGTTTCGTGTAGGGTTAAGGCTTGAAGACTATGGGATTAGCCATATTACGGAGGAAACTCTGCCGAAATTTTCATAAAAACCTTTGCAAAACCTAGAAACACGCTTACGCCAATCTAAGAAAGGGTTATTAACCCCAACTTGAGATCTTAGGTAGCCTTAGGAGTTCCTCTAGGAGAACCCCGACATGTAATATTCCTAGGGTGGTTCTTACAGGTGTTACACAGTGCTAATCCAAGCACCTGGTTAAATCCACTATTTTGAATCCACAAAATACAGTAGACCGACTCAACCAGAATTGCTCCCTTAGATAATTCCTTACAAAGTTTTCCTAGACTCGAAGTTCCCTTATCCGATCTAGTACTTCCTAACCGAGGTAACCTTTACAGCTAGGGACAATTGAGTTGAGCTAACCCCGACAACTCGGTCAAGGGACCTTACTTAGAGAGTAAGAAAGAGTGTGTAATTGATTACAAGACTTTACAACTCGGAAAAAGTGTTAAGTACGGACTCGAGTTGTAAGTTGAAGATTGAATGAGTATTATACAAAGGGATATAATTTCAGCAATGGGTTTAACAATCATCAAGTCTTGTGAAGTGGCTTCTATTTATAGGTGACCAAGTGGATTAGCCATTGTGACTATCTTCTTATTAGAAGTCCTTTGTGACCGTTATAAAGGTTCTTCGAGTCGCTCGGAAAAGATCCGTTGAGATGTGAATGTTGTGCAATGGCTCTTGACTCCTTAGGATGTCCCAATCCACTAGTGGTGTCCGAAAAGTAGGGTGGAAACCACCGTTGAGCTTAGCGTTGAAGATTTCCAGTTTTGGAAACAGACAACCCTAACACGAGTGTTTGGACGTTGGTCGAAGTAGAAAAAGTCTTGTCTGCTGGTAATTGATAGCTTGAAGCCGGTTACTTTTGTAATTCAAAAAGTAGGATAACCTCGTTTAGATAACCTACAAAAGTAAACCAATTTTTGTTCTCAAAGTATAAAATACTTTGGTCGGGGATTAGGCACATATAATAATTTAATTAAGATCATTAAGTGCATAATTATCCGAGTCTTAGAAGAGTGGAATTTTCCGATTCTAATATTCATTGTACTCAAATTCCATCCGAGTCGAGTCTAGAGAAAGATCAAGTTATAAAAGAGAATATCGAGTATGAGTACTTGATCTAGACAAATATATTTCGGTCAAAACATGCTCACTTAGAAAGTTGAATTAACGTTGTAATTCACTTTATCTTAGAATATGAAGTCGAACTTAGTTTGAAAGAGTTAGAGTGAATGTTTGATTATGCAATAAATCTGAGTGATGTCCGAGTGACTCGGAACCATCGGAGCGAATTGATGAACAAGAGTGTGCTTTCGAGTCGGTCGGAATCGAATGAAAACATATGCGGTAGTTTCGGAACACTCGGAAAAGTTTCAATAATAGTCGAACGGTTTGTATAACACTCAAATTGACTTGCAATCAAAACTTTGAAGGGATGAAGTTTGTAGTTGATTCTTTGATAGTACTCGGAATGATATAAATGTAGAATCCGAGTCTTCACAACATATATCCGAATGATATGAAAATTACTCCCCTTTGTTTTTGTGAAAAGAGTTTTATCAAGCTGACCTCTTTTGAAATCATTATCAACCAAGAAATTGCTTAGACTTTCATACCAAGCTCTGGGAGCTTGTTTAAGACCATATAAAGCCTTTTGTAATTTGAAAAAATGATTTGAAATTATGAGTTTTCAAATCTAGGGGTTGCTCAACATAAATTTCTTCTTGAATATAACCATTGAGAAATGCACATTTTACATCCATTTGATAAAGCTTGATATTCATGCTAGATAGAAATCCTAAAACAATTTTGATTGCCTCAATGCTAGCAACAGGTGCAAAGGTTCCCCGCAATCAATTCCTTCTTCTCGGTTATACCCCTAAGCAACCTGGTATAGCTTTATTTCTAACTGCTAACCATTTCTCATCCAGTTTGTTCTTGAAAACCCATTTGGTTCCTATTACTTGGGTGGTCGGAAGGTCGTTTGGTTATTGTCTAGACTTGGTTTCTTTCAAATTGATTTATCTCTTCTTGCACGACCTTTACCCATTCAAGTTCGGTTAAGGCTTCGGTGTATTTTTAGGTTACGTTAATGATATGAATGAAGAAAATGCACATAGATTATGCAAAGAAGATCGAGATCTCGCCCCACTTGTTGATATCCGAAATGTTCTCAAGTGGGTGATTAGATACATATTTAAAGGCTTTACCTGTGCTCTGGTTTACCAAATTTGTTGGTTGAATAGGTTGATCTTCTTTTGGTTGATCTTGTTGAATCTCTGCATTAGCTTGTTCTTCAACATTCTAAGCTGGCTCTCGATTTTGTTCTTGTTGAGTTGGCTCGTTTTGAGTTTCCTCATTCCGAATTGTCTCAATTCTTCTATTTTGACTCTTTCTAAGCGCAAGTTCAGCAAGTTCATCTTCATCTCTCGTTGAGCTTGAGATCCGAGAAGGTGGATTCACTTATCATGCCAACATCAATCTCATCATAGATAACGTGGATGCTTTATTACACTTTGTTAGTCCTTGTGTTAAATACACGATAAGCTTTACTATGAGCTGAGTAACATAGAAATATATACCTTAATCGATATATCATCAAACTTAGTCGGATGTTCCTTACCATTGTTATGCATAAAGCATTTACACCTAAATGGTCTGAAGTAGGAGATATTGGGCTTCTTTCCCTTGTATAACTCATAAGGTGTTTTCTTCAGAATGGGTCCGATGAGGCATCTATTGAGTGTGTAGTTTGTTGTGTTGATCTGCTTCAGCTTAGAAATAGTAAGGTAGATCATTTTCAATCATCATTGTCCTTCCTATTTCTTCAAGCATTCTGTTCTTTCTCTCCAGTATTCCATTCTATTGAGGAGTTCTTGGTGTAGAGAAGTTATGGGATATGCCATTCTTATCACAAAAGTCTACAAATTCTAAGTAATTAACTCGCTTTCATGGTTAGTTCGAATCCTTCTAATCAAAGTCCGACTCCACTTTAATTTTCCTGTAGATCTTAGGAAACTCTTTGAAGGCTTCATTCTTGTTCCTTATAAAACACACCAAGGTAAATCGTGAATAGTCATCAATAATAACAAGCACATATGATTTACCTCCTAGGCTTTTCACGAGAATTTCACCATACAAATCGATATGAATCAATTCAAGTATTTTGGATGTAGATACATATTTGAGTGGTTTGAAAGATGATCCGACTTGAATTCCTTTTGTGCCTGCATCATAGATTTTATCTTTCTTAAATGCGCAGTTAGGAAAACCCCTAACCAATCCATAAGATGCAAGTTTCTTAATGGTATGCATACTAATATGACCTAGTCCAAAATTTCATGTCCATGAATCATCATTTAAAGATGCTTTTAAATAAGATAAATTCGGACTAGAATCCGAAAGAGGTATAGTATAAGTGTTACCTGACCTCGGACACTGAGAGCTTTATCTCTTGGGTGATTGCATCGAAATGTAGCAGTTGGTCTAAGTGAACCTTACCACTTGGCCTTTGTCACATAGCTGAGAAATGTTAAGGAGATTGTATTTTAGTCTTTTGATAAGGTAGACTGGGCTGGCCGAGTTGTTTCCTTGAATAATCTGGCCAATCCTAACTATCTTGCCTTTACTATCGTCTCCAAATGTGAATTTTCCTCCTTTCATGTCTTCTAACTCATAAAAGATTCTTGAATCTCCAAATATGTGGCGTGAGCAACCAATATCTAAGTATCGGTGACCCTTCCATTTCAGAGTCACCTGCAAGACAAAAAAACCTAACCCTTGTCACTTCCTCTCACAAACCTAGTAATCTGTCTTTACTGTGGTCTTTCTTTGAGGAAGACCACTTTTGGGAACCCAGATTTGAATAATTTTGGCTCTAATCTAATTCTGAATCTTCTTTTCGAAAACCGAGTCTATCTCTTTTCTTTGAAAATCCTTTCTTTTGTAAACACGTGGAGAAGGCTTTTTCATGTAAATTGGTCTAGGCTTAGTCCTCCTTTCATTATTATGAATAGGACCATGCTCAGCTTTCCTGAACCTTACAGTTCCGGAATCGGTTTTCAAAAGATCTTAGTAGGAATTAGATTCCTCTTCAACATTGTAACCGGGTCCTTATTTCCTAAATGAGACACACTGAGAGCCTAGTAAAAGATCAAGGTTTTTCTGACCTTGAGTGAGTTTTAAGACCAACTCTTGAGACTCATTCATCTTTCTTTTCGGTTGCTCATTCTCTGTTCCGAGTGACTTAGACTCGGTTTCATTATCTTAAGCACTTGGTCTCGAGTACCTTCAAATTTTGTCTCAAGTTTTCTAACTCATTTTTCAAAACATTGCTCTCGGTAGTAAGATATTCAAGTTATTCTTTAAAAATAGAAGGGTCGAATTGGACTTTTCTTCCACAGTAAGAATATATGGCTAAATCAACTTCGGAGAATTTAAGGAAGTATTCAATTACCTCCTCGGGGCTTGTCTCCTCGGTATCCGAGTTGTCACTATCTGACTCGGATTCAGCTTCCGATTTTGTTAGAGCCATTTGACATTTTAAGTCGTCCGAGTCATCATCACTCTAGGTAGCCACCATGATCTTTTTCTTATTTCTGTCCTTCTTCCTTTCCGGACGAGTCCTAGACAATGTGCTCTTTTCTGCCATACTCAAAGCAACCGAGTTCTTGGTTAAAGACAACTTAGAAGGGGATGAGTATTTACCTTTCCGGTCCTTCTTGTCTTTCTTGTAGAGCTCTTCCTTCATCAAACTCTCCAGTGTTTTGAGCCATTGATCTTTATACCTTTGAATTGTGAGATCTTCTTGAAAGGCTAGGCTCATATACTAATTGAAGGTCTAATCTAAAAGAGGCTAGGTCACCCTAGTGGGGGTTAATAGGGTGATGGAAAATTTTCTTGAAAGATCAAACTCTTTTGCACAATACAGAAACAGAAATATATTTTGAGTCTAGATTGGACTCATAAAGTTAAACACTCAAAATACGTGGAAACCCTTTTGGGGCAGAAAACCACGGACAGGTGCTAATCCAAGCACCAAGTTAAATCCACTAATTGAATCCTCAATTACAAAGGGCTGACTCTCAAGACTCATATTCTAACTTTAAGACATTTTGAGTACTACATGAAGAGTCGGGTATGAAGACTCGGACATCTGCTCAATGCATTTCGAGTTATATTACATGAATCAGGAATAACCATCTCGTATTTATAGAGTTTTGATTCCAAGGCATTCTCTCGTGTTTTAGAAACTTTTCTGAATGAAATGGTATCTTCTCTAAGTACTACGGCTTGCACTTCATGTGTTTATTACGCTTCTTTAAGTGACTCGGAAAATTGATTCTTTGTTACGAGTCCAAGCATCACTCAGATTTATCGCAGATTGAGTGTACTAGTGTTTCACCTTATCTCACTCAGAATCGGCTTCTAATTATAAGCTCTATTTCATTAGAGTCGGTACCTCTAGTCTGTTTCATACTTAGTCTATATCAAGTTATCTCACTCGATATTCTTTACTGATCTTGATCTATCGCTTAGACTAAGTCGGATGGAATTTTGAGTTATATAGTTATTAGACTCGGAATATTCCACTTCTCTTTTGACTCGGATAATTAGTTGGTTAATTATCATAATTATTTTATTATCTCGTGTCTAATCTTGGACCAAAGTATTTCATACTTTAAGAACAAAAATTGCTTTACTTTTGTAGGTTATTCAAACGAGGATACACTTTTCAAATCACAAAAGTAACCGGCTTCAAAACGTTAAATCACCAGCGAGACATGGCTTTTCACCTTCTCTGCTCCACTTCCGGAAGATAGTGTCGGAGCTGTCTGTTTCCAAATTTGGAAAACTGAGACACCAAGCTTAATGGTGGTTTTCACCTTATCTCTCAAGACACCGCTAGTAGTTTTGGGACTTCAAGAGAGTTAAGCTGTTGTCCAACGTTCACATTACAACGGATACTTTCGAGTAACTCGAAAGCTTCTATCAACGGTCACGAGAGGACTCTCGGTCAGCGAGATGAAGATAACGGCTACTCTGCCTGGTCATCTATAAATAGAAGCCACTTCACAAGACTTGAAGATTGCAGAACTTATTGTTAATATACGTACTTGTGTAAAGTCTTTGTATTCATTCTCAATCTTCTACTTACAACTCCTATTCTGTAATTCATTACCTTCTAAGTTGTAAGGTCTTGTACTTAGTTACAAACTCTTTCTTACTTTCTTTGTAAGGTCCCTTGACTAAGTCTGTAAAGGTGAACTCGGCTTAAGTTGTCGCTAACTATAAGGGTTATTTCAGCTAGAAAGTACTAGATCGGATAAGGGAATTTCGAGTTTAGGAAAACTTGTAAAGCGTTGTCTAAGGGACCAACTCGGGTTCGATCGAGTTCACGGTATTTTGTGGCCTCAAAATAGTGGATTTGACTTCGTGTCCGGATTGACACGGTCCGTGGTTTTCCGCCCCAGGAGGGTTTCCACGTAATCTCTAAGTGTTTACTTTACGAGTTCATTCTAGACTCAGATCTGTCTTAAAGAATTTGCTTTTCTTGCCATTTCTATCTATTCGGTCTTTCCGAGTCTCTACTTTTCGACTCTGTTTTGACTCGGAACCGCATTACGTATTTTACCTGGCAAAAGAGTTTGAATTTCCACAAGATTTCTTCCTCACCCTATTCAACCCCCTCTAGGGTGACTCGGACTCTCCCAGAGCAAACCTTCAATTGGTATCAAAGCCTAGCCTTTTAGAAAGGATCTAACCATCCAATGGTCTAAAGATCAAATGGCTCGAGAACACCGGAGAGTTCGATGAAGGAAGATCTTCCAACAGGCCACCAAAATTCAAAGGATCAAACTTTGGGCACTTGGAAGAAGCTTATGCAATACTTCCTCATGGATCATGATGAAGATGTATGGGAAATCATACGACAAGGAAACTACATTCCAATGAAGACAGAGGAATTCGAATCATTCCCAAGACAAAGGCTGAATTCACTTCAGAGGCGAGAGAAGTTCAGGAAGAACTTCAAGGCAATGAACATTCCGATGTGTGCCATCAGCTCGGAGAAATACAATCGGGTGTCCGCTCGCGACACGGCAAAAGAAGTGTGGGATACACAGGTCAACACTTATGAAGGTACAAGCCAGGTCGGACAAGCGAAGATTAGTCAATATCTTCATAAATACGAGCTACTAAAGATGGAGTCGGAAGAAAATATCACTTAGATGTTCATCCGGTTTACTAAGATTACCAACAATCTCAAGTCTCTGGGTAAGAAAATCACACGCGAGGAAATGTGCAGAAAGATACTCGAAGTCCGCCCAAAAGAAGATGGGGTCCGAAGGTGACTGCCGTAGAGGAGGCTCAGAACCTCTCACTCTTAAAGCCGGACGAGCTCATCGGAAAGCTTCTAACACACGAAATCCATCTAGAAGAAGAGGATGCTGAGGGCAATTCCAAAAGAACATAGCACTGAAAGCCTCGGAATCTAAAGAAGCAAATCCGAGCTCATCCGACTCGAGAAGACGATCCCATGGCACTCATTGCAAGAGGCTTCAAGAGAATAATGAAGCACAAAAGATGGGACAAAAGGCCAAAGGAAGAATTCTACAAGAAAGATAAACGAGACAGAAAAGATAAATATTCTTCTCCCTCAAAGTTATCTTTATCTAAGAATTACGGGTGTTTCGAGTGTGGCAGCAAAGACCACATAGTCAAGGACTATCCGAAGAGGAAAAGGGACAGAAAGAAGAAGAAGGCCATGATTGCAAGATGGAGCGATGAGGACTCATCACAAGATGACGAGGACTCGGACGACTCGAAGTGTTTAATGGCAATGTCTTACTCGAAGGCTGAAGAGAGTCGGACTCGGACTCGGACAATGAGGAAACTAATCCTCAAGAGGTAATTGACTATTTCCTCAAATTCTCCAAAGTTGATTTACCTAAATACATTTTTACTTTGGAAGAAAAGTCCAATTCGACTCTTCCCATTTCAAAGAACAACTTGAGTAAATTTCTTCGAGAGCACTTCTTTGAAAATTTCTTCGAGAGCACTTCTTTGAAAAACGAATTGAAAATACCGAGGCCGACACTCGGAGAACTCGAGACTAGTTCTCAAACTAATGAGACCGAGTCTAAGTTACTCAGGAAAGAAAATGAGCAACTAAAACGAAGCTCACTGAGTCTCAAGATCGGATTTTAAAATTTACTCAAGGTCGGAAAAACCTTAACATGCTCTTAGGATCACAATGTGTCTCCTTTCAAAAAGAAGGTCTTGGTTTGAACAAAGAAGAGGAATCCAATTCCTACTTAGATCTATTTAAAAATGATTCCGGAACTGTGAAGTTCGGGAAAGCTGAGCACGGTCCCATTCACGAAATGAAGGGAGGACTAAGCCCGAAGCTGTTTACAAAAAGAAACCATTCTCTCCTGTTTTAAAAGGAAAAGGTTTGAAAAAGAAAGAGATACGGACTCGAGAATCGAGACAAAACCCAAGGTTATTGAAATCTGGGTTCCAAAACACCTTCTTCCTCGAAAAAGACCACAGTAAGGAATGTTACTGGGTTCGTTAGAGGAAGTGAGAAGGGTTAGATTCTCTCTCTTTGCGAGTCACTCGAAAAGATCAAAAGGACACTAGTACCTTGACGGTGGATGTTCAGGCCACATGTCGGGAGATGCGGGACTCTTTTCCGAGTTGGAAAGACATGAAGGAAGAAAGGTCACATTTGGAGATGATAGCAAAGGCAAGATAGTGGGGATTGGCAAGATTGGAAAAGGAAGAAATCTGGTCGATCCAGTCTACCTTGTCAAAGGATTAAAATTTAATCTACTCGAGCATCTCCCAATTGTGCGATAAAGGTCAAGAGGTAAGATTCACTCGGACTGAACTGCTACATTTCTGATGTTACTACCAAAGAGATCAAGCTTTCAGGTAAGAGATCGGGTAATACTTACATCATTCCTTTTTCTGACCCAAGTCAGAATTTATCTTGTTTAAAAGCATCTCTCCATGATGATTCATGGACTTGGCATCGTAGATTAGGACATATTAGCATGCATACAATAAAAAACTTGCATCTCATAGTCCGCTTAGGGGTCTACCTAACTGTGTTTTTGAGAAAAATAAAGTTTGTGAAGCATGCACCAGAGGGAAACAAGTCGGATCTTCATTCAAATCTCTGAAGACAGTTTCCACATCCAAAGTTCTTGAGTTACTGCATATGGACTTATGTGGTAAAATCCCTGTGAAGAGCCTCGGAGGTAAATCCTACATATTTGTTATTATTGATGATTATTCACAATTTACCTGGGTACGTTTTCTTAATGACAAGAATGAAGCTTTCAAGGTGTTCGAGTAAGCTCTGCAGAAAAATTCAAGTTGAGTCTCGGACTTAGATCTAGAGGATTCGAACCGACCATGGAAGGGAATTCGACTACTCAAAATTCTCGGAGTTTTGTGACAAAAATGGAATCTCTCACAACTTCTCAGCACCCAGAACTCCTCAACAGAATGGAGTAGTAGAGAGAAAGAACAGAACCCTTGAAGAAATAGCAAGGACGATGATGATTGAGCACAACTTGCCTTACTATTTGCAGGCGAGGCGATCAACACAGCCAACTATACTCCGAATAGGTGCCTCATTAGACCCATTACTGAAGAAAACACCTTATGAGCTCTATAAAGGGAAGAAGCCAAATATTTCCTATTTGAGACCATTCGGATGTAAATGCTTCGTTCACAACAACGGTAAGGATCTCTCGACCAAGTTTGATGCTCGGTCGAGACGAAGGTATTTTTCTAGGTTACTCCTTTCACAACAAAGCTTATCGCATTTTCAATAAGCGAACTAACAAAGTGGAAGAAACCATCCACATAGTGTTTGATGGGCTTGAACAGGAGAAGCCAAGTGAGTCATCATACTCGGAACCGAAGCTCGGTAGAGATGATGATGAAGCCGAGCCTACATAGACTCGGACTCAACCTCGCTCGGAATGAAGTCACTCGAACGAGGAAACTCGGAATGAGACTCGATATTCTTTACTTATCTTGATCTATCGCTTAGACTAAGTCGGATAGAATTTTGAGTTATATAGTTATTAGACTCGGAATATTCCACTTCTCTTCGACTCGGATAATTAGTTGGTTAATTATTATAATTATTTTATTATCCGTGTCTAATCTTGGACCAAAGTATTTCATACTTTGAGAACCAAAATTGCTTTACTTTTGTAGGTTATTCAAACGAGGATACACTTTTCAAATCACAAAAGTAACCGGCTTCAAAACATCAAATCACCGAGTAGACATGGCTTTTCACCTTCTCTGCTCCGAGTCCCGAGAAGATAGTGTCGAGTTGTTTGTTTCCAAATCTGGAAAACTGAGACACCAAGCTTAACGGTGGTTTTCACCTTATCTCTCAAGACACCGCTAGTAGTTTTGGGACTTCTAAGAGAGTTCAACCGTTGTCCAACGTTCACATTACAACGGATACTTTCCGAGTGACTCGAAAGCTTCTATCAATGGTCACGAGAGGACTCTCGGTCGGCGAGATGAAGATAACGGCTACTCTGCCTGGTCATCTATAAATAGAAGCCACTTCACAAGACTTAAAGATTGCCGAACTTATTGTTAATATACATACTTGTGCAAAGTCTTTGTATTCATTCTCAATCTTCTACTTACAACTCCTATTCCGTAATTCATTACCTTCGAGTTGTAAGGTCTTGTACTCGATTACAAACTCTTTCTTACTTTCTTTGTAAGGTCGCTTGACTAAGCTGTAAGGGTGAACTCGGCTTAAGTTGTCCCTAGCTGTAAGGGTTATCTCAGCTAGGAAGTACTAGATCGATAAGGGAATTTCGAGTCTAGAAAAACTTGTAAAGAGTTGTCTAAGGGAGCAACTCGGGTTCGGTCAGTTCACGGTATTTTGTGGACTCAAAATACTGGATTTGACTTCGTGTCCGGATTGACACGGTCCTTGGTTTTCTGCCCCGGGAGGGTTTCCACGTAATCTCTAAGTGTTTACTTTCCGAGTTCATTCTAGACTCGGATTGTCTTAAAGCATTTGCTTTTCTTGCCATTTCTATCTATTCGGTCTTTCTAAGTCTCTACTTTTCCGACTCTATTTTGACTCAAAGCCGCATTCCGTATTTTACCTGGCAAAAGAGTTTGAATTTCCACAAGATTTCTTCTTCACCCTATTCAACCCCCTCTAGGGTGACTCGAGACTCTCCCCGAGCAAACCTTCAATTGGTGTCGAGCCTAGGCTTTCAGAAAGGATCTAACCATCCAAAGGTCTAAAGATCAAATGGCTCGGAACACCGGAGAGTTCAATGAAGGAAGATCTTCCAACAGGCCACCAAAATTCAAAGGATCAAACTTTGGGCACTTGGAAGAAGCTTATGGAATACTTCCTCATGGATCATGATAAAGATGTATGGGAAATCATACGACAAGGAAACTACATTCCAATGAAGACAGATGAATTCAGAATCATTCCCAAGACAAAGGCTGAATTCACTCCGAGCGAAGCGAGAAGTTCAGGAAGAACTTCAAGGCAATGAACATTCCGATGTGTGCCATCAGCTCGGAGAAATACAATAGGGTGTCCGCCTGCGACACAGCAAAAGAAGTGTGGGATACACTGGTCAACACTTATGAAGGCACAAGCTAGGTCGGACAAGCGAAGATTAGTCAATATCTTCATAAATACGAGCTATTCAAGATGGAGTCGAAGAAAATATCACTTAGATGTTCATTCGGTTTACTGAGATTACCAACAATCTCAAGTCTCTGGGTAAGAAAATCACACGCGAGGAAATGTATAGAAAGATACTCGAAGTCTGCCCAAAAGAAGATGGGGTCCGAAGGTGACTCGCCATAGAGGAGGCTCGGAACCTCTCACTCTTAAAGCCGGACGAGCTCATTGGAAAGCTTCTAACACACGAAATCCATCTAGAAGAAGAGGATGCTGAGGGCGGTTCTAAAAGAACATAGCACCGAAAGCCTCGGAATCTAAAGAAGCAAATCTGAGCTCATCCGACTCAAAAGACGATCCCATGGCACTCATTGCAAGAGGCTTCAAGAGAATAATGAAGCACAAAAGATGGGACAAAAGGCCAAAGGAAGAATTCTACAAGAAAGATAAAAGAGACAGAAAAGGTAAGTATTCCTCTCCCTCAAAGTTATCTTTATCTAAGAATTCAGGTGTTTCGAGTGTGGCAGCAAAGACCACATAGTCAAGGACTTGTCCGAAGAGGAAAAGGGACAGAAAGAAGAAGAAGGCCATGATTGCAACATGGAGCGATGAGGACTCATCACAAGATGACGAGGACTCGGACGACTCGAAGTGTTTAATGGCAATGTCTTACTCGGAAGGCGAAGAGAGTCGGACTCGGACTCGGACAATGAGGAAACTAATCCTCAAGAGGTAATTGACTATTTCCTCAAATTCTCCAAAGTTGATTTAGCTAAATACATTTTTACTTTGGAAGAAAAGTCCAATTCGACTCTTCTCATTTCAAAGAACAACTTGAGTAAATTTCTTCGAGAGCACTTCTTTGAAAAATGAATTGAAAATACCGAGATCGACACTCGGAGAACTCGAGACTAGTTCTCAAACTAATGAGACCGAGTCTAAGTTACTCGAGAAAGAAAATGAGCAACTAAAACAGAAGCTCACTGAGTCTCAAGATCTGATTTTAAAATTTACTCAAGGTCGGAAAAACCTTAACATGCTCTTAGGATTACAATGTGTCTCCTTTCGAAAAGAAGGTCTTGGTTTGAACAAAGAAGAGGAATCCAATTCCTACTCGGATCTATTTAAAAATGATTCCAGAACTGTGAAGTTCGGGAAAGCTGAGCACGGTCCCATTCACAGAAATAAAGGGAGGACTAAGCCCGAATCTGTTTACAAAAAGAAACCCTTCTCTCCTGTTTCAAAAGGAAAAGGTTTCAAAAAGAAAGAGATACGGACTCGAGAATCGAGACAAAACCCAAAGTCATTCAAATCTGGGTTCCAAAACACCTTCTTCCTCGAAAAGGACCACGAGTAAGGAATGTTACTAGGTTCGTTAGAGGAAGTGAGAAGGGTTAGATTCTCTCTGTTTTGCAGGTCACTCGGAAAAGATCAAAAGGACACTAGTACCTTGACAATTGATGTTCACGCCACATGTCGGGAGATGCGGGACTCTTTTCCGAGTTGGAAAGACATGAAGGAGGAAAGGTCACATTTGGAGATGATACCAAAGGCAAGATAGTGGGGATTGGCAAGATTGGAAAAGGAAGAAATCTGGTCGATCCAGTCTACCTTGTCAAAGGATTAAAATTTAATCTACTCAAGCATCTCCCAATTGTGCGATAAAGGTCAAGAGGTAAGATTCACTCGGACCAACTGCTACATTTCGATGTTACTACCAAAGAGATCAAGCTTTCAAGTAAGAGATCAGGTAATACTTACATCATTCCTCTTTCGACCCAAGTCAGAATTTATCTTGTTTAAAAGCATCTCTCCATGATGATTCATGGACTTGACATCGTAGATTAGGACATATTAGCATGCATACAATCAAAAACTGGCATCTCATAGTCCGCTTAGGGGTCTACCTAACTGTGTTTTTGAGAAAAATAAAGTTTGTGAAGCATGCACTAGAGGGAAACAAGTCGGATCTTCATTCAAATCTCTCGAAGACAGTTTCCACATCCAAAGTTCTTGAGTTACTGCATATGGACTTGTATGGTAAAATCCTCGTGAAGAGCCTCGGAGGTAAATCCTACATATTTGTTATTATTGATGATTATTCACGATTTACCTGGGTACGTTTTCTTAAGGACAAGAATGAAGCTTTCAAGGAGTTCAGCAAGCTCGTGCGAAAAATTCAAGTTGAGTCTCGGACTCGGATCCGGAGGATTCGAACCGACCATGGAAGGGAATTCGACTACTCGGAATTCTCGGAGTTTTGTGACAAAAATGGAATCTCTCACAACTTCTCAGCACCCGAACTCCTCAACAGAATGGAGTAGTAGAGAGAAAGAATAGAACTCCTCAACTTCTCAGCACTCGGACTCGGATCCGGAGGATTTGAACACAATGTTACTTCCTTTTTCTAAGTCGGTTTGTTTGTTTAAGAATTATTTGTCCGGATCAACTTGCCATACTCTACTGATTCTATTCTTTTTAACTTGATCATTCTTAGGATTGGCTCTTATAGAATTTGAGTATGAAGGTTTGCTCTTGGAGAAAATTAGTCACCCTAGTGAGGGTGAATAGGATGATGAGGAAATTTGAACAATAAATGGAAGATTAAAGTTTTAAAGCAAACTTTCGGGCTTTCGAGTCGAGATTGAACTCGAAAAAGTATGAACTCGGAATTTTACATGGAAACCCTCCTGGGGCAGAAAAAGTATGAACTCGGAACCACGGCTAGTGTTAATCCAAGCACCAAGTCAAATCCACTATTTTGAATCCACAAAATATAGTAGACAGACTCAACCAAAATTGCTCCCTTAGGCAATTCCTAACAAGGTTTTCCTAGACTCAAAAGTTCCTTTATCTAATCTAGTACTTCCTAACCGAGGTAACCTTTACAGCTAGGGACAACCGAGCTGAGTTAACCATTACAACTCAATAAACGGACCTTACTTAGAAAGTAAGAATGAGAGTTATGACTGATTACAAGACCTTACAACTCGGAAAGATGTTAAGTATAGAGTTGGAGTTGTAAGTAGAAGATTGAAGATGAATACAGAGACTTTCGCTTAAGTATGTATATTGACAATGGTTTCAACAATCTTCAAGTCTTGAGAGTTGGCTTCTATTTATAGATGACCGGGCGGTTTAGCCGTTGCGACTATCTTCCGATTAGAAGTCTTTTGTGATCGTTGCAACGGTTCTTCTAAGTCACTCGTAAAAGATAAGTTGTGTTGTGAATGTTGTGCAACGGCTCTTGACTCCTTAGGATGTCCCAATCCACTGGTGGTGTCCGAAAAGTAAGGTGGAAACCACCGTTGAGCTTAGCATTAAAGATTTCCAGCTTTGGAAACAGACAACCCTCACACGCTTCTAGGCCTTGGTCGAAGTAGAAAAAGCCTTGTCTCGCTGGCGATTTGACATCTTGAAGCCGATTACTTTTGTAGTTCAAAAGTAGGATAACCTCTTTTAAATAACCTACAAAAGTAAATTAATTTTGGTTCTCAAAGTATAAAATACTTTGGTCCAAGATTAGACACATATAATAATTTAATTAAGCTAATTAAGGGCATAATTATCTCGATCGAAAGGAATGGAATTTTCTAAGTCTAATATTCATTATACTCAAATTCCGTCCGAGTCCTGTCTAGAGAAAGATCAAGTTAGATAAAGAATATCGAGTAAGAGTGCTTAATCTAGACAGATAAAGTTCAAACAAAGCAAGCCGACTAGAAGAGATGAACTAATGCGAGTAATTCACTTGAACTTAGCATACGGAGTCGGACCCGAGTTTAAACGTGTTAGAGTGAGTGTTTGAACATGCGATAAATCCGAGTGTTGTCCGAGTGACTCGGAACTACAAATGTGAAAAGACGAGCAAGAATATGCTTTCGAGTCGATCAGAATCAAATGAAAACATATGTAATAATTTTTGTAACACTTAGAGAAGGTTCCGTATCACTCGAAAAATTTCTATATCACTTAGAATGACTTGAAATCAAAACGTACAAGAGATAAAGTTTGTGCCTCGATTCCTTGATAGTAATCGGAATGTTATACATACAAAGTATGAGTCTTCAATCTCCCCTTTTTGATGAAAGGCATTCTTTACTCATATAAAAACTTTGTTAGTGTTAAAGCCCCGAGTTTTCATTCTTTCTTAATGAACATGTTAGAGCAATTAAAATCTAGTTTGCATCGAGCTAAAAGCTGAAATATCCATAGAAATGAAGTGAATCAAACTTAGAGTATTGCTTATATTAGGGCACAAAAGAAATGTAACCGAGTTAATAGATCGGAGCAAGAAAGAATAATAAGTAACCGAGTTGATATATTAGGGCAACATGAACTCAAAAATAAAATTGAAACTCGTAAATCACTTCATTAATATTCACATAGAAAGATATATACACAAAAGAGGTGAGAGAAAATCTCCCCTAAACAAGACAACATAAATTTTCTAACGATTCTCCCCTTGTCTTTCAGCCAAAACAAAACAAAAAACAAACAGGGGAAGAAAGTATCGAGTCCGGACAAACAAAAAAAAAGAAAAAAATTTAAGGAGGAAATGGAGCAGCTCGAGTCAAGGTGGAGGACCGAACAGGTGCCCCTTCGCTAGTAAGAGCGTGAGGATGTTGAAGATCGAGGCGGGGTAGCACTGGGATCTCCGGGATGGGCTCAGCCTCGAATGCCCGACCCGTAACCAGGTTATTCGGAGGTTCATCCTCTTGGAACTCGACCGAGGTAGGTGCTGGCTCGGGCGGGACGGCCGCTAACCGACCTTTGTTAGTAGGGTCTTCGACCCAGCTCTCCAGACGGTCACCTCGGACCGGTATGAGTATTCCGCTCTCCAACGGTTAGAATTCCAAGTGCTTGTCTCTCAACGGCTAATTCTCCGATTGATGCACACGAGAGATAGAGAGAAGAAGAGAGATTTTAAAAGAAAATTTTTCAAATTCTCCATCGATCTAGAGATGATTTCATAAGTTTGATGTCCACTTTTCTCAAAATCCGAGTCCGACTCAGTAAAGTTTCCGAGTGACTTAGAAACCGCAAACAAGTAATAACTCATAGCTCAGTATCACAAGATCAACTGAACAAATTATTATTAAAGTAAAAAACACTACATTGAACACATAGTCATGTAAAGTAATTCTACTCGTAAAAGCACATAGTTATGCATTAATCATGCCAAGCTCATTCCTAATAAAGCAAAACATATCCTTACTAAGTGGCTTAGTAAAGATATCAGCTAATTGAAGTTTGGTAGGAATAAATTCAAGTTCAATATCACATTTCTCAGAATGATCTCTTAGGAAATGATACCTACCCTCAATATGCTTTGTCTTTGAGTGCTCGAACTAGATTCTTATTAATGCCGATTGCACTTTGATTGTCGTACTTGATTGGAATTGATCCGAATGAAAGTCCAAGATCCTTCAAGTGTTGCTTGATCCATAAAATATGAGCACATCATGCTTCAGCTACTGAGTTCTGTTTCTTTGAGTGCAAGGATATAAGGATTGACCGAGAAACCGGCGAGCAACCGAAGTGCTTTTTCTATCAACTTTGTACCCGAGCATAGTCGGCATCCGAGTATCCAGTGAGAGTCGGTTCCGAGTCTCTTGAGTACCTTAGACCTAGATTCCGAGTCCCTGCAAGATATCTGAAAATTCTCTTCACCGTAGTGAGATGTGATTCTTTTGGATTAGCTTGAAATCTTGCACACAAACATACACTAAACATTATGTTTAGTCTACTAGAAGTAAGATGTAGCAGAGATCTAATCATACCTCGATAAAGTTTCGATCTACTCGCTTTACCTTTTTCATCTAAGTCCAGTTTTATGCTGTCTGCTCATAGGGGTTGCTTGTATGTTTTGCATCTTGAAGTTTGTACTTCTTCAGCAGCTCCTTACTATACTTTGATTGATAGACACGGATGCCATCTTTGTCTTGATTTGTAGACCAAGGAAGAAATTGTGTTCTCCTATCATGCTCATTTGAAATTCCTGTCTCACTAACTCGGAAAAATCTCGACATAGAATTTCATTAGTAGCTCCAAAAATTATGTCATCAACATAGATCCGAGCAATAAGAAAATCTTTCCCTTTGGTTTTTATAAAAAGATTCTTGTCACTGACCTCTTCTAAAATTATTTTCAACCAAGAAATTGCTCAGTCTTTCATACCAAGCTCCGGGAGCTTGTTTAAGACCATAAAGAGCTTTTTGCAATTTGAAAACATGATTTGGAAATTCCGAGTTTTCAAATCCAGGGGTTGCTCAACATAGACTTCCTCTTCAATGAAACCATTAAGAAAAGCACATTTAACATCCATTTGATACAGCTTTGACATTCATGCTAGATGCAAATGCCAATAAGATTCTAATAGCTTCAATTTTAGCAACAGGAGCAAAGGTTTCCCCACAATCAATCCCTTCTTCTTGATTGTAACCTTGAGCCACAAGTCTAGCCTTATTTTTGACTACCAAGCCACTTTTGTCCAGTTTGTTCTTCAAGACCCATTTGGTTCCTATGACTGGGTGGTCGAAGGTCGTTTGGTTAGAGTCCGGACCTGGTTTCTTTCAAATTGATTGAGTTCATCTTGTATGGCCTCTACACATTCAGGTTCATTTAAGGCCTCTAGTGCATTTCTAGGTTCAGTTAATGAAATGAATGCAGTGAATGCACATAGATTTTGTAGAGAGGAACGAGTTCTTACCCCACTGTTGATATCGGACAAGACATTTTCGAGTGGGTGGCTCAAAGCATATTTGAAAGCTCTATTTATTCTCCGGTTTACCAGATTTGTAGGTTGAATTGGTTGGTCTTTTGAAGTTTATTCTGATTGAGCTTGTTCATCCGATTGACCTTGAGCATTCTAAGCTGGCTCTTGAGTCATTTTATTATGAGTCACTTCATTCCGATTGACTTTTCCTTGACTCTTTCCGAGCTAATCTTTACTAAGATCATCATCTTGGCTAAGCTTCGATTTGAGAATGTTGACTCACTTGGTTTTCCCTGCTCAATCTCATAACAAACAACGTGGATGCTATCTTCCACTTTGTTAGTTCTTTTATTGAATATGCGATATGCTTTACTATGAGATGAGTAACCAAGAAAAATACCTTCATCCGACCGAGCATTAAATTTTGTCGAGTGATCCTTACCGTTGTTATGAACATAACACTTACATCCAAATGGTTTAAAGTATGAAATGTTGGGTTTCTTTCCTTTATAGAGCTCGTATGGAGTTTTCTTCGAGATGGGTCCGATGAGGCATCTATTCAGGGTATAGTTTGTCTGTGTTGATCGCCTCGACCTGTAAATAGTAAGGTAGATCACGTTCAATCATCATTGTTCTTCCTATTTCTTCAAGAGTTCAGTTTTTCTCTCCACTACTCCATTTTGTTGAAGAATTCTTGGTGCTGAGAAGTTGTGGGAGATACCATTCTCATCACAAAACTCTGCAAGTTCGGAGTAGTCGAGCTCCCTTCTATGGTCGAGCTCAAATTCTTTTCATTTGAGTTTGAGACTTAACTTGAATTTTCCTACAGAGATTGTTGAACTCTCTAAATGCTTCATTTTTGTGCTTAAGAAAACAAACCCAGGTAAATCGTGAATAATCATCAACAATTACAAGCACATATGATTTACCTTCGAGACTCTTGACAGGGATTTCACCACATAAGTCCATATGCAACATTTCAAGCACCTTGGATGTGGAAACAGCTTTGAGAGATTTGAAAGATGATATAACCTCGTTTTCCCTTTGTGCATGCTTCACAAATTTTATCTTTCTTAAATGTACAGTTAGGCAATCCTCTAACTAAACCATGAGATGCAAGCTTCTTAATGGTGTGCATGCTAACATGACCTAGTCTACGATGCCATGTCGAAGAATCATCATGTAAAGATGCTTTTAAACAAGATAGATTCTAACTTGGGTCGAGAGAGGAATAGTGTAGGTATTACCTGATCTGTTACCCGAGAGCTTAGTCTCCTTGGTAATTTCATCATAAATATAGCAGTTGGTCGAGTGAATCTTACCTCTTGACCTTTGTCACACGATTGAGAGATGCTAAGTAGATTGTACTTCAATCCCTTGACAAGGTAGACAGGGTCGACCGGATTATCTCCTTTTCCAATCTTGCCTATCCCAATTATCTTGCCTTTGCTGTCATCTGCAAGTGTGACTTTACCTCCTTTGTAATCTTCTAACTCGAAAAGAGTCTTGGGTTTTCGACATGTGGCGTGAGCATCCACAGTCCAGTACCGAGTGTCCTTTTGTTCTTTTCTCGAGCCACCCGCACGTAAAAAATGACCTAACCTTTCTTACTTCCTCTAACGAACCCAATAACTCCCTTTACTCGTGGTCCTTTTGTGAGGAAGAAGACTCTTGGGAACCTAGATTTGAATAACTTTGGGTTTGGTCTGATTTTGAGTCTTTCTTTTAGAGAACTAAGTCCATGTGGCCATCATAGCCTTCTTCTTCTTTCTGTCCCTTTTTTTCTTGGATAGTCTTTAACTATATGATCCTTGCGGCCACATTCAAAACACCCAGAGTTCTTAGTTAAAGATAATTTTGAAGGGAAGAGTGTTTACCTTTTCTACCCTTCTTGTCTTTCTTGTAGAACTCTTCTTTTGACAGCTTATCCCATCTCTTGTGCTTCATCATTCTTTTGAAGCCTCTAGTAATAAGTGCCATGGGATCTTCTTCCGAGTCCGATGAACTCAGATTTTCTTCTCTCCTTTCTAAGGCCTTGAGTGCAATATTCTTTTTGGTGCTAACCTCGGTGTCCTCTTCTTCCAGATGGATCTCATGGGTGAGTAGCTTCCCAATGAGTTCTTCCGGCTTTAATAAAGAGAGGTTCTGAGTTTCCTTGATGGTTGTCACCTTTGGACCCCATCTTCTCTTAGGTAGACTTCTTAATATCTTTCTGCACATTTCCTCATGGGAAATCTTTTAACCTAGAGATTTGAGAATGTTAGTAATCTCAGTGAAGCGGATGAACATTCGAGTGATGTTTTCTTCGGCTCCATCTTGAACAGCTCATACTTGTGAAGATATTGGCTTATCTTCGGTTGTCTCACTTGACTTGTGCCTTCATATGTGTTGACAAGAGTGTCCCACACTTCTTTAGCTATGTCACAAGCTGAAACTCTATTGTACTCCTCCGAGCCGATGGCGCACATTGGAATGTTCATGGCCTCGAAGTTCTTTCGAACATTTCGCCTCTTCAGTGGTGTACTCGACCTTTGCTTTAGGCACGAGTCTTATTTCTTCCGCCTTCATTTGAATGTAGTTGCCTTCTTGTATAATGTTCCGTACGTCTTCATCATGAAGATGTCCGGAACATCATCCAAGAAGGCAACTACATTCCAATGAAGATGGAAAGAACAAGATCTGCTCCTAAAGAAAAATTTGAGTACACCAATAAAGAGCCGAAAAGTTCGAAAGAAGTTCAAAGCAATGAACATTTTGATGTGTGTTATTAGATCGGAAGAGTACAATAAAGTGTTAGCCAAAGATGTATAGGACACTCTTGTCAACACTTACGAAGGAACAAGGTAAGTGAAACAGCGAAGATAAGCTAGTATATTCACAAATATGAGTTGTTTAAGATGGAGCCGTAAGAAAACATAACTCGGATGTTTATTCGCTTCACCGAGATTATAAACAATCTTAAATCTCTGGGTAGAAAATTTTCTCACGAGGAAATGTGTAGAAAAATTCCGAGAAGTCTACCAAAGAGAAGATGGGATCCCAAGGTGACAGCCATCAAGGAAGCTCGGAACCTCTCTCAACTAAAGCCAGATAAAGTGATTGGGAAGTTGCTTACCCATGAAATTCATCTGGAAGAAGAGGATGCCAAGGTCAGCACCAAAAAAACATTGCGCTGAAGGCCTTATAAAGTAGAAGGGGAAGTCCGAGTTCCTCAAACTCGAAGAGGATCCAATGGCACTCATTACCCGAGGCTTCAAAAGAATGATGATGCATAAGAAATGGGAAAAAGGCCACAGGAAGAGTTCTACAAAAAGATAAGAAGGACAGAAAAGGTAAATATTCTTCCCTTTCAAAGCTATCTTTAACTAAGAATTCTAGTTGTTTTGAATGTGGCAAGCAAAGATCACATCGTCAAAGACTATCCAAAGAGAAAGAAGGACAGAAAGAAGAAAAAGGCTATGATGGCCACCTAGAGTGATGACGACTCATCCGAAGAAGATGATGATTCTAATGACTCAAAGTGTCTGATGGCACTAACGGACTCGTAACCCGAATCCGAGTCGGACTTTGACAACTCGCACACTCGAGGAGACAAGCCCTCGGGAGGTAATTGAATACTTTCTCAAGTTCTCCAAAGTTGATTTGGCTAAATATATTTACACTTTGGAAGAACTTTGTTGTTAAGGCTCTCTTTGGAAGGCTAGAAGGAAAAGAAAGTTCGCATCAAGATGAAGCAAAGAAGTCTTGCTTCAAAGGTCATCCGAGTCATAGAAATTCTGGACTTAGGAAATTTTTTGCATATTTATCAAAGAAGTCATCAGCGACTTCATTTAATGGAATGGGGTTCGAATTCAGGAAAAGACACTTCACATTGAAGAGATTGTGAAGGAGAGCAAGATTAATGAGAATGATATTGCCTTGGATAATAGAAGAGATAATGTTATCTCTCATTGTCATATGAGAATAGAATTCATTGACGAGTTATGGGTAGATGTAGTCGCAAAAACACAAATTCTTGAAAGTACCTGTGTTGAGAGTGCATTTGATCCAAGAGAAAGTGGTGGTGGAGAAGAATTTCTCATCGATAAAGGAGTGTTGGCCTACAATGAGTTTTTTGTCATCAAGAGCAAGGGCTTTTCCCTAAGATGAATCCTTCCGAGGATTCTCGGAGAGAGTGGATTTGGTTCTAGCTTTCTTTGTGGCTGAACCTCCTTCCATGGCCCTTCCTCTCTTAGGCATGATTGATAAAGATTAAAGGGAGTTGAGTGAAAAAACATAAGAGAGTGGACGAACGAGAGAAAGGGAGTAAAGCCAAAAGTTTCTAAGCACAAGAGCAAGAGTGAGAGTAAGAAATAGCAAAGTGATGGACTGACAATGAAGGAGTGCTATTTATAGAGCAAGAGCTTTCATTAAACAAAAGCCTTTCTGATTCAGCCTTCAAAGTAGCGGTTATCACACTATTGAGTATCCCCATGAGTAACAGACTAGCTTTGAAATTGCTTCCCTCTAATGGCTAGTTCGCAGACTATTCGCATGCCAGCGAGAGAAAAGAAATTTTGGAAAATATTTCCAAGATTCTCTATTAATTTAGAGATGATCTCGGAATTTTGATCTCCATTTTTCTCATAAGTTGAGTCCGACTCGGTGGTGTGTTTGAGTGACTTAGACATACTCCGAAAGCTAATAACTCATAGCTCGGTCTCATCTTGGTTCAATTGATCCATTTGTTATTCACTTAGAAAGCAAAGATGATCAATCAAATTCTCAATAGCTCATGCAATGAATCGGATAATCATGCAATTAACATGCCAAGTTCATTCCTAATAAAACAAAACTAATCTTCACTTAGAGGTTTGGTGAAAATATTAGCTAATTGAAATTTGGTAGGAATAAACTTAAGATCAATATTGCCTTTTTCATAGTGGTCTCTCGGAAAATGATACCTAACTCAATGTGTTTTGTTTTAAAATTTTGAACTGGATTTTTATGATGCCGATGGCACTTTGATTTTCACACTTAATTAGGATAGATATGAATGATAGTCCTAGATCCTTCAAGAGTTACTTGATCCAAAGAATCTATGCGAGTAGGCTCTAGCTGCTATGTATACTCAGCCTCCATAGTTGATAGAGCAATTGAGTTTTACTTCTTTGAATGCAAGGAGATGAGTGATTGACGTAGAAGTTCGCATGCTCCTCATGTGCTCTTTCTATCAACTTTTTATCCAGCATAGTTAGCATCCGAGTATCCAGTGAGGGTTAGATCTCGAGTCCTTCAAATACCGGAGACCAAGTGTCTAAGTCCCTACAAGATATCTAAAGATTCTCTTCACCGTAATATGATGTGATTCCTTAGGGTTAGCTTGAAATCTTGCATAAAGGTAGACACTAAACATGATATCTGGCCTACTAGATGTGAGATAAAGCAGACATCCAATCATACCTCCGTAGAGTTTCGATGTACTGCTTTACTTTTCTCATCTAAGTCCAGTTTAGTACTGCTTACTCATAGGTGTTTCTGCATGCTTCACATCTTGTAGTATGTACCTCTTCAATAACTCCTTGGTGTATTTTTATTGATGAACATAGATGACATTCTTGCTTGATTTGTGGTCCAAGAAAGAAATTGAGTTCTCCCATCATGCTCATTTGGAACTCCTGTCTCATTAACTCAAAAATTCTTGGCATAAAGTTTTAGTAGTAGCTCCAAATATAATGTCATCAACATAAATCTGAATAATAAGAAAATCATTCCGCTTGGTTTTTGTCAAAAGAGTTTTGTCATTAAGACATCTTTTGAAGTGATTTTCAACCAAGAAACTACTCAGTCTTTCATACCAAGCTTTGGGAGCTTGTTTCAGACCATACAAAGCTTTGTACAACTTCAAAACATGATTATGAAATTGAGAGCTTTGAAATCCAAGGGGTTGCTCAACATAAACTTCTTCTTGAATATAACCATTGAGAAATGCACACTTAGCATCCATTTGATAAATCTTAATGTTCATGCTAGATGCAAATGCTAAGAAAATTCTAATTGCCTCAATCCCGGGAACAGTTGCAAAGGTATCCCCACAATCAATTCCCTCTTTTTGGTTATATCATTGAGCAATGAATCTAGCCTTATTTCTTACTACCAACTCTCCCTCATCTAGTTTGTTCTTTAAAACCTATTTTGTTCCTATTACTCGGGTGGTCGAAGGTCGTTTGGTCGAGTCGAGACTTGGTTTCTTTCAGATTGAGTTAATTCTTCTTACATGGCCTATACCCATCCAGGTTCAAGTAGGGTGATAAAGATTGAGGGAGTTGAGTGAAAAGAGAGAAGAGAGTGGACGAACGAGAGAAAGAGAGAGAGAGAGAGAGAGTAAAGCTAGAAGTTTATGAGTACAAGAGCAAGAGTGAGAGTTAAAAATAGCAAAGTGATCGAATGAGTGCAATGGCGTACTATTTATAGACCAGGAGCTTTCATTAAACAAAAGCTTTTCCGATTCGAGTCTTCAAAGTAGCGGTTGTCGGACCGTTGAGTATCCCAGATGAGTAACAGACTAGCTTCAAAACTGCTTCCCTCTAACGGCTAGTTTGCGGACTATTCGTGTGCCAAAGATAAACAAAGAAGTTTTCGAAAAATATTTCCAAGATTTTCCATTAATCTAGAGATGATCTCGGAATTTTGATCTCCATTTTTCTCATAAGTTGAATCTGACTCAGTGATGTGTCTAAGTGACTTAGACATACTCGAAAACTAATAACCCATAGCTCGGCCTCATCTTGGTTCAACCGATCCATTTTTTATTCACTTAGAAAGCAAAGACAATCAATCAAATTCTCAATAGCTCATGCAATGAATCGGATAATCATGCAATCAACATGCCAAGTTCATTCCTAATAAAACAAAACTAATCTTCACTCGGAGGTTTGGTGAAAATATTAGCTAATTAAAATTTGGTAGGAATAAACTCGAGCTCAATATCACCTTTTTAGGAGTGGTCTCTCGAAAATGATACCTACCTTAATGTGTTTTATTTTAGAATGTTGAACAGGATTTTTGGTGATGCTTATGGCACTTTGATTTTCACAATTATTTGGGACAGATATGAATGATAGTCCTAGATCCTTCAAGTGTTATTTGACTTAGAGAATCTATGTAGAGTAGGCTCCAACTACTATGTATTCTCAGCCTCCGCAGTTGAAAGATCAACCGAGTTTTGCTTCTTTGAATGCAAGGAGATGAGTGATTAACCTAGAAATTGGCATGATCCTCATGTTCTCTTTCTATCAACTTTGTATCCAAGCATAGTCAGCATCCGAGCATCCAATGAGGGTCGGATATGAGTCCTTCGAATACCGAGTCGAAGTGTCCGAGTCCCCGCAAGATGTTTCAAGATTCTCTTCACCGTAGTGTGAAGACTCGGACTCCGAATCTATATCATTCCGAGTACTACCCAAAGACTCGAGTACAAACCTTATCCCTCCTAAGTTTTGATTACAAGTCCTTCCGAGTGCTATAGAAACTCCTACATAAGGTTTCATTCGATTATGACTAACTCAGCTTGTCTATCCTCTCACATTGATGTTTCGATTCACTCGGACATCACTCGCATTTATCGCATGTTCAAATAATCTCGTAAAACTTTTTATCGAGGCTCTGTCTGCATATTTTGAAGTAAAGTGAATTACAGTGTTAATTCATCTTTCTAAGTCGGTTTGTTTGTTTGAGAATTATTTGTCCGGATCAAGTTCTTATAATCTGATGTTTTCGGCCTCATAACTTGATCTTTCTTAGGATGGAATCTGATGGAATTTGAGGATAATGAATATTAGACTGAGAAAATTCCACTATTCTAGGCATGAGATAATTATGCACTTAATTATTTTAATTAAATTATTATCTATGCCTAATCTTGGACCAAATGATTTTATACTTTGAGAACCAAAATTGATTACTTTTGTAGGTTATCAAAATGAGGTTATCCCATTTTTGAAATACAAAAGTATCCGGCTTCAAGTTGTCAATCACCAGCAGACAAGGCTTTTCTACTTCGAATAAGGCTCAAACGCTCGTGTCGTGGTTGTCTGTTTCTAAAACCGGAAAACTTCAATGCTAAGCTGAACGATGGTTTCCACCTTAGTTTTTAGACATTATCACCTGACCGGAGCACCTTTAGGAGCCAAGAGCCGTTGCGTAAAATTCACATCCCAATGGATCTTTTCGAGCGACTCGGAAGAACCGTTACAACGGTATAGAAGGACTTCTATTAAGAAATTAGTCACAATGACTAATCCGCTTGATCATATATAAATAAAAGCCACCTCTCAAGACTTGAAGATTGCTGAAATTATTATTGAAACACTTGACTTAAGTAAAAGTCATTGTTTTCATATTCAATCTTCTATTTACAATTCCCGACTTGTAACTCATACTTTCGAGTCATAAAGTCTTGTAATCAGTTACATACTCTTCTTACTTTCTAAGTAAGGTCCCTTGACTCGAGCTATAAGGGTTAACCTAGGTCGGTTGTCCCTAGCTGTAAAGGTTACCTCGGTTAGGAAGTACGAGATCACATAAGGGAATTTCTAAGTCTAGGAAAACTCAGTAAGGAATTGTTTAAGGGAGCAATTCGGTTGACTCGATCTGCTGTATTTTGTGGATTCAAAATAGTGGATTTGACTTGGTGCTTGGACTAGCACTGTCCGTGGTTTTCTCGCCCCGGGAGGTTTCCACATATATCTGAGTTTATACTTTTCTCGAGTCCAATATAGACTCGGATTATCTTGTTAATTCGTTTCAAGCATAAAATTCACCCCCTCTAGGGTGACTAACACTCTCCAAGAGTGAACTTTCAATTGGTATCAAAGCTTAGCCTTTCGTAAAGGATCTAATAATCCAAAGGTCTAAAGATCGGATGGGTCGGAATAATGGAGAATTCGATGAAGGAAGATCTTCCAGCAGACCAGCTAAGTTCAAAGGATCAAATTTCGTGCACTCGGAAGAAGCTAATGGAATACTTTCTGCTGAACAATAATGAAGATGTTTGGAACACCATACAAGAAGGCAATTACATTCGAATAAAGATGGAAGATACAAGGCTTGTGCCTAAAGCAAAGTTCAAGCACACTAATGAAGAGTCAAAAAGTTCGAAAGAACTTCAAAGCGATGAACATTCCGATGTGCGCCATCAGCTCGTAAGAATACAATAGAGTGTCGACCGTGACACAACTAAAGATGTGTGGAACACTCTTGTCAACACATATGAAGGAACGAGCCAAGTGAGACAAGCGAAGATAAGTCAATACTTTCACAAATATAAGCTATTAAAGATGGAGCCGAAGAAAACATCACTTAGATGTTTATACGCTTCATTGAGATTACAAACAATCTCAAATCTTTCGGTAGAAAGAATTCCCAAGAAGAAATGTGCAGAAGAATTCTAAGAATTCTACCAAAGAGAAGATAGGGTCCCAAGGTGACAGCCATTGAGGAAGATAAGAACCTCTCTCAAATAAAGTAAGACAAACCGATTGGGATGCTACTTACCCATGAAATCCATCCGGAAAAAGAGGATGCCGAGGTCGGCACCAAAAAGAACATTGCGACTGAAAGCCTTAGAAAGCAGAGGAGAATGAAGACTCGGACTTTGTAGGTATATCATTTTGAGTACCATCAAGGAATCAGTACGAGACTTCATCTCTTGTATGTTTTGATTACAAGTCATTCAAAGTGTTTCAAAACTTTTGTAAGTGATCTAGAATCATTTCTAAGTGTTACGAGTAACTATTTCATATGTTTTCACTTTATTCTAACCGACTCGAAAGCATACTTTTGCTTATCTTTTTACACATAGTTCTGAGTTACTTAGACAACACTCGGACTTATTGCATGTTCAAATATTTGCTCTAATGTGCATAAACACAGAGTCCGACTTTATATTCTAAGTTTGATTGGGTTAATTCATCCTTCTAAGTCAGCATGTCTCGTTTGAACTGTGCTTGTCTAGATCAAGTTTCAATACTCGATATTCTCTTTCAAACTTATTTTACTTCTAGATCGACTCGGACGGAATTTGAGTATAATGGATATTAGACTCATAAAATTCCACTCTTTCAGGACTCGGATAATTGGGCACTTAATTATCTTAATTAAATTATTATCTCGTGTCTAATCTTGGACCAAAGTATTTTATACTTTGAGAACCATATTGATTTACTTTTGCAGGTTATCTAAACAAGGTTATCCTCGCTTTTGAATTACAAAAGTTACCGGTTTCAAGATGTCAAATCACTAGCAAACAAGGCTTTTTCTACTTCGACCAAGGCCTAGACACCGTGTCGGGGTTGTTTGTTTCCAAAACTAAAAATCTGCAACGCCTAGCTCAACGAAGGTTTCTACCGTACTTTTCGGACAACACCGAGTGTATTGGGACATCCAAAGGAGTCAAGAGCCATTACCCAACGTTCACACCTCAACGGATATTTTCCGAGTCACTCGAAAAACCATTGCAACAATCACAAAGAACTTATAATCGAAGATAGTCACAATGGCTAATCTGCCTGGTCATCTACAAATAGAAGTCACTTCACAAGATGAGAAGATTGTTGAATCCATTGCTTAAACTATCTCTCTCTATATAATTCTCATTCAATCTTCTACTTACAACTCCAACTTTGTACTTAACATCTTTCCGAGTTGTAAGGTCTTGTAATCAGTCACAAACACTTATTCTTATTTTCCGAGTAAGGTCCCTTGACCGAGTTGTAAGGGTTAACTCGGATCGCTTGTCCCTAGCTGTAAAGGTTACCTTAGTTAGGAAGTACTAGATCGGATAAGGGAACTTCGAGTCTAGGAAAATCTTGTAAGAAATTGTCTAAGGGAGCAATTCTGGTTGAGTCTTTCTACTATATTTTGTGGATTCAAAATAGTTGATTTGACTTGGTGCTTGGATTAGCACCGATCGTGGTTTCCTACCCCAGGAAGGTTACGTATTTTCTAAGTTAACACTTTTCGTAGTCCAATCTAGACTCGGACTATTTCAAAGTCGGCTTTAGATTTTAATCTTCCAGTCTTTGTTCAAATTTCCTCATCACCCTAGAGGGGGTGACTTAGTCTCTCCAAGAGCAAACCTTCAATTGGTATCGAGCCTAGCCTCTCGTAAAGGATCTAACCATCCAAAGGTCTAAAGATCAAATGGCTCGGAACAATGGAGAGTTCGATGAAGGAAGATTTTCCAGCAGACCACCAAAGTTCAAAGGATCTAACTTTGTGCACTTGGAAGAAGCTCATGGAATGTTTTTTGCTGGATCGCGATGAAGATGTGTGGAACATCATAAAACTAGGCACGTACATCCCAATGAAGATGGAAGAAACAAGACTCATGCCTAAAGTTAAGGCCGAGTACACTACTCGAAGACGCAGAGAAGTAGACCGACCAAGTGGATGACTAGAAAAGGAGGTTGACCT
Organism: Talinum fruticosum; assembly: GCA_021018815.1. Lineage (NCBI taxonomy): Eukaryota > Viridiplantae > Streptophyta > Magnoliopsida > Caryophyllales > Talinaceae > Talinum > Talinum fruticosum. Next base: position 14,443,230 of record JAITYX010000003.1, on the reverse strand, counting down.
TAGGTTCCAAAGCTTAGAGATGACCATTAAGCAGTGTACAAGAGAAACAGATTGCCAATGATACCATGCTTAGTAACCTGCAAGCCCAAGTGCAATCTCAACCTTTCCAAGATCCAAAAGAAAATGTGAGTGTCTTAACACTTAATAGGGGAAAGAGTTAGAGGAACCTACGAAAAACATAGAGGTAGAGCCAAAATTAGAAGTCATGGAATCTGAACTTGACCAAAATAAAGATAAGGCCTCTAATGCTGAGGAAATAGGTGAAAATAAGAAAGATATTTACAAGCCTATCCCACCTTTTCCTAGTAGATTGATAAGCACAACTCCTGCGATAGACGAGGCAATTGAAGATATTATAGAAGTATCTAGGAAGGTAGAAACAAACATTCCTCTTCTAGATACCATGAAACGGGAACCTCGTTATGCTAAGTTCCTTAAAGATCTATTCACGAACAAATTAAAATTGAAAAGGAACAAAAAGGTAAGTGTGGGGGAGAATACATCTGTTCTTTTCCAAAAGAAATCTCCCACTAATTGCAAGTATGCAGGAGACCAGATCAATTTAGTGTGGGAAATGCAACTGAATGATCCTTGAGCTACAAAGGTGTCGAGCCAAAGACGGTAAACAAAGGCGCTGGTTGGGAGGCAACCCAACATTTTCAGGGAAGTTTCTATAATTTTTACTTTAATTTAATTTTTATTTTTATTTAGCATGCATTAGGGACAATGCATGAATTAAGTGTGGGGAGTGCATCCTGCATTTTAATTTTATGCATTTATCTTTATTACATTTTAATTTTATGCATTTATCTTTATCTTATTTTTTGAAAAAAATTATATATATTCTTGTAAAGAAATGCATGAACATGAATATATGCTAGGTTAACTTGCTTAAATTTTTCTGTTTCTAATTTTTCTTTCCCTTTGAAAGTGAGAAATTTGAACATGTTAATTGTCATTCAGAGTTGTTTGAGTTGATCTTCATATATTTCTTCAATTAGTGACAATCATAATTTTTCTGTCGATTTGATCATGTTATATGATCGTGATAGAGGCAATAAATTGACTTAAACCGTTCACCTAGACTACTGAACTTAGCAGATTGACTCATTAAAATTTTGATTTTTCTTGTTTTGCCTACAAAAAAAAAAATAAATTAAATAAAAAAAAATTGTTAGTTTACCAACATGGGTCGGAGTTGGTGGCTCGGCGCCATTTCCCCTTAAGTTTAGGTCTCAAGTTGAGCCTTATGAATGGAGTAACCCATGCTGGGAGAGTCATGCCCCTTTTAGGCCGATCAATGGCTCGAACCATACTAACGAAAAAAAAAAAAAAGAAAAAAAATAGAGTATTAACTCCAGCACCTCTGTTTGGGTGAGTGGGAGACAGGGAGTGTTATATTTCTAAGACCCTATATGGGCCTCGAATATGTGCTTGAATGGAGTTATATATATATATATATATATAATTGAAAAAAAAAAAAAAGGTTTGCAAAACAAGTTTATTATCGATTTTTAGTGAGTTATCTGCTGATTCGAGTGTCTCTATAACCATACTGCACCTTAATTTTTCCCATCCTAAAAAGTTTTAGACCTCTTGACCGGAATGTACATGTTTGAAAAATATGGATAAATTTTTGATTGTTGCTTAATTAAAAGAGATATTGTGAGGCTGATGAATAAACTCTCTGATGGCAATGAAAATGTTTAGTTCTTCACTTGCTTGGGAAAGACAAAAATTTCATCAAAGTATTTTTTGAAAGCAAGGCAAACTTAGTATATATTTTATGTTTTATGTATATCTTTATAAGAAAGCGTATTATTAGATCGAGTCTTAGATTTCTTTGCACGAGGACGTCCAAAGTCTAAGTGTGGGGGATTTGTTAAGTCGTATTTTATACGTATTTTTAGTAGTTATTGAGTTTATATTATATAGTTTATTTTATCTAATTTATTCTATTTTGTCTATTTATAGGTAATTATCGAATAAAGTGGGGAAGAGAAGAAAAGTCGTTAAAAGTGGATTTTTAGCTACCGACAAGCATCCAAGAAAATATATGAAGTCGGTCCATAAATATAATATGTAATAAAATATTTATTTTAGGATATTATATTTTAGGAAATCCTAAGTGGAATAGAAAAGGGAAACTTAGAAGAGAAGAAAGAGAAATAAACCCTAACTCTTTCACCCTATATATACTACTTATTATCATCATGGAGAGAGACCCGGGAAGCCAGCCACATACATCCCAGCCGCCTGCACCTGCTGCTTGCTCACGTCCACTGCCCACACAAGCAGCCAGCCACCTAGCTACCCAGACCACCTCACGTTCTCTTGCTGCACCTGCTTCCGCTGCTCCTTGTTGCACCTGCTGCTTGCTGTCTGCCGCTGCTCCTGGCTGCACCGTACTGCTGCTGCTGCTCCTTGCTGGCTGCTGCTGTCCGCTGCCCAGCCAGCCACCATCCATCACCATCTTCTTCATCTTCCCGGGTCAAAGAAACTAATATCGGTAGTATAATTTAGTTTTGTAATTTTTATTAGAAAAGATTGAGTTTTTATTGATAGATTAATACTAAAGATGCTAGTTTTATTTAGTTTACATGTTTTAAATTACATGATGTGTGAGTAGTTTTTCTTATACTTAGTATAATCTCATTGAAGCCATGTTAAATTATTTATTTTGAAACAAAGTTTTGATTTTTATTGTCTTATTGATTTGATCCATGATTCTATGATAATTTGTGTTTAATGTTTATGAATTTATGTCTAATTAATTAGAGTGCACGCTATTTAGTTTTATATAAATTCATGTGATAGTTTAGAGGGTTTAAGTACGTAATTGCTTGATCTTTTAGACATAAGTATCACCCTAGTTAATCATGGATGGCTCATACCCATCTCTTTTAATTAGGAAATTATCATAGATCCTTCTTAAATCAATTTGCTAGTAGATTGGTTATTAGGTGCTAGATGATGTTTTTCTAATACTTAATGCTCTAATTTGATTAAATTCTAGTGCTAGTGCTAGGGTTATCAATATTAGTAGGGTTTATATTAGGGCTAGGCCTAAGTAAACTAATAACTAAGGAAAAACGGGGAAGATCCGCTAGTGGTTGTCTTCTACAGTTTAGCTCATGGGTAGATCAATTTGTGTGTTAATGATAAATAATAATTTGCGTGGTGGATATAGATTATACTAAGTGTTTTTATAAATTTGTTATCTTTGATAATTATTTGTTTGCTTTTAGTTATTCTCTTGAGTTTATTGATTTTTACTTATAAAGTTATAGTCTTTTATTATCAATTTCATTAAACCCCCTAAAGATCAGTATTTTAGGTTAGTTTTAGTAATTTTATTTTAATTTAACTTTGAGTCATTATATATTTTAATTTTCAGATTTAATTTTCTGTTAGCTTTTATTATTTTTGAGTCAGTTTATTAGAAATTAGTTTTAAAATAGTTTCTTTTGTTATTTTTCGTGTTTTATTTTCTTTTAGGGTTTAGATAGAGTCCTAGTTTGCTGTGATTAAATTTTAGAATTTTTGGAATTAATTTGATATTTTTTCATATTTAATTCTTGAATTTAATTACTGCAGGTTTTTAATAAAATAAATTCGTAAATTAGATTTTAAATTTTGTTTTTATATTTTTAGGGTCTGGTTAGATTTAGAAAATTAGTATTATTATTCTGGGTAATTTTAGTATTTAATTTCGTAATTATTTAAGTGCAGAATTTTACTTATTTAATTTTCTGTTTTAGAATTTGTTTATTTTCTGCTTTAGTTTTCTGTTTTAATTGTTCTAAAAAATATACAAAAATATTTCTGGGTTATTGTAGTTTTATTATTCTGTATAAATTATTTATTTAGTTATTAGATAATTTTCTATGAATTTTAGTTATTGATTTTAATTTATATTTTCTATTTTGTTTTTAAGAGTAGTAAATTTAATTAGATTAAAACTTGCATGTTATTATATCTTTCCTCGTGGATTCGATCCCTACTTTCCCTTGCTATATTGTTTATTATAAGTTTAAGTAGTGGTTTAATTTGTTGCTGTATGACAAGCTTAACATTATCTAAACGAGGTTATCCCGCTTTTGAATTACAAAAGTTACCAGGTTTCAAGATGTCAAATCACTAGCAAACAAGGCTTTTTCTACTTCCGACCAAGGCCCGGACACTCGTGTCGTGGTTGTCTCGTTTCCAAAACTAGAAATCTACAACGCCTAACTCAACGGAGGTTTCCACCCTACTTTTCGGACATTGCCGGTGTATTGGGGACATCCAAAGGAGTCAAGAGCCATTACCCAACGTTCACACCTCAACGGATATTTTCCGAGTCACTCGGAAAACCATTGCAACAGATCACAAAGAACTTATAATCGAAGATAGTCACAACGGCTAATCTGCCTGGTCATCTATAAATAGAAGTCACTTCACAAGACGAGAAGATTGCTCGAATCCATTGCTTAAACTATCTCTCTCTATATAATTCTCATTCAATCTTCTACTTATAACTCCAACTCGTACATAACATCTTTCCGAGTTGTAAGGTCTTGTAATCAGTCATAAACACTTATTCTTACTTTCTAAGTAAGGTCCCTTGATTGAGTCTGTAAGGGTTAACTCAGCTCGCTTGTCCCTAGCTGTAAAGGTTACCTTAGTTAGGAAGTACTAGATCGGATAAGGGAACTTCGAGTGTAAGGAATTGTCTAATGGAGCAATTCTGGTTGAGTCTTTCTACCGTATTTTGTGGATTCAAAATAGTGGATTTGACTTGGTGCTTGGATTAGCACTTACCGTAGTTTTCCGCCCCATAAGGGTTTCCACGTATGTTCCGAGTTAACACTTTTCCGAGTCCAATCTAGACTCGCATCTGTTTCAAAGTCAGCTTTAGATTTTAATCTTCTAGTCTTTGTTCAAATTTCCTCATCACCTTATTCAACCCTTCCACTAAGGTAACTTAGTCTCTCCAAGAGCAAACCTTCAGAGAAAATCTAAGATACTCGGACTCAAAAGAAGATCCCATGGCACTTATTTCCCAAGGCTTCAAAAGGATGATGAAGCACAAGAAGTGGGAGAAAAGGCAAAAGGAATAGTTCTACAAGAAAGATAAGAAGGACAGAAAAGGTAAATACTCCTCTCCTTCAAAGTTATCTTTGACTAAGAACTCTGGATGTTTTGAATATGGCAGCAAAGATGACATAGTAAGGAGAAAGAGGGACAGAAAGAAGAGGAAGGTTATAATGGCCACATCAAGTGATGAAGACTCATCGAAGAAGATGAGGATTCGGATAACTCAAAGTGTCCGATGGCACTAACGGACTCGAAGTCGAATCCGAGTCGATTCGGACAACTCGGACATCGAACAGTACAAACCCTCGGGAGGTAATTGAATACTTTCTCAAGTTCTCCAAAGTTGATTTAGCTAAATATATTTATACTTTGGAAGAAAAGTCCAATTCTACTTCTTCTCAATTCAAAGAACAACTTGAGTCTCCGACTTCTAAGAGTATTGGTTTGAAAAATGAATTGGAAAAACTTAGACTTACTCTAAGAAAACTTGAGACTAGTACTCAAGCTAATGAGACTCGACTCCGAGTCACTCGGAAGAAAAATGAGTATCCGAAACAAAAGCTCAATGAGTCTCAAGAACTTATGTTGAAATTTACTCAAGTTCGAAAAACCTTGACATGCTTTTAGGCTCTTAATGTGTCTCCTTCAGGAAAGAAGGACTTGGATTTAACAAAGAGGAGGAATCTAATTCCTACTCAAATCTTTTCAAAATGGATTCTAGAATTGTGAAGTTCAGGAAGGCTGAGCATGGTCCTATTCACAAAACCGAAAGGAGGACCGAGCCTAGATCGGTTTTCAAGAGAAAACCTTCTCCACTTGTTTATAAAAGAAAAGATTTTCAAAAGAAAGAGACACGGACTCAATTTTCGAAAAGGAAGATTCAAAATCGGACCAAACCAAGTCATTCAAATTTGGGTTCCCAAGAGTCTTGTTCCTCGAAAAGAACCACAGTAAAGGGAGTTATTGCATTCATTAGAGGAAGTGAGAAGGGTTAGTGTGTTTTTGACTTGCAGGTAACTCGTAAAAGGACGAAAGGTCATTGGTACCTAGACAGTGGACGTTCACGCCATATGTTAAGAGATTCAAGACTCTTTTCTATGTTGGAAGATTACAAAGGAGGCAAAGTCACTTTTGGAGATGATAGTAAAGGTAAGATAGTGGGCATACGCAAGATTTGAAAAGGAGACAACCCGGTCGGCCTAGTCTATCTTGCCAAGGGACTAAAGTACAATCTACTCAAGCATCTCTCAACCGTGTGACAAAGGTCAAGAGGTAAGGTTCACTTAGACAAATTACTATATTTCGATTCAACCACCAAAGAGACTAAGCTCTCATGTAATAGATCGGGTAATACCTACACTATTCCTCTTTCTTATCCAAGTCGAATTTATCTTGAATAAAAGCATCATTGCATGATGACTCTTGGACATGGTATCGTAAACCAGGTCATGTTAGTATGCATACTATTAAAAAGCTTGCATCTCATGGTTTAGTTAGAGGTTTACCTAATCGTGCATTTAAGAAAGATAAAATCTATGAAACAGGCACAAAAGGGAAACAGGTCGATCATCCTTCAAATCTTTCAAAACTGTTTCCACATCTAAAGTGCTTGAAATGTTGCATATGGATTTATGTGGTGAAATTCTCGTAAAGAGTCTCGAAGGTAAATCATATGTACTTGTGATTGTTGATGACTACTCACGATTTACTCGGGTTTGTTTTCTTAAGCACAAAAATGAAGCTTTAAAAGTGTTCAAGCAAGCTCTGCAGAAAATTCTAGTAAAGTTTCGGACTCATATCGGAAGAATTCAAACCGACCATGGAAGGAAGTTCGATTACTCGGAATTTGTAGAGTCCTCGCGATAAGAATGGTATCTCTCACAACTTCTCAGCACCCGAACTCCTCAACGGAATGGAGTAGTGGAGAGAAAGAACCGAACTCTTAAAGAAATAGAAAGGACAATAATGATTATCAAGACTCGGACTCGAATCTAGATCATTCCGAGTACTACATAAAGACTCGGTACAAACCTCATCCCTCCTAAGTTTTGATTACAAGTCATTCTTAGTACCATAGAAACTCCTGTTTAAGGTTTCATTTGATTGTGACTCGACTCGTAACACACGTTCTTGTCTATCTTCTCACATTGATGTTTCGAGTCACTCAAACACCACTTAGATTTATCGCATTTCAAATAATCTCTCTAACACTTCTTATCCGAGTTATGACTCGCATATTCTAAGTAAAGTAAATTCTAGCATTAATTCATCTTTCTAAGTTAGTATGTTTGTTTGAGAATTATTTGTCTAGATCAAGTACGTATACTCTAATGTTTTCACTTTTATAACTTGATCCTTCTTAGGATCGACTCTAATGGAATTTGAGTATAATGAATATTAGACTCATAAAATTTCAATCTTCTAGGCCAGAGATAATCATGCACTTAATTATCTCGAATTAAATTATTATCCGTGCCAAATCTTGGACCAAAGTATTTTATACTTTCGGAACCAAAATTATTTTCTTTTGTAGGTTATCCAAATGAGGTCATCTTATTTTTGAAATACAAAAGTAACCAGCTCAAGCTGTCAATCACCAACGAAACAAGGCTTTTCTACTTCCGAACAAGGCTCGGATGTCTGTGTCAAGGTTGTCTATTTCCAAAACTAGAAAACATCAACGCTAAGCTCAACGGTGGTTTCCAACCTACTTTACGAGACAACACCAGTTGATTGGAGCACCCTTAGGAGTCAAGAGTCGTTGCACAACGTTTACATCTCAATGGATCTTTTTCGAGCGACTCGAAAAACCGTTACAGACGGTCACAAAGTACTTCGTTTAGAAATTAGTCACAACGGCTAATCCGCTTGGTCATCTATAAATAGAAGCCACCACTTAAGACTTCAAGATTGTTGGAATTATTGTTGAAACACATTACATCAGCAAAAGTCACCGTATTCATACTCAATCTTCTATTTACAACTCCCGACTTGTAATTTATACTTTCCGAGTTCTAAAGTCTTGTAATCAGTTACATATTCTTCTTACTTTTTAAGTAAGGTCCCTTGACCGAGTTGTAAGGGTTAACTCAGCTCTGTTGTCCCTAGCTATAAAGGTTACCTTAATTAGGAAGTACTAGATCGGATAAGGGAATTTATGAGTCTAGGAAAACTCGATAAGGAATTGTTTAAGGGAGCAATTCGGTTAAGGCGAGTATACTCGTATTTTGCGGATTTAATGGATTTCACTTGCTTCTTAGACTAGCACTGTCCGTGGTTTTCTTCCCTGGGAGGGTTTCCACATATATCCGAGTTTATACTTTTCTAAGTCCAATATAGACTCGGATTGTCTCAAGTACTCTTTTCAAGCTTAAATCTTCCAAGTTTGTTAAAATTTCATTATCACCCTATTCACCCCCTCTAGGGTGACTAAGACCCTCCCGGAGCAAACCTTCGGCTTGTATCGAGTCTAGCCTTTCGGAAAGGATCTAACAATCCAAAGGTCTAAAGATCGGATGGCTCGGAACAATAGAGAGTTCGATGAAGGAAGATCTTCCAGCAGACCAGCTAAGTTCAAAGGATCAAATTTCGTGCACTTGGAAGAAGCTAATGGAATGCTTTCTGTTGGACAACAATGAAGATGTTTGGAACATCATACAAGAAGGCAATTACATTCCAATGAAGATGGAAGATACAAGACCTGTGCCTAAAGCAAAGTTCAAGTACACTAATGAAGAGTCGAAAAGTTTAGAAAGAACTTTAAAGAAATGAACATTCCGATATGCACCATCAGCTCGTAACAATACAACATAGTGTCGACTTGTGACACAGCTAAAAATGTGTGGGACACTCTTGTCAACATGTAACGCCCCAAACCCATAATCACCGGTTTTAGACTAAGCAAGCCGCTAGCCGATGATTAGCGCAGTGAAAAGTAGGGCAGGGGCATTACGCCGCCCTTACCGGAGGAAAGGGCAAGGCTATAACAATAGATACTCTTCTAACCCTGGTCACTTGCGGGAATTTTTGGAAGATAGAAAACAAAAAATAGTGGTATTTGCTAGCAAAAACAAAATGGAGGTCTGTCAATCAAAATCAATATAGATTGAATTTTCATACAACAATAGGTACCAGAGCCACAATAAAAATGGCCCCATTTGAAGCCCTTTATGGAAGAAAATGCAGAACCCCCTTATTGGAGCGATTTAGATGAGACACTCACCATAGGACCAGAGTTGATACAAGAAACTATTGAAATAGTGAGAGTAATATAACAACGAATCGTAGAAGCTCGGAGTAGACAAAAGAGCTATGCGGATCGACGAAGGAAACCTCTAGAATTTCAAGTAGGGGACATGGTCTTTCTCAAAGTATCCCCAACCAAAGGAATCAAAAAATTCGGCATTAAAGGGAGATTAAACCCTAGATACATTGGGCCATATGAGATACTTCGGATGTTAAACCCCGTGATATATAAATTATCCTTACTAGTCGATCCGGAGAATATCCATGATGTTTTTCATATATTTCAACTTCGGAGGTACGTATCCGACCCAAGCCACTTCATAGAAGTTGAACCAGTGGCTATCGCCCGGAACTTAACACATGAGGAATATCCGGTCCAAATCCTAGATCGGAGGATTAAACAACTGCGTACTAAAACTATTCCTCCGGTCAAGGTTTTATGGCCAAATCATACTTCAACTGCAACCACTCGGAAACCAAGGAAGATATGAGAAACCAATACCCACATTTATTCTAAGATAATATTTATACCATTTCACCTACAAGTTTCGAGGACGAAACTCGTTCTAAGGGGGAGACTATAACACCCCATCCGTAAGAAAATAATTAACTTTAAATACATTCAAGATTAGCTTGAGCGCGTGCATTTCAAATTCCAAATATTTTCATATTACACATGTGTATGTACATATGTATATATATATATATATATATATATATATATATATATATATATATATATATATATATATATATATATATATATATATATATATATATGTCAATGTTGTTTAAAATGCGAGAACCGGATGATGAGAACGACGACGCACAAGCATATTCTATAAATTTTAATGACTCATAAGATAATTAACATTATTATGTAGCTAATTTATTTTGAGTTCTAAAAATCCTTAAATAAGTGAAATTAATATAATTTTTGTAAACTTACTATTATTAAAAATAAAATTACTGGATTAGAATAAGCTTAATGAGCAAGATAATAATAAGCTTGGAGGATTAGCAAGTACATGAGGATAAGGAATTGGATTAGGATTAGTACTAATGAGAAATGGGCCGGAGGATTGGGGTAGAGTCGACCGGCCCATTTAGAGGAAGGCAAGAGGGGGTATAAAAGCATAAGTTAACCTAAAAGGTTCATTATCCTAACCTAAAGCGAGATAAAACCAACACTCTCTCTCTCCCTCTCCAGCCATCGCTCCTCTACCCTGCGCTCGCCCGTCTTCGCCGCTAACCGACCGCTTCAACGGCACTCCGGCCGCATCGGCAGCCACCACCGGCTAGCCGCCAGCACCATCGCCGGTACCTTCATCGATCTCCACATCAAACGTCCAAAACGCAACCCCTTTCTCCACTAGCTTCCTCCGTCTCCCTCTTACCGTTCGTTTTAGCTACCGGAGACGCCACTTCGACATCACCAATGACCATCGCCACCTTCTATCGCCCCACTGTCACCGCTCCAGCCGCCGGACACCAAGCACACCACCGTTCTCACCCCCATCTCTGCCCGAGTTTTGCGCCTGCCTCGCCCGGCTCTGCTCCAGCTTGGTCTCGGTTTCCCGGTTTCGGGCCCTGTCCGGCTACCGCCACTCGACCGAGTACCGACGCCACTCGCTACTCCCGGCGATAGCTTCAACAGCTCGGCCATCCGCCCCGCTTCAGCCACCCTTCGACCTTTAACCACCTCAAAAACTCCTCTTAAATTAACCTCCTCCATCTAACTCGCTTAGGGTAAAATTTTCGATTCGATCAGTTCTTCTAATTTAATTTCTTAGAGTAAATTTCGATTCGGTTCTTCAAGTACTTTTAATTTAATTATTTGAGTTGTAATTGGTATTCTTTTCTATTTGGAGATTTAAGTTGGATTATGGTTTGTTGTGACTGGTTCATGGAATTTAGAAAGATCTGGTGATAGTTGGCATATGTTGGTTATACTCGAAATTGAAGAAAATTATGGACAACTCGGTGGATAAAGGACATTCGGGAAGTGATTCCGAGTCGAATATTTTTGGTTAGTTTAAATAATTATTTAACCTAATGAAGAGATTAAGGTGACAGATTGAGGATGATAACTAATTCTGGCAGTATGTGAAACCGAAGAGTGAGAAATTGACCTCTTTGAGGAAATAATTATGCCCTTACAAACTAACATAAGGCTAGAAAATTTGAAGGCAAGTATATAAAAGAATGAAAGTATTTAGGTAATAAAATGACTAATAGCGAGTGATTAAAAGTATAACTTTTCTTTGATTTTAAAGTAAGTATTTGGTGTAATGCTTATACATATATTTATATACGCGTTTAGAAGAAACCGCATATATATTTAAAGTTGCTATATATATATATATATATATATATATATATATATATATATATATATATAAGTTATGCTCGCATTGTATAAAATAAGATAATCGAGTCATATGAATGATAACATTAATATCTTTAGTAGAAGCTAACTTTATTAGTTTTCATTTCAAGTAATTTTGAAATGATTTAATAAATAAATAAGAAATAAAAATTCAGTTTAGTAATAAAACTTTTATATCTCTAATTAAGGTCATCAACCATCGGCGTCGTGCGTTCATCCGGATTCCGCCCGGAAAGAAAAAGGAGGAACATCAGCAAGGTACGTTCATTGATCGTGCCCTTCAATGTTTTATTTACAAATCAAGGCCGGATATGGCCGACATTAACAACAATGAAGAATTGTTTGCAAATAATATTTGCCATCATTAATATGGACCCGCCCATCAAGTGTCATTATTTGGTATGCCCAATATCCAGGTTGGTAACCCCGTAACGGTTAATGACCTTCAACCGGACTATCCGATCGGTCCGGGTGTGTGCACATGCGTTTAGGGAAACCCGATGATCGTAAAGGGATCCATTCGGATAATTAATCAGCAACAGCTTTACATTGTTCACTCTCCCTCATTTACAAATGAATTGAAATGCATGCGCTCAACTCAACTATTTTATAACTTTTATTTTACCGCATGATAGTGAGCGTATTGAGTTTCGACTCACATTGCGAAAATACTTTCCTTGTTTTGTTTTAGGTAAGAATAGTGAAGACGGCAGGTCATAGAAGGATCGTGTTCAAGGCTTGGGGACTTTGGCTCGCCATGATAGCCTTTTGGAGACTAGTACATAGTGTCGTGGGTTAGAGCTAGTGAATGTTGGGTTACCGTTTACTTTTGGTTCGGCTTTGTATATATTTTGATTTCCTTTTGTTGTTGACTATTAAATAAAGTATTCTAAGTCGAATAGTTTAGTATCTGACTCTCGATAGCCTTGCCCTTTCTGCTGGTAAGGGCGGCGGTGACGCTCCTAACCCTTCTTCCGCTGTGCTAATCACTCGGTTAGCGGGTTGCTTAGCCTAAACTAGTGATTACGGGCAGGGGCGTTACACAACACATATAAAAGAACAAGCCAAGTGAGACAAGCGAAGGTAAGTCAATATCTTCACAAATATGAGTTGTTCAAGATGGAGCCAAAAGAAAACATCACTCGGATGTTTATACGCTTCACCGAGATTACAAATATCTCAAATCTCCGGCGTAAAGATTTCCCATGAAGAAATGTCCGAGAAAAATTTTAAGAAGTCCACCGAACGTGACAACTATTAAGGAAGCTCAGAACCTCTCTCAACTAAAACCGGACGAACCGATTGAGAAGTTACTTACCCATGAAATCCATCTGGAGGTAAAGGATGCCGAGGTCGACACTAAAATGAACATTGCACTCGAAAGCCTCGAAAGCGGAGGAGAAAATCGGAGTTCCTCGGATTCTGAAAAGATCTCATGGCATTCATTGTTCGAGGCTTCATAAGAATGATGAAGCATAAGAAATGGAAGAAGAGGCCAACGGAAGAGTTCTACAAGAAAGATAAGAAGGATAGAACAGTAAACATTCCTCCCTTCAAAGTTATCTTTAACTAAGAACTTTGGCTATTTTGAATGTAGCAGCAAAGATCACATAGTCAAAGACTGTCCCAAGGAGAAAGAGGGACAAAAAGAAGAAGAAGGCTATGATGGCCACGTGGAGTGATGAAGAGTCATCTCGAACAAGATGAAGATTCGACAACTCAAAGTGTCCGATGGCACTAGCAAACTCGGAAGCCGAATCGAGTCGGACAAATCCTCGGGAGGTAATTGAATACGTCCTCAAGTTCTCCAAAGTTGATTTAGCTAAATATATTTACACTTTGGAAGAAAAGTCCAATTCTGATTCTTCTCAATTCAAAGAATAACTTGAGTCTCTCACTTTTGAGAGCATTGGTTTCAAAAATGAATTGGAAAAACTAAGACTTACTCTAAGAGAACTCAAGACTATTACTCAAGCTAATGAGACTGAGTTTGAGACACTCGGAAGAGAAAATGAGCAATTAAAACAAAACCTCAATGAGTCTCAAGAGCTTGTTTTGAAATTTACTCAAGGTTAGAGAAATCTTGACATGCTTCTAGGCTCTCAATGTGTCTCCTTCGGAAAGGAAGGAATTGGTTTTAACGAAGAGGAGGAATCTAATTGTTCCTCGGATCTTTTCAAAAAGGATTCCGGAACTCGAAGTTAAGGAAGGCTGAGCATGGTCTTATTCATCAAAATGAAAGGAGGACTGAGCCCATATCAATTTATCGGAGAAAACCTTCTCCACCCATTTATAAAAGAAAAGATTAATAAAAGAAAGAGACACAGACTCAGCTTTTTAAAAGAAAGACTTAGAATCGGACTAAACCCAAAGTAATTCAAATCTGGATTCCCAAGAGTCTTCTTCCTCAGAAAGGACCACACTAAAGGGAGTTATTGCGTTCATTAGAGGAAGTGAGAAGGGTTCGTGTGTTTCTTATTTACAGGTAACTTAGAAAAAGACGAAAGGTCATTGGTACCTAGACAAGTGGACGTTCAAGCCACATGTAAAGAGATTCAGGACTCTTTTCCGAGTTGGAAGATTATAAAGGAGGCAAAGTCCCTTTTAGAGATAACAATAAAGGTAAGATAGTTGGCATAGGCAAGATTGGAAAAGGAGACAACCTCGGTCAGCCCGATCTATCTTGTCAAGGAATTAAAGTACAATCTACTCAAGCATCTCTCAAGTATGTGACAAAGGTCAAGATGTAAGATTCACTCGGACAAATTGCTATATTTCCGATTCAACCACCAAAGAGACTAAGTTCTCGGGTAAGAGATCGGGTAATACCTACACTATTCCTCTTTCTTATCCAAGTCGAATTTATCTTGAATAAAAGCATCATTGCATGATGACTCTTGGACATGGTATCATAGACCAGGTCATTTTAGTATGCGTACTATCAAAAACCTACATCTCATGGTTTAGTTAGAGGTTTACCTAACTGTGCATTTAAGAAAGATAAAATTTGTGAAGTATGCTCCAAAGGGAAACATATCTTATCATCTTTCAAATCTCTCAAAACTATTTCCATATCCAAAGTGCTTGAAATGTTGCATATGGATTTATGTGGTGACATCCCTATAAAGAATCTCGGAGTTAAATCATATGTACTTGTGATTGTTGATGACTACTCGCGATTTACCTGGGTTTGTTTTCTTAAGCACAAAAATGAAGCTTTTAAAGAGTTAAGCAAGCTCTGCAGGAAAATTCAAGTAGAGTCTCGGACTCGAGATAAGAAGAATTCAAACCGACCATGGAAGGGAGTTTGACTACTCGGAATTTGCAGAGTTCTGCGATAAGAATGGTATCTCTCACAACTTCTTAGCACCCAAAACTCCTCAACAGAATGGAGTAGTGGAGAGAAAGGACCGAACTCTTAAAGAAATAGGAAGGACAATGATGATTGTGAAGACTCGGACTCGACTCGAATCTAGATCATTCTAAGTACTACATAAAGACTCGTGTACAAACCTCATGCCTCCTAAATTTTGATTACAAGTTATTCCGAGTACCATAGAAACTCATGTTTAAGTTTTCATTCGATTCCGACGGACTTAGAACACACGTTCTTGTCTATCTTCTCACACTGATGTTTCGAGTCACTCAAACACCACTCAGATTTAACGCATGTTCAAATAATCTCTCTAACACTTCTTATCCGAGTTATGACTGCATATTTTGAAGTAAAGTGAATTACAGACATTAATTCATCTTTCTAAGTCGAGTATGTTTGTTTGAGAATTATTTTTCCAAATCAAGTACGTATACTCTAATATTTTCACTCTTATAACTTGATCTTTCTTAGGACTAACTCTGATGGAATTTGAGTATAATGAATATTAGACTCGGACAATTCCACTCTTATAGGCCAGAGATAATCATGCAATTAATTATCTTAATTAAATTATTATCTCGTGCCTAATCTTGGACTAAAGTATTTTATACTTTGAGAACCAAAATTATTTACTTTTGTAGGTTATCCAAACGAGGTCATCTTATTTTTGAATTACAAAAGTAACCGGCTTAAAGTTGTCAATCACTAGCAGACAAGGCTTTTCTACTTCGAACAAGGCACGGACGCTATGTTAGGGTTGTCTATTTTCAAAACTGGAAAACCGCAATGCTAAGCTCAACGGTGGTTTCCACCCTACTTTTCGAGACAACACTAGTTGATTTGAACACCCTTTGGAGTCAAGAGTCGTTGTACAACGTTCACATCTCAACGGATCTTTTTGAGTGACTAAAAAAAACCGTTACAACGAGTCACAAAGGACTTATGTTCGGAAATTAGTCACAACGGCTAATTTGGTTGGTCATCTATAAATAGAAGCCACCTCTTAAGACTTGAAGATTGCTTGGAATTATTGTTGAAACACATTACTTCAAGCAAAAGTCATTGTATTCATACTCGGTTTTCTATTTACAACTCCCAACTTATAATTCATACTTTCCGAGTTGTAAAGTCTTGTAATCGGTTACACACTCTTCTTAGTTTTTAACTAAGGTCCCTTGATTGAGTCTGTAAGGGTTAACTCGGCTCACTGTTCCTAACTCGTAAAGGTTACCTCGGTTAGGAAGTACTAGATCGGATAAGGGAATTTATGAGTTTAGGAAAACTCGTAAGGAATTGTTTAAGGGAGCAATTCGGTTGAGTCGATCCACTCGTATTTTGTGGATTCAAAATAGTGGATTTGACTTGGTGCTTGGATTAGCATTGTCTCGTGGTTTTCTACCCCATGAAGGTTTCCACATATATCCGAGTTTACACTTTTCCGAGTCCAAGTGTAGACTCGGATTATCTTAATTACTCTTTTCAAACTTAAATCTTCCAAGTTTGTTAAAATTTCCTCATCACCCTATTCACCCCCATCTAGGATGACTAAGACTCTCCAAGAGCAAACCTTCAGATTGAACATGATCTACCTTACTATTTCGGGATGAGCCAGTCAACACAGGAAACTACACACTAAATAGATGCCTCATCGGACCCATTCCGAAGAAAACTCCATACGAACTCTACAAGGGAAAGAAACCCAAAATCTCATACTTCAAACCCTTCGGATGTAGGTGTTATGTCACAACAATGGTAAGGATCACCCGACCAAGTTTGATTCTCGGTCAGATGAAGGTACCTTTCGGGTTATTCATCTCATACTAAAGCATATCGTGTTTTCAATAAAAGAACTAACAAAGTAGAAGAAAGCATCCATGTTGTGTTTGATGAGATTGATCAGGGAAAACTAAGTGAGTCAACATTCTCATATCTGAAACTCAGTCGAGATGAAGATGATCTTGCTGAAGCCGAGCTTAGACAGAATCAAAATAAAGTAGCTCGAGTGAGACAGCTCGAATATCATGACTTAGATCGAACCAGCTCAAAAGTCAGCTCGGAATCGTCGAAGATCAAATAGATGAGCAAGCTCAATCAAATAAGATCACTCGAAGATCAACCAATTTAACCAACAAATCTGGTGAACCAAAGAACATGTAAAGCATTTAAATATGCTTCGAGCCACCCACTTGA
Organism: Talinum fruticosum; assembly: GCA_021018815.1. NCBI lineage: Eukaryota > Viridiplantae > Streptophyta > Magnoliopsida > Caryophyllales > Talinaceae > Talinum > Talinum fruticosum. The sequence goes on along the minus strand of JAITYX010000003.1, from coordinate 14,425,951 downwards.
GAACATCTTGTCCGACATCAACAGTGGGGTAAGAATTCACTCCTCTTTGTAAAATTTATGCGCATTCACCGCATTCATATCATTAACTCGAACCCAAAAATGCACTAGAGGCCCTAAATGAATGTGAACGGATAAAGGCCATGCAAGAGGAACTTAATCAATTCGAGAGAAACCAAATCCGGACTTTGACCAAATGACCTTCCAACCACCCAGTCATAGGAACCAAACGGGTTTTCAAGAACAAACTGGATGAGGATGGGTTGGTAGTGATAAATAAGGCTAGACTTATGGCCCAAGGTTACAATCAAGATTGTGGGGAAAACTTTCCACGAGTTGCTAGGATTGAAGCAATTAGAATCCTTTTGGCATTTGCATCAAGCATGAATATTAAGCTATATCAAATGGATGTCAAATTTGCTTTTTAAATTGTTTCATTCAAAAGGAAGTCTATGTTGAGCAACCCCTTGGATTTGAAAACTCAGAATTTTCAAATCATGTTTTCAAGTTGCAAAAGGCCCTTTATGGTCTTAAACAAGCTCCTAGAGCTTGGTATGAAAGACCGAGCAGTTTCATGGTTGAAAATGATTTCAAAAGAGGTCAGATTGACAAAACTCTTTTCATAAAACCAAGGGGAAAGACTTTCTTATTACTCGGATTTATGTTGATGATATAAATTTTGGAGCTACTAATGAAAATCTTTGTCGAGATTTTGCTTGAGTTAATGAGACAGGAATTCCAAATGAGCATTATGGGAGAGCTCAATTTCTTTCTTGGTCTACAAATCAAACAAGATAAAGATGGCATCTATGTCCATTAATTCAAGTATACTAAGGAGTTGCTGAAGAAGTACAAGCTTCAAGATGCAAAACATGCAGCGAACACCAATGAGTAGCGAGCATGAAACCGGACTCAAACGAAAAAGGTAAAGTAATAGATCGAAACTCTCTTGAGGTATGATTGGATCTCTGCTATATCTCACCTGCAGTAGGCCGGATATTATGTTTAGTGTTTTTCTGTGAGCAAGATTCCAAGCTAATCCAAGAGAATCACATCTCACTGCAGTGAAGAGAATTTTTAGATATCTTGCAGGGATTCGGAATCTAGGTCTATGGTTCTTAAGAGACTAAGAACCGACCCTCACCGTATACTCGGATGTCGACTATGTTGGATACAAGGTTGATAGAAAGAGCACCTCGGAGCATGCCGGTTTCGGGTCAAACCCTTATATCTTGGCACTCAAAGAAGTAAAACTCAGTAGCTCTATCAACCGCTGAAGCCGAGTACATTGCGAGTAGGAGCATGTCGTGCTCGGATTCTATGGATCAAGCAACAGTTAAAACATCTTGGACTTTCATTCAATTCAATTCCAATCAAGTGTGACAATCATAGTGCAATCAGCATCACTAAGAATCCAGTTCAAGCACTCAAAGACAAAGCATATTGAGGTCATGTATCATTTTCCGGGAGACCATTCTGAGAAAGGTGATATTGAACTTGAATTCATTCCTACAAAATTTTCGATTGACTGATATCTTGACTAAGCTACTTTGTGAGGATCGGTTATGTTTTATTAAGAATGAGCTTGGTATGATAAATGTATGATTATGTGTTTTCTAAGAGAAATTATCTTGCATGATTATATGTTACATGTTTCCTTTTCTTTGTCTTAATTACCATTGGTTCGATTGACCCAGTGATACTAAGCTAGGAGTTATTATTTGTTTACGCTTTACGAGTCACTCGAAACCTTACCGAGTCCGACTTAGTTTTTGAGAAAAATGGACTTCAAACTTCTCAAATCATCTCTAGATTAGTGGAGAATTTCAGAAATTTTTCTCTTTTTCTCTATCTCTAACGCGCACATCGATCGGTGAACTAGCCATTGGGAGAAAGACATTGGAATTCTAACCGTTGGAGACAGAACCGTCACGCCTGTTTGAGGTGACCGTTGAAGGTTTAGGTCGAACGAATATCGAAGGACATTCCTTTCACTATAAATAGCATCCCTTTTCCTTCATTTTGCTACTTTACTCTCTGTTAACCTAAACTCTCGCTCACTTACTCTCGCACTCAAAGCTCTCGGAACTCTCAGTACTCTCTCTCTCTCTCTCTCTCTCTCTCTCTCTCTCTCTCTCTCTCTCTCGTTTCTTCGAGTTCACTCTCTTTCACCTCAAACATTTCAGCCATGCCTAAAAGAGGTTCATCTCAAGACTTTATAGGGTCTCGCAACAAAGAAACCTAGAACCAAGCAAACCCATGAGGGTCCTTCTAACCCCTCCAAAATCCTAATCACCCAACATCTCACGTTGGATGACAAATTCTTTCCAAAATCCTTGTCACCTAGACGACTCGGACACGTCTAAGGAGTCCTCAAGCCCTGTCAAGTTTCCCTCCGAGAGGCAGCAGAAGAAGAAGAGAAAGCTACGGCTGAAGCAAATCCTTCCGAGGAGAAGGAGGAAGAGAAGGAAGAGAGAAGCGAGAAGAAGCCGAGAGACAAGGTGCTGCCATTCCTCAACCTCGAACCGATTAACTCGGACGACAGATTGAGTGAGTCGAAGACCTTGCGGACATTGGACGAGTCCATAAAGGTCAAGCCAAAAGAAGCACCCCCTCTCGTGGCTTTCGAAGAGGATGAGCCTCTAGACGACTTAGTTTTGGGTTAGCCACTCGGAACCGAGCCACTACCGCCGCCTAGATCTTCCACGTCCTCCCGGGCTTATCGGCGCCGCCGCACTCGCCTACTCATCCGCCTAAACACGGACCGCCCCTGCTCCACCATCTTAATTTTTTTTCTTCTTTATTTTATTTTTCTCTTTTATCCACACATCAATTGTATCAACTTGATACGTTCTTCCTTGTTTTTGTTTTTTTCTTTTTTTTTTTTTTGCTAAAAGGCAAGGGGAAAATACTAGAAAAAATTGTTGTCTTGTTCAGAGGAGTTTTCTCACCCTCTTTTCTTGTATTTTCTTTGTTTTGTGTATATATGAATGAAGTTTTTCTTTTAGAGCACAATTATTTCTTAGTTCACTCTTTCCGAGTATGAATATCTTATTATTTATGTTTACTCTTATATATATGTTCACAATTTTTTTCCCGCTCTAATATAATTGTTCATATTTTTAGCTATGTGAGATATCCGCAGTAAATGCTCTAAGTACGAATCACTTCACTTACTACTTCGTATTCTGATATATTTTACTGAGCAAGAATGAAAACTCATGATTATCTTACTAACAAAGTTTCTATCCGAGTATGGAATGCCTTTCATCAAAAAGGGGAGATTGAAGACTCGGACTCGAATCTAGATCATTCCGAGTACTACCCAAAGACTCGGTATAAACCTCATCCCTCCTAAGTTTTGATTACAAGTCATTCTGAGTGCTATAGAAACGCCCGCATAAGTTTTCATTCGATTCTGGCTCACTTAGAAAACACATTCTTGTCTATCTTCTCACATTGATGTTTCGAGTCACTCGGAGATCACTCGCATTTATCGCATGTTCAAATAATCTCTGTAACACTTTTTATCGAGGCTCGATCGCATATTTTGAAGTAAAGTGAATTACAGTGTTAATTCATCTTTCTAAGTAAGTTTGTTTGTTTGAGAATTATTTGTCCGGATCAAGTTCTTATACTCGATATTTTCACTCTTATAACTTGATCCTTCTTAGGACTCGACTCGGATGTAATTTGAGGATAATGAATATTAGACTCGGACAATTCCACTCTTCTAGGCCGGAGATAATTATGCACTTCATTATCTTAATTAAATTATTATATGGGCCTAATCTTCGACCAAAGTATTTTATACTTTGAGAACCAAAATTGTTTACTTTTCTAGGTTATTAAAACGAGGTTATCTCATTTTTGAAATACAAAAGTAACCTGGCTTCAAGTTGTCAATCACTAGCAGACAAGGCTTTTCTACTTCGAAAAGGCTCGGACGTTGTGTCGGGGTTGTCTATTTCTAAAACTGGAAAACTTTCATGCTAAGCTCAACGGTGGTTTCCACCTTATTCTTAAGACATCATCAGCTGACTAGAGCACCTTTAGAAGCCTAGAGTCGTTACACAACGTTCACATCCCAACGGATCTTTCTCGAGCCACTCGGAAGAACCGCTACAACAAGTATAGAAGGACTTCGTTCACAAATTACTCACAACGGCTAATCTCCTTGGGCATCTATAAATAGAAGCCACTTCTCAAGATTTGAAGATTGTTAGAATTATTGTTGAAACACTTTACTTAAGCAAAATTCATTGTTTTCATATTCATTCTTCTATTTACAACTCCCAACTTGTAATTCATACTTTCCGAGTTGTAAAGTCTTGTAATCAGTTACATACTCTTCTTACTTTCTAAGTAAGGTCCCTTGACTCGAGCTGTAAGGGTTAACTCAGCTCAGTTGTCCCTAGCTGTAAAGGTTACCTCAGCTAGGAAGTACTAGATCGGATAAGGGAATTTCGAGTCTAGGAAAACTCTGTAAGGAATTGTTTAAGGGAGCAATTCGGTTGAGTCGACCCAAGTATATTTTGTGGATTCAAAATAGTGGATTTGACTTGGTGCTTGGACTAGCACTCTCCGTGGTTTTCCGCCCCGGGACGTTTTCCACGTATACCCGAGTTTATACTTTTCCGAGTCCAATCTAGACGCAGATTGTCTTGTTAATTCTTTTCAAGCTTAAATCTTCTAAGTTTGTTAAAATTTCCTCATCACCCTATTCACCCCCTCTAGGGTGACTAAGACTCTCTAAGAGCGAACCTTCATAGTTAGATGTGATTCCTTAGAGTTAGCTTGAAATCTTGCACAAAGGTAGACATTGAACATGATATCCAACTCTACTAGATGTGAGATAAAGTAGGCATCCAATTATACCTCCATAAAGTTTCGATATACTCGCTTTACCTTTCTCATCCGAGTCTAGTTTAGTACTCGCTACTCATAGGTATTGCTACATGCTTCACATCGTGTAGTATGTACCTCTTCAATAACTCCTTGGTGTATTTTTATTAATGAACATAGATGCCACCTTCTCTTGCTTGATTTGTAGTCCAAGGAAGATATTGAGTTCTTCCATCATGCTCATTTAGAAATCCTATCTCATTAACTCGGAAAATTCTTGGCATAGAGTTCATTAGTAGCTCCAAATATAATGTCATCAACATAAATCGAATAATAAGAAAATCATTTCGCTTGGTTTTTGTCAATAAGACCGCTTTTGAAGTGGTTTTCAACTAAGAAACTACTCAATCTTTCACACCAAACTCGGGAGCTTGTTTCGCACCATACAAAGCTTTTTACAACTTCAAAACATGATTATGAAATTGAGAGCTTTGAAATCCAGGGGTTGCTCAACATAAACTTCTTCTTAAATATAACCATTGAGAAATGCACAATTAGCATCCATTTGATAACGCTTATTGTAATGGTTTCCGCACAATCAATTCCCTCTTTTTGGTTATATCATTAAGCAACGAATCTACCCTTATTTCTTACTACCAACTCTTCCTCACCCAGCTTTGTTCTTAAAAACCCATTTGGTTCCTATTATTGGGTGGTCGAAGGTCGTTTGGTCGTAGTCCGGATTTGGTTTCTTTCAAATTGAGTTAATTCTTCTTGCGTGGCCTTTACCCATTCAGGTTCAAGTAGCGCTTTTAGTATATTTTTAGGTTCAATTAATGATATGAATGATGAGAATGCACATAGATTTTGCAAAGATGAACGAGTTCATACCCCACTATTGATACTAGAAAGAATATTCTCGGTGGGTGATTGGATGCACATTTGAAATCGTTACCCCTTCTCTAATTTACTAAGTTTGTTGGTTGAATAATTTGTTCTTCAATTTGTTGTAGATCTTCATCTTGTTGTTCAAGAGTCCGAACTTGCTCCTCGAACTTGCTCATTCCGAGTTGGTTCATTTTGAGTTGCCTCACTAGTGAAAATAATATATCTTTCTACACTCTAACTACTACACTTCGATAATATATGGGGAGAGAAATGAGAAAATTTCATAATTTTTATGTTTTCACATTTAACAAGTGTGGGAAAACTGTAAAACCTTACTATACTTAATTATTTAATTATATTGATGTTGACTAAAAAGAATTTTTATAATTATTTTTTATTATATTATTGAAAGAATTTTATAAAATGTATATTGGTTGAACGTGCATTTAAAGAAAAAACTATAAATTCTCTATCGTAAAAAATAAATTAATAATTAAAAAATTAAATTCAAAATTATTTAAATTGAAATTAAAACTTAGAAGACGTAAAAGACCGGACCCTTTAATTAAGAAACTAAAATCAACCCGGGATTAATTATGAAAAACCGCCAAGATACATTTTCTATTATTTCCTTGCTCAGTAAAACAGATTCGTCCTCTTCAAACAGACCCATCATACCACAAACAAAACAAAACCATTCGCGTTCGATGGTCGCTGGAGGTTCTTGCGGCTGGTCGTCGGCGGTCAAGGCGGCGGCGGCGTCGACGGTGGGTGCCCGATCTCGTCCTTCTTCTCTTCCCTCCTCTTTCTGCGTCCTTGACGACGGGTCTGATTGCAATTTCTCGTCAGAAATCTATCTTTTGCGGCGAGTTAAGGCAAGAAGCGATCGTATTTCCCTGTTGGTTGCTGGACGGGATCCTGCTGCTGGTTGTCAGTGGTCAAGGCAATTCCTTGGCGGTGAGTTAGGGCAAAAAGCGACGGTCAGTTCCTGTGTCTCTTGCCCCTTCTCATCCCCTCTCTTTCTCTACCCTTGGCGACTATCTAATTGCAATTTCTCATCAGAACGTTTTTGTTATTGGGGCGATTGTGGGTTTCAATTACTCTACTCTGGAACATTTTACTGTGTTAGGTATTATGCTTCCTTCACCTTTACTGTTGTCCTGTTTTTTGATTTCTTTGGATTCTTATCGATTATTTTGATTCCTGCTAGTAACCAAAATCTCCCCTTTGCTTTTTGGTTATCTGATTGTGTAGTTGGATTGGATTCGTCACTTGTTACTGCCGTTAAATTGGAATTAATGAAGTTTCTTCGTCTTTTGGGTCTTTAACTGAAATGTTTTGTGTAAATTTAGTTGTATCTCTCAAAAATTGGCATTTGGAGATCCTTCATTGTCGGTTTTTTGCTTGTTTACGATGATTGATGAAATCCTAATTCATTCGATAAGCTTCTCTAGAGGTAATGGAATCTACTTACTGAATGAATCACCACTTTTAGCAAAAATTGGGGGCAAAAGGGTGGGGAAATTTGTTCCATTGCTGTGGAAGTCTATACAATTCAGTCATTATTCTGATGGTTGGATGTTGTGAAGAAACTTATATTTAGCTTAATTGATGGGTCTATTAATATGGCTTTTTAGTAAAATTGATGAAAGTCGTAAAACCAAGTCTAGAGGTGGAGAACCAATTGGCAAATTTGAACTCCTCGAGTCGGATGCCTGTAACCTACGAGTCCTATGTGTTGCTCTATTTTCATAGTGATTTCATTGTACGCTTGTACATTGTGGCCGTAGCTGAAGTTGTGGGCTTGTGCATTGAGAATTTGAATGATGTAAACTCTATAATAGGTCCGAGACCCTTGTATGCAGCACCAACTCCAACGCCATGAAAACAAGCCCGATCGTAAAAGAAGAAAGATGTTAAAACCCGGGTTATCCGAAAAATATACAAATCAGTAAAAGGAAAGAAGATGAAGACTCGGACGCTTCTCAACGCATCTCCGAGTTGCATTAAATGAATCGGTATAATCATGTCATACTTATAAAGTTTTGACTCGAAGGCATTCTCTCGTATCACATAAACTTCTTTGAGTAAAATGGTATCTTCTATAAGTGATACAACTTTTACTTCTTATATTTCTTGTTTTTCCGTAAGTGGCTCATAAAATTGATTCTTTGTTCGAGTCCAAGATTACTCGGATTTATCGCAAATTGAATAGACTAGTATTTCGTCTTTTCTCACTCGAAACTTACTTCGATTATAAGCTTTATTCCGTTAGAGTCAGTACCTCTAGTCTGTTTCATACTTAGTCTATATCAAGTTATCTCACTCGATATTCTTTACTGAACTTGATCTATCGCTTAGACTAAGTCCGATGGAATTCCGAGTATCATTGTTATTAAACTCGAAAATTCCACTTGTCTTCCGACTCGGATAATTAGTTATTTAATCATAATTATTATTTTATTATCTCGTGTCTAACCTTGAACCAAAGTATTTTATACTTTGAGAACCAAAATTGATTTACTTTTGTAGGTTATTCAATCGAGGATACACCTTTTTCAAACCACAAAAGTAACCTAGGTTTCAAAACGTCAAATCACCAGCAGACATGACTTTTCACATTTTCTCGCTCCAGTCCCAAAAGATAGTGTAAGAGCCTGTCTGTTTCCAAATATGGGAAACTAGAACGTCAAACTTAAAGGTGGTTTCCACATTATCCTTCTAAACACCGCCAATGGTTTTGGGACTTCGAAGAGAGTTAAACCGTTGTCCAACGTTCACATTACAACGGATACTTTCCGAGTGACTCGAAAGCTTCTATCAACGGTCACGAGAGGACTCTCGGTCAGCAGATGAAGATAACGGCTATTCTGTCCTGGTCATCTATAAATAGAAGCCACTTCACAAGACTTGAAGATTGCCGAACATATTGTTAATACACATACTTGCTCAAAGTCATTTTATTTACTTTCAATCTTCTACTTATAACTCCCACTCGTAATTCATTACTTTCGAGTTGTAAGGTCTTGTACTCGATTACAAACTCTTTCTTACATTCTCTCGTAAGGTCCTCGACTAAGCTATAAGGGTTAACTCGAGCTTAGTTGTCCCTAACTCGTAAGGGTTATCTCGGTTAGGAATTACTAGATCGGATAAGGGAATTTTTGAGTCTAGGAAAACTTGTATAGAGTTGTCTAAGGGAGCAATTCGGGTTCGCTCGGCTCACGGTTTTTGTGGATTCAAAATAGTGAATTTGACTTCGTGTCCGGATTGACATGGTTCGTGGTTTTCCGCCCCGGAGAGTTTCCACGTAATCTCTAAGTGTTATCTTTATGAGTTCATTCTAGACTCATACGGCTTTACAACTCTTGCTCATTCTCGCTTAATAGCCTTTGAAGGTTTGCTCGGGGAGAAGTTAAGTCACCCTAGAGGGGGTAAATTGGGTGATGGAAGATTTTTGAGAAAATCACACTCTTTTGCACTGAGAATAGAGACAGTAAATGCATTCCGAGTCTAGATTGGATTCGTAAAAGTGTAAACTCGGATATACGTGGAAACCCTCCCGGGCGTAAAACCACTGACAGTGTCAATCCGGACACCAAGTCAAATCTACTAATTGAATCCTCAATTACAATGAATATGACTACCCGATTTGTTCCCAAACAAATCTATTACAATTTTCCCAGTGCTCGAATTTACCTTATCTCGATCGACCTAGTAGTTCCAAGTTGAAGTTACCTTATCAACTTGGGATCCTCCAATTTTTCCCGTGGTTAGAAGTTCCCTTATCTAACTCGGTACTTCCAAACCGAGGTAACCTTTACAGTTTGGGACAACCGAGTTGAAGTAACCCTTACAACTCGCTCAGAGAGAAAGAGTAGAAGAATAGTAAGAATTGCAATACAACCGACTCGAAAAATATAACTCGTAATATTAGAATTACAGTTTGGAAGTTGTATGCTAGAGAAGATGTTCAATATGGTCTCTCTTTTTCTTCCATTCGTCAGTTGAAATCTTGTGCTAAGGCTTCTATAAATAGTCCGCCTTGAAGAGATAGCCGTTGTGCCTCCAACGTCTTTTCGTTGAAACTGCTCGAGTCAACTAGCCGTTGTAACGGATAGTCCGAGTCACTCGGATTTCTGGACCACCTTGAAATAACCGTTGTGCCTTGGTCCTAGCTTCCAACAACTCTTTTTCCAACTTTTGTAAACCTGGAAAAGCAAAACGAAATAAAATATTACCCAAAAGACACAGAAATAAAATATTACCCAAAACAATGAATGTACAAGGTCGTCAGTAAGTTCCGAGCTTTTCTAGAAATTCCAACTTTTTGTCCGGCGAGTGCTTTAATGGTAAGAAGCCTTTTGCTTTTGCTTTTTCTTCGGATAATTGACATTAGAAAAACCCGCAAAAACATTAAGCACAATGGTTCTCAAAGTATAAATATACTTTGGTCCATAATTAGATAAGGATTAGTCTAAATAAAGCACTTAATAACTAATTACCTTAATCTATTAATCTGGAATATTTCAAGTCTAATATTCAATATACTCGGATTCCGGATATGCTAAAACTTATAAATAAATCATTCAATCTTAATGGGCACAAGAGTTATATAGACATTTTACAATTACGCATAATTAAACAAATAATAGCGTAGGCAAACTAAATGTCCGAGTCCGACTAAGTGGGTCGAATCTGAGTTATGAGTGGGTCGGATCTCGAGTCCGAGTTCGGAATGGGTCGGATCCGAGTGGGTCGACTTACTCGGCCTATCATAACTAACTCGGATTCCGCTTCTAAGTCCGAGTCCGACTTAGTGGGTCAAACTTAGTCGATAATCTTAATATGCTTAAGTCTCGAGTTCGACCAAGAATAAGTCATATTGAAATGATGAATTGTAAAGCATATGACTTAGTTAAATGAATTTCTTTTAGGATGCTTCTTACTTTATCCTAAATTTAGATGAATGCATGAAATCAAAACACATTCAAGGGGTTAGTCGATCATACTCGAGTCTTCGACTCTTCCGAGTCTAGTCTTTCTCGACCTTGTTGATAGACTCGGAATCCGTCTCTGTCTTGTTTTTTATCGAAGAGCTAAATTTTCCACGAAAAACTTCTATCACCCTATTCACCCCCTCTAGGGTGACTCGGACTCTCCTCGAGCAAACCTTCGAAGACTCGTACACCGCTCTATATCTTTCTCGAGTCATGCAAAAGGAATCGGGTATAACGATGTCATTCATATAGAGTTTTGATTCCAAGACATTCTCTGTGTCTTAGAAACATACTTGAATTAAATAGTATCCTTCCTATGCGATTCGGCCTTCACATATCTCTTTAATCGTTTTTTAGTTAGCGACTCGTAAAAGTTGTTCTCTATTCCGAGTCCTTTCTCACTCGAATCGACTTGTGATTATTTACTCTATCGTTTGCATAGTCGGCATTCATAGTTCATTTCATGCTTAGTCTATATCAAGTTCTTTCTCACTTTGATATTTGCTCGTAGAACGTGTTTCTTTTCTTAAGACTAAGTCATATGGAATTCCGAGTATCATGGATATTAGACTCGAATATTCCATTTCCTTTCCGACTCGGATAATCAATTGCGTAATTTCTCAAGATTATTTTGTTATCTCGTGTCTAACCTCGGACCAAAGTATTTTATACTTTGAGAACCAAAGTTGTTTTACTTTTGTAGGTTATTCAATCGAGGATATCTTTTCAAAACTACAAAAGTAGCTGGCTCGTAACGTCAAATCACCAAGCAGATATGACTTTTCACCTTCCCCGCTTTAGTCTTAGAAGATTGTGTCGAAGTTGTCCGCTTCAATATCCCGAAACTGGAACGCCAAGCCTAACGGTGATTTTCACCTCGGTTTTCAAGACACAACCGATGGTTTTGGGACTTCCAAGAGAGTTAAACCGTTGTCCAACGTTCATATTTCAACGGATACTTTCGAGTGACTCGAAAGCCTTTCTCAACGGTCACAGAGGACTCTCGGTCAGCAGATGGAAATAACGGCTACTCGCCTGGTCTTATCTATAAGAAGAAGCCACTTCACAAGACTTGAAGGTCTGCAGAACATATTGTCTATACACTTGTTCAAAGTTATTGTATTTTACTCTCAATCTTCAACTTACAACTCCCACTCTGTAATTCATTACTTTACGAGTTGTAAGGTCTTATACTTCGTTACAAACACTTCTTACATTCTTTGTAAGGTCCCTTGACTAAGTCGTAAAGGTTAACTCGACTTAGTTGTCCCTAGCTGTAAGGGTTATCTCGAGCTAGGAAGTACTAGATCGAGATAAGGTAACTTCGAGTCTAGGAAAATCCGTATAGAGTTGTCTAAGGGAGCAACTCGGGTTCTCATCAAGTTCACGGTATTTTGTGGACTCAAAATAGTGGATTTGACTTCGTGTCCGGATTGACAAGGGCCGTGGTTTTCCGCCCCAGGAGGGTTTCCACGTAAAAATTTCGTGTTCTCTTTCCGAGTTCATTCTAGACTCGGACAGCATTAGTGCTCCCGCTTCTTCCGATTCATTGCTTTCGAGTCCAATCTTTTCGACCCCGTGTTTAGACTCGGATTCTGTCTTGGTCACTTTTCCGCACAAAAGTGTGTGTTTTCGCAAAGATTTTTCCATCACCCTATTCACCCCCTCTAGGGTGACTCGGACTCTCCCCGAGCAAACCTTCAATTGGTATTAGAGCCTAGCCTTTCGTAAAGGATCTAACAGTCCAAAGGTTTAAAGATCGGATGGCTCGGAACACCGGAGAGTTCGACGAAGGTAGATCTTCCAACGAGCCACCAAAATTCAAAGGTTCAAATTTCGGTCACTGGAAGAAGCTCATGGAATGTTTCCTTATGGATCACGATGAAGAAGTTTGGGAAATCATACAACAAGGAAACTACATTCCAACAAAGACAGATGAATTCAGAATCCTTCCAAAGACAAAGGCCGAGTTCACGCCGACGAGGCGCAGAAGTTCGAAAGAACTTCAAAGCCATGAACATCCTCATGTGCGCCATAAGCTCGGAAGAATATAATCGAGTCTCTGCTCGTGACTCGCTAAAGAGGTGTGGGACACTCGGTCAACACCTATGAAGGTACAAGTCGGTTGAGACAAGCAAAGATCAGCCAAGTATCTTCACAAATATGAGCTTTTCAAAATGGAGCCGAAGAGAACATTACTCGGATGTTCATACGCTTCACCGAGATCACCAACAATCTCAAATCTCCGGGAAAGAAGATCTCCCATGAAGAAATGTGCCGAAAAATTCTCGAAGCCTACCCAAGAGACGATGGGGTCCTAAGGTGACTGCCATAGAAGAAGCTCGGAACCTCTCACTCTTGAAACCGGACGAGCTCATTGGAAAGCTTCGACTCATGAGATACATCCGGAAGAAGAAGATGCCGAGGGTACTTCCAAAAGGAACGTCGCACTTAAAGCCTCGGAATCCAAAGAAGCAAGTCCAAGCTCCTCCGACTCGGAAGATGATCCCATGGCACTCATTGCAAGAGGCTTCAAGAAAATGATGAAGCACAAAAGATGGGACAAAAGACCAAAAGAAGAATTCTACAAAAGGACAAGAGAGACGAAAAGGTAAGTTTTCTTCACCCTCAAAGTTATCTTTGTCTAAGAATTCTGGATGTTTTGAATGTGGCAGCAAAGACCACATAGTCAAGGACTCGTCCAAAACGAAGAAGGGAGAGGAAGAAGAAAAAGGCCATGATGGCAACTTGGAGCGATGAGGAATCATCTCGAAGACGACGAGGATTCGGATGATTCAAAGTGTCTAATGGCAATCAGCGACTCGAAGCCGAAAAGAGTCGGACTCGGACACGAACTCGGATAATGAGGAAACCGATCCTCAAGAGGTAATAAACTACTTCCTCAAATTCTCCAAAGTTGATTTAGCTAAATACATCTTTACTTTGGAAGAAAAGTCCAATTCCGATTCTTCTCATTTCAAGGAACAACTTGAGTCAATCACCTCTAAGAGCACTTCTTTAAAAAATGAATTGGAAAAGCCGAGACTCACACTCGGAGAACTCAAGACAAGTGCTCAAACTAATGAGACCGAGTCCGAGTTACTCGGAAAAGAAAATGAGCAAGCGAAACGAAGCTTACCGAGTCTCAAGATCTGGTTTTAAAATTTACTCAAGGACAGAAGAACCTTGATATGCTCTTAGGTTCACAATGTGTCTCTTTTAGAAAAGAAGGTCTTGGGTTCAACAAGGAGGAAGAATCTAATTCTTACTCGGAATTGTTCAAAAGGATTCCGAACTGTTAAGTTCAAAAAGTCGAGCATGGTCCCATTCACAAAAATGAAAGGAGGACTAAACCCGGACCTATCTACAAAAGGAAACCATTTTCTCCTGTTTCAAAAGGAAAGGTTTTTAAAAGGAAAGAGACACGGACTCGGTTCTCTAAGATGAAGACTCGGAATCGGACTAAACCCAAAGTCATTCAAATCCGGGTTCCAAAGCACCTTCTTCCTCGAGAAAGGACCACGAGTAAGAAATGTTACTGGGTTCGTTAGAGGAAGTGAGAAGGGTTAGATTATCTCTGTTTTGCAGGTCACTCGTAAAAGATCAAAAGGACATTGGTACCTGGACAGTGGATGCTCACGACATATGACAGGTGACCAAGGACTCTTTTCCGAGCTGGAGTCATATAAAGGAGGAAAGGTGACCTTTGGTGATGACAACGAAGGGCAAGATAGTGGGCATTGGGAAGATTGGTAATGGAAACAATCTGGTGAGCCCAGTCTACCTTGTCAAAGGACTAAAGTACAACTTACTTAGCATCTCCCAGCTTTGTGACAAAGGACAAGAGGTAAAATTCACTCAATCCAAGTGCTACATCACGGATGAGATCACCAAAGAGATAAAACTTTCGGGTAAGAGATCGGGTAATACCTACATCATCCCTCTTTCGACCCAAGTCGGAATTTATCCTGTTTGAAAGCATCTCTTCAAGATGATTCTTGGACTTGGCATCGTAGATTAGGTCATATTAGCATGCATACTATCAAAAAGCTTGCATCTCATCATCTAGTTAGAGGATAACCTAAGCTGTACGTTTGAGAAGGATAAAGTATGTGAAGCATGCACCGAGAGGAAACAAGTCGGATCTTCATTCAAATCTCCGAAGACAGTTTCCACATCCAACGTGCTTGAATTACGCATATGGATCTATGTGGCGAAATTCTGTAAGGAGTCTCGGAGGTAAATCTTACATACTTGTTATCATTGATGATTTTTCAAGATTTACCTGGGTGTGTTTTCTCAAGCATAAGAATGAAGCCTTCAAGGAATTCAGTAAGCTCGTAGAAAGATTCAAGTGGAGTCCCGGACTCGGATTCAAAAGATTCGAGCCGACCATGGAAGGGAGTTCGATTACTCGGAATTCTCGGAGTTTTGTGACAAGAATGGAATTTCTCACAACTTCTCGGCACCCAGAACTCCTCAACGAGAATGGAGTAGTTGAGAGAAAGAACGAGAACCCTTGAAGAAATAGCAAGGACGATGATGATTGAACACAACTTGCCTTACTATTTACAGGCGAAGCGATAAACACGACCAACTACACTCTCAATCGATACCTCATCGGACCCATTACTGAAGAAAACACCTTATGAACTCTACAAAGGGAGGAAGACAAACATTTCCTATTTCGGACCTTTTGGATGTAAGTGTTTTGTCCACAACAATGGTAAGGATCATCGACCAAGTTTGATGCTCGGTCGAGACGAAGGAATTTTTCTAGGTTACTCTTCTCATTGCAAAGCTTACCGTATCTTCAACAAGAGAACTAGCAAAGTGGAAGAAAGTATCCACGTAGTGTTTGATGAGCTTGAACAGGAAAAACCAAGTGAATCTTCATACTCGAAGCTGAAGCTCGAAAGGATGATGATGAAGATGAGCTTTCAAAGACTCGAAGGAGATCACTCGAACGAGGAAGTTCGAGAATGAAATAACTCAAGAAGTCGCTCGGAGCGAGCAAATCAATGGAGCCGATCACTCGGAACAAGCTTCGAAGATCAAGCTATTCAGCCCACAAACACTGGTGAATCAAAGAAGCTGGTAAAGCGTTCAAATTTACTTCCAGTCATCCCCAAGAAAACATAATTTCGATATCAACGAGTGGGGTAAGAACTCGTTCTTCTCTTCATAATCTATGTGCATTCACTGCATTCATTTCACTAACTCGAACCCAAAAATGCACTAGAAGCTCTTAATGAACCCGAATGGGTAGAGGCCATGCAAGAAGAGCTGAATCAATTTGAAAGAAACCAAGTCCGGACTCTCACCAACCGACCTTCGACCACCCGGTTATAGGAACCAAATGGGTTTTCAAAAACAAAGCTGGATGAGCGTGGAATAGTTGTCGAAACAAAGCTAGACTTGTAGCTCAAGGTTACAATCAAGAAGAAGGAATTGATTGTGGGGAAACCTTTGCCCCAGTAGCTAGAATTGAAGCCATTAGAATACTTGTTGGCATTTGCATCCTGCATGCATATTAAATTATATCAAATGGATGTTAAGTGTGCCTTTCTCAATGGTTTTATTGAAGAAGAGGTCTATGTCGAGCGAGCCTCCTGGTTTTGAAAACTCGGAATTTCCAAATCATGTTTTCAAACTTCAAAAGGCTCTATATGGTCTTAAGCAAGCCCCTAGAGCTTGGTATGAAAGAGCGAGCGACTTCTCGGTTCAAAATAATTTTAAAAGAGGTCGGATCGACAAGACTTTATTCATAAAGACCAAAGGGAAAGATTTTCTCATTGTTCAAATATATGTTGATGATATTATTTTCGGTGCTACTAATGAATTTACGTGTCGAGAATTTTCCGAGTTGATGAGTCAAGAGTTCCAAATGAGTATGATGGGAGAACTCAACTTCTTCCTTGGATTGCAAATCAAACAAGACAAAAATGGAATCTTTGTTCATCAATCAAAATACACCAAGGAACTGTCGAAGAAATATAAGCTTCAAGATGCAAAGCACGCATTTACTCCTATGAGCGGCGAGTATAAAGCTCGACTCGGATGAGACAGGTAAAGCGATAGATCGAAACTCTATCGGGGTATGATTGGATCACTGCTATATCTTACTTCAAGCGAGACCGGATATAATGTTCGGTGTTTGCTTATGTGCACGATTTCAAGCTAATCCAAAAGAATCACACCTCACTGCGGTGAAGAGAATATTCGAGATATCTTGCGAGCACTCGGAATCTAGGACTATGGTACTCCGGAGACTCGTAAGCCGACTCGACCGGGTACTCGGACGCGGACTATGCGGGATACAAAGTTGATCGAAAGAGCACATCCGGAGCTTGCCAATTTCAGGTCAATCCCTAGTATCCCGGCACTCAAAGAAGCAAAACTCGGTAGCTCTATCAACTGTAGAAGCTGAATATATTGCCGCTGCAGCTTGTTGCGCTCGAGATTCTCTGGATAAAACAACACTTGAAGGACCTTGGACTATCTCTCAACTCGGTCCCAATCAAGTGTGATAATCAAAGCGCAATCGGTATCACTAAGAATCCTGTCCAGACACTCAAAAACAAAGCATATTGAAGTCGGTATCACTTCTTACGCGATCACTCGAAAAGGGTGATATTACACTTGAGTTCATTCCTACTAATCTTCAATTAGCTGATATCTTTACTAAGCCTCTTGGTGAAGATCAATTGCATTTTATTCGGAATGAGCTTGGTATGTTAAATGCTTAGTTTTGTGTTATGATTCGTGAATATTTACGTGCCTTGTGCTTTCATTGTTAATAACCATCGGTTCGGTTGATCACGTGATACTTGGGCTGATAGTTATTTCGTGTTTCGAGTCACTCGAAACTTTTACGAGTCAAACTCGGACGTAAGAGAAATTTGGACATCAAATTTTACGAAGCTATCTTTAGAAACAGTGGAGAGTTTCGATTATAATTTCAAACCCGTTTTCTCTCTCTTTCTCGAGCGCTGCGAACGGATCTTAACCGCAGATTTTAAACCACCGATATCTCAACCGTTGAAGTAGAACCGTCACACGGGCATTAATTATCGATGGACGGGTCGAGTCGAACGGAGTTACTTAACGGATAGCGAACGGGCGCGCGTACTCACTATAAATAATGACTATCCGTCTTCATCTCGGTATTCTAAAACTCCTTCCCTCTCAAACGAAACCCTCTCGCGGAAGCATACTACGTGAATAGTGTTCCCCGATCGTCCGCGAGACGTCGAAGAAGCTCTCTCTCTCTCTCGTAAGTTTTCAATCTGCTCATCTCTCTTTCTTCTACCATTTTCGTTTTCTTCTCTTCTACACCTCCTTCTCTTTCTTTTTCTCTCGAAAAGTTTCATATTTTCATCTCTCACCATGCCTAAAAGAGGAAACCATCCCGACTTTCAGGTTTCTTTATCCTCTAAGAAGCCTCGCACCAACAAGCCGAAAGCTCAACCCCTTCTAAACCCGTTGTCACCCAGAGCATCTTGCTGCTGGACGACAAGTTCTTCCCAACAACCAAATTCTCCTGGTTGTCCAATATCCAAACCACCGAGTCTACCCTTTCTTGTGCTTCGACGAGTTCATCTATCCTGAACTTGTTTCGAGTTTTATACTCATCTCACCCACTCCGAAAATGTTCTAACCTCTCGGGTTCGAACATTACTGTTCAGTATCAACACCTCCCTCCTTCACCGTCTCGTTCAAAGTCTCTTCTCTCTTCTTGAACAGCAACCCTATCCCCTTCATCGAAGTCGCCGAGCGACTTCTTTGAAAAGTACGCTAAAGAATTCCCGGGTCTAGAAAGAACTTTTACGTGACTCGGTTGAAGTCGAAGCCGGACTTCGTGTTTCCTGGCGATGAGAACCTTCTTCTCACGAGCATTCTAGCAAGGAGAACCCCAACTCCAAGCACCTCAAAGCCCTCTTCGATATCCCGGAGGGATACGAAGTCGACCTCTTCCCTCCATCATTGAGCAAATGGCCGCTGTGCCAGCTCAACTCCAGAGCAAGAAGAACACCTCCCTTCCTTTCGGTGCTCTTCTCACCCTTGTATTCAAACAATTCCAAGTTCCTCTTCCCTCGACCCTAACGCGGTGTACGAGGCGGCCATTGTGGTCGGCAAGAAGGAACTCCGAGGGTACGGATACCGAGAAACTAACCCCGGTGTCCGGGTTCACAACTCGGAGCTGAGGCCTCCTTCTCCACCTCGGACTCGGAAATCCACCCCTCTTTCTCTTCCCTCTTCACCTGGTGGTGCCTCCACCTCCGGTGCTTCCAAAACTCTCTCCGCCCTCTTGTCTCCTGTCTTCATGGACAAGATCACCTCTGTGTCCTCCGATTTCGGAGACATGCTCGGGGTTTCAAGTCTGTTCTTCGAGGTCGACCATCAACCAAAAGACCGGTCGAGTCCCAAATCCGAGAGCGACGAGTCTCTCGTTCTTGAGATGAGAGAGCTAGTTAAAGAGCGAGAAGGAGTTGGTCGAGCTCCTCGAGAGAGACGGTCCAAGGCGGCTCGGGACCCGGATGACTCGGACCCATCCGAGGCGTCTTCGAGCCCAGGCCCGACCTCCTCGGAGAGCGAGGAAGCCGAGGAAGCGAGAGGAAGAAGCTACGGATGCGGCGGAGGACGCCGAGGAACTGCGGGCTGAAGCGAGGCCCTTCCGGGCAAAGGGAAGAAGAGGCCGTGGCAACCTGCTCCCCAAGCTCAAATTGCCTGTACTCGGCTCGGACAGCGATCCGAGTGGGTCGAAGATCTCGCTCCTCCGGCGAGTCGGCCGGAGCAGCCCCTCCAGCCCCGAGGTCCCAAGGGAAGAACCTCTCGATCCACTATCTCCGGGTCGGCCCCTCGGAGCCGAGCCCCTGCGAACTATTCCGGTTCTCCCTTCGCCGCGCTCAAGCACATCGTCAAGGTCTTATCGGCGCCGGCGCACCTCCGCCTCTACTCGAAATCCCCACCTTCCTAGTTGGAGCCATGCACTCGAGTCACGATTCCTCGGTGTCTCCGGAATTTACGCTTCAAAATTTTCTTTTTGTCCGGACAACTTATGTGTATTACTTGTTCTTTTCTCCTTTCTTTTTGGTTCTTGTTTTTCTTTGAAAGGCAAGGGGAGAAAATGTAGTCGAAGCTGGTTGTCTTGTTTAGGGGAGTTTTTACTGCCCTTGTAAATTTTTAATGGATTAATGCATTTCATTATTTACGAGTTCTTTCTTTTACGAGTTAATGAGTTAAAGCATACTTTATCTTGCTCCGATCTATATTGTATATCACTCGATCTATTCAATATGCCTTATCTTTTTATCAAACTACTCGAGAATCAATCTATTTTCTTCTAACAAAGTTTCGTTTAAGTTTGGAATGCCTTTCATCAAAAGGGGAGATTGAAGACTCGGACACTTGCTCTATATCTTTACGAGTCATGCAAAAGGAATCGGGTATAACGATGTCATTCATATAGAGTTTTGATTCCAAGGCATTCTCCGTGTCTTAGAAACATACTTGAATTAAATAGTATCCTTCCTATGCGATTCGGCCTTCACATATCTCTTTAATCGTTTTTAGTTAGCGACTCGGAAAAGTTGTTCTCTATTCCGAGTCCTTTCTCACTCGAGAATCGACTTGTGATTATTTACTCTATCGTTTGCATAGTCGGCATTCATAGTTCATTTCATGCTTAGTCTATATCAAGTTCTTTCTCACTTTGATATTTCTTTGTAGAACGTGTTTCTTTTCTTAAGACTAAGTCATATGGAATTACGAGTATCATGGATATTAGACTCGAGAATATTCCATTTCCTTTCGACTCGGATAATCAATTGCGTAATTTCTCAAGATTATTTTGTTATACGTGTCTAACCTTGGACCAAAGTATTTTATACTTTGAGAACCAAAGTTGTTTTACTTTTGTAGGTTATTCAATCGAGGATATCTTTTCAAAACTACAAAAGTAGCCGAAGCTCGAACGTCAAATCACCGGCGAGATATGGCTTTTCACCTTCCTCGCTTTAGTCTTAGAAGATTGTGTCGAAGTTATGCGCTTCAATATCCCGAAAGCTGGAACGCCAAGCCTAACGGTGGTTTTCACCTCGGTTTTCAAGACACAACCGATGGTTTTGGGACTTCCAAGAGAGTTAAACCGTTGTCCAACGTTCATATTTCAACGGATACTTTCGAGTGACTCGAAAGCCTTTCTCAACGGTCACGAGAGGACTCTCGGTCGGCGAGATGGAAATAACGGCTACTCTGCCTGGTCTTATCTATAAGAAGAAGCCACTTCACAAGACTTGAAGGTTGCGAGAACATATTGTCTATACACTTACTTGTTCAAAGTTATTGTATTTTACTCTCAATCTTCAACTTACAACTCCCACTCGTAATTCATTACTTTACGAGTTGTAAGGTCTTGTACTTCGTTACAAACACTTCTTACATTCTTTGTAAGGTCCCTTGACTAAGTCTGTAAAGGTTAACTCGGCTTAGTTGTCCCTAGCTGTAAGGGTTATCTCAGCTAGGAAGTACTAGATCGAGATAAGGTAACTTCGAGTCTAGGAAAATCTGTATAGAGTTGTCTAAGGGAGCAACTCGGGTTACTGTCAAGTTCACGGTATTTTGTGGACTCAAAATAGTGGATTTGACTTCGTGTCCGGATTGACACGGGCCGTGGTTTTCCGCCCGGGAGGGTTTCCACGTAAAAATTTACGTGTTCTCTTTACGAGTTCATTCTAGACTCGGACGAGCATTAGTGCTCCTGCTTCTTCGATTCATTGCTTTTTGAGTCCAATCTTTTCGACCCCGTGTTTAGACTCGGATTCTGTCTTGGTCACTTTTCGCACAAAAGTGTGTGTTTTCGCAAAGATTTTTCCATCACCCTATTCACCCCCTCTAGGGTGACTCGAGACTCTCCCGAGCAAACCTTCACCTTCAATTGGTATCAAAGCCTAACCTTTCAGAAAGGATCTAACAATCCAAAGGTTTAAAGATCAAATGGCTCGGAACACCGGAGAGTTCGACGAAGGAAGATCTTCCAACAGGCCACCAAAATTCAAAGGATCAAACTTTGGGTACTTGGAAGAAGCTTATGGAATGTTTTCTTATGGATCATGATGAAGAGGTATGGGAAATCATACAACAAGGAAACTACATTCTAATGAAGACAGATGAATTCAGAATCATTCGCAAGACAAAGGTTGAGTTCACACCGGAGAAGCGAGAGAAGTTCGGAAAGAACTTCAAAGCAATGAACATCCTTATGTGCGCCATAAGCTCGGAAGAATATAATCGAGTCTCTGCTCGTGACTCGCTAAAGAGGTGTGGGATACTTTAGTCAACACCTACGAAGGTACAAGTCGGGTAAGACAAGTGAAGATCGAGTCGGTATCTTCATAAATATGAGCTTTTCAAAATGGAGCCGAGAGGAGAACATTACTCGAGATGTTCATTCGCTTCATCGAGATTACCAATAATCTCAAATCTGCGGGAAAGAAAATTTCCCATGAAGAAATGCGCCGGAAAATTCTCGAAGCCTACCCAAGAGACGATGGGGTCCGAAGGTGACTGCCATAGAGGAGGCTCGAGAATCTTTCACTCTTAAAGCCGGACGAGCTCATCGGAAAGCTTCTAACTCACGAGATCCATCTAGAAGAAGAGGATGCTGAGGGCGGTACCAAAAGAAACTTAGCACTGAAAGCCTCGGAATCCAAAGAAGCAAATCCGAGCTCTTCGAATCGGAAGACGATCCCATGACACTCATTGCAAGAGGCTTCAAGAGAATGATGAAGCACAAAAGATGGGACAAAAAGCCAAAAGAAGAATTCTACAAGAAAGATAAGAAAGACGAGAAAAGGTAAGTTTACTTCCCCGTCTAAATTTTCTTTGACTAAGAATTCTGGTTGTTTCGAATGTGGCGGCAAAGACCACATAGTCAAGGACTGTCCAGAAAAGAAAAGGGACAAAAGAAGAAGAAAGCCATGATGGCAACATGGAGCGATGAGGATTCATCGAGAAGATGATGAGGACTCGGATGACTCGAAATGTCCGATGACAATTTCGATTCGAAGGTGAGCAGGAGTCGGACTCGGACTCGGAAAATGCGGAAACAAATCCTCGGGAGGTAATCGAATACTTTCTTAAGTTCTCCAAAGTTGATTTAGCTAAGTATATTTTTACTTTGGAAGAAAAGTCCAATTCGACTCTTCTCAATTCAAAGAACAACTTGAGTTAATCACCTCTGAGAGCACTTCTTTGAAAAATGAATTAGAAAAGCTGAGACTCTCATTCGAGAGAACTCAAGACTAATGCTCAATCTAATGAGGCCGAGTCCGAGTTGCTCGAGAAAGAAAATGAGCAACTAAAAGGGAAGCTCACTGAGTCTCAAGATCTGGTTTTAAAGTTTACTCAAGGTCGAAGAACCTTGACATGCTCTTAGGATCATAATGTGTCTCTTTTCGAAAAGAAGGTCTTGGTTTCAACAAAGAGGAAGAATCCAATTCCTACTCGGAATTATTCAAAAGGATTCCGAAGCTGTAAAGTTCGGGAAAGTCGAGCACGGTCCCATTCACGAAATGAAAGGAGGACTAAGCCCGGAACTATTTATAAAAAGAAACCATTCTCTCCTGTTTCAAAAGGAAAGGTTTTCAAAAAGAAAGAGACACGGACTCGGTTCTCCGAGAGGAAGACTCAGAATCCGACAAAACCCAAATTCATTCAAATCGGGTTACGAAACACCTTCTTCCTTAGAAAAGGACCACGAGTCAGGAATGTTACTTGGGTTCGTTAGAGGAAGTGAGAAGGGTTAGATTCTCTCTGTTTTGCAGGTCACTCGAGAAAGATCAAAAGGACATTGGTACGTGAACGGCGGATGTTCACGACACATGTCGGGTGACCAAGGACTCTTTTTGAGCTAGAATCATACAAAGGAGGAAAAGTGACTTTTGGAGATGACAGCAAAGGCAAGATAGTGGGTATTGGCAAGATTGGAAATGGAAGCAATCCGGTGAGCCCAATCTACCTTGTCAAAGGATTAAAATACAATCCGCTTAGCATCTCCCAGCTGTGTGAGAAAGGTCGGGAGGTAAGATTCACTCAATCTAAGTGCTACATCTCGGATGAGACCACCAAAGAGATAAAGCTCTCGGGTAAGAGATCCGGTAACACTTATATCATTCCTCTTTCGACCCAAGCCAGAATTTATCCTGTTTAAAAGCATCTCTTCACGATGATTCATGGTCTTGGCATCGTAGATTAGGTCATATTAGCATGCATATTATCAAAAAGCTGGCATCTCATAGTGCGGTTAGGGGTTTACCTAAGCGTGTCTTTGAGAAAGACAAAGTTTGTGAAGCATGTAGAAGGGGAAACAGTCGAGATCCTTATTCAAATCTCTCAAGATCTGTTTCGACATCAAAGGTGCTTGAGCTGCTACATATGGATCTATGTGGTGAAATTCCGATGAAGAGCCTCGGAGGTAAATCCTACATTTTTATCATTATTGATGACTTTTTAAGATTTACCGGGTGTGTTTTCTCAAGCATAAAAATGAAGCCTTCAAAGAGTTCAACAAGCTCTGTAGAAAGATTCAAGTTGAGTCTCGGACTCGGATTCAAAAGATTCGAACCGACCATGAAGGGAGTTCGACTACTCGGAATTCTCGAGTTACGCGATCGAGAATGGAATCTCTCACAACTTCTCGGCACCAAGAACTCCTCAACAGAATGGAGTAGTAGAGAGAAAGAACAGAACCCTTGAAGAAATAGCAAGGACGATGATGATTGGACACAATTTGCCTTACTATTTACAGGCTGAGGTAGTCAACACGACTAACTACACTTTGAACAGATGCCTCATCGGACCCATTATGAAGAAAACACCCTACGAGCTCTACAAAGGGAAGAAGCCAAACATCTCATACTTTAAGCCCTTTGGTTGCAAGTGTTTTATTCACAATAATGGTAAGAATCACCTGACCAAGTTTGATGCTAGGTCGGATGAAGGTACTTTTACGGGTTACTCTTCTCATAGTAAAGCTTATCGCGTCTTTAACAAAAGAACTAACAAAGTGGAAGAAAGCATCCACGTAGTGTTTGATGAGTTTGAACAGGAGAAGCCAAGTGAGTCATCATACTCGGAACTAAAGCTCGGTAGAGATGATGACGAAGCCGAGACTACAAAGACTCGGACTCAACCTCGCTCAAAATGAGGTCACTCGGAACGAGGAAACTTCGGAATGCGACAACTCAAGAGCTCGCTCAGAATGAGCAAGTTAATGAAGAGGATCACTCGGAACAATCTTCGAAGTTCAAGCGGCTCAGCCCACAAACCTCGTAAATCAAAGAACTGGTAAAGCATTCAAATTTATTTCCAGTCATCCCCAAGAAAACATCATTTCGATATTAACGAGTGGGGTAAGAACTCGTTCCTCTCTTCAAAATCTATGTGCATTCACTGCATTCATTTCATTAACTGAACCCAAAAATGCATTAGAGGCCCTTAATGAACCTGAATGGATAGAGGCCATGCAAGAGGAACTCAATCAATTCGAGAGAAACCAGGTGCGGACTCGACCAACCGACCTTCGATCACCCGAGTTATAGGAACCAAATGGGTTTTCAAGAACAAAGCTGGATGAGGGTGGTGTGGTAGTCGGAAACAAGGCTAGACTTGTGGCTCAAGGTTACTATCAAGAAGAAGGAATTGATTGTGGGGAAACCTTTGCACTGTAGCCAGAATTGAAGCCATTAGAATATCTGTTGGCATTTGCATCCAGCATGCATATTAAACTATATCAAATGGATGTTAAGTGTGCATTTCTCAATGATTTTATTGAAGAAGAAGTCTATGTCGAGCAGCCTCCTGGTTTTGAAAACTCAGAATTTCCAAATCATGTTTTCAAACTTCAAAAGGCTCTCTATGGTCTTAAACAAGCACCTCGAGCTTGGTATGAAAGAGCGAGTAGCTTCTTGGTTCAAAATGATTTTAAAAGAGGACGAGATCGACAAGACTCTGTTCATAAAGACCAAGGGAAAGATTTTCTTATTGTTTAAATCTATATTGATGATATTATCTTCGGTGCTACTAATGAATTTCTATGCCGAGAATTTTACGAGTTGATGAGTCAAGAGTTCCAAATGAGTATGATGGGAGAACTCAACTTCTTCCTTGGGTTACAAATCAAACAAGACAAAGATGGAATCTTTGTTCATCAATCAAAGTACACCAAGGAACTGCTGAAGAAATACAAACTTCAGGATGCAAAGCACGCATCTACACCTATGAGCGACGAGTATAAAACTTGACTCGGACGAGAAAGGTAAAGCAATAGATCGAAACTTTATCGAGGTATGATTGGATCCTTGCTATATCTTACTTCCAGCGAGCCGAGATATAATGTTCGGTGTTTGCCTATGCGCAAGATTTCAAGCTAACCCAAAAGAATCACATCTCACTTGCGGTGAAGAGAATATTCGAGATATCTTGCGGGCACTCGGAATTTAGGTCCGTGGTATTCCGGAGACTCGAAGCCGACTCTTACTTGGATACTCGAGACGCGGACTACGTAGGATACAAAGTTGATCGAAAGAGCACCTGCGGAGCTTGCCAATTTACGGGTCAATCCCTAATATCTTGGCACTCAAAGAAGCGGAACTCAGTAGCTTTATCAACTGCTGAAGCTAAATATATCGCAGTTGGAGCTTGTTGCGCTCGGATTCTATGGATAAAGCAACATTTGAAGGATTTTGGATTATTCCTCAACTTAGTTCCAATCAAGTGTGACAACCAAAGCGCAATCAGTATCACCAAGAATCCCGTCCGAGCACTCGAAAACAAAGCATATCGAGGTCGGATATCACTTCCTATGCGATCACTCAAAAAAGGTGATATTGAACTTCGAGTTCATTCCTACTAATCTTCAATTAGCTGATATTTTTACTAAGCCTCTTGGTGAAGATCGGTTTTGTTTTATTCGGAATGAGCTTGGTATGTTAAATGCTTAAATATGTGCTATTCTTATTCATTGCTTAATTACGTGTTATGTGTTTTCACTTTTAATAACCATTAGCTCGGTTGATTCGGTGATACTTGGGCTGGTAGTTATTTTGTGTTTCGAGTTACTCGAAACCTTTCTAAGTCACTCGAAACCTATCCGAGTCAAACTCGGACGTAGAGAAACTTGGACTTCAAATTTTCGAAACCATCTCTAGAACAGTGGAGAGTTTCGGATCATATTTTCAAAATCTTTCTCTCTCTCGTCTCGAGTGCTGTGATTAGATATTAGCCGTGGATTTCTAACCGCTGGAATCTTAACCGTTGAAGAGAACCGTCACATCGGTCTTTGGTGACTGATGGACAAGCCGAGTCGAACGGAGTTATACTTAACGGATAGTTGACGGGCATGCTTATTTTCTATAAATAGCTTCTATTCATCTTCGTCTCGGTACTCTAAACTCCATCTCTCTCAAACGAAACCTCTCGCGGAAGATTACTACGTGAACAATCATCCTTGCACGGCTGAAAGCGTCGAAGAAGACATCTCTCGTAAGTTACGATTGCTCTCATCTCTTTCTTCTACATATTTTTTTCGTTTCTTCTCTTCTACATCTCCTTCTCTTTCCTACTCGAAAGTTTCATCTTTCCTTCCTTCTCTCAAAATGCCTAAAAGAGGAAACCATCCCGACTTCCGGGTCTCCTCCTCTTCCAAAAGCCTCGCACCAAAACTCCGTAAAGCTCCACCCCTTCCAAACCCATTGTCACCCGAGCACCTTGTGCTAGACGACAAGTTCTTTCCTACAACCAAATTTTCTTGGTTGTCCCACATTCAAACCACCGGAGAATACAACTTCATGTGCTTCGAGCGAGTTCATCTATCCCGAACTCGTTTCGAGTTCTACACTCACCTCACCCACTCCGAAAATGTTCTAACCTCTAGGGTTCGGAACATATATGTTCGTCTAAACACCTCTCTCCTCCACCGCTTGTTCAAGGTCTCCTCTCTCTTCTTGAACAGCAACCCCATTCCTTTCACTAAAGTCGCCGACGACTTCTTTGAAAAATACGCCAAAGAGTTCCCCGAGTCTCGGAAAAACTTTTACGTGACTCGGTTAAAGTCGAAGCTCGCCTTACGTGCTTTCTGCTGATAAGAACCTTTTTCTCACAGACATTCCAGTAAGGAGAACCCCAACTCCAAGCATCTTAAAGCTCTCTTTGACATCCTTGAGGGTTACGAAGTAGACCTCTTCCCTTCAATCATTGAGCGGATGGTAGCTGTGCCAGCTCAACTTCAATCTAAGAAGAACACCTCCCTTCCTTTCGGTGCTCTTCGACCCTTGTCTTCAAACAATTCCAAGTTCCTCTCCCCTCGGACCCAAACGCTATGTCCGAGGCTGCCGTTGTGGTCGGCAAGAAGGAACTGCAGGGGTACGGATACCGGAAACCGAACCCGGTGTCCGGGTGCATAACTCGGAGCTGATGCCCCCTTCTCCGCCTCGGACTCGAAATCAGCTCCTCTCTCTCTCCCTCTCCAACTGGTGGTGCCTCCACCTCGGGTGCCTCCAAATCTCTCTCTGCTATCTTGTCCCCAATCTTGTCCCCTGTTTTTATGGACAAGATCGGCTCCGTGTCTTCGATTTCAGAGACATGCTCCGAGCTTTCAAATCTGTTCTCCAAAATCGACCATCAACCAAAAGACTGGTCAATCCCAAATTCGAGAGCAAGTAGTCTCTAGTTCTTGAGATGAGGGAACTGGTAAAGGAGCGGAAGGAGCTGGTCGAGCTCCTCGGAGACAGACGGTCCAAGGCGGCTTAGGACCATGATGACTCGGACGCGTCCGAAGCGTCTTCGAGCCCGGGTTTGACCTCCTCGGACAACGGGGATGAAGAAGAAGAAGCTGTAGATGCGAAGCGGCGAGACGCCGAGGACCCTGCGGGCGAGGCGAGTCCATCCGGGCAAGGGAAGGAACACCAAGTAGAAGCAGTGGGAACTGGCGAGGGTCGAGCTGCTCCACAAGCTCAAATAGCAGTACTCGGCTCGGACGGCGAGTCCGAGTGGGTCGAAGACCTCGCTACTCCGGCGGGTCGGACGGAGCAGCCCCCTCCAGGCTACTAAGGTTCTAAGGGAAGAACCCTCGATTCACTCACTCCGGGTCGGCCACTCGGAGCTGAGCCCCTAACGATAATCCCGGTTCTCCCTCCGCCGCGCTCAAGCACATCGTCAAGATCATATCGGCGCCGGCGAACCTCCACTCCCTCTCCCTCGTAGGCGCCATGCACCGAGTCACAATTCCTCGATCCGCGGAGTCTTCTTCTTTCGAATATTTTTTTGTTTGTTTGTTTGTTTTTGTCCGGACAACTCAATTGTACTAATTGTTCTTTTCTTCCCTTCTTTTTGTTGTTGTTTTCTTTGAAAGGCAAGGGGAGAATTAGAGTCGAAAAACTTGTTGTCTTGTTTAGG
This sequence comes from Talinum fruticosum, assembly GCA_021018815.1. NCBI lineage: Eukaryota > Viridiplantae > Streptophyta > Magnoliopsida > Caryophyllales > Talinaceae > Talinum > Talinum fruticosum. The sequence goes on along the minus strand of JAITYX010000003.1, from coordinate 14,396,765 downwards.
GGAGTTTTTCCGCCCTTTTGAATATTTTTTTAACCTTAATGGACTAATGCATTTCATTATTAATTTCGAGTTCATTATTGCTAGCATGTTTTTTTCGAGTTAATATTAATTACTTAATAAAGCATACTTTACTTTTTGCTCCGATACATTAAGTATTGCTCCGATACATTGAGTATGCCTTACTCATCTCATCTCATGCGCAACCACTCGAATTAGATCTTTTCACTAACAAAGTTTCGGTTTAAGTATGGAATGCCTTTCATCAAAAAGGGGAGATTGAAGACTCGGACGCTTCTCAACGCATCTCGTGAGTTGCATTAAATGAATCAGGTATAACCATCTCATACTTATAAAGTTTTGACTCGAAGGCATTCTCCGTATCACGAAACTTCTTTGAGTAAAATGGTATCTTCTCTAAGTGATACAGCTTTTACTTCTTATATTTCTTGCTTTTACGTAAGTGACTCGGAAAATTGATTCTTTGTTACGAGTCCGAGCATCACTCGATTTATCGTAGATTGAATAGACTAGTATTTCGTCTTTTCTCACTCGGAATCTTACTTCGATTATAAGCTCTATTCCGTTAGAGTCAATACCTCTAGTCTATTTCATACTTAGTCTATATCAAGTTATCTCACTCGATAGTCTTTACGGAACTTGATCTATCGCTTAGACTAAGTCCGATGGAATTCCGAGTATCATTGTTATTAGACTCGGAAAATTCCACTTGTCTTCCGACTCGGATAATTAGTTATTTAATCATCATAATTATTTTATTATCTCGTGTCTAACCTTGGACCAAAGTATTTTATACTTTGAGAACCAAAATTGATTTACTTTTGTAGGTTATTCAATCGAGGATACACCTTTTTCAAACCACAAAAGTAACCAGACTTCGTAACGTCAAATCACCAGCGAGACATGGCTTTTCACCTTCTCTGCTCCGAGTCCCAAAAGATAGTGTCGGATCTATCTCGTTTCCAAATATGGGAAACTAGAACGTCAAACTTAAAGGTGGTTTCCACTTTATCCTTCTAGACACTCGCCAATGGTTTTGGGACTTCCAAGAGAGTTAAACCGTTGTCCAACGTTCACATTACAACGGATACTTTCCGAGTGACTCGAAAGCTTCTATCAATGGTCACGAGAGGACTCTCGGTCGGCAGATGAAGATAACGGCTACTCTGCCCGGTCATCTATAAATAGAAGCCACTTCACAAGACTTGAAGATTACCGAACATATTGTTAATTCATTACTTTACGAGTTGTAAGGTCTTGTAATCGATTACAAACTCTTTCTTACATTCTCTGTAAGGTCCTTTGACTAAGCTGTAAGGTTTAACTCGGCTTAGTTGTCCCTAGCTGTAAGGGTTATCTCAGCTAGGAAGTACTAGATCGAGATATGGGAATTTACGAGTCTAGGAAAACTTGTATAGAGTTGTCTAAGGGAGCAACTCGGGTTCGATCGATTCACGGTATTTTGTGGACTCAAAATAGTGAATCCGACTTCGTGTTTGGATTGACACGGTCCGTGGTTTTCTCGCCCAGGAGGGTTTCCACGTAATCTCTAAGTGTTATCTTTCTAAGTTCATTATAGACTCGGACAATTTTACGGCTCTTGCTTATTCCGCTAATAGCCTTCGAGTCCAGTCTTGTCCGACCCTGTTGATAGACTCGGAATCTGTCTTTGTCTTGTTTTTGATAGAAGAGCTAAAGTTTCCACGAAAAACTTCTATCACCCTATTCATCCCCCTCTAGGGTGACTCGGACTCTCCCAGAGCAAACCTTCGGAATAAGTGTTCTTAAGAGATTAAAAAGATACCTCTGTGATAGGAGTGTCAATTAGCATAGGACAGACAACAACGGACACTAACACAACAATTCTTAGGATACTTCAGTAACTTCAAACAAGGCCACTTAACTCCGCACGAATCTCAACTCGGTGTATGTCTTCACACTTGTTCTCTAGAATACCAAGTGCCTTTCCTAGCATTTGTATTAGCCAAAACCTCGTGTGGGTCAGAATCATTAGTCATCACCTTTTTTAGATAATGGTAAGTCTGGGTCCCACAGGTCTCGTTATGTTGGGATAAACCAAGTGGGCTATTTAAGCCCCTTGGAAGGTAAGCAGGTCGAGCCTGCAAGGTCCATGCCTAGAGAGCCTACCCGTGCCAATGAATCCAACAAGCTAAAATTTGCTACCCTTAGAGATCAAACCTCGGGCGGTTAGGTAAGGGGGTTTAAGTTTCCACACTCGATATCATTACTACTTGAGGAGTACAAGTACATCAGTAATCATACATTGAAACAAGCTGGAATTTGTAAGTTTCATGATGATAGGCTTGAAATAGGTGTGCCATAAAAATGATGATCACATAACATAAGCAAAAGGGACTAACACATGGCCTCTCGACTTTCTCGCTAGACAAAATTAGTAGGAATGAAAGGGAGAAAGAGAAGAGGAAGATATATCTCGGATTCGATGAAACTTGTGACAATAATCGAAACAAATTTACCAATGCAAGAAGGTGCAAAGAGGTCATTGTACCTTGACTTTTGGTGGGAATATCTCAAGAAGGGAATCGAGTATTCTTAGGTCAACTTCATTGCTTTGTCAAGGTAGCTTTAAGCCTTAGAGCCCAAATCCTCTTACCTTCTTCATTTCCTTTATAAGATGTTGAGTGAAACAAAATATACAAGCAGCAAGAAAGAATATCCATACAAATTATAGCATGAAAGGAAGCCATAAAAGTAATACCTTCTCATTCAGGAAGACATCTATCTTTCCATGCCAAAAGTTCATTTCTAATAGCAGCACATTCCTCCATCTTAAACCCGGATAGCCCCAGTGATGAATTCCAATAATGAGGGCATCCAACGATTCATTCTAAGAGGAGACATTCTTTGACTCCACATTTTTAGCCAACCAATTTGCTCCTCCCGAAGCCTCCAATGTATTGGGGAATCTAGACAAAAGGTGAACAAGATATGAAACTAACATCCTGCACAATTGAAAGCTATAAAATAAAGAGAGCTTGCTGCCCCCCAAGAAACCATTTCAAAGCAGCAAATATTGTCCACTTGTGGATACCCTTCCCACTCATTTTCAAATCCTTTCAAGTGACAAAAAGGCAATTTGCAACCTAGGATAGATTCTGTCAACGTCACAGTTCACAAGCAAGGGTGCTTTTAGTTGAAGCCCCCAACCCCCTCCCAATAAACAAAACTAACGAAAAGGGAGAAGAAAATAGAGGAAGTGTAACGGGAAGGGAGCATGGCCCTCTTTTAGCCCTAAAAGCTTTTCCGCTCTCCCCTCTTTGTGTAAGATGTTACGAGTTTGGGACAAAACATGAAGAAATGGATAATGCTAGAGCCGGCAATTTTAACCCGACTCGAAAATTCGACCCGACCCGACCCTATTTTTTTGGGTTTTGGACAAGAAATTTGGACCCGAAACCATTAATTACCCGAACCCGGAAAACTCGAAAATTTTCGGTTCGGTTAGGGTCGGGTCCGAGTCGACCCAATGGGTCGGAGACCAAAAAATCACAGTTGGGCTTGTATTTGTTTAAAAAGTGGCCCATGACAAAACCCTTCCTCTCTGTGTCTCGCCTCCCCTTTCTCGTGGCTTCCATCGCAGTCTTCTTCCCCAAGCTCTCGCTACCATTGCCTCTCGCCTCCCTCTCTCGTCTCTCGCCTCCTCGCTTCGTTTGCCTCCCGTCTTTGTCTCACGCCTGCCCTCTCGTCTCTCGCTTTCGCCTCGTTCGCCTCCCGTCTCTGTCTCTCTCCCGCCCTCTCGTCTCTCGCGTTTCGCTTGTGGCTCGCTGTCTTCCTCTTCCATTGCTTGAGCCTCACTTGTCTTCCTCTTCCTAACCCTCATGCCGCCACATCGTCGACCTAGCACAGCCGCCCATAGAAGAATGAAGGTTTGCTCGGGGAGAGTCCGAGTCACCCTAGAGGGGGTGAATAGGGTGATAGAAAATTCTTTTAGAAAATTCGCACTTTTGTGCGGAAATGTTGCAAAGATAGAGTTCGAGTCTAAAGACGAGTCGAAAAGATTGGACTCGAAGTCGGTGAATCGGAAGAAGCAAGAGCACTAAGGTCATGCCGAGCCTAGAATGAACTCGGAAAGTGAACACGAGAGATTTTACGTGGAAACCCTCCTGGGGCGAGAAAACCACGGCCCGTGTCAATCCGGACACGAAGTCAAATCCACTATTTTGAGTCCACAAAATACCGTGAACTTGGTCGAACCCGAGTTGCTCCCTTGGACAACTCTATACAAGTTTTCCTAGACTCGAAATTCCCTTATCCGATCTAGTACTTCCTAAGCTGAGATAACCCTTACAGCTAGGGACAACTAAGCTGAGTTAACCCTTACGGCTTAGTCAAGGGACCTTACAAAGAATGTAAGAAGTGTTTGTAACGAAGTACAAGACCTTACAACTCGGAAAGTAATGAATTACGAGTGGGAGTTGTAAGTTGAAGATTGAGAGTAAATACAATGACTTCTATCAAGTAAGTGTATAGACAATATGTTCGGCAACCTTCAAGTCTTGTGAAGTGGCTTCCATTTATAGATGACCGAGCAGAGTAGCCGTTATCTTCATCTGCTGACCGAGAGTCCTCTCGTGACCGTTGTGAAAGGCTTTCCGAGTCACTCGGAAAGTATCCGTTGAAATATGGACGTTGGACAACGGTTTAACTCTCTTGGAAGTCCCAAAACCATTGGTTGTGTCTTGAAAAGTGTGGTGAAAACCACCGTTAAGCTAGACGTTCCAGTTTTCCGGATATGGAAGCGAGCAGTTTCGACACAATCTTACGGGACTAAAGCGGGGAAGGTGAAAAGCCATATCTGCTTGGTGATTTGACGTTACGAAGCCGGCTACTTTTGTAGTTTGAAAAGATATCCTCGATTGAATAACCTACAAAAGTAAAACACCTTCGGTTCTCAAAGTATAGAGTACTTTGGTCCAAGGTTAGACACGAGATAATAAAATAATCATGATAATTAACCAACAGATTATCCGAGTCGGAGAAGAAATGGAATTTTACGAGTCTAATATCCATGATACTTAGAATTCCATAATACTTAGTCTTAAGCAAGGAATCAAGTTCTAATCAAATAGTAGAGATAGAAAAACTTGATATAGACTAAGCATGAAATGAACTACGAATGCCGATTCTGCAAACAATAGAGTAAATAGCCACAAGTTAGACTCGAGTGAGAGTGGACTCGGAATAAAGAACAAGTTTTACGAGTCGCTAGCGAAAAGCGATTAAAGAGATATGTGAAGGCCGAATCGCATAGAAAAGATACTTTTTAACTCAAGTAAGTTTCTAAGACACGAGAGAATGCCTTGGAATCAAAACTCTATATGAATGACATCGTTATACACGATTCCTTTTGCATGACTCGGAAAGATATAGAGCGAGTGTCCGAGTCTTCAATCTCCCCTTTTTGATGAAAGGCATTCCATACTTAAACGAAACTTTGTTAGAGGAAAAATAGATCGATTACGAGTAGTTTGAGTAAAAGTAAGGCATAATGAATGGATCGAGCAATGTACACTATATCAAAGCAAATTAAAGTATGCTTGAACTCATTAACTCGGAAAAGAAAGAACTCGAAATTAATAATGAAATGCATCAATTCATTATTAAAAGAAATTACAAGGGCGGAAAGAACTCCCCTAGACAAGACAACCAGTTTCGACTACATTTTCTCCCCTTGCCTTTCAGCAAAAACAAGAAACAAAAAGAAGGGAGAAAAGTACAAGTAATACACATAAGTTGTCCGGACAAAGAGAAAGTTTTGAAACGAAATTCGGAGACACCGAGGAATTGTGACTCGAGTGCATGGCTCCAACTAGGAAGGAGGGATTTCGAGTGGAGGCGGAGGTGCGCCGGCGCTGATAAGATCTTGACGATGTACTTGAGCGCGGCGAAGGGAGAAGCCGGAACAATTCGCGGGGGCTCGGCTACGAGTGGGCGACCCGGAGAAAGTGGATCGAGGGGTTCTTCCCTTGGGACCTCGGGGCTGGAGGGGCTGCTCCGGGCGACTCGCTGGAGGAGCGAGATCTTCGACCCACTCGGATGCTGGTCATCGAACTAAGTACGGCAATTTGAGCTTGGGGAGCGAGGTTGTCCCTCGGCGAGCTGCCACGGCCTCTTCTTCCCTTGGCCCGGAAGGGGCTGCCTCGGCCGCAGGTTCCTCGGCGTCCTCCGCTGCATCCGTAGCTTCTTCCTCTGCTTCCTCTGCTTCCTCGCTGTCCGAGGAGGTCGAGCTCAGGCTCGAAGACGCCTCGGATGTGTCCGAGTCATCCGGGTCTCGAGCCGCCTTGGACCGTCTCTCTCGAGGAGCTCGGCCAGCTCCTTCGCTCCTTAACCAGCTCTCTCATCTCAAGAACAAGAGACTGCTTGCTCTCGGATTTGGGATCGACCAGGTCTTTTGGTTGATGGTCGGACCACGAAGAACAGAACTTGAAACCCCGAGCATGTCTACGAATTCGGAAGACACGAGAGGTGATCTTGTCCATGAAGACAGGGGACAAGAGGGCGAGAGAGAGTTTTGGAAGCACTTGGAGGTAGAGGCACCACCAGGTGAAGACGGAAGAGGGAGAGGGGTTGATTTACGAGTGCGAGGTGGAGAAGGAGGCCTCGGCTACGAGTTGTGAACCCGGACACCGGGGTTAGTTTCCTGGTATCCGTACCCTCGGAGTTCCTTCTTGCCGACCACAATGGCCGCCTCGGACACCGCGTTAGGGTCGGAGGGAAGAGGAACTTGGAATTGTTTGAAGACAAGGGTGAGAAGAGCACCGAAAGGAAGGGAGGTGTTCTTCTTGGTTTGAAGTTGAGCTGGCACAGCGGCCATCCGCTCAATGATGGAGGGAAGAGGTCGACTTCGTATCCCTCCGGGATATCGAAGAGGGCTTTGAGGTGCTTGGAGTTGGGGTTCTCCTTGCTAGAATGCTTGTGAGAAGAAGGTTCTCATCGGCAGGAAACACTGAAGCCTAGCTTCGACTTCAACCGAGTCACGAAAAGTTCTTTCTGGACCCGGGGAATTCTTTAGCAAACTTTTCAAAGAAGTCGTCGGCGACTTCGGTGAAAGGGATAGGGTTGCTTGTTCAAGAAGAGAGAAGAGACTTTGAACGGACGGTGAAGGAGAGAGGTGTTGATACTGAACAGTAATGTTACGAACCCGAGAGGTTAGAACATTTTCGAGTGGGAGAGATGAGTATAAAACTCGGACACGAGTTCGGGATAGATGAACTCGCTGAAACACGAGAAAGGGTAGACTCCGGTGGTTTGGATATTAGACGACCGGGAGAATTTGGTTGTTGGGAAGAACTTGTCGTCCAGCGCAAGATCTTTGGGTGACAATGGGTTTAGAAGGGGTTGAGCTTTCGGCTTGTTGGAGCGAGGCTTTTTGGAGGATGAAGAAACCTGAAAGTCGGGATGGTTTCCTCTTTTAGGCATTGTGAGAGATGAAAAGATGAAACTTTTGAAAGAGAAAGAGAAAGAGAAGGAGGTGTAGAAGAGAAGAAAATGAAAATGGTAGAAGAAAATGGGAAGAGAGCGATCGAAAACTTACGAGAGAGAAAGAGAGCTTCTTCGACGTCCGCGGACGATCGGGGAACATTGTTCACGTAGAAAACTTCCGCGAGAGGGATTTCGTTTGAGAGGGAAGGAGTTTTAGAGTACCGAGAGAAAGATGGATAGACGTTATTTATAATGAGTACGCGCGCCCGTTCACTATCCGTTAAGTAACTCCGTTCTATCTCACTCGTCCATCGATCATTAATGCCCGGTGTGACAGTTCTTCTTCAACGGTTGAGATATCGGTAGTTTGAAATCTGCGGTTAAGATCCGATCGCAGCGCTCGAGAAAGAGAGAGAAAAGAGTTTGAAATTATAGTCCGAAACTCTCCATTGTTCTAGAGATAGCTTCGAGAAAAATTGATGTCCAAATTTCTCTTACGTCCGAGTTTGACTCGGAAAAGTTTCGAGTGACTCGAAACACGAGAATAACTATCAGCCCGAGTATCACATGATCAACTCGAACTAATGGCTATTGACAACGAAAGCACATAGCACGAAATATTCAAGAGTCACAACACAAAACTAAGCATTTAACATACCAAGCTCATTCCGAATAAAACGGAATTGATCTTCACCAAGAGGCTTAGTAAAGATATCGGCTAATTGAAGATTAGTAGGAATGAATTCAAGTGTAATGTCACCCTTTTACGAGTGATCGCGTAAGAAATGATACCGACTTCAATATGCTTTGTTTTTGAGTGCTTGGACAGGATTCTTAGTGATACGGATTGCGCTTTGATTGTCACACTTGATTGGGACAGAGTTGAGAGTTAGTCCAAGATCCTTCAAGTGTTGTTTTATCCGAGAGAATGCGAGCGTAACAAGCTCCAGCGGCAATATATTCAGCTTCTGCAGTTGATAGAGCTACCGAGTTTTGCTTCTTTGAGTGCCGGGATATTAGGGATTGACCCGAAGCGGCAAGCTCCGGATGTGCTCTTTCGATCAACTTTGTATCCTGCGTAGTCCGCGTCCGAGTACCCGGTCGGACTCGGTTACGAGTCTCCGGAGTACCACGAGTCCTAGACTACGAGTGCTGCAAGATATCCGAATATTCTCTTCACCGCAGTGAGATGTGATTCTTTTGGATTAGCTTGAAATCGTGCGCATAAGCAAACACCGAACATTATGTCCAGTCCGCTCGAAGTAAGATATAGCAGTGATCCAATCATACCTCGATAGAGTTTCGATCTCTTGCTTTACTGTTTCATCCGAGTCGAGTTTTATACTGCTTGCTCATAGGAGTAGATGCGTGCTTTGCATCTTGAAGTTTGTATTTCTTCGGCGGTTCCTTGGTGTACTTTGATTGATGGACAAAGATTCCATCTTTGCCTTGTTTGATTTGCAGCCCAAGGAAGAAATTGAGTTCTCCCATCATACTCATTTGGAACTCTTGGCTCATCAAGTCGGAAAATTCTTGGCACGAAAATTCATTAGTAGCACCGAAAATAATATCATCAACATATATTTGAACAATGAGAAAATCTTTCCCTTTGGTCTTTATGAATAGGGTCTTGTCGATCGACCTCTTTTAAAATCATTTTGAACCAGGAAGCTGCTCGAGTCTTTCGTACCAAGCTCTAGGGGCTTGCTTAAGACCATAGAGAGCCTTTTGAAGTTTGAAAACATGATTTGGAAATTCGAGTTTTCAAAACCGGGAGGCTGCTCGACATAGACCTCTTCTTCAATAAAACCATTGAGAAAGGCACACTTAACATCCATTTGATATAATTTAATATGCATGCGGGATGCAAATGCCAACGAGTATTCTAATGGCTTCAATTCTAGCTACTGGTGCAAAGGTTTCCCCACAATCAATTCCTTCCTCTTGATTGTAACCCCGAGCTACAAGTCTAGCCTTGTTTCGACTACTATTCCACCCTCATCCAGTTTGTTTTTGAAAACCCATTTGGTTCCTATAGCTGGGTGGTCGGAAGGTCGATTGGTCGGAGTCCGGACTTGGTTTCTCTCGAATTGATTCAGCTCTTCTTGCATGGCCTCTACCCATTCGGGTTCATTAAGGGCTTCTAGTGCATTTTTGGGTTCGGTTAGTGAAATGAATGCGGTGAATGCACATAGATTATGAAGAGAAGAACGAGTTCTTACCCCACTTGTTGATATCAGAAATAATGTTTTCTTGGGGATGACTGGAAGTAAATTTGAATGCTTTACCGGTTCTTTGATTCACCGGGTTTGTTGGTTGAATTGCTTGATCTTCGAAGCTTGCTCTAAGTGATCTTCTTCATTGACTTGCTCGTTACGAGCGACCTCTAGAGTTGTCTCATTACGAGCTTCCTCGTTCGAGTGGTCTCCTTCGAGTCTTTATAGACTCATCTTCGTCATCATCCTTTCGAGCTTCGGTTACGAGTATGAAGATTCACATGGTTTTCCCTGTTCAAGCTCATCAAACACTACGTGGATACTTTCTTCCACTTTGTTAGTTCTCTTGTTGAATATACGGTAAGCTTTGCTATGAGAAGAATAACCTAGAAAAATTCCTTCGTCGACCGAGCATCAAACTTGGTCGAGATGATCCTTACCGTTGTTGTGGACAAAGCACTTACATCCGAAAGATGCTGAAATAGGAAATATTTGGCTTCCTTCCTTTGTAGAGCTCATAAGGTGTTTTCTTCGAGAATGGGTCCGATGAGGCATCGATTGAGAGTGTAGTTGGCTGTGTTTACTTGCCTCGCCCGAGAAATAGTAAGGCAAGTTGTGTTCAATCATCATCGTCCTTGCTATTTCTTCAAGGGTTCTGTTCTTTCTCTCAACTACTCCATTCTGCTGAGGAGTTACGGGTGCTTGAGAAGTTATGAGAAATTCCGTTCTTGTCACAAAACTACGAGAATTCCGAGTAATCGAACTCCCTTCCATGGTCGGTTCGAATCTTTTGAATCCGAGTCCGAGACTCAACTTGAATCTTTCTACGAGCTTGCGGAACTCCTTAAAGGCCTCATTCTTATGCTTCGGAAAACACACCCAGGTAAATCTTGAAAAATCATCAATAATAACAAGTATGTAAGATTTACCTCCGAGACTCTTCACGGGGATTTCACCACATAAGTCCATGTGTAGTAATTCAAGCACGTTGGATGTGGAAGCTGTCTTGAGAGATTTGAATGAAGACCGACTTGTTTCCCTACGGTGCATGCTTCACATACTTTATCCTTCTCAAACGCACGGTTAGGTAATCCTCTAACCATACCAAGAGATGCAAGCTTTTTGATAGTATGCATGCTAATAAGACCTAATCTACGATGCCAAGTCCAAGAATCATCTTGAAGAAATGCTTTTAAACATGATAAGTTCGACTTGGGTCGGAGAGAGGGATGATGTAGGTATTACCCGATCTCTTACCCGAGAGCTTTACCTCTTTGGTGGTCTCATCCGTGATGTAGCACTTGGATTGAGTGAATTTTACCTCTTGACCTTTGTCACAAAGTCTGGGAGATGCTAAGTAAGTTGTACTTAAGTCCTTTGACAAGGTAGATCGGGCTCACCAGATTGTTTCCATTACCAATCTTCCCAATGCCCACTTTCTTGCCCTTGCTTGTCATCACCAAAGGTCACCTTTCCTCCTTTATATGACTTCGGCTCGAAAAGAGTCCTTGGTCACCCGACATATGTCGAGAACAACCGCTGTCCAGGTACCGGTGTCCTTTGATCTTTTACGAGTGACTCGCAAAACAGAGAACATCTAACCCTTCTCACTTCCTCTAACGAACCCGAGTAACATTCCTTACTTGTGGTCCTTTCTCGAGGAAGAAGGTGCTTCGGAACCCGGATTTGAATGACTTTGGTTTTAGTCCGATTCCGAGTCTCCTTCTTTTCGAGAAGCTGAGTCCGTGTCTCTTTCCTTTTAAAAACCTTTCCTTTTGAAACGAGAGGAAAATGGTTTCTTTTTGTAAATAGGTCCAGGTTTAGTCCTCCTTTCATTTTTGTGAATGGGACCATGCTTAGCCTTTTGAACTTAACAGTTCGGAATCCTTTTGAACAATTCGAGTAAGAATTAGATTCTTCCTCTTTGTTGAAACCAAGACCTTCTTTTCGAAATGAGACACATTGTGATCCTAAGAGCATATCAAGGTTCTTCTGTCCTTGAGAAAACTTCAAAACCAAATCTTGAGACTCAATGAGCTTCGTTTCGATTGCTCATTTTCTTTCTGAGTAACTCGGACTCGGTCTCATTAGTTTGAGCACTTGTCTTGAGTTCTCCGAGTGTGAGTCTCGGCTTTTCCAATTCATTTTTTAAAAAGGTGCTCTCGGTAGTGATTGACTCAAGTTGTTCCTTGAAATGAGTAGAATCGGAATTGGACTTTTCTTCCAAAGTAAAGATGTATTTAGCTAAATCAACTTTGGAGAATTTGAGGAAGTAGTTTATTACCTCTTGAGGATCGGTTTCCTCGTTGTCCGAGTCCGAGTCCGACTCTCTTTCGGCTTCCGAGGCGGAAAATGCCATCGGACACTTCGAGTCATCCGAGTCTTCGTCGTCTTCGAGATGAATCCTCGTCACTCCATGTTGCCATCATGGCCTTTTTCTTCTTCCTGTCCCTTCTTCGTTTTGGACGAGTCCTTGACTATGTGATCTTTGCTTGCCACATTCGAAACATCCAGAATTCTTAGACAAAGATAACTTTGAGGATGAAGAAAACTTACCTTTTCTGTCTCTCTTGTCCTTTTTGTAGAATTCTTCTTTTGGTCTTTTGTCCCATCTTTTGTGCTTCATCATTCTCTTGAAGCCTCTTGCAATGAGTGCCATGGGATCATCTTCCGAGTCGGAGGAGCTTGGACTTGCTTCTTTGGATTCTGCGGCTTTAAGCGCGATGTTCCTTTTGGAAGTACCCTCAGCATCTTCTTCTTCCGGATGTATCTCATGAGTCGAAGCTTTCCAATGAGCTCGTCCGGCTTCAAGAGTGAGAGGTTCCGAGCCTCTTCTATGGCAGTTACCTTTGGACCCCATCGTTTCTTGGGTAGGCTTCGAGAATTTTCCGGCACATTTCTTCATGGGAGATTTTCTTTCCCAAAGATTTGAGATTGTTGGTGATCTCGGTGAAGCGTATGAACATCCGAGTAATGTTCTCTTCCGGCTCCATTTTGAAAAGCTCATATTTGTGAAGATACTCGGCGATCTTCGCTTGTCTCACCCGACTTGTACCTTCGTAGGTGTTGACCGAGTGTCCCACACCTCTTTAGCAGAGTCACGAGCAGAGACTCGATTATATTCTTCCGAGCTTATGGCGCACATGAGGATGTTCATGGCTTTGAAGTTCTTCCCGAACTTCTCGCCTCGTCGGCGTGAACTCGGCCTTTGTCTTTGGAAGCATTCTGAATTCATCTGTCTTCGTTGGAATGTAGTTTCCTTGTTGTATGATTTCCCATACTTCTTCGTCGTGATCCATAAGGAAACATTCCATCGGCTTCTTCCAGATGACCGAAATTTGAACCTTTGAATTTTGGTGGCTCGTTGGAAGATCTACCTTCGTCGAACTCTCCGGTGTTCCGAGCCATCCGATCTTTAAACCTTTGGACTGTTAGATCCTTTATAAAAGGCTAGGCTCGATACCAATTGAAGGTTTGCTCGGGAGAGTCCGAGTCACCCTAGAGGGGGTGAATAGGGTGATAGAAAATTCTTTTAGAAAATTCGCACTTTTGTGCAGAAATGTTGCAAAGACAGATTCCGAGTCTAAAGACAGAGTCGAAAAGATTGGACTCGAAGTCGGTGAATCGGAAGAAGCAAGAGCACTAAGGCCGTCCGAGCCTAGAATGAACTCGGAAAGTGAACACGAGAGATTTTACGTGGAAACCCTCCCGGGCGAGAAAACCACGGCCCGTGTCAATCCAGACACGAAGTCAAATCCACTATTTTGAGTCCACAAAATACCGTGAACTTGATCGAACCCGAGTTGCTCCCTTGGACAACTCTATACAAGTTTTCCTAGACTCGAAATTCCCTTATCCGATCTAGTACTTCCTAGCTGAGATAACCCTTACAGCTAGGGACAACTAAGCTGAGTTAACCCTTACAGCTTAGTCAAGGGACCTTACAAAGAATGTAAGAAGTGTTTGTAACGAAGTACAAGACCTTACAACTCGAAAGTAATGAATTACGAGTGGGAGTTGTAAGTTGAAGATTGAGAGTAAATACAATGACTTCTATCAAGTAAGTGTATAGACAATATGTTCGGCAACCTTCAAGTCTTGTGAAGTGGCTTCCATTTATAGATGACCGAGCGAGTAGCCGTTATCTTCATCTCGCTGACCGAGAGTCCTCTCGTGACCGTTGTGAAAGGCTTTCGAGTCACTCGGAAAGTATCCGTTGAAATATGGACGTTGGACAACGGTTTAACTCTCTTGGAAGTCCCAAAACCATTGGTTGTGTCTTGAAAAGTGTGGTGAAAACCACCATTAAGCTTGACGTTCCAGCTTTTCCGGATATGGAAGCGGACAGTTTCGACACAATCTTCGGGACTAAAGCGAGGAAGGTGAAAAGCCATATCTCGCTGGTGATTTGACGTTCGAAGCCGGCTACTTTTGTAGTTTGAAAAGATATCCTCGATTGAATAACCTACAAAAGTAAAACACCTTCGGTTCTCAAAGTATAGAGTACTTTGGTCCAAGGTTAGACACGGATAATAAAATAATCATGATAATTAACCAACAGATTATCTCGAGTCGGAGAAGAAATGGAATTTTCCGAGTCTAATATCCATGATACTCGGAATTCCATAATACTTAGTCTTAAGCAAGGAATCAAGTTCTAATCAAATAGTAGAGATAGAAAAACTTGATATAGACTAAGCATGAAATGAACTACGAATGCCGATTCCGCAAACAATAGAGTAAATAGCCACAAGTTAGACTCGAGTGAGAGTGGACTCGGAATAAAGAACAAGTTTTCGAGTCGCTAACCGAAAAGCGATTAAAGAGATATGTGAAGGCCGAATCGCATAGAAAAGATACTTTTAACTCAAGTAAGTTTATAAGACACAGAGAATGCCTTGGAATCAAAACTCTATATGAATGACATCGTTATACCCGATTCCTTTTGCATGACTCGTAAAGATATAGAGCAGATGTCTCGAGTCTTCAAAGAAGAACATCCGGTTCGGTGACGCTTGGTCTACCTCCTCTTGCCCGAAGTAGTGGAACCTCAAGCTCTCCTTGCTCCAATTCTCCGAGGTTTACCTCTCGATTTATCTTTGTAATCTTTGTTTACCTCTTTGTAATCTTTGTTTGAATGCTTTCATTCATCGATTTGTGCTTGTTCATTTCTTCTTTTTTTCTTTTTTTTTTTTGGGAGGGGGCGCTGGGGTGATTGGGTAAATTTCGATATAGTGCTTCACTTGATTTCATTCCGAAAACAATAGTGAGTTGAGCTGTAAAAGGACTATGTAAATTGATTGATAATGGTGATGGCACCTTTGACTACTATCATTATTGTTAAATGAATGCCAACCTACTAGAATTAGGTTTTGGGCCTTGCGAATTACTGAGAATAATGATACTAACTTGTTTAGAATTCTTGGTTGTATTTTTGTTGCAAGGGTGATTTGCAAATGTAGGTTGTTTAGTGTAAGCCAGCTACAATTTGGAACTAGTTTTTGAATCTAGGCAATCTATATTTGTGAATCTAGGCTCTAATGGAACTAGTTTCCATGTAATTCTACAGTTTAGGGTAGGGTAAGCCAGCTACAATTTGGACCTATCCACACTCGCCTAGGAGCAACTTTGGGTGTGTGGATTTGGATTCGAATTTTTTTCCTTGTGTGAGGTTCCTGCTTGCTTAATGTTTGTAGAGCTCGTTTCACTGCTAATTTGTCGGATATCTCATGGCCATGGTTTCAGAGCTTAATGAAAACCTATTGCGGAAAATAAACATATTCTCAATCATTTTCAATTGTTGGTAGTGTCGGGCACCACATGATTGAAACGGAATGAAACCCAAGTATATATTACCCACATCCACATGCTATATTGCTTGCTAATTTGAAGCCAATGAGAAATGGACAAAGTGGTTCGAGTGCAACTACTTATTTCTTGATAGAGTAGTAGGTTTCCCTTTCATGAATTATGTTAGGTTGGAGTTCTCTATGGTTTTTGGTACTTGTGTTTTGTTCACATGCTTTTGCGAAGATTAAGTTTCGATTTTAAGATTCTATTTAACTTGCAATTTGCTGAAATTAAGTTTTAGATTTGCTTGTTTAATTTTAGTGGTCAATATTTGTTAATTTAGTAAGAAAGATGCTAATGTGTCAATATTTTTCATTTTATAGGAAGCTCTACCCCATCATCAACACCGTTTAGTGTTGAATCGGATGGAGATATTTCTTCATCAAGGAAAACGCGGTGGAGTTTACTCGTGTGGGATCACTACAACATTAAGGAAGGCAAGTTTTCGCCGATGGTAAGGCTCGTGCTTATTGTAAATATTGTAATGGAGGGCCCACAATTGCGGAATCTGGACATGGTACCTCTAACTTTAGACGTCATATTGAGAGTTGTAGTGCCCGTGCAAATAACGATGTGGGTCAATTAATGATGGCTAAAGATGGGAAGTTAGCTAGAAAATTTGAGAAATCTGTGTATAAGGAATTGGTTGCTCTAGCTATTATTAGACATGGTTATCCTTACATGTATGCACAACATGAAGGAAATCGACTAATTCATCGTTATTTGAATGAAGATTATAATCCAATATCTAGGAACACGGCAAAAAATCATACATTAAAGATCCATAAACGGGAAAAGGAAAGGCTTATAAAGTCATTAAGCCACGTTCCTTCTAGAATTTGTTTGAGTAGTGACTTATGGACTTCTTGTGTGGGTCATGGTTTTCTCTCCTTAACTCGCTCATTATATTGATGCCCAATGGAATTTGCATGCTAAGATACTGAGCTTTAGTCACATGCCTCCTCCCCACAATGCACATACCGTGCATGATAGGCTTCATGACCTACTAAAGGAGTGGAAAATTCATAAGAAAGTCTTCACCATTACATTGGATAATGCTCGATACAATGATAATATGCAAGACTTGTTGTGTGATACTCTTAATGTGCATGCTAGATTGCCTTGTAGTGGTGAATTTTTCCATGTGCGATGTGGTGCTCATGTATTAAATTTGATTGTGAAAGAGGGATTGAAGTTGATTGATGTGGGGATAACTAAGGTTAAGGAGTTGGTGAAATATGTGACTCGGTTCCGAGGGAAGAAAATTAAGATTTGCAGAAATTATGTCGGGTCTTGGCATTGATTGTTCAAGAAGCTTATGGTTGGATTGCCCAACAAGGTGGAACTCTACCTATAAGATGTTAGTGAGGGCATTACCTTATCGAGGTGCATTTTCAAGTATGAGGTGGATGGAGAGATCTAATTCTAGTTTTCCTGAACTTCCTACAAATGAAGAATGGTCTAGGATTGAGAAAATTTGTGAGCTTCTTCAACCTTTTGATGAAATAACCACTGTTATATCCGGTAGAAAATATCCAACAGACAAACTTGTATTTGAAAAATGTGTGGAGGATTGAACTTTTATTGTCTTCACTTGTTGATTGTGATGACCCTATTATTAAAGCTATGGCGACAAAAATGAAGGGGAAATTCAAGGACTATTGGGATTCTTATAGTACAATCCTTTCTTTTGCTGCCATTTTCGATCCTCGTTACAAATTTCAATTTGTCAAGTATTGCTTTTCACAATTGGATTCCGAAACTGCGGAGTTAAAGTCCAAGCTTGTCGAAGATCAATTATACAAGCTCTTTGGTGAATATGTGAAAGACAATCCCATATCAAATGTGGGTGGGGCAAGGAAAGAAGATGATGCTCTAGCGGTATGTTTTGAAATTTTCTTCTATTTGTTCTTTTATAAATTATAATACATTACGTTTCATTTTTATAATAACATATTTTCATGTTGTAGGGATTTGCTAATTTTGACCAAGTTGAGGTATCTACTTCCACAATTTCAGAGTTGGACAAGTATTTGGATGAGTATAGATTAGATCACACTTTGGAATTAGATATTTTGACTTGGTGGAAACAAAATTCGAATCGATTCCCTTGCTTGAGTGACATGGTGAAAGATGTATTGAGCATTCCTATTACGACTGTGGCTTCCGAGTCATGTTTTAGTATGGGATCTAGAATTCTAACAAAATGGAGAGCTTCTCTTTTGCCCGATAATGCGGAGGCATTAGTTACCACTCGTAGTTGGGTTTTTGGATTTGAGATGCAAGGGGTAAGTTTCATTGTATTTTTGTAATCTTTATAATCATTTTGTATTTTATAAGTATATTAGTTTAACTTGTGATTGTGAATATTTGATGATATAGATGAAGAGAATCAAGAAGTGAATGGATTGGCAGCTCATTTTGCTAGCGTTCGGTTGAATGTTGAAGAAGATGTACAAGAAGAAGATGATGAAGAAGATGTGGTGGAGTTAGAATCAAGAGACGGAACGAAGTCGAAGATTCTACCATTAGTTAGTAGATTAATATTACAAGTTGATGTTGATGGACTTGCACTTTATTAATTTAGTATGTGTTTTGTATGATTCTCTATGGGATTGTGAGTTTATGGTATTGTGAAGACTTTGTGATATGTAATGTGTTTTATTTGCTTTTAAAGACTTTGTAATTTGTAATGTAATATTACGATGGACTTTGTGATTCTATCAGTTTAAAACTTAATGTTTGGAGTTTTATTTGCTTTTTAATATTTTGTAATTTGTAATGAGTTTTATTTTAGCTTTAATGGTGAATTTAGTAAGCTTGTTTTGTACTTTGTTCGTCAACAAACGTTTGAGATAAATACTTATGAAATACTTTCAACATGACTTGTTAATAGATTTACGTAATTATAAAGTGATAATTCTTATTAATGTTTAATTTATGCATTCAATTTATGTTTAAAATTATAATGGTATTATTGTTACCAAAAAGTGAAGGATATATTCATACAAGGTTGATTAATTTGACTCTAAATGTCAATTTTATTTTCTTGAAAAAATAAGAAAAATGGCGCTCTTGACCCGTTGGGTTGACTCGAAACCCGCAAAATCGAAATACACCCAACCCGTATTTTACCCGAACCCGAATACACCCGACCCGTATTTAACCCGCCCGCCGGAATTGACGAGTCTAGATAATGCTATAATTGTTTTAAAGAAAATTGGGGAAATGAAAATTTCCCCTCCCAATTAACATTAAGTCTTGAGATTTCTTAATTTATACGGAAAATAGGTAAGAATTCCATGGGAAATTTAATTTAAATATTACAGCAAATTTAACAGACCTCATAAGTAGGAACAAACCTAGCTTAGCTTAAAAGAGAAATGACCAAGAGAGAAAAAGTTATCAATATTTTCACGCAAATAACCATCATTTCGTAACGTCGTAAAACACCCATCGTTTAGCTTAGAAGCATAGTGCTATGCTTCTATCTAACCAATGCCCATTTTTGCCTTAGCGTATTTTACTTAAAGCAAGTCTAGTTCAATAATTCAAAGTTGTAACTAAAGTCCGCACCTTCCCCTTAAGTTTTAGCATGTATACTAATGGTTTTGGCCTTAATTTTTAGCATGTACTATTGTAATATTGTATTCAAGCAAAATCATTTATGTACTTGAGTGTGTTGTCTTTCTCTTGTCTAAAATATTCATAGTGCTTATATTGACTTATGTGATAACGTTGTAGGTAAGCTTGCAAGTTATTAAAATGGACAAAAGTTGGATTAATATTCATAGAACTTCTTTCGAACATAGGAAAGGAGTGGAGTCTTTTTAGAGTTTGCTTTTTCTAATGGGGGAGGGGGTACCAAATTGATAAGATGCCCTTGCACTAAATGCAAAGTTGGACATAACCGTTGCTTCACCAAAGATAATGTGGCACATCATCTCATGTTTAATGGTTTTTGGCTATACTACAAGGAGTGGGTGCATCATGGAGAGGCCATTTTCTGGGCCATCTTGTTTATTGTTTCATAATGAAGGCAACACTAATGTTAATACTCAATCAGAAAGTGGTTTTGGTGAAATTGATACAATGAGTATCCTTAATGATTTTTTTGGGATGCATGGTGATAGTGCGATTGACATGTTTCATCATGAGGGTAATATGGATGAAGAAGACCGTACGGACAAAGGGAAAGCAAATCATGAGGGTGGTAGTTCCATGGTAGATGAAGATGCTGGATTTGAAAGGTTACTAGAACAACGAGAAGAAGAGCTATATCAAGGGTCAAAATTTTCATAACTTTCTTTTATATTGCATTTATTACACTTGAAATCCATGTATGGTTGGTCCATTAAGTCATTTGAAATGTTGCTGCAACTTCTAGAACATGTTTTTCCCCATATTAACTCATGCCCATTGTTGTGGAGTAAATGTAAGAAATTAATTAAGGACTTGGGACTTGAATACGAAATGATTAATTCTTGTCCCAATGATTGCATATTGTATTGGAGTGTAAGGGAAACACAAGAATCGTGCGATAAGTGTGGTTCTTCACAATGGAAGAATAATGAAAGGAAATTACCAGCCAAGGTCTTACGCTATTTTCCTCTAATTCTTAGATTGCATAGGCTCTACAAATCATCAAAGATAGCTGAGGATATGATTTGGCATGATAAGTGTCGCAAGGATGGGATTTTAAGGCGTCCTACCGACGCAAAGGCATAGAAGGAGTTTCATGAATGATACTCTAATTTTGCATTTGATCCTCGAAACATCAGGCTTGGACTTGCTAGGGATAGGTTTAATCCATTTCATGTTATGAGTAGCACACACAACACTTGGCTGGTCTTATTAATTCTTTATAATTTTCCCCTTGGCTATGCATGACACAATCCTCAATTATATTATCGATGATTATTCCAGGAGAAAGAGCCCCGTGCATGGACATCGATGTATATCTTCAACCATTAATTAAAGAGTTGATGTAGTTATGGGAAGGTGTAGATGCATGTGATGCATACACAAAAAGGAGATTCAAGCTACGAGCAGCTCTTCACTCTACAACAAATGACTTTCCCGCATATGCGAATCTATCGTGGTGGAGGACCAAAGGTCGTTTCGCTTGTCCATCTTGTGGTACTTCAACTCAATCAGTATTGTTAGAAAATAGGCATAAGTTTTGTTATATGGGTCATCGTAGATGATTACCAGTAAAACCATCCTTTTTCGATATGATAAGGATAACTTTGATGGAAATATGGAGTTTGATAGTGCTCTAGCTTGTGTGAGTAGGACTAAGGTTCTTAAACAATTAGGGAAACAATGTTTACATATGGAAAAGGTAAGCCTAATATGGATGCTGATGATAAGGGTGAGGAGCAAATGTAGAAGAAACGAAGCATTTTCTTTGATCTCCCTTACTCGGAAGTTTAATTCTTTTGGTCATAATTTGGATGTGATGCACATTAAGAAGAATGTATGCGATAATATTCTAGGAACTTTATTAAAATTGGAAGGAAAGAGTAAGGATAACTTGAAGGCCCGACAAGGTCAGCCGAAGGGAAATATCATGTACTCGGCGCCCCCTTTAACTTGTAATCCGATGGGAAAACCTGCGTGCTAAAAGTCCTAAAGAACCTAAAGGTGCCGGACGGATACGCAAGCAATATCTCTTGATGTGTCAATTTAAAGGAGTGTAAGTTGTTTTATTTGAAGAGTCATGATTGCCATATTTTAATGCAAGATTTACTTCCAATTGCATTGCGAGCGATTAAGGATGCCGATCTTGTAGATTTGGTGTCTAAGTTATCTGATTCTTTGAAGCAATTATGTGCTAAAGAACTAGTTATTGAGGAATTGGAGGGGCTGTAAAATAATGTAGTTCTCACATTATGTCGTATGGAAAAGGTGTTCCCCCTAGTTTTTTGAATGTTATGGTGCATCTTGTTGTGCACTTAACAGAGGAAGCAAAGCTTGGAGGACCATTTATTCTACAGATGGATGTACCCCATAGAGAGGTTAAACATTAAACTAAATGATGTGCCAAGATGCAAGGCTACACCGATCCCGCCAACAGAGTGCGCCAAATGCAATTCGAGAGACTCGGAATAGACTTAGAAACGACCAATGGAACAAGAAACAACAAGGACTAAGCTAATCACTCGTGAGGAGATGATTAGCAAGGTAACCAAGCACTGGTAGGACAAGAACAAGATAAACTAGAACTATCTAAGGATATAGATATCACCACCAGGGATAAAACTAGGGCACTAATCACACTTAGTGATACAACTATCACCACACTAAGTATAATTAGACTATTCAGAACACAGCCTAATTATGCCACTAATTAGACAAGCAAAAGAGAATTTTGGGGTTGAAAGGAGCACAACTCAACTTTACTTAGCATATAGCCAATATCAAAATCATCATCCTTTACAAAGAGAGAGCCCATGTATATTTATAGGCCTCTTAGCTAGGGTACATCACTCTAATCTAAGGGTTATAAATCCCCTTTTACAATTAATGGTTGTGATGTATTCAAGCAAAGTAAAAGGATAAAAACAAGGACAAAAGGTAAATAGTTACAGCAGAAAAAAGGGCAGCAGAAAAGGAGGGGGACCACAGAATCAGTAATACAAAGTAGTACGGTTTTGAGTCCGGTGACAGCTACGAGCATTGTCACCAAATTCTTTTGCTTTCCGATCCTTAACTTTCCTTTTCCGCTCGCTGAAGATGCCTAGATGATGATCAAGTAGTCTAAGCTCGAGGACTCGTAAAAGATCATTTAACGTCCAAATTCTTTTGCTTTCCGATCCTTAACTTTCCTTTTCCGGCTCTGCTGAAGATGCCTAGATGATGATCAAGTAGTCTAAGCTTGAGGACTCAAAAAAGATCATTTAACGTCCGAGCCGAGAAACCGAGGACTCGTAAAAGATCTCTTGGCTTATTTTCCTCCAACTACTTCGACTTGTCCGGCTCCCTTACTCCCGTCCGAGGAGGCGGATAAGTATTTCGAGTGTGGCCAAAACTCCCTTGATGTATGAGTTATCAACGAAGACCCAGCAATGGTTTCCGAGGGCGTCATAGCGAATTCCGAGGACTCGTAACTATCAATCAATTCTGGCCGGCTCTCGGTCTTAGTTGGGTCCGGGTTTGTGGTGTCCTCCCCATCACTAAACATCTATAATTTTAAATATTTTGCCCCTATATGTACATGAAAATCATATATTATTGGCAAAGTGTTGGTATTTGGCACGGTTAAAAGCATATGTTCGTAATGGAGCACAATGTGAGTGGTCGATAGCACCAGGATACATATCATAAGAAATCAAGATACTTTGAAAGGGTAGAAACTATTTTCAATCGTCCACATAGGAATGATGACACTATCCCTAATGAAGAAGTTTATTTGTTTGACATTGGTGGTCAACCTAAAGGAGAAGTTATGATTATTAATAGCTATGATATTGTGACATGAATTCTATAGCCTTTATTATCAGTTTCAAGTTTGCCTTTGCTTGTTCTTCTAGGTACTTTCTACGTGTTTCTATGTTTTCATTTGATGCATTTGAGTCTCGACTATGGTAAGGAGCTTTTTGCATTTGTAAAAGTTTTTGTGACAAGAAATGCAATATTGAGGTTTTGTTTGTATACATACCCACCATATTGGCTGTTCTTTTTACATATTAAGTTCACTATTCGAAATTTTGGATCCTTTACCCTTTCAATGTTGGCATAAATGATGGTCTTTTTAAGTGGTGTGCTAAAAATGCTAATAGCTATGAGTATCAACGGTTATGATGCTATGACACGAATCCTATAGCTTTTAATATCAATTTTAAGTTTCCCTTCTCTTGTTCTTCTAGGTACTGTCAACTTGTTTCTTGCCATTTCCAAGCTATTAATTTGCTCCACCATCTTCTCCTTGCTCGACACTTCTGGTACTCTCTCTCTCTCCATGTGTTCAATTTGCGTATGTATTTATTCTTTTTCTGCCAATTTCATGACATTTATTATTGATTTTGGGATGTATTTACTGTTGGATTGATTTATAGTTACCTTATGTGGCATAAGTAGTCAATATGGATGTCTGTTGGTGCGTATTGAATAATTAAAGTTTTACCTTGTTTTGATTTGGTCCAATTCATTTAGTAAGCTAGCTCGGAAATATGAGAACAGCTTGTTTGAGTGATATTTGGAACACAGAGTTTGTTTGAAAATAAAGTTAGAATTATGGACCGAAAGTCATTATATGGTTGATGGACGGTACTACTAATTCTCTAAGGTCTGTCTTATCCGAATAAAGTGTGAATATTATGATTTTGGGGTAAGATTACCCACCGAGCTTGTGGTTTGCTTACCCTGTCTCTCTTTTTAGTTGTAGGTGCTTCTTAAGGTGAATTTTCCTATACCTTTAGCTTATACCGGAGAAGTTGCCTAGATGTGCATTTTATATGTTTTTATTTGTTATAACTTGCAGTTAAGTTCATGTAGTTGTATTAGTGCATCCTAAGCCAATTAGATTGTTTTATGTTTTAAATGCATATTGGTTGGATTCCGACGTGTGGTTGTTGTGTTGTGTACTCGAACGTGTGGTTCATTGAGTTATACTATGATTTTTATGCAGGGTTTTAAGGCAGCATAGGGGATAGGTGACATTGCACATGGAACTTTGCCGAAATTTTTAGAAAATTTCAAACTAAAATGGAAAATCACTTATATTAGCTTTAAGTTGGAATTAGAAAGCCAAATCGACACTTTAAATATCGAGTCCCTTTCAGGGCTAGATATTTCTGCATTAATATGTCCTTTGAAATTTTGTGGGCTGACTGTGTAATTTTGAGTAAACTAAATTATAGTCTGAATAATGAATATGTAATTTGAAATTTTGTGGGTTAGGCCTCCCTCCATAGACTTGAGCGTATCAATAGTTCAATCTGGTTTTGGGTTGCGTTAATTTCAAATCGGATCCTGGGGAAGTTAATAACATTTCATTTGATTTTGATTTCAGTTCAAGATATATTCGATTTGAGACGTCAGATTAATTGACTTTTGGTATTTTCTTTCAAAGCTTGGGGGTGGGGGATCCAGTAAAAAGTGGTCCGAATTCAGAGCCTCATAGCAAGAGATTTTTACATTGGGCTTATAACCTGGTAGAGCTGAACTATGAATCCAGCCTCTCAACTCCATTAGTTTACTCAATTGCAGAGTTGAATTTGCCCATTTCTACACAAGTATTGGATTACTACTAAGGCTGCGGTTGCTTAGCCTAAAGCCTTTAAAGATCATAGTATTCAAGTACTTCACATATCTGGGCATGTCTTCACAAATTGAAAAACCATATAAATCAGAAAATCGTAACTAACTTGATCAAGTTGCAGCGTTGCTTCTTCCATTTCATTGAAAACAACATCAACAAGGAAAAGTTTTCCCAGTTGAAGGAGGTAAAAGATAAGAATGTTATATGTGATGAAGGATGAAAACTTGCTTTCTACAACCATGAGAGTCTTCAAACCCAATGCAGAGTGAAAGATTCCCTTTCTACACATCAGGCTTACCAAACTGCGATAAGACGCAGAGACTGCGATAAGTAGAGACAGAGAAAGTGAGCCTCCCCCTCATCATGACACAAAGTAGTTCCTTAACTGTCTTCCAATTAGGCTTACCAAACTGCGATAAGACGCAGAGACTGCGATAAGTAGAGACAGAGAAAGTGAGCCTCCCCTCATCATGACACAAAGTAGTTCCTTAACTGTCTTCCAATTGATCGTTTGACAGTGGCCTTGAAGGAGAACATTATAAATCTCACCATTTAAAACAACATTTTCATAAAGAAATTGAATGAATAAAGTATCTGCTTTTGTTATCTTTCTAGCTCTGCAGAAACAGTAAATAAATAAGAGCAGCATAAAGTGAAAGCGTACAATGAAAGCATAAAATGAAAGCGAGCTAAAAGAATGCCCTAGGCATATATTGTTTAAAGCTACTACATTCTCAACTCTCTTAGCCTGACAAAGCTTAGCGACAATTGGCAAATGACTATCTAATGATTGTTAGCCTGACAAGCTTAGCAATTAATGGCAAACGACTATCTAATGATAGTGCCAGCTTAACATCTGGAATTGCATCAAATACTTCTAATGCTTCAGAGTATCTTTTCTCCTCACAATAACCCTCAATAAGATGGCTACAAACGTTTGATATAATATTAATCTGAACAATTTGAAACTATATAAAGGGCACTTATTAATTTGATATTTTATTGATCTGATATTTTGTTTCCTTTTATTAGAAAAATTTGATATAATAGTGATTCATATTTACTCTTTTTTTTAGTAAAAATTAACACATGTTTGTCATTTAAGTTTTGACGGACTATCTTTAGATGATATTGACATGATGCCTAATTTGGAGGAAGACGTCGAAAATGATGAAGAAGATGCTTTTGAGTCGATTAATATGGATCCTTCTCTCATTAGCATCCTCGAAAATTTTAATGATGATCAAGAGGTGTTGATAATTGGTAATGGATTCCTTAATACTCATGGAGTCATTTTATTTGCACAATTTATTATTAGTTACAAAGTCTAAAGGCTATTTAATGATATGGTGAGCTTATTCTTTTTTTTTTCCCCGGCAATGCAAGACAGTTTGTTGGGAGAATCAGTGTGACTGTAGCTATAAATTGGTTCCTTCAGAGAGAATCATGATTCCTTTAAATAACTTGTTGCAACCAATCAAGAAATCAGGAAGTCTTTTTAATAGATTCCTTACTGATATAGCTAAGAGGCCTATCTTATGTCCTCTTACCTATGATCATTGGCGTTTAGTGCCTTAATACTTTAAGGGTTGGATCATATTATTTATTAGGGTAAGGTTTTATTCCTATCTGAATTCGATGTTCATTCATGTATCTAATACTAACTAGTTGTATTTATTGCCGGAACTTCTGGTAGGAGAAGTTTATGGTAGGGGAAGTTTATGCTGCCCAGTGATGTAGAAGTGAATAATAGAATTCTGAAATCAATTGGGGAAATGGTTCGAGGTTATAAGTACTTCTTGAGATGCAAGTATGTCACAAAAGATACCACGAACGAAGCGTTATATAATTTAGAAGAAGATAAATGCCGAACTGCAATGAATGACCATATGTGGGTTGTTTGGTGCAGCATTTCTTTTCAGAGAAGTTTCAGGTAAGTAACAAGTGTTATTGTATGTTGTGACAAAATGATCAAGTTGACATCTACTCCAAAATTTTATGTTGAATTATGTCATGCAGAAGTGGTCGAAAAATGGGAAAAGAGCAAGAGGAAAACAACTGACAACCACATACAAATGGTTTATAGAGACTCATAAGGATAAGGATGAATCTTACCATGACCTCGCGTCTAAGAAATTTGCGGTATGCATATTTACACGTCTTTGCTAATTTTCATAAAATGTACAGTATGCATAAAGGTTGTGATGATAATATTTGGTATTTGTTGGCTAACTATCAATATTGTCAAACAAAAGACAGGTATTTTGGAAGTGGTATTCTCTGGTTTATGAATATTGTCAAACTAAAAACGGGTATTTTGGAAGTGGTATTGTTTGGTTCAATGGCAACAGCTGAGGACTTTGCTTACCGTAAGCTAATGGGCCATGAAAGCAATGGGGAGGGGTTAGAGGACTTGGGTATGGAGTGACATTTAATCAATATCAAGGAAAATGTAAGTGTTAAAGTAAGACTAGTGTAGTTAGCGTATTACTACAAGAGGTTAGATGATTTCGGGGAGTTAGAAATCTCAATGAAATGATGATGCACATGTTCTACCTCAGGTCATTTTTTGCTAATCTACAGTTTCTTTATTTTTTTGTCAAGTACCCGTCTTGAATATTAATCGATGAATATAAATTTTTAATAAGATGGATAGTAACTTTTTTGTTAGTATTGATACATAGCAGAAAGATAATACCACATGCTTAAATGGTGAACATATAAGACACACTTCTGGTATGAGTGATGAAATGGAAAATTCCACTATATTAGGTGACAAAAGTGGAACTCCACATATATCTGGAATGCCTCCTGTTTTGAATCAAGTGAGTGTACATGCTATAAACATAAAATGAAATGTTCCTTCGTAAGTTTTTGTTTTGTTGGTTTTTTTATAAACAATATGGCAACTCATTATGAGTATTTTGAGGTGGGTCAAAAGAGAAATATTGGAGGAAAATAGAATGTGTAGGTATTAACAAGACACTTATCAGTTTGTATTGAGGGTTTTTTTATTGGTTTTTCTTTCTTCTGTGCTATGTGTGAAAATAACTTCAAACTCTTTTTAAAAACTCAACCAATCTAATGCTACTCCGCAGAGTTAAACAAAAACGGGACATTCCTTAAAACAAAAGAGGTATAAATAATATAAGTTACTCAAAAGCATAAATGGTCTATTATTACTTGCAAATATAAATGTTGTTGTTAGCTATTTTCTTAATATAAAATTAAATGATCAGCTAATGACTCCTTTTATATTAGCTAAATTCTACTCAATGAATTAACATGTCTTCTAAAAGCCGAATGGGCAAGAGACTTGTTTAGTATGACAACGGAGCTGGAAAATTCCACTATAGTACATGATGTAGGTGTAACTCAAAATGTGAACAACTCACAAGTGCCTCATTTTGGAAATTAAGTAAGCCCTTATTCTATACTCGTAAATATACTATTATGGTTAAATGTAAATGTCTTTTACAGTTAACTTTCATTTTTCAAGGTTTCTCCTTATGTTGTAAGTATTTCTAGGTGGATAATCCAACTGTTAGTAGTTGTTCAAAGCAAGTAAACATCGTACATGCTTAGTTTTTTTTTTTTTTTCTTATTTATAGTTATCTCGTTATATCATCCATTCATGTATTTTTGGTAATGTTATTTGACTACTCGCTTTCATTTAGTTGAATCGCATTCAAGGAATTAGCAAGGATCCTAACTTTACTTCTACGTTTTCACCACTTTCAAGGGAATTCACTAGCTCGACCGAATCATGCACTTTGGAATAAATGGGCAATGTGGCTAACAGAGGCAATATATGACAAATGAAGTGCGTTTTATTTTATTCTAGTGATGAAGACTCGGACTCGAACCTATATCATTCCGAGTATTATCGAGGAATTAGGTACAAATCTCATCCCTCTTAGGTTTTGATTACAAGTCATTTTGAGTGTTATAGAAACTGTTACATATGTTTGCATTCGATTCCGACTCGACTCATAAATCACATTCTTGGACATCAATTTACACTCGATGCTTCGAGTCACTCGGACACCACTTAGATTTATAGCATGCTCAAACAATCTTTCTAACACTTGTAATCTAAGTTCGACTTTATATTTTGAGATAAAATGAATTACAACTTTCATTTGACTTTCTAAGTCAGCATGATTGTTTAAAATATATTTGTGTAGATCAAGTACTCATACTCGATTTTCTCTTTATAACTTGATCTTTCCTAAGACTCGACTCGGATAGAATTTAAATATAATGAATATTAGACTTAGAAAATTCCACTCTTTTAGATCTTAGATAATTATTTGCTTAATTGTCTTAATTAAATTATTATCTCTACCTAATCTTGGACCAAAGTATTTTATACTTTAAGAACTAAAATTATTTACTTTTGTAGGTTATCTAAACGAGGTTATCTAAACGAGGTTATCTCATTTTTGAATCACAAAAGTAACCGGCTTCAAGCTATCAATCACCAAAGCACACAAGACTTTTCTACTTCGAACAAGGCCCAAACATCGTGCCGGGGTTGTCTATTTCCAAAGCTGGAAATCTTCAATGCTAATCTCAATGGTGATTTCCACCCTACTTTTTAGACAACATTAGTGGATTGGGACATCCTAAGGAAAAACCTTCAATTGGTATCGAGCCTAAGCTTTCAGAATGGATCTAACAATGCAAAGGTTTAAAGATCGGATGGCTTAGAATAACGGAGAGTTCGATGAAGGAAGATCTTCTAGTAGACCACCTAAGTTTAAAGGATCAAATTTTGTACACTCGGAAGAATCTAATGGAATGCTTTGTGTTGGATAACGATGAAGATGTTTGGAACATCATACAAAAAGGCAATTACATTCCAATAAAGTCTGGAAGATACAAGACCGGTGCCTAAAGTGAAGTTTGAGTACACCAATGAAGAGTTAAAAAGTTCGAAAAAACTTCAAAGCAATGAACATTCTGATGTGTGTTATCAGCTCGGAAGAGTACAACAGAGTGCCAGCCTATGACATAGCTAAAGATGTGTGGGACACTCTTGTCAACACATATGAAGGGAGAAGTCAAGTGAGACAAGCGAAGATAAGTCAATATCTTCACAAATATGAGTTGTTCAAGATGAAGCCGTAAGAAAATGTCACTCGGATGTTTAGTACGCTTCATTGAGATTACAAACAATCTCAAATCTCTTGGTAGAAAGATTTCTCAAGAAGAAATGTGTAGAAAAATTGTAAGAAGCCTACCAAAGAGAAGATGGAGTCCCAAGGTGACAACAATTGAGGAAGCTTATAATCTCTCTCAACTAAAGCCGGACAAACTGATTGGGAAGCTACTTACCCATGAAATCCATCTGCAAGAAGAGGATGTTGAGGTTAGCACCAAAAAGAACATTGCGCTGAATGCCTCGTAAAGTAGAGGAGAAATTCGAGTTCCTCGGACTCGAAGAAGATCCCATGGCACTAATTGCTAGAGGCTTCAAAAGAATGATGAAGCACAAGAAATGGGAGAAGAGGTCAAAGGAAGAGTTCTACAAGAAAGATAAGAATGACAAAAAGGTAAACACTCGTCCCCTTAAAAGTTATCTTTAACTAAGAACTCAGGTTGTTTTGAATGTGGCAAGTAAAGATCATATAGTCAAAGACTGTCCAAGGAGAAAGAGGGATAGAAAGAAGAAGAAGGCTATGATGGCCACCTGGAGTGATGAAGACTCATCTCGAAGAAGATGAAGATTCCGATGACTCAATGTATCCGATGGCACTAACAAACTCATAAGTCTGAATCTAAGTCGATTCGAAAACTCGGACACTCGGGGAGATAAATCCTCGGGAGGTAATTGAATACTTTCTCAAGTTCTCCAAAGTCGATTTAGCTAAATATATTTATACTTTAGAAGAAAGTCAAATTTTGTTTCCTCTCAATTCAAAGAACAACTTGAGTCTCTCACTATTGAGAGTATTGGTTTGAAAAATGAATTGGAAAAATTGAGTCTTACGCTAAGAGAACTCAAGACTAGTACTCAAGTTAATGAGACCGAGTCGAGTCGCTTAGAAAAGAAAATAAGCATTTGAAACGAAAGCTCAATGAGTCTCAAGAGCTTGTTTTGAAATTTATTCAAGGTTAGAAAAACCTTGACATGCTTTTAGGTTCTTAATGTGTCTCCTTCAGGAAAAAAGGACTTGGTTTTAACGAAGAGGAGGAATCTAATTTCTACTCAAATCTTTTCAAAAAGGATTCCAAAACTGTGAAGTTCGGGATGGTCGAGCATGGTCCTATTCATAAAAATGAAAGGAGAAATAAGCCCGGAACAGTTTACAGGAAAAAATCTTCTCCGCTCTGTTTATAAAAGAAAAGATTTTCAAAAGAAAGAGACATAGACTCGGGTTTCTAAAAGGAAGACTCGGAATCGGACCAAACCCAAAGTTATTCAAATTTGGGGTCCCAAGAGTCTTTTTCCTTAGAAAAGGACCACAGTAAAGGGAGTTACTTGGGTTCGTTAGAGGAAGTGAGAAGGGTTAGTGTATTTATGACTTGCAGGTAACTCGGAAAAGGACAAAAGGTCATTGGTACCTAGACAGTGGATGCTCAACGCCACATGTCACGAGATTCAAGACTCTTTTCTAAGTTGAAAAATTACAATGGAGGCAAAGCCACTTTTGGAGATGACAATAAGGGTAAGATAGTTAGAATGGGAAAGATTGGGAAAGGAGACAACCTCGGTCGAGTGTAGTCTATCTTGTCAAGGGATTAAGGTATAATCTACTCAAGCATTGCTCAATTGTGCGACAAAGGTCAAGAGGTAAGTTTCACTTAGACAAATTGCTATATTTCTGATGTAACCACCAAAGAGACTAAGCTCTCGGGTAAGAGATCGGTAATACCTACACTATTCCTCTTTCGATCCAAGTTAAAATTTTGTCTTGTTCAAAACCATCATTGCATAATGATTCTTGGACATGGCATCGTCGATTAGGACATGTTAGCATGCATACTATCAAAAAGCTTGCATCTTATGGTTTGGTCACAGGTTTACCTAATCGTGCATTTAAGAAAGATAAAATTTGTGAAGCGAGGCACAAAAGGGAAACAAAGTTAGATCATCCTTCAAATCTCTCAAAACTATTTCCACATTCAAAGTGCTTGAAATGTTGCATATGGATTTATGTGGTGAAATCCCGTAAAAAGTCTCGGAGGTATATCATATGTACTTGTGATTGTTGATAACTACTCATGATTTACCAGGGTTCATTTTCTTAAGCACAAAAATAAAGTTTTGAAAGAGTTCAAGCAAGCTCTGCAGAAAATTCAAGTAGAGTCTCGGAATCGGATAAGAAGAATTCGAACTAACCATATAAGGGAGTTTGATTACTCGGAATTTGCAGAGTTCTGCGATAAGAATGACATTTCTCACAATTCTCAGCACCCAGAACCCTCAACAGAATGGGGTAGTGGAGAGAAAGAATCGAACTCTTGATGAAATAGGAAAGACAATGATGATTGAACACGATCTACCTTACTATTTCCGGGCGGAGGTAGTCAACACAGACAAACTAAACACCGAACGGATGCCTCATCGGACCCATCCTAAAGAAAACTCCATATGAGATCTACAAGGAAAAGAAACCCAAGATTTCATACTTCAAACGCTTCGGATGTAAGTGCTATGTTTACAATAATGGTAAGGATCACTCGACCATGTTTGATGCTTGGTCGAGATGAAGGTATCTTTCTGGGTTATTCATCTCATTGTAAAACATATCGTGTTTTCAATAAAAGAACTAACAAAGTGGAAGAAAGCATCCATGTTGTGTTTGATGAGATTGAGTAGGGAACCCAAGTGAGTCAACGTTCTTGGACCTGAAACTCAGTCGAGATGAAGATGATCTTGCTAAAACCGAGCTCAAACAGAGTCAAAAGAAAGTAGCTTAGAATGAGGTAGCTCGTAACATCATGACTCAAACCGAACCAGCTCACAATGCTGAAGATCAAGTAGATGAGCTAACTCAGCCGGATCGGACCACCGATGATCAGCCAATACAATCAATAAATCCGGTGAACCAGAGAACATGTAGAGCATTCAAATATGTTTTTGAGCCACCCACTTGAGAAAGTTTTGTCCGATAGTTAGGTAAGAACTCACTCCTCTTTGCAAAATTTATGTGCATTCACTACATTCATATCATTAACTCGAACTCGGAAATGCACTAGAGGCCCTAAATGAACCTGAATGGGTAGAGGCCATGTAAGAGGAACTTAATCAATTTGAGAAAAATCAAGTCCGGACTTCGACCAAACGACCTTCTAACCACCCAGTTATAGGAACCAAATGGGTTTTCAAGAACAAACTGGATGAGGATGGGTTGGTAGTAACAAATAAGGCTAGACTTTTGGCTTAAGGTTACAATCAAGAAGAAGGAATTAATTGTGCAGAAACCTTTGCTCCAGTTGCTAGGATTTATGTTGATGATATAATTTTTGTATGAAGGACTCGAGCAGTTTCTTCGTTGAAAATGATTTCAAAAGAGGTCAAATTGACAAAACTCTTTTCATAAAATCCAAGGGGAAAGACTTTCTTATCGCTAAGATTTATGTTAATGATATAATTTTTGGAGCTACTAATGAAAATCTTTGTCGAGATTTTTCCGAGTTAATAAGACAGAATTCCAAATGAGCATGATGGGAGAGCTCAATTTCTTTCTTGGTCTACAAATCGGACAAGATAAAGATGGCATCTATGTCTATCAACATAAGTATACCAAGGACTTGCTGAAGAAGTACAAGCTTCAAGATATAAAACATGCAAGCAACACCACCGAGTAGCATCATGGAACTCGGACTAAGAAGAGAAAGGTAAAGCAAGTAGATCGAAACTCTATCGAGGTATGATTGAATCTCTGCTATATGTCATATCCTGTAGGCCGGACATTATGTTTAGTGTATGTCTATGTGCAAGATTCCAAGCTAATCCAAAAGAATCATATCTCACTACAAGTGAAGAGAACGTTCGGATATCTTGCAGGACTCGGAATCTAGGTCTATGGTTCTTAAGAGACTCGGAAATAACCCTTACTTGATACTCGGATGCTCGACTATGCTCGGATACAAGGTTGATAGAAAGAGCACATCATGAGCATGCTAGTTTCGGGTCAAACCCTTATATCTTGGCTCTAAAAAAGAAGAACTCAGCTTGTTTTATCAACTGCTGAAGCCGAGTACATTGCAGTTGGAGCATGTTGTGCTCGGATTCTATGGATTAAGCAACACTTAAAAGATCTTGCACTTTCACTCAAATCAATTCCAATCAAGTGTGATAATCATAGTGCAATCAACATCACTAAGAATCCAGTTCAACACTCAAAGGCAAAGCATATTGAGGTCGGTATCATTTTCCGAGAGACCATTCCGAGAAAGGTGATATTGAACTTGAATTCATTCCTACATGAAGGTTTGCTCGGGAGAGTCCGAGTCACCCTAGGGGGTGAATAGGGTGATAGAAGTTTTTCGTGGAAGCGTTAGCTCTTTTGTTAACGAAGAGACAGAGACAGGTTCCGAGTCAAACAACGAGGTCGAAAAGCTTGGACTCATAAATGTTATCACGAATAAACAAGCAAGTCAAGCGGGAGTAATATGCCTGTCCGAGTCTAGAATGAACTCGGAAGGATAACACTTAGAAAATACGTGGAAACCCTCCCGAGGCGGAAAACCACGGACCGTGTCAATCCGGACACCAAGTCAAATCCACTATTTTGAGTCCACAAAATACCGTGAACTCGACCGAACCCGAGTTGCTCCCTTTGACAACTCTATACAAGTTTTCCTAGACTCGAAATTCCCTTATCCGATCTAGTACTTCCTAGCTGAGATAACCCTTACAGCTAGGGACAACTAAGCTAAGTTAACCCTTACAGCTTAGTCAAGGGACCTTACAGAGAAAGTAAGAAAGTGTTTGTAATCGAGTACAAGACCTTACAACTCGAAAGTAATGAATTACAGAATGGGAGTTGTAAGTAGAAGATTGAAAGTAAATACAATGACTTTGCTCAAGTACGTGTATTAACAATGAGTTCGGTTCGTCAATCTTTAAGTCTTGTGAGGTGGCTTCTATTTATAGATGACTAGGCAGAGTAGCCGTTATCTTCATCTGCTGACCGCGAGTCCTCTGTGACCATTGATAGAAGCTTTCGAGTCACTCGAAAGTATCCGTTGTAATGTGAACGTTGGACAACGGTTTAACTCTCTTGGAAGTCCCAAAACCATTGGCGGTGTCTTGAAGGATAAGGTGGAAACCACCTTTAAGCTTAGCGTTCCAGTTTTCCAGATTTGGAAACGAGACGGCTCGACACTATCTTTTGGGGATGGAGCGAGAGAAGGTAAAAAGCCATGTCTCGCTGGTGATTTGACGTTACGAAGCCGGCTACTTTTGTGGTTTGAAAAAGGTGTATCCTCGATTGAATAACCTACAAAAGTAAATCAATTTTGGTTCTCAAAGTATAAAATACTTTGGTCCAAGGTTAGACACGAGATAATAAAATAATTATGATGAATAAATAACTAATTATTTGAGTCGGAACACAAGTGGAATTTTCCGAGTCTAATAACAATGATACTCAAAATTCCATCTGACTTAGTCTAAGCGATAGATCAAGTTCCATAAAGAATAACAGAGT
Organism: Talinum fruticosum; assembly: GCA_021018815.1. Classification (NCBI taxonomy): domain Eukaryota; kingdom Viridiplantae; phylum Streptophyta; class Magnoliopsida; order Caryophyllales; family Talinaceae; genus Talinum; species Talinum fruticosum. The sequence goes on along the minus strand of JAITYX010000003.1, from coordinate 14,361,285 downwards.
GAGATAACTTGATATAGACTATGTATGAAACATACTAGAGGTACTGACTTTAACGAAATAGAGCTTATAATTAGAAGTAAGTTTCTGAGTGAGAAAAGACGAAATACTAGTCTATTCAATCTGCGATAAATCTGAGTGATGCTTGGACTCGGAACAAAGAACCAGCTTTTCGAGTCACTTACGTAAAAGCAAGAAATATAAGAAGTAAAAGTTGTATCACTTAGAGAAGATACCATTTTACTCAAAGAAGTTTATGAGATACGAGAGAATGCCTTGGAATCAAAACTCTATAAGTATGAGATGGTTATACCTGATTCATTTAATGCAACTCGAAATGCGTTGAGAAGCGTCCGAGTCTTCAATCTCCCCTTTTTGATGAAAGGCATTCCATACTTAAACAGAAACTTTGTTAGTGAAAAAGATCTGATTCTCGAGTGGTTGCACATGAGATGAGATGAGTAAGGCATACTTAATGTATCGGAGCAATACTCAATGTATCGGAGCAGAAAGTAAAGTATGCTTTATCAAGAAATTAATATTAACTCGTAAAAGTATATATTAACTCGGAAAAGTATGCTAACAATAATGAACTCAGAAATTAATAATGAAATGCATTAGTCCATTAATAATGAATATATTCGAAGGGCGGAAAAACTCCCCTAAATAAGACAACAAGTTTTTCCGACTCTATTTCTCCCCCTTGCCTTTCAGGAAAAAAAACAACAACAAAAAAAGGGAAGAAAAGAACAATTAGTACAACTTAGTTGTCTAGACAAAAACAAAAAAATATTAAGAAAGAAGAAGACTCGGCGGATTGAGGAATTATGACTCAATGCATGGCGCCTACGAGGGAGAGGGGGTGGAGGTTCACCGGCGCCGATATGATCTTGACGATGTGCTTGAGCGCGGCGGAGGGAGAACCGGTATGATCGTCGAGGCTTAGCTCGAGTGGCTGACCCGGAGTGAGTGGATCGAGGGTTCTTCCCTTGGAACCTCGGTAGGCTGGAGGGGCTACTCGTCCGACCCGCCGGAGTAGCAAGGTCTTCGACCCACCCAGCATCGCTGTCCGAGCCGAGTATAGTTATCCGAGCTTGTGTAGCGGCCGACCCTCGGCAGTTCCCACTCGCTTCTTCGTGGTGTTCCTTCCCTTGCCCGGAAGGACCCGCCTCAGCCGTAGGTTCCTCGGTGTCTGCCGCTTCGCATCTGCAGCTTCTTCTTCTTCATCCCCGCTGTCCGAGGAAGTCGGACACAGTGCTCGAAGACCCTTCGGACGCGTCCGAGTCGCCATGGTCCTGAGCCACCTTGGACCGTCTCTCTCGAGGAGCTCGACCAGCTCCTTCTGCTCCTTCACGAGTTCCCTCATCTCAAGAACTAGAGACTCGCTGCTCTTGGATTTGGGATTGACCAGTCTTTTGGTTGATGGTCGGATTTCGGAGAACAGATTTGAAAGCTCGGAGCATGTCTCCGAAATCGGAGGACACGGAGCTGATCTTGTCCATAAAAACGGGGACAAGAGAGCAGAGAGAGTTTTGGAGGCACCTGAGGTGGAGGCACCACCAGGTGGAGAGGGGAGAGAGAGAGGGGTTGATTTCGAGTCCGAGGCGAAGAAGGAGGCCTCGGCTCCGAGTTATGTACCCGGACACCAGTGTTCGGTTTCCTGGTATCCGTATCCCTGCAGTTCCTTCTTGCCGACAACAACGGCAACCTCGGTACACTCGCGTTTGGGTCCGAGGGGAGAGGAACTTGGAATTGTTTGAAAACAAGGGTCGAAGAGCACCGAAAGGAAGGGAGGTGTTCTTCTTTGATTGAAGTTGAGCTGGCACAACTGCCATCCGCTCAATGATGGAGGGGAAGAGGTCTACTTCGTAGCCCTCGAGAATGTCAAAGACAGCTTTGAGGTGCTTGGAGTTAGGGTTCTCCTTGCTGAAGTGTCTGTGAAAAAAGGTTCTCATCAGCAGAAAGCACGAAGGCGAGCTTCGACTTCAACCGAGTCACGAAAAATTTTTCCGGGACTCGGGGAACTCTTTGGCGTATTTTTCAAAGAAGTCGTCGGCGACTTCGATGAAAGGAATGGGGTTGCTATTCAAGAAGAGGGAGGAGACCTTGAACAAGCGGTGGAGGAGAGAGGTGTTTAGACGAACAATTATGTTCCGAACCCCGGAGGTTAGAACATTTTCGGAGTGGGTGAGGTGAGTGTAAAACTCGAAACAAGTTCGGGATAGATGAACTCGTTGAAACACGGGAAGTTGTATGCTCCGGTGGTTTGAATGTGGGACAACCAAGAAAATTTGGTTGTTGGAAAGAATTTGTCGTCCAGACGCAAGGTACTTGGGTGACAATGGGTTTGGAGGGGGTTGAGCTTTACGGCTTTTTGGTGCAAGGTTTTTGGAAGAAGAGGAGACTTGGAAGTCGGGAGGTTTCCTCTTTTAGGCATTTTGAGAGAATGAAGGAAAGATGAAACTTTCGAGTAGGAAAGAGAAGGAGAGGTAGAAGAGAAGAAACGAAAAAGATGTAGAAGAAAGAGATGAGAGCAAGTCGAAACTTACGAGAGATGGCTTCTTCGACGCTTGCAAAAGTTCAAGGATGACTGTTCACGTAGAAATCTTTTGCGAAAAGTTTCGTTTGAGAGAGATGGAATGTAGAATACCGAGACGAAGATGAATATGCGCTATTTATAAAAGAATAGAAGCCCGTCAACTATCCGTTATGTGTAACTCCGTTCGACTTGGCTTGTCCATCGATCACCGAGGACCGGTGTGATGGTTCTCTTCAACGGTTAAGATTCCAGCGGTTAGAAATCCACGGCTAATATCTGATCACAACGCTCGAGAGAGAGAGAGAAAGATTTTGAAAATATGATCCGAAACTCTCCACTGTTCTAGAGATGGTTTCGAAAATTTGAAGTCCAAGTTTCTCTACGTCTAAGTTTGACTCGGATTGGTTTCGAGTGACTCGAAACACGAAATAACTACCAGCCCAAGTATCACTGAATCAACCGAGCTAATGGTTATTAAAAGTGAAAACACATAACACGGAATTATGCAATGAATAAGAATAACACATATTTAAGCATTTAACATACCAAGCTCATTCCGAATAAAACAAAACTGATCTTCACCAAGAGGCTTAGTAAAAATATCAGCTAATTGAAGATTAGAAGGAATGAACTCAAGTTCAATATCACCTTTTTCGAGTGATCGCGAAAGAAGTGATATCCGACCTCGATATGCTTTGTTTTTAAGTGCTGGACAGGATTCTTGGTGATACTGATTGCACTTTGGTTGTCACACTTGATTGGAATTGAGTTGAGGAATAGTCCAAGATCCTTCAAGTGTTGCTTAATCCATAGAATCGAGCGCAACAGGCTCCAGCTGCAATATATTCAGCTTCAGCGGTTGATAGAGCTACGAGTTACGCTTCTTTGAGTGCCAAGATATTAGGGATTGGCCTAGAAATTGGCAAGCTCCGGATGTGCTCTTTCGATCAACTTTGTATCCTGTGTAGTCCGCGTCCGAGTATCCGAGTAAGAGTCGGTTCGAGTCTCCGGAATACCATAGACCTAAATTCCGAGTGCCTGCAAGATATCCGAATATTCTCTTCACCGCGAGTGAGATGTGATTCTTTTGGGTTAGCTTGAAATCTTGCGCATAGGTAGACACTCGAACATTATATCTGGCTCGCTGGAAGTAAGATATAGCAAAGATCCAATCATACCTCGATAAAGTGTTCGATTTATTGCTTTACCTTTCTCGTCCGAGTCAAGCTTTATACTGCTTACTCATAGGTGTAGATGCGTGCTTTGCATCTTGAAGTTTGTATTTCTTCAGCAGTTCCTTGGTGTACTTTGATTGATGAACAAAGATTCCATCTTTGTCTTGTTTGATTTGTAACCCAAGGAAGAAGTTGAGTTGTCCCATCATACTCATTTGGAACTCTTGACTCATCAACTCGAGAAAATTCTCGGCATAGAAATTCATTAGTAGCACCAAAGATAATATCATCAACATAGATTTGAACAATAAGAAAATCTTTCCCCTTGGTCTTTATGAACAGAGTCTTGTCGATCCGACCTCTTTTAAAATCATTTTGAACCAAGAAGCTACTCGAGTCTTTCATACCAAGCTCGAGGTGCTTGTTTAAGACCATAGAGAGCCTTTTGAAGTTTGAAAACATGATTTGGAAATTCCGAGTTTTCAAAACCGGGAGGTCTGCTCGACATAGACTTCTTCTTCAATAAAACCATTGAGAAATGAACACTTAACATCCATTTGATATAATTTAATATGCAAGTAGGATGCAAATGCTAATAGTATTCTAATAGCTTCGATTCTGGCTACAGGTGCAAAGGTTTCCCCACAATCAATTCCTTCTTCTTGATTGTAACCTTGAGCCACAAGTCTAGCCTTGTTTCGACTACCACACCACCCTCATCCAGTTTGTTCTTGAAAACCCATTTGGTTCCTATAAGCTGGGTGATCGGAAGGTCGGTTAGTTAGAGTCAAGACCTGGTTTCTCTCGAATTGATTGAGTTCCTCTTGTATGGCCTCTACCCATTCAGGTTCATTAAGGGCCTCTAGTGCATTTTGGGTTCGAGTTAATGAAATGAATGCAGTGAATGCACATAGATTTTGAAGAGAGGAACGAGTTCTTACCCCACTGTTGATATCGAAATGATGTTTTCTTGGGGATGACTGGAAATAAATTTGAATGCTTTACCAGTTCTTTGATTTACGAGGTTTGTGGGCCGAGCTGCTTGATCTTCGGAAGATTGTTCCGAGTGATCTTCTTCATTAACTTGCTCATTCCGAGCGAGCTCTTGTGTTGTCTCATTCCGAGTTTCCTCGTTACGAGTGACTTCATTCCGAGCGGGTTGAGTCCGAGTCTTTGTGGGCTTGGCTTCGTCATCATCTCTTCGAGCTTCGGTTACGAGTATGACGACTCACTTGGCTTCTCCTGTTCAAGCTCATCAAACACTATGTGGATGCTTTCCTCCACTTTGTTAGTTCTCTTATTGAAGATGCGATAAGCTTTGCTATGAGAGGAGTAACCTAGAAAAATATCTTCATATGACCGAGCATTAAACTTGGTCGGGTGATCCTTACCATTGTTGTGAACGAAGCAATTACATCCGAATGGTCTGAAATAGGAAATATTTGGCTTCTTCCCTTTGTAGAGCTCATAAGGTGTTTTCTTCAAAATGGGTCCGATGAGGCATCTGTTCAAAGTGTAGTTAGGCTGTGTTGATCGCCTCCGCTCAGAAATAGTAAGGCAAGTTGTGCTCGATCATCATCGTCCTTGCTATTTCTTCAAGGGTTCTGTTCTTTCTCTCTACTACTCCATTTTGTTGAGGAGTTCGGGTACTGAGAAGTTGCGAGAGATTCCATATTTGTCACGGAACTCCGAGAATTCCGAGTAATCGAACTCCCTTCCATGGTCGGTTCGAATCCTCCGGATCCGAGTCCGAGACTTAACTTGAATTTTTCTACGAGTGCTTGCTGAACTCCTTGAAAGCTTCATTTTTGTGCTTAAGAAAACACACCTAGGTAAATCGTGAATAATCATCAATAATAACAAGTATGTAAGATTTACCTCCGAGACTCTTCACGGGGATTTCACCACATAAGTCCATATGCGGTAATTCAAGCACTTTGGATGTGGAAACCGACTTCGAGAGATTTGAATGACGATCGACTTGTTTCCCTCCGGTGCATGCTTTACATACTTTGTCTTTTTCAAAAACACGGTTAGGTAAACCCCTAACTAGACCATTAGATGCCAATTTCTTGATAGTATGCATGCTAATATGGCCTAATCTACGATGCCAAGTCCATGAATCATCATGGAGAGATGCTTTTAAGCAAGATAAATTCTGACTTGGGTCGAAAGAGGAATGATGTAAGTATTACCTGATCTCTTACCTGAAAGCTTGATCTCTTTGGTAGTGACATCGAAATAGTGCAATTGGTCCGAGTGAATCTTACCTCTTGACCTTTGTCACATAGTTGAGAGATGCTTGAGTAGATTATACTTTAATCCCTTGACAAAGTAGACTGGACTGACCAGATTACTTCCTTTTCCAATCTTGCCAATCCCCACTATCTTGCCTTTGCTATCATGTCCAAATGTAACTTTTCCTCCTTTATGTCTTTTCAACTCGAAAAAGAGTCCTGCATCTCCGACATGTGGCGTAAACATCCACTATCGAGGTACCAGTGTCCTTTTGATCTTTTCCGAGTGACCTGCAAAATAGAGAGAATCTAACCCTTCTCACTTCCTCTAACGAACCCAAGTAACATTCCTTACTTGTGGTCCTTTTACGAGGAAGATGGTGTTTTGGAACCCAGATTTGAATGACTTTGAGTTTTGTCCGATTCCGAGTCTTTCTCTCGAGAGAACTGAGTCTGTGTCTCTTTGTTTTTGAAAACTTTTCCTTTTGAAACAGGAGAGAATGGTTTCTTTTTGTAAACAGTTCTGGGCTTAGTCCTTCCTTCATTTACGTGAATGGGATCGTGCTCGGCTTTCTCGAACTTCATAGTTACGGAATCATTTTTAAACAGATTCCGAGTAGGAATTGGATTCCTCTTCTCTGTTGAAACCAAGACCTTCTTTTCGAAAAGAGACACATTGTGATCCTAAGAGCATGTCAAGGTTCTTCGACCTTGAGTAAACTTTAAAACCAGATTTTGAGACTCGGTGAGCTTCGTTTTAGTTGCTCATTTTCTTTCTCGAGTAACTCGGACTCGGTCTCATTAGTTTGAGCACTAGTCCTGAGTTGTCCGAGTGTGAGTCTCGGTTTTCCAATTCATTTTTCAAAGAATTGCTCTTAAAAGAAATTGACTCAAGTTGTTCTTTGAAATGGGAAGAGTCGAATTGGACTTTTCTTCCAAAGTAAAAATGTATTTAGCTAAATCAACTTTGGAGAATTTGAGGAAGTAATCTATTACCTCTTGAGGGTTAGTTTCCTCATTGTCCGAGTCCGAGTCCGAGTCCGACTCCTTGTCGGCTTCCGAGTCAGAAATTGCCATCGGACATTTCGAGTCGTCCGAGTCCTCATCATCTTCGATGAATCCTCATCGCTCCATGTTGCCATCATGGCTTTCTTCTTCTTTCTGTCCCTTTTCCTTTTCGGATAGTCATTGACTATGTGGTCTTTGCTGCCGCACTCGAAACACCCGGAATTCTTAGATAAAGATAACTTTGAAGGAGAAGAAAACTTACCTTTTCTGTCTCTCTTATCTTTCCTGTAGAATTCTTCTTTTGGCCTTTTGTCCCATCTTTTGTGCTTCATCATTCTCTTGAAGCCTCTTGCAATGAGTGCCATGGGATCATCTTCGAGTCGGAGGAGCTCAGATTTGCTTCTTTGGATTCCGAGGCTTTAAGTGCAATGTTCCTTTTGGTACTGCCCTCAGCATCCTCTTCTTTTAGATGGATTTCGTGTGTTAGAAGCTTTCCGATGAGCTCATCTGGCTTTAAGAGTGAGAGGTTTTGAGCCTCCTCTATGGCAGTCACTTTGGGACCCCATCTTTTCTTGGGTAGACTTCGAGTATCTTTCTGCACATTTCCTCGTGGGAGATCTTCTTACCCAGTGATTTGAGATTGTTGGTAATCTCGATAAATCGAATGAACATCCGAGTGATGTTCTCTTCGGCTCCATCTTGAAAAGCCCATATTTGTGAAGATATTGACTAATCTTCGCTTATCCGACCTGGCTTCTGTCTTCATAAGTGTTGACCAGTGTGTCCCACACTTCTTTTGCTGTGTCGCAGGCAGACACCCGATTGTATTCCTCCGAGCTAATGGCGCACATCAGAATGTTCATTGCCTTGAAGTTCTTTCGAACTTCTCGCTTCGCTTGGAGTGAGTTCAGCCTTTGTCTTGGGAATGATTCCGAATTCCTCTGTCTTCATTGGAATGTAGTTTCCTTGTCGTATGATTTCCCATACATCTTCATCATGATCCATGAGGAACCATTCCTTGAGCTTTTTCCAGTGCCCAAAGTTTGATCCTTTGAATTTTGGTGGCCTGTTGGAAGATTTTCCTTCACCGAACTCTCCGGTGTTCTAAGCCATTTGATCTTTAGACCTTTGGATGGTTAGATCCTTTCTGAAAGGCTCGGCTCTTATACCAATTGAAGGTTTGCTCGGGAAGAGTCTAAGTCACCCTAGAGGGCGGGGGATGAATAGGGCGATAGATGTTTTTCGTGGAAGCGTTAGCTCTTTTGTTAACGAAGAGACAGAGACAGGTTCCGAGTCAAACAGCAGGGTCGGAAAAGCTTGGACTCATAAATGTTATCACGAATAAACAAGCAAGTCAAGCAGGAGTAATATGCTTGTCCGAGTCTAGAATGAACTCGGAAAGATAACACTTAGAAAATACGTGGAAACCCTCCCGAGGCGAGAAAACCACGGACCGTGTCAATCCGGACACTAAGTCAAATCCACTATTTTGAGTCCACAAAATACCGTGAACCGACCGAACCCGAGTTGCTCCCTTAGACGACTCTATACAAGTTTTCCTAGACTCGAAATTCCCTTATCCGATCTAGTACTTCCTAGCTGAGATAACCCTTACAGCTAGGGACAACTAAGCTGAGTTAACCCTTACAGCTTAGTCAAGGGACCTTACAGAGAAAGTAAGAAAGTGTTTGTAATCGAGTACAAGACCTTACAACTCGTAAAGTAATGAATTACGTAATGGGAGTTGTAAGTAGAAGATTGAAAGTAAATACAATGACTTTGCTCAAGTACGTGTATTAACAATGAGTTCGATTCGTCAATCTTCAAGTCTTGTGAGGTGGCTTCTATTTATAGATGACCAGGCAGAGTAGCCGTTATCTTCATCTCGCGACCGCAAGTCCTCTCGTGACCGTTGATAGAAGCTTTCGAGTCACTCGAAAGTATCCGTTGTAATGTGAACGTTGGATAACGGTTTAACTCTCTTGGAAGTCCCAAAACCATTGGCAGTGTCTTGAAGCATAAGGTGGAAACCACCTTTAAGCTTGGCGTTCCAGCTTTTCCAGATTTGGAAACAGACAGCTCCGACACTATCTTTTGGGGCTGGAGCAGAGAAGGTAAAAAGCCATGTCTCGCTGGTGATTTGACGTTCGAAGCTCGGCTACTTTTGTGGTTTGAAAAAGGTGTATCCTCGATTGAATAACCTACAAAAGTAAATCAATTTTGGTTCTCAAAGTATAAAATACTTTGGTCCAAGGTTAGACACGAGATAATAAAATAATTATGATGAATAAATAACTAATTATCCGAGTCGAACACAAGTGGAATTTTCCGAGTCTAATAACAATGATACTTAGAATTCCATCCGACTTAGTCTAAGCGATAGATCAAGTTCCATAAAGAATAACAGAGTGAGATAACTTGATATAGACTAAGTATGAAACATACTAGAGGTACTGTCTTTCACGAAATAGAGCTTATAATTAGAAGTAAGTTTTCCGAGTCACTTACGTAAAAGCAAGAAATATAAGAAGTAAAAGTTGTATCACTTAGAGAAGATACCATTTTACTCAAAGAAGTTTCGAGATACGAGAGAATGCCTTGGAATCAAAACTCTATAAGTATGAGATGGTTATACCTGATTCATTTAATGCAACTCGAAATGCATTGAGAAGCGTCCGAGTCTTCACTACAAAATTTCAGTTAGCTGATATCTTCACTAAGCCACTTGGTGAAGATCGGTTTTGTTTTATTAGGAATGAGCTTGGGATGATTAATGCATGGTTATGTGGTTTTCTTAGTGAAATTGTATTGCATGATTATGTGATATATGTTTCCTTTTTTTCTGTCTTAATAACAATTGGTTCAGTTGACCTAGTGAGAGTGAGCTAGGAGTTATTATGTGTTTGCGCTTTCTAAGTCACTCGAAACCATACTAAGTCGACTCAGCTTTTGAGAAAGATGGACTTCAAACTTCTGAAATTTCTGTAAAAATTTCTGTTTTTCTTTCTCTCTACCGCACGTATCGATCAATGAACTAGCCGTTGGGAGAAAAACACTAGAATTCTAACCGTTGGAGACAGAATCGTCACACTCGTCTCGAGGCAACTATTGGAGGTTTAGGTCATAACGAATACTAAAGGACATTCCTTTCACTATAAATAGCACCCCTTTCCTTCATTTCGCTACTTTACTCTCTATTAACCTAATCTCTCGTTTACTTACTCTCACACTCAAAGCTCTCAACACTCTTTTACACACACTCTCTCTCTCTCTCTCTCTCTCGTCAAGTTCACTCTCTTTCACCTCAAACACTTCAGCCATGTCTAAAAGAGGTTCAACCAAGACTTTCGGCTTAGTATCACCGAATCAAGTGAACTAATGGTTATTAACGAATCCTAGGCACATACACATATAATCAAGCGACGAACTTTTCACATAGAAAACACATAAGTATGCATTTAACATACCAAGCTCATTCCTAATGAAGCAAAACTAATCCTCACTAAGTGGTTTAGTAAAGATATCAGCTAATTGAAGATTTGTAGGAATGAATTCGAGTTTAATATCATCTTTCTCATAATGATCTCTTAAGAAATGATACCTAACCTCAATGTGTTTCGTCTTTGAGTGTTGAACTGGATTTTTGGTGATGCGGATTGCACTCGATTATCACACTTGATTGGAACTAATTTGAAAGAAAGTCCAAGATCTCTTAAGTGTTGCTTTACCCATAAAATCTGAGCACAACATGCTCCAACTACAATATACTCAGCTTCGGCAGTTGATAGAGCTACCGAGTTTTGCTTCTTTGAGTGCCAATATATTAAGGATTGACCCGTAAATTGGCAAGCTCATGAGGTGCTCTTTCTATAAACTTTGTATCCAGCATAATCAGCATATGCGTATCCAAGTGAGGGTCGGTTATGAGTCTCCGGAGTACCATAGACCTTAATTCCGAGTCCCCGCAAGATATCTCGAATATTCTCTTCATCGCAGTGAGATGTGATTATTTTGGATTAGCATGGAATCCTGCGTATAGACAGCACACTAAACATTATATCTGGCCTACTGGAAGTAAGATATAGCAAAGATTCAATCATACGTCGATAGAGCTTCGATCTATTGCTTTACCTTTTTCATCTAAGTCCAGCTTTTATACTCGTCGCTCATAGGTGTTGCTCGCATGCTTCGCATCTTGAAGTTTATACTTTTTCAGCAGCTCCTTGGAGTACTTTGATTGATGGACATAGATTCCATTTTTATCTTGCTTGATTTGTAGACCAAGGAAGAAATTGAGTTCTCCTATCATACTCATTTGAAATTCCTGTCGAATTAACTAAGAAAAATCTGTTCTCCGATTCACCGGATCCGTAGGCCGAATTGGTTGATCTTCAGAGGTCTATTCTAAGTGAGCTTGTTCAACATTCCGAGCGTGTTCTTGAGTTGTCTCATTCCGAGTCACTTTGTTCCGAGTGTCTTCATTCCGAGTGTCGTGGATTTGATTCTTGATGGACTCATTTTCATCTCGATCATCATCTCTACTAAGCTTTAGGTCTAAGAATGATGGTTCACTTGTCTTTTCCTGTTCCGTCTTATCAAACACAACGTGGATGCTTTCTTCCACTTTTTTAGTTTTCTTATTGAAAATGTGATATGCCTTACTATGAGATGAATAACCCAGAAAAATACCTTCATCTCGACCGAGCATCAAACTTGGTCAAGTGATCCTTACCATTGTTGTGAACAAAACACTTGCACCCAAAGGGTTTGAAGTATGATATATTGAGTTTTTTCCTTTTGTAGAGCTTGTATGGTGTTTTCTTCAGGATGGGTTTGATGAGGCATATGTTCAAGGTGTAGTTTGTCTGTATTTATTGCCTCGACCCGTAAATAGTAGGGTAAATTATGTTCAATCATCATTGTCCTAGCTATTTCTTCTAGAGTTCTGTTCTTTCTCTCCACTACTCCATTTTGTTGAGGAGTTCTTGGTGCTGAGAAGTTATGGGAGATGCCATTCTTGTCACAAAACTCTGCAAATTCCGAGTAGTCGAACTCCCTTCCATGGTCAGGCTCAAATTCTCTAGATCTAAGTCCGAGACTCAACTTGGATCTTCCTGCAGAGCTTGCTGAACTCTTTGAATGCTTCATTTTTGTGCTTAAGAAAACACACCTAGGTAAATCGTGAGTAATCATCAACAACAAGTACATATGATTTACCTCCAAGACTCTTAATAGGAATTTTACCACATAAGTCCATATGTAGCATTTTAAGCACCTTGGATGTGGAAACTATCTTCAGAGATTTGAATGGTGATCCGACTTGTTTCCCTTTGTGCAAGCTTCAAAAATTTTATCTTTCTTAAAACCACAATATGGCAATCCTCCGACTAAACCATGAGATGCCGTTTCTTAATTGTATGCATGCTAACATGACCTAATCTACGATGCCATATCCATGAGTCATCAAGAAATGATGCTTTTAAACAAGATAGATTCTGACTCGGGTCGAAAGAGGAATAATGTAAGTGTTACCTGATCTCTTATCCGAGAGCTTGATCTCTTTGGTAACATCATTAGAGATATAACAGTTGGTCCGAGTGAATCTTACCTCTTGACCTTTATCACACAATTGAGATATGTTAAGCGAGTTGTACTTTAACCCTTTGACAAGGTATACTAGGTCGACCGGATTACCTCCTTTTCCAATCTTGCCTATCCCAATTATGTTGCCTTTGCTGTCATCTCCAAATGTGACTTTTCCTCCTTTGTACTCTTCTAACTCGTAAAAGAGTCCCGAATCTCCTCACATATGGTGTGAGCATCCATTGTCTAGATACCAATGCCCTTTTGATCTTTTCCGAATGGGCTGCAAAACCGAAACAAACTTACCCTTCTCACTTCCTCTAACGAACCCAGTAACACCCTTTACTATGGTCCTTTTCGAGGAAGAATGTTTTTCGAACCCGGACTTGAATGACTTTGGGTTTGGTCCGATTTTGAGTCTTCTGTTTAGAGAACTGAGTCTCGTGTCTCTTTCTTTTGAAAAGCTTTTTTCTTATAAATCGGTGCGGATGGTTTTCTCCTATAAGCTAGTCCGGGCTCAGTCCTCCTTTCATTTTTATGAATGGGACCTTGCTCAGCCTTTGTGAACTTTACAATTCTGGAATCCTTTTTAAAAAGCTCCGAGTAGGAATCGGATTCCTCCTCATTGTTAAAACCAAGACCTTCTTTTCGAAGGAGACACATTGAGATCCCAAGAGCATATCAAGGTTTTTCTAACCTTGAGTAAACTTTAAAACAAGATCTTGAGACTCATTGAGCTTTAGCTTTAGTTGCTCATTTTCTTTTCGAGTATCTCGGACTCGGCCTCATTGGATTGAGCACTACTCTTGAGTTCTTTGAGTGTAAGTCTCAGCTTTTCCAACTCATTTTTTAAAGAAATGCTCTCGGAAGAAATTGACTCAAGTTGTTCTTTAAAATGAGAAGAGTCGAATTGGAGTTCTCCTCCAAAGTGAAAATATACTTGGCTAAATCAACTTTGGAAAATTTGAGAAAGTATTCAATTACCTCTTGAGGATTTGCTTCCTTATTGTCCGATTGATCTATGTCTCGAGTCTGTTTCCTCTTCTTAGTCGAAAGTGCCATCGGACACTTTGAGTCATCTCGAGTCCTCGTCATCTTCCGATGAGTCCTCGTCACTCCATGTGGCCATCATAGGCTTTTTCTTTCTTCTGACCCTTTTTCTCTTAGGACAATCATTGACTATGTGTTCCTTGCTCGCCAAATTCAAAACATCTAGAGTTCTCAGTCAAAGATAACTTTGAAGGGGAAGAGTATTTACCTTTTCTATCCTTCTTGTCTTTCTTATAGAACTCTTCTTTTGGCTTTTTATCCCATCTCTTGTGCTTCATCATTCTCTTGAAGCCTTTAGCTATGAGTGCCATGGGATGCTCTTCCGAGTTAGAAGAACTCGGATATGCTTCTCTCGGTTTTTGAGGTTGTCGGTGCAATGTTCTTTTTGGTGCCGACCTCTGCATCCTCCTCTTCCAGGTGGATCTCATGGGTGAGAAGCTTCCCCATCTTTTCTTAGGTAGGCTTCTAATTATCTTTCTGCACATTTCCTCGTGAGAAATCTTTTTACCCAGAGATTTGAGATTGTTGGTAATCTCACTAAAGCGAATGAACATCTCAGTGATGTTTTCTTCCGGTTCCATCTTGAACAGCTCATACTTATGAAGATATTGGCTTATCTTCGCTTGTCCGACTTGGCTTGTACCTTCATAAGTGTTGACCAAGTGTGTCCCACACTTCTTTGGCCGTGTCACGAGCTAACACTCGATTGTATTCTTCCGAGCCGATGGCGCACATCGGAATGTTCATTGCCTTGAAGTTCTTTCGAACTTCTCGCTTCGCTTGGAGTGAGCTCGGCCTTTGTCTTGGGTACAAGTCTTGTTTCTTCCGTCTTCATGGGAATGTAGTTGCCTACTTGTATAATGTTCCGGACATCCTCATCATGATCCAAGTAGGAAACATTCCATGAGTTTCTTCCAAGTGCACAAAGTTAGATCCTTTGAACTTTGGTGGTTTGCTCGGAAGACCTTCCTTTATCAAACTCTCCGTTGTTCCGAGCCGTTTGATCTTTAGACCTTTGGATGGTTAAATCCTTTCGAAAGGCTAGGCTCGATACCAATTGAAGGTTTGCTCTTGAAAAGTCTAAATCACCCTAGAAGGGGGGAATAGGGTGATGATGATATTTGCTTGAAATTTAAAATAGATATGAATCCGAGGTGAGCGAGAGGCGAGGATGAACTCGTAAAAGTATTAACTCGGAATTCAGTGAAGAGTGAAGAGACATATAAAACAACACTTTAAAACTGTCTCGAGTCTAGAATGCACTCGTAAAAGTAATAACTCGAAAGTACGTGGAAACCCTCCTGGGGCAGAAAACCATGGACCGTGCTAATCCAAGCACGAAGTCAAATCCACTATTTTGAGTCCACAAAATATAGTAGATCGACTCAACCCTAGTATCTCCCTTAGACAACTAGTTACAAGTTTTTCCTATACTCGTAAATTTCCTTATCTCGATCTAGTACTTCCTAACCGAGATAACCCTTACAGCTAGGGACAACCGAGCTGAGATAACCCTTACAACTCGGTCAAGGGACCTTACTTAGAGAGTAAGAAAGAGTGTGTTTGTAATCGAGTACAAGACCTTACAACTCGTAGAAATAATAAATATAGAATTGGAGTTGTAAGTAGAAGATTGAGAATGAATACAATGACTTTTGCTCAAGTATGTGTATTGACAATTGGTTCAAGCAATCTTCATGTCTTGGAAGTTGGCTTCTATTTATAGATGACCAAGCAGCTTAGCCGTTGTGTCTATCTTCCGACAAGAAGTCCCTTGTGACCGTTGTAATGGATTTTCTAAGTCACTCGGAAAATATCCGTTGAGATATGAACGTTGAGCAACGGTTCTTGACTCCTTTGGAAGTCCCAAAACCACTGGTGGTGTCTTGAAAAATAAGGTGGAAACTATCGTTGAGCTTAGTGTTGCGGATTTTCGCTTTGGAAACCGACAATCCCGACACGATTGTCCGGGGCTAGGTCGGAGGTGGAAAAAGCCTTGTTTGCTCGGTGATTTGACATTTTGAAGCTCGGTTACTTTTGCAATTCAAAAACTAGGATATCCTTGTTTGAATAACCTACAAAAGTAAATCAATTTGGTTCTCAAAGTATAAAATACTTTGGTCCAAGATTAGTCACGAGATAATAACATAATTAAGATAATTAAGTAACTAATTATTTGAGTTAGAAAAGGAATGGAATTTTCTGAGTTTAATATCCATGATACTCAAAATTCCATCTTAGTCGATCTAGAAGATAATCAAGTCAAAGTAGAAGATCGAGTAAACAAACTTGATCTGGACTAAACAAAGTTCACACTAAGTATGCCGACTTGGTATAGTAAATTAACAATGAAATTCCCGTAACATGAAGTCGGACTCGAGTTTATGTGCGTGAACAAAAGTGTTTGATCATGTGATATTTCGAGTGTTGAGTGACTCGGAACCGAGTCTGAAGTGATAAGTACAAGTATGCTTTCCGAGTCGGTCGAGTCACGCATAAACATATATAATAGTTTCTATAACACTCGGAGAAAATGATATATCACTCGTAAAAGCTTCTAAGGCATATGGAATGGCTTCAAATCAAAACCCTATAAGAGATGAAGTCTTATACCTGATTCCTTGATGGAACTCACAAAAAAGTGTAAGTATAAAGTCCGAGTCTTCAAATCGCACTCTTTCACCTTCTTTTCTTCACATTACCCACTCGTTATTTGCTCTCTTTACTCTAGACTTCTCTCGCTCACTCGTGCATTTTCTCCCTCTCTCTAACTTCTCAATTCTCTCTCGCTCCGATCTCTCTACTCTCTCTACATTGATTTACTCTCTTTCTCCAATTGTTCACCACGTGGAAGAAAGGAATCGGTCAAGCAATGGGTTTAGCCACAAAGAAGGCTCGAAAAAAGCTACTTAAGGAGGTAACTCATATCATCCTAAACATTTCATTGCCCAAAATCGAACGTTGGATTCCTAATTTTTCTCTTCTACTTCTTTTTCTTGGTTGCACGACATCAAAGATACTATGTCTAAACCTACTTGGTCTTTTGTGAGTACATTTATCCATAACTCGTTTTTAAGTTCTATTCCAATATGACTATCTTTGAAGGCATCATATCTTCTGTTGTTCAAGAGTAGGTGGTTCGCGTCAATCTCCCTCTTCTCCACCAACTCTTCAATGTCAAATTTCTCTTTCTCAACTCCAAACCCGTACCCTTAACGTAAATCACTAACGATTTTTTTGATAAGTACGCCAAAGAGGTGCCCGAGTCATGCAAAAACTTCTTTGTGACAAGCAAGACTTCTTTACTTCATCTTGATAAGAACATTATTTTCTCATCACTCTAGCAAGGACAATTCCAATTCTAAGGTTCTCAAAGCTTTGTTTGACATTCTAGAGGGCTACGAAGTAGACCTGTTCTTTGCAATTCTGGAGCAATATTGGCTTCTATGCCGCCTAAGTGCAAGAAATCTACTCATTTTACTTTTGGAGCCCTCTTGCCTGCTATCTTCGAGCAGTTCAAGGTCCTTATTCCTACTCACCATAAAGCTTGCTCAAAAGTTGTTGTTTGTCTAAGCAAGAAAGAGTTATCGGGTCTAGGATACCAGGAAGTATAGCCTGGTGTTTGGGTTCACGGGTTTGAGTTACCTCCTCCTCCTTAGACTTAGACTCCAACAAGCAACTTCACCTTAGACTGCTGATCCTTCAAGTTCTTAACCTCCTCCCTCTGCCGTAGTGTTTACCGAAATGGTAAACAAATTTGTTTCTTTGACCGAGGATTTTCAAGCCACTTTGAAAACCTTCAAGTCTTTTATTCCGAACTTGGTTCTCGCTCCAAAAACCCGCATAATCTCATATTTAGGAGAACCAAGAGCTAATGTCTAAGTTTAAGGGCATCATCCAAGAATAGCACGATCACCTCTGCCTCCTTCAACAAAGTGCAAATCAAAGGCTAAGTCGCCTTCAACTGAAGTTGAAGTAAAGCTGAAAAGCAGTTGAGGAAGAAGCCAAGGCCAAAGAAGGAGAAGCTTAGAAGAAGGAAGAAGAAAAACAAGGAGAAGCGGCTGCTCAACTTGAGGGCCAGGGCGACAAACAACCGGAATGGATCTCTTTAGATCATGTTCCGAGTAGCTCGTAAGACGCTAGCAATGTAGGTCGACCAAAAGCCCCCGCCTCGAAGCACAACCTGCAGCTTGTCTTCAAGGAAGAAGAAGAAGAGGCTGAGGATGATATTGCCTTGGTTCACGTAACTAGGACTCGAGCAGATTCTCGACATCCCAGCTTTGCAGCCCCCGCTCATCTCAGCCAATGCAAGCGTATAGGTAAAGGCACAATGCACTTCCTTCCTCCTTCGACAAGCTGCTCCTACTTAGTTTTTCTTAATTTTTTTTTGTCTTGTCCAACATCTGATGTACTTCTCTGCTATTTTTCCCTCCTTTTAATGAAATGCATAGGGGAGAAAATTACAAACTTGGATGTTTGGTTTAGGCCTAGGAGGAGTTCTTTTCCCTTTTTGTTTGAGTTTATTTAATTTTTTTTATACTTTGTACATATTTATTTTATGAGCAATGAATGAATTTAATTTTTCTAAGCATAATTTGTTTCGAGTTACATTTTTTTTGGCTCGATACTTAAATCTATAATATATCTACTCTGGTTATAATTTTTCTTTGCATTGATTCTTTATCCGCAAACTTGTTCCGAGTTATGTCATGATTTGAGTTGCACTCTATAAGTATCTTAAAGACTAACTTAAGAGAATGTTGTTTCCTGCTCTTATCGATTCGTGATGAAAACTCATTCTTTGAACCAACAAGTTTCTATCTTAAGTATGGAATGCCTTTCATCAAAAAGGGGAGGTTGAAGACTCGGGTATAACTCTGCATCTCTCTTAGGTTTTGATTCCAAGTCATTATGAGCTTTATAGAAACTAGTATGTAAGTTTTTATTCTATTCTAACCGACTCGAAAGCACTTTACTACATATCTATTACTTGCATTTCGACTCACTCGGACACCACTCGGAACCATCGCATGTTCAAATAATTTCTCTAACACATTTATTTTGAGCAATGACTTTGTAATTCAAGTTAAAATGAATTGCAACGTTAATTCTTTATTCTAAGTTAGTTTATTTATGGAGAATTATTTGAATTGATAAAGTCTATCTATGCCGATATATTTTTCTCTCTAACTTGATCATTTGAGGATTCACTTCGGATGGAATATGATCCTAATGGATATTAGACTAAAAATTCCATTATTTTAGGCCAAAGATAATTAAGCACTTAATTACTCTGATTTAATTATTATCTATGCCTAATCTTGGACCAAAGTATTTTATACTTTGAGAACCAATGTGGTTTGCTTTTGTAGGATATTCAAACAAGGCTAATCAAAGCAACCGGCTTCTACCTATTAAACACCAGTAGACAAGAATTAGCTACTTCCGGACAGGGCTCGGACACCATGTTAGGGGACAAGAATTAGCTACTTCTACCCATTAATGATGATTCATGGACATGGCATCGTAGACTAGGTATATTAGCATTCATACCATCAATAAACTTGCATCTCATGGATTGGTTAGTCACCCAACTCGTGCATTTAAGAAAGATAAAATCTATGAAGCATGCACAAAAGGTAAGCAGGTTGGATCATCTTTCAAACCACTAAAAATCGTGTCTACATCGAAAGTGTTTGAGTTGGTTCATATGGATTTGTGTGGTGAAATTCCAGTGAAAAGCCTTGGATGTTTTCTCACGATTTCTCACGATTGCTTTGAAAGTCGAAGAAATTCTCGTGAAAATCATATGTACTTGTACATGTTGTGATTTCCGACGATTTACCCGGGTTTGTTTTCTCAAGAACAAGAATGAAGCCTTCAAAGAGTTCACTAAGATCTGCAGGAAAATTCAAGGGAGTCTCGGACTCAGATTAGGAAGATTCGAACTCACTATTAAAGGGAGTTCGACTACTCATAATTTACAAACTTACGTGACAAGAATGACATCTCTCACAACATCTCCGCACCAATAGCTCCTCAACAAAATGGAGTAGTAAAGAGAAAGAATAGAACTCTTGAAGAAATAGGAAGCACTATGATGATTGAAAATGATCTACCTTACTATTTCCGGGTTGTGGCGATCAACACAGACAAATTACACACTTAACGTGATGCCTCATGAGACCCATCTTAAATAAAACTCCCTACGAGCTATACAAGGGAAAGAAACCAAACATCTTCTACTACGGACCATTTGGATGTAAACGCTATGTTCACAACAATGTTAAGGAGCATCCGACTAAGTTTGATGCTACGTAAGATGAAGGTATATTTCTAGGTTACTCATCTCATACCAAAGCTTATCATGTTTTTAACAAGAGAACTAACAATGTGGAAGAAAGTATCCATGTTGTCTTTAATGAGATTGATCTTGGCATGATAAGTGAGTCCGCATACTCGGATCTCAAGCTAAATAGAGATGAAGACAACCTTGTTAAAACCGAGCTCGAAAGAGTCAAAACAGAATTACTACAGAATGAAGCAACTTAGAATGTGATGACTCGGACTAAATAAGTTCAAGAATCAACGCCCGCAACCATGAAGCCAAGAACCAAGAAAACCCAAGAGGGTTCTTCTAATCCCTCCAAAATCTTCGTCACCCAACACCTCATGTTGGATGACAAGTTCTTTCCAACCACATCCTTTTCATGGTTTAAGCATATGAAAACCACTAGAGTGTATAACTTTCTTTTCTTCAGTGAGTTCATTTACCCATAACTCGTTGCTTGAGTTCTACCGTAATTTATCCCGCTCCGAGGGAGTTATCACCTCAAGAGTTCGCGACACGATTGTGGGCATAAATCTCTCTTTTCTCCATTGTCTTTTTAAAGTTTCCTCCATCTTTCTCAACTGTAATCCCATCCCCTTCAACGAGATTGCAGATGAGTTCTTTGAAAAATACACCAAGGAAGTCCATGAGTCATGAAAGAATTTCTCGGTGACTCGGATGAAGACCGAGGCCGGACTTCTCTATTTCCTTCGATGAGAACTTTCTTCTCTCATCATCCAAGCAAAGAGAATCCTAACTCTAAGATTCTTAAAGCTTTATTCGATATCCTTAAGGGCTACGATGTAGACCTCTTTCCAGCTATCATCGAAGAAATGGCCACTCGTGTCGGCTCAATTAAAGAAATCCATCCCTCTTCCATTTGGAGCCCTTCTCACCTTAATTTTCAAGCAATTTAAGGTTCCCCTCCCCTCAAACCCAAATGCAGTGTCTAAGGCTGCCATCATTGTTGGTAGGAAGGAGTTTCTTGGATACGGGTACCGATAAACCAAACCTGGTGTGCGGGTTCACGAGTCGAACCGAGGTCCCCTTCACCCTTACCTCGGACTCGGACTCGGACTCGGACTCACATGTCACTCCCTCCTCCACCCGGCAATGCTTCCACCTCGGGGCCTCCTCTCTAAGCCACTACCGCCTTGTCTACAGACCTTGATAGACAAGCTCAACTCTGTGTCCGTAGAAATGCGGGACACTCTTCGCTAGTTCAAAACCTTCCTTCGGACCATTAGCATCAACTAGAAGACAGTCTAATCTCATATTCGAGAACAACAGGATGTGGTCCTCGAAATGAAAAACCTGGTCAAGGAGCAATGTGAGCAGCTGGAGCTCCTCCGAGAAAGGTGAACGAAGGTCGCTCAGGACCCGGACAGCTACGATACGTCCGAGGAGTCCTTGAGCCCTACCAAGTATCCATCCGAGAGGCGGCGGAAGAAGAAGAGGAAGCTACGGCTGAAGTAGGCCCTTTTGAAGAGAGGGAGGAAAAGGAGGAAGAAAAGAAAGAAGAAAAGGAAGAAGAAGGAGAGAAGCAAGAAGAAGCCGAGGGACAAGGTGCTCGCTGTTCCTCAACCCGAGCCGATCGGCTCGGATAGTAGTCCGAGTGAATCGGAAGACCCTGCGGATGTTGGACAATCCACAGCGGTCAAGCCTAAAGAAGCACCCCCTCCATGGTCTTCTAAAAGGATGAGCCTATGGATGACTTAGTTTTGGGTGAGCCACTTAGAGCTGAGCCACTACCGAAGATCCTAGTGTTGCCGCCGCCCAAATCTTCAACGTCCTCGCAAGCATACCAGCGCAAGTGCACCGTACGCTAATCTACCTTAGCACAAACTGCCCCAGCTCCACCATCTTAATTTCTTTTCTTTCGTTTTTTAATTTTTTTCTTTCTTTGTGCAATCAACTACCGTATCAACTTGATACGTTCTTCCCTATTTTTGTTTTTTCGTGCTGAAAGGCAAGGGGGAGAATAGTATAAAAATTGTTGTTGTCTTGTTTAGGGGAGTTTTCTCACCCTCTCGTCCTTGTATGTTTTCTTGTTTTGTGAATATATGAATGAAGTTTTTCTTTTAGAGCACAATCCTTTCCGAGCTTGAATCTCTTATTCCTTATTTTTGCTTTGATATATCTCGCTCTCATTATCTAATTTTTGCTCCGATATGTCTCGCTCACATTTTTTTCTCTTGCTCCGATATATTTGTTCATATTCTTAGCTATATGAGTTATTCGCAGAAATGTTCTAAGTACGAATCACTTCACTCACTACTTTGTATTCGATATATTCTACCGAGTAAGAATGAAAACTCATGATTGTTTTACTAACAAAGTTTCTATTTGAGTATGGAATGCCTTTCATAAAAAAGGGAGATTGAAGACTCGGACTCGAATCTAGATCATTATGAGTACTACATAAAGACTCGTGTACAAACCTCATCCCTCCTAAGTTTTGATTACAAGTCATTCCGAGTGCTATAGACACTGCTGTATAAGTTTTCATTCATTTCTAACCGACTCGGAAAACACATTCTTGTTTATCCACTCACATTGATGTTTTTGAGTCACTTAGACATCACTCATATCACATGATCAAATAATATCTTTTAACACTTTTTATCCGAGTTCGACTCCATGTTTCAAAGCAAAGTGAATTACGGTGTTAATTCAGACTTTCTAAGTTAGTATGTTTATTTGAGAATTATTTGTCTAGATGAAGTCCTCATACTACGATGTTTTCATTCTTATAACTTGATCTCTCTTAGGGTCGACTCGATGGAATTTGAGTTTAATGAATATTAAACTCGGAAAATTCCACTCTTCTAGGCCTAAGATAATTATGCACTTAATTATCTTAATTAAATTATTATCTATGCCTAATCTTGGATCAAAGTATTTTATACTTTGAGAACCAAAATTGTTTACTTTTCTAGGTTATCTAAATAGGGTTATCTCATTTTTGAATTACAAAAGTAACCGGCTTCAAGTCGTCAATCACCAGCAGACAAGGCTTTTCTACTTCTAAACAAGGCTTAGACGTTGTGTCGTGGTTGTCTGTTTCCAAAATTGGAAAACTTCAACGCTAAGCTCAACGGTGGTTTCCACCTTACTTTTCGGACATCACCGGTTGACTGGAGCACCTTCGAGAGCCAAGAGTCGTTGCATAACGTTCACATCTCAACGGATCTTTTCGAGTGACTCGGAAGAATCGTTAAAACGGTCAAGAAGGACTTCATCTTTCACAACGGCCAATCTGCTTGGTCATCTATAAATAGAAGCCACCTCCCAAGACTTGAAGATTGCTGGAATTATTGTTGAAACACTTACTTAAGCAAAAGTCATTGTATTCATATTCGATCTTCAACTTATAACTTAGCTCAATTACATACTCTTCTTACTCTTCTTACTTTCCGAGTTGTCAAATCTTGTAATCGGTTACATACTCTTCTTACTTTCTGAGTAAGGTCCCTTGATTGAGTTGTGAGTGTTAACTCAGCTCGCTTGTCCCTAGCTGTAAAGTTTACCTCGCTTAGGAAGCACTATATCGGATAAGGGAATTTCGAGTCTACGAAAACTCTGTAAGGAATTGTCCAAGGGAGCAATTCTGGTTGAGTTAGTCCAAGTGTATTTTGTAGATTCAAAATAGTGGATTTGACTTGGTGCTTGGACTAGCACTATCCATGGTTTTCTGCCGCAGGAGGATTTCCACGTATCTCTAAGTTTACATTTTTCCGAGTCCAATCTAGACTCATATTGTCTCGTTCATTCTTTTCAAGCTTAAATATTCTAAGTTTGTTAAAATTTCCTCATCACCCTATTCACCCCCTCTAGGGTGACTAAGACTCTCCAAGAGCAAACCTTCAATTTTAAGACCAAGGATACCTCGGTTGCACAAAATTGGGAGGAACTAGATACTTCTATTTTTGAGCCAAGTACCAATATGCCACAAAAGCAGGAAGATGTGCAGTATAAACAATGTGGATATAACGAACCGAGACCTTCTTCTATACGTATTAATACTAAGCAACTATTTTTATTTTTCATTTATAGTTATTTTTTATGTGATCCACTCATATAATTTGATAATTATTTTACTATTGTTTTCATTTAGTTGAATCGCATTCAAGGAATTAGCAAAGTTCCTAGCTTCACTTCTACACATTCACCACTTCCAAGGGAACCCACTAGCTCGGCAGAATCATGCACTCTAGAATAAATGGGGAATGTGGCCAACAGAGGCAATATATGATAACAAAAGTGTGTTCATATTTTATTCTACTAAGATATGTTTTCAATTGAAATTTAGATTGTTTTAACTTTTTTTCCTCTTATATCATTTGAAGACAAGGGCACTTTAGTTGCACAAAAGAGGAAGGAACCAGATACTTCTATTTTTAAGTCAAGTATCAATATGCCACGAAAGCAGAGAGATGTGATCATGCAACCTATAAATAATCAAGTCCTTATTCAATACATGTTAATACCATTACACCTTTTATAATCGAGGTGACGTTAAATATTCACAAAGCAACTATTTCATTTTTTTCATTTATAATTATTTTGTTATGTCATCAATTCATATATTTCAGTAAGTTATTTGACTATTGTTTTCAATTTGTTGAATCACATTCAAGGAATTAGCAAGGATCCTAGCTTTAATCCTACATTTTCATCACTTCCAAAGGAACCCACTAGCTCCGACAGAATCATGCACTCGGATTAAACGGGCAATCTAGTAAACAGGGCCAACAGAGGCAATCTTGACAATTGAAGTGCGTTCATATTTTATTCTAGTGAGATATGTTTGGAATTGAAACTTAGATTTTTTACTTATTTGCCTCTTTTATCACATTAAAACCAAGGGTACTTCAATTGCACAAAAGTTGAAGGAACCAGATACTTCTATTTTTTAGCCGAGTACCAATATGCCACAAAAGCATAGAGATATGTAGTATAAACAACTCCAAGTATAAGCAACCTGGAAATAACAAAGTATGTTTTTATTCTATACATGTGAATACCATTACAGTGAAATGTTTGCACCTTTTGTAATCAAGATGATGATAAATATTGGCAAAATATCTATTTCATTCATTTTCATTTATAATTATCTATTATGTCATCCATTCATCTTTTGTTCTAATGAGATATACTTTTAACTAGAATATAGATTATTGAATTTATTTGCCTCTTATTTTATTTTACGGTTGACAACAATCGAGCTGCACAAAAGGAGTAGGAACTTTTGTTTTTCAACCGACTATCAATATGTCAAAAAGCAGCACAAATATGATGCAACTTAAACAAAATCAACTTGTCACTAATCAAGTAAGTAATTGATGAAAGATATTAATGAATTTGTATAATCAACTCATTCTTGCACTTGTTTCATTGTAGTTTGATACCCTTTTATTACATTAAGTAGCCTCATAATTAAGCTCTAACGTGCTTCTCTTTAAGAGTTAGTTGATAAAGCGATGAAGAAAAATCCAGAGATGGTAAAGAATTTCAGGATCCCAAAGAACAAACACTTTTGCTAATTGGTTTATGGGCAGCATGGTATAGAAAATCCATTCTTTTTATACTTTTATGGTTTGATTGGTTAATTACTTTAGTGTAACTGAATCGAAAATAAAAATCTTTCATTTTAGGCTTATAACGTGTGCAAACAAATGGTGGACATGGACACATTGAGCAAGATCATTTGGGAAATGTTGAATGCTACTCTTGAGCAAGCTAGTAAGAATATGCTCTTTATTTTTTGCTGTTAGAAAATTTCTTTTGTCATTTGACACAGCTTGTACTATTCGTTGCTATTTTAGTTATTAGTTAGATGCTTTGGTTTTTTTTTTCCTAAAACCGACCGGCGGCTCCTCGTTTTCCTTTATTTCTATTCAAATTGCATCTCGACTTTTTTTGACTCGTAGGTAAAAATTTAGGGCTTCTAAACCTATCAGCCACGCAAAAGGCCGAGGTTGATTTCTTCGATCGTGGCTCGTAGACAAGTGGCCCCGAGCCGCTAGGTGCTGGCTTTGGCCAAGCACCGAGTGGTCGATGGCCGTGGCTTGGGTCCAAACCGGTGTTTTCATACCAGTTTGGTCCTAAAGCCTCACGGAAGATTTAAAACCCTAATTTTAATTATTTTGTACAGTTTAGAAATAATATTCCGAGACTTTCAAAAATAATTTAAAAAAAAATTAATTAATAAAATCGCTAATTAAATTGATTTAATTCATCTTTAACTCAATTCAATAAAATTCGAAAATCTAAATAGAGGTTAAACCCTAAAATCATTTTCCAAACTCCTCTTTGTGGGTCGATCGGCCGCAGGTCGTTTTTCCTACACCATCATGCATGACATCTCTATCAAACAACCAAGGTCTCCCTAACAATAAATAACAACCCTCCATAGGGATCGCATCAAACCAAATTTCATCTCTATATAATTTGCCTATGGACAAAGCAATAAGACATCTAGAGGTTACTTGGATACTTTCTCCTTGGTTCGTCCATTGAATGTTATATGGGGCTGGATGAGGGGTCGATGGCAACTTTAGTTTGTATACCATGGACTTCGATGCTACATTGGTGCAACTTCCTCCATCAACAATCAACGAGCGAGACTTTGCCGTTCACGAGTACATCAAAAGATCTCATTCATCAACTCCTCCTCTATAGGTTTATCACTCTCTAATGGGCTGTATTCTAAGTCTTGCTCTTTTTCATCTCCTAAAACTCTCCTAAGGCTGCTTGGTACTCAGCCGGTGAAATAATCTTCTTGTTAGGACATTCCGAGGCATAGTGCCCTAGTCTTTGGCACCGAAACATCTTTAGGTTACAATGGGTTTGGGGTGTGGTTTTGAGGGGTCCGTGGGGCTCTCGGGTTCGAGGTGGAGGGATTTCATTATGAGGGATTGAGGATCGGGTGGTTTTGGGCTAGTAGTATGGAGGTTTAGGGTAATTGTTGGTCTTGTAGGGGGTCTTGCTGGACTCACCTTTTCCTCGGGATCTCCTCTCGCGAATCTACCTTGTGAGCTAGGGAGCTCAGATTATAAAGGGAGGCATATGGTTGCAACTCCACTACACTTGCAATCTTCTCTTTTAGTGCTTCCAAATATCTCACCGAGGTTTGTGCATCACTCTTAGACGGATCACAATTCCGGATGAGGTACTCAAACTCTCTTGTATAATCCTCATTCGACATTGCTCCTTATTTCAATCTTTGTAACTTAAGAAAGTTGTCTTGTAGCTCATGATCCGGCAAGAACTTATCTTTCAACTCCTTTTTCATTCTCCTCTAAGTTTTGATCTTTTCTTTCCCTCTCTTAACTCTTTTGTTCTGAATATTCTACCACCAAATTGAAGCATGGTGCCACAAGTTTAGTGCAACTAACTTCACTTTCTTAGACTCGGGGACATCCTTATAATAAAAACTCTCTCAACAGTTTGAAGCCAATCTAGAAAGATATTAGGATCTAGCTTACCTTTAAAGTGAGGGATGTCAACTTTGATGTCAAAGCTACTTCTCTCATGTCTCTTTTCATGTCTTGCTCTAGGTGTTTGAATGAGGACTTCCTCTCGAAGACTTAGACTCCTTCCGAACTCTTTCTTCATCGGTGTTACCTTCGATTCTTCAAAAACACTAGGTTCTCCGAAATCCCTCGGATTCTCAAACTTCCCTTTCTGTTGTTTCATTAACTGTTTAGTCGGATACTTAACTTTTGCCTCCAGGTCCTGCTTCTATCTCAAGGTTTGGTTAAGCTTTTGCTCAACGCTAAGGTTGGATGACATTATGATAGGGTGTTTTGAAGCTGATTTGTGTTATGTGGCTAGTGGGATTGTGTTTGGGGTGGAAGGGTTCAAGGCCAAGGAGGGGTCTAAAGCTCTAACATCAAATGATGGATCAAAGCCATGGTAATAAAAGTTTTCAACAATTGATAAAACGATTAAGAAGGAAACTAGAGATAAGAGGCTAGAAAAAGTGGAGTTTGGAAGTAAAGAAATAGGGGATAATTCCTTGCCGACTCGTAAGGGACAGTTAGTCTAGCTTTGAAATCAAATATTGGCAGCAAAGAAGATTGCCCGGGATTGGATCCACCATGGGACTTCTAAGACCTAGGAGATGACCACTTGGTTGCCAAACTAAGCTAAAGTAGCTAAGGGATTTTTAAGACGAAGTTTGATTCACTCAAACGTTCTAAGTTGAAGGCACAATAAATGCATCAATCACCAAAAACAATGTATTCAAAAGTTGTATTGACAAGAAGCATGACGGCCTTATATAGGGGGCCTTTTCCTATCCCAAATACCTTTTTTTAATCATTAAGGAAAAATTAAGACTAACATAATTAATAAACACTAAATACAATGATTAATCTTGACTCAAACAAAAACTCGAAAACTATAAAAGTGTTTTGACTGCATCAATTATTTGAAACAATAAGAACTTCTAATTTCCTTTGACTCGCTGCGATTAGTTTAAAAGACTGGAAAGGTTTGACAATGCCACTACATGACAACCTATTCGACCACTCAAAAAGGTCGGCCGTAGCCTAGGAACTAGCTTATAAGCGGGCTAGTTTCGAGGGTCAACTCGGAAAAGATCAACTTAAACTTATTTTCTCCGAATAACTTCAGTCATGACTAGCCCCTTTATCCTATCTAAGGAGGCAGACAAGTACTTCCGAGTGTTGCCAAAACTCTCTTAAGATTGGTGTCAAAAGTGAAGACCCACGAGTAGATTCTGACGGATAAGAATTAGGTGGCACTAGTTGGTTTTCATTATCAGTTGAAGTTTAACTTGGGATGTTCTCCCCATCAATAGGTTTGGGGTTTGGCTTCCGAGGAGTTTTTAGAGTTTTTGGGGTATGAGGAGTGGAAGTTTTGTTTTGTGCATTTAGGGAGGGAGTGGTTTTGGTTGAGTAATATGGGGGTTTAAAGTAGGTACTAGGCTTGTAAGGGGTCTTAATGGCTTTACCTTTTCCCCAGGATCTCCTTTGCATATCCACCTTATGAGCCAAATAACTCACATCATCAAGAGTGGTATATGGCCATAAGTTTACTACACTTGCAATCTTATTCTCCAATCCTCCAAAATATCTCACCAAGGTTTGAGGGTCACTCTAATACAGATCACACTTTCAAATGAGGCACTCAAACTCTCTTATGTATTCCTCAATAGACTTCGTACCTTTCCTAAATCTTTGCAACTTATGAAAATTATTGTGCGAGATAATGATCTAGCAATAACCATATTTTAACTCCTTTTTCATCTTTTTTCCATGGTTTAATCTTCTCCTTCCCCCTTTTAACTCTCTTGTTTTCCACATTTTACCACCAAATTGAAGCATGGTGCCTCAACTTTAGTGCAACTAACTTCACCTTCTTAGAATCGGATATCTCCTTATAATCGAAGACTCTTTAAACAGTTTGAAGGAAATCTAAAAATATTTCAGGAATGCCAACAATTATATCAAAGCTACTTCTCTTTGACCTCCTTTCCTGTCTACCTTTCGGACTATGAATGAGATTTTCCTCCGAAGATTAAGACTCCTTCTGAACCCTTTCTTTATCAATACTTCCTTCGATTCGTCATGAACACTTAATTCTCTAAAGTCTCTCGGACATTCAAATTTTGCATAACTTGTGCCTCCAAATTTTGCTTTTCTTATATTCTTCATGAATGAGAACTTGTGCCTCTAAATCTCACTTCTCTCTTAAGGTTTGATGAATCTCTTATTCAAGTACTATGACTGGATGACATGGTGGTAGTAAGGGTCATGTAGCTGATTTACTTTCATGGTTAAATGGGTTGTCTTTGGGCTTGAAGGGTATAGGCCCCTCAAAAGCTCTCATACCAGTTGATGAATCCAACCGTTAGTATAAACAACTCGAGCAGAGCAGACAAGTATTTCGAGTGTTGCCAAATCTCTCTTGAGATTGATGTCAAAAATGACGACCCACGAGTAGATTCTGACGGATAAGAATTAGGTGGCACTAGTTGGTTTTCATTATTAGTTAAAGTTTGACTTGGGATGTTCTCCCCATCAAGAGGTTTGGGGTTTGGCTTCGAGGAGTTTTTAGAGTTTCTAGGGTATGAGGAGTGGAAGTTTTGTTTTGTGTATTTAGGGAGGGAGTAGTTTTGGTTGAGTAATATGCCGATTTAGAGTAGGTACTGGGCTTGTAAAGGGTCTTAGTGGCTTTACCTTTTCCCAAGGATCTCCTTTGCATATCCGCCTTGTGAGCCAAATAACTCACATCATCAAGAGTGGTATATGGCCATAAGTTTACTACACTTGCAATCTTATTCTCCAATCCTCCAAAATATCTCACCAAGGTTTGAGGGTCACTCTAATACAGATCACACTTTCAAATGAGGCACTCAAACTCTCTTATGTATTCCTCAATAGACTTCGTACCTTTCCTAAATCTTTGCAACTTATGAAAATTATTGTGCGAGATAATGATCTAGCAATAACCATATTTTAACTCCTTTTTCATCTTTTTTCCATGGTTTAATCTTCTCCTTCCCCCTTTTAACTCTCTTGTTTTCCACATTTTACCACCAAATTGAAGCATGGTGCCTCAACTTTAGTGCAACTAACTTCACCTTCTTAGAATCAGGAATCTCCTTATAATCGAAGACTCTTTAAACAGTTCGAAGGAAATCCAAAAATATTTCAGGAATGCCAACAATTATATCAAAGCTACTTCTCATTAACCTCCTGTCATGTCTACCTCCGGGACTATGAATGAGATCTTCCTCCGAAGATTCGGACTTCTTCTAAACCCTTTCTTCATCAAGTACTTCCTTTATATTCTTCATGAACAGTTGATTCTCTAAAGTCTCTCGGACACTCAAATTTTGTATAACTTGTTCCTCCAAATTTTGCTTTTATGAGATTCTTCATGAATGAGAACTTGTGCATCTAAATCTCGCTTTTCTCTCAAGGTTTGATGAATCTCTTATTTAGTAACATGACTTGATGACATTGTCTTAAGGGTCATGTAGCTGATTTAGTTTTGTGGTTAAATAGGGTTTGGGCTTCAAGGGTGTTAAGCCAAGGAGGGGCTCAAAAGCTCTCATACCAGTTAATGGATCCAACCGTTTGTAAATAAAACTCGAGGAGGCGGACAAGTATTTCGAGTGTTGCCAAAACTCTCTTAAGATTGGTGTCAAAAGTTAAGACCCACGAGTAGATTCCGATAGATAAGAATTAGGTGGCACTAGTTGGTTTTTGAAGGTTTGCTCTTGGAGAGACTAAGTCACCCTAGAGAGGGGGTGAATAGGGTGAAGGATAAATTTAAACAAATAATGGAAGATGAAAATCTAAAACCGACTTTGAGGCGATCCGAGTCTAGATTGAACTCGGAAAAGTGTTAACTCGAAATTATGTGGAAACCCTCTTTGGGCAAAAACCATGGGCAGTGCTAATCCAAGCACCAAGTCAAATCCACTATTTTGAATCCACAAAAATACAGTAGAATGACTCAACGAGAGTTGCTCCCTTAGACAACTCCTTACAAGTTTTCCTAGACTCGAAGTTCCCTTATCTCGATTTAGTACTTCCTAACCGAGGTAACCTTTACAGTTAGGGACAACTGAGTTGAGTTAACCTTTACAGCTCGGTCAAGGGACCTTACTCGAAAGTAAGAATAAGTGTTTGTGATCTGATTACAAGACCTTACAACTCGAAACATGTTAAATACAGAGTTGGAGTTGTAAGTATAAGATTGAATGAGAATTATAGAGAGAGAAATAATTTCAGCAATAGGTTTAGCAATCTTCTTGTCTTGTGAAGTCCTTTGTGATCGTTGCAATTGTTTTTCCGAGTGACTCAGAAAAATATCCATTGAGGTGTGAACGTTGGGCAATGGCTCTTGACTTCTTTGGATATCCTAATCCATTAGTGGTGTCCGAAAGGTAGGGTGGAAACCATCGTTGAGTTTAGTGTTGAAGATTTTCGGTTTTGGAAACGGACAACCGTGACACGATTGTCCGGCCTTGGTCGAAGTAGAAAAAGCCTTGTCTCGCTGGTGATTTGACATCTTAAAGCCGGTTACTTTTGTATTTCAAAAGTAGGATAACTTCGTTTGAGTAACCTACAAAAGTAAATCAATTTGCTTCTCAAAGTATAAAATACTTTGGTTTAAAATTAGACATAGATAATAATTTTAATTAAGATAATTAAGAGCATAATTATCTAAGTTCTAAAGGAGTGGAATTTTCCGAGTCTAATATCCATTATACTCAAATTCCATATGAGTCGATCTAGAAGTAAGTCAAGTTAGATGAACAATACCAGAGTGGTAAAGACTTGAACTTAGATAAGCATGGTTCAAACAAAACAAGCTGACTTAGAAGGATGAATTAACACTCGTAATTCAATCGGACTTAGAACATAAAGTCGGACTTGAGTTAATGTACGTTAGAGCAAATGCTTGAACATGCGATATGTCCGAGTGTTATCCGAGTGACTCGGAACCGTGTGAAATGATAAGCAAGAGTATGCTTTCCGAGTCACTCGGAATCAAGTAAAGGCATATGCAATAGTTTCTAAAACACTCGTAAAAGTATCTAAAGCACTTAGGATCACTTGTAATCAAAACTTACAAGAGATAAAGGTGGGGGCAGCACTCGGTATCTCCGGAATGGGCTCGACTCCGAGTGGTTGACCTAGAACTAAGTAGTCTAGAGGTTTGTCCTCCTCGAACTCGAGTGACGGAGGTGCTGGCTTTACTACCGAGTGACCGTGATCGGCAGGGTCTTCGACCCACTCGGACTACCGTCCGAGCTAATCACTTCGGCAGGGGTTCCGGAGCACCTTGGGCCTCGGTTGCTTTGGCTTTGATTTCTGCTTCCTTCTCCCCTTCTTCTTTCTCCTTAGACGGAGCTGCCTAAGCCACGAGCTCCGCTTCTTCATCTTCTTCCTCCCCTGCAGAGGGGGACTTGGCCGGACTCGAGGATTCTTCGGACGTATCCGAGTCGACCAGATCTCGAGCCGCCTTGGAGCGCCGTTCCTGAAGGAGCTCAATCATTTCTCTTTGCTCCTTGATGAGTGCTTTCAGCTCAAGAAGCACGTCTTGCTCGTTCTCGGATTGGGATTGAGCAGTTTTCGATTGATGGTCATAGACTAAAGAACGAGTCTTAAATGACCGGAGGGTGTCCTTGAATTCGGTGGACATCGAGGAAAGCTTGTCCATGATAGCAGTGGACAAAGTCGAAGAGAGAATCCGAGGAACACTTGAGGTGGAGGCACCACCAGGTGGAGGAGGTAGAGAGATAGTAGGTTGAGTCCGAGTCCGAGGCGGAGAAGGAGGCCTCGGCTTCGAGCTATGGACCCGGACACCCGGTTGGGTCTCTTGGTATCCATACCCAAGAAGTTCTTTCTTGCTAACGACAATGGCAGCCTAAGAAACCGCGTTAGGAGCCGAGGGAAGAGGAACTTTGAATTGCTTGAAGATGAGGGTGAGAAGAGCCCGGAAAGGAAGTGGGCTGGATTTCTTTGTCTAAGTCCGAGCGGACACAACCGCCATCCGCTCGACTATAGCAGGAGAGAGGTCTACTTCGTAGCCCTTAAGAATGTCGTAAAGAGCATTAAGGTGCTTGGAGTTAGGGTTCTCTCATGCTTGAATGCTTTGAGAAGAAGGTCCTCATCGGTAGAAAGCACGTAAGACGAGCTTCGACTTGAGTTGAGTCACGGAGAAATTTTTACGTAACCCGGGGAATTCTTTGGCATATTTTTCGAACAATTCATCAAGCAACCTCGTTGAAAGATATGGGGTTGCTGTTGAGGAAAAGAGAAGAGATTTTGAAGAGTCGTTGGAGAAGAGAGGTGTTGATGCGAGCTGCGACATTTTGAACTCGAAGGTGAGGATACCCTCAAAGCTAGAGAGGTTAGAATAGAACTCAAAAATGAGTTCTAGGTATATAAAATCACCGAAACAGAGGAGATTGTAAACCCTGTTGATTTTATGTGGGCCAACCACGAAAACTTTGTGGTCGGGAAGAATTTGTCATCCAACGTTAGGTGTTGGGTGACAAGGGCTTTCGAAGGATTGGAGGGGCCTTCCCGGCTTTTGGTACGAGGTTTCTTGGTGGCGGAACCAAGAAAATTGAGGTGGGAACCTCTTTTTGGCATGTTTGATGAGGAAAAGAGAAGAAAGATGAACTTTTGAGAAGGAGTAGAGAAAGAGATAAATAGCTCAACGAAAGTGAGCGAGTAAAAGAAAATGAAAGAGTAGAACGAGAGAGAGAGAGAGCTAAGAGTGACAAGTGCTTACTTAAGAGAGAGAGAGAGCTGAGAGTAAAGGTGAGGATGTCTATTTTTCTCAAAAATTTGAGTTTGACTCAGTGAAGTTTCGAGTGACTCGTAAATCGCAAACAAGTAATAACTCGGAGCTCGGTATCACCGGTTTAACCGAACTAATTGTTGTTAAAGATAGAAAGCGGATAACACATAACCATGCAAAGAAATATCACTCCGAAAAGCACATAATTATGCATTAATCATGCCAAGCTCATTTCGAATAAAGCAAAACCGATCCTCACTAAATGGCTTAGTAAAGATATCAGCTAATTGGAGTTTGGTAGGAATGAATTCAAGTTCAATATCACCTTTCTCGGAATGGTCTCGTTAGAAAAATGATACCTAACCTCAATGTGTTTTGTCTTTGAGTGCTGAACTGGATTCTTGGTGATGCCGATTGCACTTTGATTGTCACACTTGATTAGAATTGATTTAAATAATAGTCCAAGATCTCTCAAGTGTTGCTTGATCCATAAAACCCGAGCACAAGCATGCTCCAGACTGCAATATACTCAGCTTCAGCGAGTTGATAGAGCAACTAAATTCTGTTTCTTTGAGTGCCAAGATATCAAGGATTGACCCAGAAACTAGCAGTGCTCCTGAAGTGTTCTTTCTATCAACTTTGTATTTAGCATAGTCAGCATCCGAGTATCTAGTGAGAGTTAGTTCTAAGTCTCTTGAGTACCATAGACCTAGATTCTAAGTCCCCGCAATATATGTGAATATTCTCTTCACCCCAGTGAGATGTGATTCTTTTGGATGAGCTTGAAATCTTGCACACGGACATACACTAAACATTATGTGTGGCCTATTGTAAGTAAGATATAGCAATGATCCAATCATACCTTGACGAGTTTCGATCTATTGATTTACCTTTCTTGTTTGAGTCCAGCTTTATGCTCGCTA
The DNA here is from genome assembly GCA_021018815.1 of Talinum fruticosum. Taxonomy (NCBI): domain Eukaryota; kingdom Viridiplantae; phylum Streptophyta; class Magnoliopsida; order Caryophyllales; family Talinaceae; genus Talinum; species Talinum fruticosum. Next base: position 14,326,144 of record JAITYX010000003.1, on the reverse strand, counting down.
CTCATAGGTGTTGCTGCATGCTTTGTGTCTTGAAGTTTGCACTTCTTCAGCAGTTCCTTGGTATACTTTGATTGATGGACATAAATGCCATCTTTGTCTTGCTTGATTTGTAGACCGAGGAAGAAATTGAGTTCTCCCATCATACTCATTTGAAATTCCTTTCTCATTAACTCAGAAAAATCTCGACAAAGAACTTCATTAGTAGCTTCAAAAATTATGTCATCAACATAGATCCGAGCAATAAGAAAGTCTTTCCTCTTGGTTTTTATAAAAAGAGTCTTGTCAATCTGACCTCTTCTAAAATCATTTTCAACCAAGAAATTGCTCGATCTTTCATACCAAGCTTTGGGAGCTTGTTTAAGACCATAAAGAGCTTTTTGCAATTTGAAAACATGATTTAGAAATTCTGAGTTTTCAAATCCAGGGGTTGCACAACATAGACTTCCTCTTCAATGAAACGATTCAGAAAAGCACATTTAACATCCATTTGATACAATTTGATATTCATGCTAGATGCAAATGGCAATAAGATTCTAATAGCTTCAATTATGGCAACAGGTGCAAAGGTTTCCCCACAATCAATTCCTTCCTCTTGATTATAACCTTGAGCCAGAAGTCTAGCCTTATTTCGACTACCAACCCACCTTCATCCAGCTTTGTTCTTGAAAACCCATTTGGTGCCTATCACTGGGTGGTCGAAGGTCGTTTGATTAGAGTGCAAACTTGGTTTCTTTCGAATTGATTGAGTTCCTCTTGTATGGCCTCTACCCATTCAGGTTTATTTAGGGCCTCTAATGCATTTCTGGGTTCATTTAATGAAATGAATGTAGTGAATGCACATAGATTTTGTAGAGAGGAACGAGTTCTTACCCCACTCGTTGATATCGGACAAGATGTTTTCTAGTGGGTGGCTCGAAGCATATTTGAATGCTCTACCTATTCTTTGGTTCACCAGATGTATAAGTTGAATTGGTTGATTTTTAGTAGTCCGTTCCGAGTGAGCTTGTTCATCCGATTGATCATCAACGATCCGAGTTGGCTCTTGATTTGTCTCATTCTGAGTCAGGTTATTCTGAGTCACTTCGTTCCGAGTGACTTTGATTTGATTCTTGATAAGGTCATTTTCATCAAGATCATCATCTCTGCTGAGCTTTAGGTCCGAGAATGTTGACTCACTTGGTTTTTCCTGTTCAATCTCATCAAACACAACGTGGATGCTTTCTTTCACTTTGGTAGTTCTTTTATTGAAAATACGATATGCTTTGCTATGAGATGAATAACTAACAAAAATACCTTCATCTCGACCAAGCATAAAACTTGGTCAGGTGATCCTTACCATTGTTGTGAATGAAGCACTTACATCCAAAGGGTTTGAAGTATGAAATGTTGGGTTTCTTCCCTTTGTAGAGCTCATATGGAGTTTTCTTCGAGATAGGTCCGATGAGGCATCTGTTCAATGTGTAGTTTATCGTGTGAACTGCCTCAGCTCAAAAATAGTAGGGTAGATTATATTCAATCATCATCGTCCTTGCCATTTCTTCAAGAGTTCCATTCTTCCTCTCCACTACTCCATTTTGTTGAGGAGTTCTTGGTGCTGAGAAGTTATGGGAAATGCCATTCTTGTCACGAATTCCGCAAAATTCGAGTAGTCGAACTCTCTTCCATGGTCGGTTCGAATTCTCTATTACTCCATTTTCCTGCACAGCTTGCTGAACTCTTTGAAGGCTTCAATTTTGTGCTTAATAAAACACATCCAGGTAAATCATGAGTAGTCATCAATAATAACAAGCACATATGATTTACCTCCGAGACTCTTGACAGGGATTTCACCACAAAAATCCATATGCAACATTTCAAGCACCTTGGATGTGGAAACAGTTTTCATAATCCGACTTGTTTCCCTTTTGTGCATGCTTCACGATTTTATCTTTCTTAAATGCACAGTTAGGCAATCCTCCGACTAAACTATGCGATGAAAGTTTCTTAATGGTGTGCATGCTAACATGACCTAGTCTACGATGCCATGTCCATGAATCATCATGAAGAGATGCTTTTAAACGAGATAAATTTTGACTCGGGGTCGAAAGAGGAATAGTGTAGGTGTTACCCGATCTCTTGCCCGAGAGCTTGGTCTCCTTGGTAGTATCATTAGAGATATAACAGCTTGGTCTCGAGCGAATCTTACCTCTTGACCTTTGTCACACAGTTGAGAGATGCTTGAGTAGGTTGTACTTTTAATCCTCGACAAGGTATACTGGGCTGACCAGATTGTTTCCTTTTCCAATCTTACCTATCCCAATTATCTTGCCTTTTCTGTCATCTCCAAATGTGACTTTTCCTCTCTTGTAATCTGCTAACTCGTAAAAGAGTCTCGGATTCCCCGACATATGACACGAGCATCCACCGTCCGGGTACCAATGCCCCTTTGTTCTTTTCTCGAGCCACCTACAAGTCGAAACAAACTAACCTTTCTCATTTCCTCTAACGAACCCAAGTAACTCCCTTTACTCGTGGTTCTTTTCCGAGGAAGAAGACTCTTGGGAACCCGGATTTGAATAACTTTGGGTTTGGTCCGATTCTCGAGTCTTTATTTTAGAAACCGAGTTTGTGTCACTTTCTTTTGAAACTCTTTCCTTTTATAAACAGGAGGAGAAGGTTTTCTCCTGTAAGTTGGTATAGGCTCGACCCTGTCATTCTTATGAATGGGACCGTGCTCGACTTTCCTGAACTTTACAGCTCTGGAGTCCTTTTGAAAGCGCCGAGTAGGAATGGGATTCCTCCTCGTTGTTAAAACCAAGTCCTTCTTTTCGAAGGAAACACATTGTGATCCTAAGAGCATGTCAAGGTTTTTCTAGCCTTGAGTAAATTTTAAAACAAGCTCTTGAGACTCGTTGAGCTCTTGCTTTAGATGCTCATTTTCTCTTCGAGTGACTCGGACTCGGCCTCATTGGATTGAGCACTAATCTTGAGTTCTCATAGAGTAAGTCTCAGCTTTTCTAATTCATTTTTCAAAGAGATGCTCTCAAAAGTAACAGACTCAAGTTGTTCTTTAAACCGAGAGGAATTAGAATTGAAATGCTTTTCCAATGTAAAAATATATTTGGCTAAATCAACTTTGGAAAACTTAAGGAAGTATTCAATTACCTCCTAAGCATTTGTTTCCTCACTGTCTCGAGTGATCCGAGTCCGACTCGAATCAACTTTTGAGTCCGAGAGTGCCATCGGACACTTTAAATCATCTCGAGTCCTAATCATCTTCCGATGAGTCTTCATCACTCCAAGTGGCCATCATAGCCTTTTTCTTCTTTCTGTCCCTCTTTCTCCCGGGACAGTCTTTGACTATGTGTTCCTTGCCGCCACATTCATAACGACTGGAGTTCTTAGTTAAAAATAACTTTGAAGGGGAAGAATGCTTACCTTTTCTATCCTTCTTGTCTTTCTTATAAAACTCTTCTCTTGGCTTCTTATCCCATCTCTTGTGCTTCATCATTCTTTTGAAGCCTCCGGCGATAAGTGCCATGGGATCCTCTTATGAGTCGACGAACTCGCATTTGCTTCTCTGTTTTCTAAGGCCTTCAATGCAATGTTCCTTTTAGTGCTCGACCTCTGCATCCTCCTCTTCCAAGTGGATGTCATGGGTGAGTAGCTTCCCAATGAGTTCGTCCGGCTTCAGCAAGGACGAGTTCCGAGCCTCTTCGATGGCTGTCACCTTGGGACCTCATCTTCTTTTGGGTAGACTTCGAGTATCTTTCTGCACATTTCCTTGTGGGAAATCTTTCTACCTAGAGATTTGAGATTGTTAGTAATCTCGGTGAAACGGATGAACATCTCGAGTGATGTTCTCTTCCAGCTCCATCTTGAACAGCTCGTACTTGTGAAGATATTGGCTTATCTTCGCTTGTCCGACTTGGCTTGTGCCTTCATAAGTGTTAATAAGCGTGTCCTACACTTCTTTAGCTGTGTCATAGGCTGACACTCGGTTGTATTCTTCCGAGCTGATGGTGCACATCGAATGTTCATCGCTTTGAAGTTCTTTTTGAAATTCTCTACTTCTTCGAGTAGTGTACTCGGAATTTGTTTTGGGCACGAGTCTTGTTTCTTCCATCTTCATTAGAATGTAGTTTCCTACTTGTATGATGTTCCGGACATCTTCATCGTGATCCAGCAGGAAACATTCCATGAGCTTCTTCCGAGTGCACGAAATTAGATCCTTTGAACTTTGGTGGTCTGCTGGAAGATCTTCCTTCATCGAACTCTCCATTGTTATGAGCTATTTGATTTTTAGACCATTGGACGGTTAGATCCTTTCGAAAGGCTAGGCTTTGATACCAATTGAAGGTTTGCTCTTGGAGAGACTAAATCACCCTAGAGGGGGTGAATAGGGTGAAGGATAAATTTAAACAAATAATGGAAGATGAAAATCTAAAACTGACTTTGAGGCAATATGAGTCTAGATTAGACTCGAAAAGTGTTAACTTATAAATTACATGGAAACCCTCATGGGGCGAGAAAACCATGGGCAGTGCTAATCCAAGCACCAAGTCAAATCCACTATTTTGAATCCACAAAATACAGTAGAAAGACTCAACCAGAATTGCTCCCTTAGACAATTCCTTATAAGATTTTCCTAGACTCGAAGTTCCTTTATCTCGATCTAGTACTTCCTAACCGAGGTAACCTTTACGAGTTAGGGACAACCGAGTTAAGATAACCTTTACAGACTCGGTCAAGGCACCTTACTCGAAAGTAAGAATAAGTGTTTGTGATCGATTACAAGACCTTACAACTCGTGAAAGATGTTAAGTACAGAGTTGGAGTTGTAAGTAGAAGATTAAATGAGAATTAAACAGAGAGAAATAATTTCAAGCAATAGGTTCAACAATATTCTTATCTTGTGAAGTGGCTTCTATTTATAAAGTGACTCGGAAAAATATCCGTTCAGGAGTGAACGTTGTGCAACGGCTATTGACTTCTTTGGATGTCCTAATCCACTAGTGGTGTCCGAAAGGTAGGGTGGAAACCACCGTTGAGCTTAGCGTTGAAGATTTCTAGTTTTGGAAAAGACAACCCCGACACGAGTGTCCGGCCTTGGTCGAAGTAGAAAAAGCCTTGTCTCGCTGGTGATTTGACATCTTGAAGCCGGTTACTTTTGTATTTCAAAAGTAGGATAACTTTGTTTGAATAACCTACAAAAGTAAATCAATTTGGTTCACAAAGTATAAAATACTTTGGTCCAAGATTAGACATAGATAATAATTTTAATTAAGATAATTAAGTGCATAATTATCCGAGTTCGAAGGAGTGGATTTTCTTAGTTTAATATCCATTATACTCAAATTCCATCCGAGTCAGTCTAGAAGTAAGTCAAGTTAGATTAACAATATCAGAGTGGTAAAGACTTGAACTTAAGATAAGCATGGTTCAAACAAAACAAGCCGACTTAGAAGGATGAATTAACACTGTAATTCAATCGGACTTAGAACATAAAGTCGGACTTGAGTTAATGTACGTTAGAGCAAATGTTTGAACATGCGATATGTCCGAGTGTTATCTAAGTGACTCGGAACTGTGTGTGAAATGATAAGCAAGAGTATGCTTTCCGAGTCAGTCGGAATCAAGTAAAGACATGTGCAATAGTTTCCGTAAGACTCGAAAAGATTCTAAAACACTCGTAAAAGTTTCTAAAGCACTTAGAATGACTTGTAATCAAAACTTACAAGAGATGAAGTCTATACTTAATTCCTTGATGGTACTCAGAATGATGTACCTACAAAGTCCGAGTCTTCGCTTTCATTATCAGTTGAAGTTTGACTTGGGATGTTCTCCGGATCAATAGGTTTAGGGTTTGGCTTCGAGGAGTTTTTGAGTTTTTGGGGTATGAGGAGTGGAAGTTTTATTTTGTGCATTTAGGGAGGGAGTGGTTTTGGTTGAGTAATATGGGGGTTTAGAGTAGGTATTGGGCTTGTAAGGGGTCTTAGTGGCTTCACCTTTTCCCTAGATCTCCTTTACATATCCACCTTGTGAGCAAAATAGCTCACATCATCATGAGTGGTATATGGCTACAAGTTTACTACACTTGCAATCTTATTCTCCAATCCTCCCAAATATCTCACCAAGGTTTGAGGGTCACTCTAATACAGATTACACTTTCAAATAGGGCACTCAAACTCTCTTATGTAGTCCTCAATAGACTTCGTACCTTTCTTAAATCTTTGTAAATTATGAAAATTATCGTGCAGATAATGATCCGGCAATAACCTATATTTTAACTCCTTTTTCATCCTTTTTCAATGTTTTAATCTTCTCCTTTCCCCTTTTAACTCTTTTGTTTTGCACATTTTACCACCAAATTGAAGGATGGTGCCTCAACTTTAGTGCAACTAACTTCACCTTCTTAGAATCAGGAATCTCCTTATAATCGAAGACTCTTTAAACAGTTTGAAGGAAATCCAAAAATATTTTAGGAATGCCAACAATTATACCAAAGCTACTTCTCTTTGACCTCCTTTTGATGTCTACCTTTGGGACTATGAATGAGATCTTTGCTCGAAGATTCGGACTCCTTCCGAACCCTTTCTTTGTCAGTACTTCCTTTAGATTCTTCATGAACACTTGATTCTCTAAAGTTTCTCGGACACTCAAATTTTGCATAACTTGTGCCTCCAATTTTTTTTTCTCGATTCTTCATGAATGAGAACTTGTGCCTCTAAATCTCGCTTTTCTCTCAAAGTTTGATGAATCTCTTAGTCAGTATTATGACTTGATGACATTGTAGTAAGGGTCATGTAGCCGATTTAGTTTCGTGGTTAAATGGGCTGTCTTTGGGCTTGAAGGGTGTTAGGCCAAGGAGGGGCTCAAAAGCTCTCATACCAGTTGATGGATCCAACCATTAGTATAAACAACTTCGAGAAAACAAGCAACAAGTATGCAACAAATTGAAAAGGAAACCATGAATAAGTGGATGGAAATTAAGGGCTTAAAGAATAGAACCAACGATAGTTCCCCGACTAACTCGGATGGGATAATGAGTCCAACTTTGGAACCAAATAGGGGCAACAAAAAAGGGTGCATGGGAATGAATCCAACACGAGGACTTCTAAGACGTAGGAGATCACCAGTTGGTTGTTAAACCAAGTTACAGCTCACTAGAAAATTTCAAATGACAATGGTCCGATTCACTTAAACTTTCTAAGTTGAGGGCATAATAAATGTATCAACCACCAATAATAATAAATGGTATTTCAAAAGTTGTTCTTCCGAGAAGCAAGAAGGCCTTATAAAGGGGCTTTTCCCGCACAAAATACCTTTCCTAATCATTAAGAAAAGATTAAGACATTATAATTAATTAACACTAACTCCATTGATTAGTCAAGCTAGAAACAGAAAACAAAATCGTAAAAAGGTATCTCGATCGTGTCGACTACCTGGACCAATAAGAACTCTTCCTTTACTCTTTGTCGTGTTGTGGCTGCTTGAAAAGATCGATGATGATTGACACTGCCACTAGAAGACATCCTATTCGACCAATCTAAGAAGGTACTCTGCAGTTTAGGAACTAGCTTGCAAGTGGGATAATTATGAGGACTCGAAATAGAGCTTCCTTTGGACATTGATGGAGATATTCCATCATCCCAAGTAGTCGGCCCAAAAACATGTCCGATAAGCAGGTGAACAGTCTAAGAGTTTGGCCATGCTAGTCAAGAAGGTGAAGGAGAGCTTTGTTCAAGGACTAAGAGCAATTGAATACCCCTCTTTGTATTCCGATCTCTTGGTCCCTTTTCAGCCTATTCCCAACTCTTCACACATCTTTGTACTCATCTCCACAAAAAACTCACAAAAAGCGTTCTCGAATCACCATCGTCACATCAATCGATCCAGTTTTGGTTCACGCGAAAAGTCTTTATTTTTGGCCTTTTGCTTTTTATTTATATTTATTTTTCTCCTGTTTGGCCTTAAAGAAATGTTGAATTTCGATAATGCAGGACACTTATATATATATTTTTATTATCTCGTTGTTTGTAGATTTGGTTAATGGAGCATTTACAATTGTTTCCAGCTTCGCAAAAGTAGATACCTATTTGGCAATACACTTCGTCAACGAAAGCGGTAGAGGTAGTAGCTGATTGCCCTGCTTCTTGGTGAGAGGAATACCTTAAAAACTAGAGTAATACAATAGTATGGTATATGGTACACTAGAAAGTGTCCCAATTTAGGACACATACCGGACATCAACCCTTTGTACGCTTGCTGGTTTTGAAAACCAGTACCTATTACTTCCCTAACTATGTATTGTGGTAAATGGGAATAGAGCAGATGATTACCCTTTTGGACTGCATTTGGCCTGCTACCTTTGAACTGTTTGAAGGTTTTGGCGGTTCTAGGTGACTTAAATCATGGCCTAACTATTGGGTGAACCTACTGAAGTCTGTTGAAACCTGCAAGCGAGTCGACTACTACTCGTATTTGCACATTATATGTAGTGAATAATACAAGTGGACCCCAAACATTGCAAGGCACTAAGCGCTATAGAGCTGGGTCCCCAAGGAGTTGTCCTTACTACTACACCACTCCAAATACGCGAAGTGAACCCTCGGGTAGGTGAACGTGCCCACGAAGAGAATCCGAGGCTAAAGAAGCGAAGAGAGGAGGGCCCATAGAATTGAGGTGGTGAAGAAGCGTACCTAAGATGATGGAGCCGAGTCTAGTGGTCCGAAAGCAAAGAAAGTGAAAATAGACTATTGCTTGAATTTTTTTTGGAGAGGATTTTTTTAGTAAGGAATAAAAGACAATAAGAACTTTAGTTTTGCCTCTTTAGAACAATTTTATTAGCTATATATTTGGGTAAGTATTAGGCTTACCTTTTATTAAATAAAAGTAAAAAGTATGTTTTGTGCTCACTTTTGTGCTTTATATATTTTTATCCTCACTTAGAGGCATAAGTAAATTGGATCGCCTAATTGGACCGTCCTTCAAAAATTAATTAGAGAATTAATTACACCAATGGGCTATCTAACTAGACCACCTAAACATTGAATGATAATTAATTTAATAGAAGACTGTCCAATTGTACCATCAAAATAACCAATTACACAGATAAAAACCAAGGGACATTGGTCGGCCTGGCTAGCCCACCGTTGTCCGTGTGGTGGCTGGCGCCTACCATGGCGTAGCCTGGTTGGGCCTAGCTCGACTTGTCGTTTAGAGTCATCCTAAATGTAGTATTTCTTCAATTGATCCAAGTTTGTGGACTGAAAATATTCTTCACCATCTAAATCAGCCAGTATTATTGCTCCTCCTTGCAATATTTGACTTAGCACAAATGGGCCTCACTAGTTAGGCCCGAACTTTCCTCTAGGATCCTGCATCGATGCTCTAATCTCTTTAAGGACCAAATCCCTAATTTAAAGATTTTGAGGCTTGAATTTCTTATTAATGCCCTTGTAACGCCCTCAATTACCATTACTTAATAATCCCCTCATTAGGGACTATTACGTAAGGTCGCAGCGAAAGGTAACGATCGAAGGCGCTACCGCCGTCCTAAAAGTAGGACAAGGCTAATTAATTTGAAATAAAATGAAGTACGATCTCGTGCATCCACTGTTATATTTCCAATGATACTATTGGGATTAACTACTTATTACCTAAGTAGCTAGGTCATCCCAAAACATAGGTTACTCGGTTTAGCAACGTAATATTTATACAACCTAGACTTTTGTCTTGTCCACAAATTAATATACGACGTACAATAATTCCCAAGGCCATACCTAATCCTGGTTGAAGGTAAAATCACCGTGAGCATCTATGTACCTTCGGATCTGCGAATGCCACATGGCTAGCTAGGGTTTGCCTTCATCGGACTTAGGAAATGGTTGATTATTCACCAATGCTTCTTCCTAAAACAAAAACAAGTAAAATATTTGAAAGAGTGAGTCGAAACTCGGCACAAACATTCCTGCACTGTAAAATAACTTGAAGAATATTTTGATTGAGCGCGCGCATTTCAATTCATTTTAGTTTGAAATCGGGGGAGAGAATATAAGTAAAATTGCTTGCCGGTTATTATCTCGGAAGTGGAACCCCTTGGTAATTGATACGATCGTTGAACAGTGTCACCCCCGGCCGATCGATAACCCGAGTTCACGCCGCGCGCGGTATAATTGGCGGGCCTAAGCCCTTGGTAATTGATAATTGGGCGGGGACCACTTAATTAGGTGGCAAAACTTACCTTGTAAATGATTCATTATTAATTGCATATATGAGAAATGTTGAGATTTGATGAAACATGTGAGTTTTGAAAGGTACGAGCAATGAACGTACTCGAATTGAGAATATTTGTTTCTCCCCTTTTGCAGAAATTTGAGTCACCGGCTATTCGGCAACGGAAGTGGCCTCGGTTCTGTTTTAAAATGGATTTCTAGGGTTAATAATGTTTTTCTTGAGTTTTAATACTTGAGTTTGTATAAACATTAATAATTTGCTTCATTTTCTTATACTTACATGAAAATCGATGGAACTAATGTTTGTATTACCCAGCTTTGTTGCGTAGATTCCGTTTCAATTATTGAATACAATTTATATTAATTAGAGAAGTTGATTAGGCTAATTAGATACTCGATGATTTTGGTGTAATTCAATTTGTTAGCGGCTTTGGATTGAAAATGGTATATATATATAAATATAAACAATCACTTATTCCTAATTTATTCCTTACTTATCGAATTTAAACTCGAAGGTTTGCTCGGGAGAGTCTCGAGTCACCCTAGAGGGGGTGAATAGGGTGATGAAAAATTCTTTGCAAAAGCGCACACCTTTTAGACAGAGAAGAAACAAAGACAGATTCCGAGTCTAAGCAAGGGGTCGAAAATAATGGACTCGTAATGTAATGAATCGAGTAAACACGTTCAGCGAGGATGTCCGAGTCTAGAATGAACTCGTAAATAGAACACGGAGAATTTACGTGGAAACCCTCCTGGGACAGAAAACCACGGCCCGTGTCAATCCAGACACGAAGTCAAATCCACTATTTTGAGTCCACAAAATACCGTGAACTTGACGTAACCCGAGTTGCTCCCTTAGACAACTCTATACAGATTTTCCTAGACTCGAAGTTCCCTTATCTCGATCTAGTACTTCCTAGCTGAGATAACCCTTACAGCTAGGGACAACTAAGCCGAGTTAACCCTTACAGCTTAGTCAAGGGACCTTACAAAGAATGTAAGAAGTGTTTGTAATCGAGTACAAGACCTTACAACTCGTAAAGTAATGAATTACAGAGTGGGAGTTGTAAGTTGAAGATTGAAAGTAAATACAATAACTTTGATCAAGTTGGTGTATTGACAATATGTTCCGCTCATCTTCAAGTCTTGTGAAGTGGCTTCTATTTATAGATAACCAGGCAGAGTAGCCGTTATCTTCATCTCGCTGACCGAGAGTCCTCTCGTGACCGTTGTGAAAGGCTTTCCGAGTCACTCGTAAAGTATCCGTTGAAAATTGGACGTTGGACAATCGGCTTAACTCTCTTGGAAGTCCAAAACCATCGGTTGTGTCTTGAAAAGTGTGGTGAAAACCATCGTTAAGCTTGACCTTCCAGCTTTCCGGATATGGAAGCGCATGCGCTTCCGACACAATCTTCTCGGGACTAGAGCAATGTAGGTGAAAAGCTATATCTCGCCGGTGATTTGATGTTCTGAAGCCGGCTACTTTTGTAGTTTGAAAAGATGTCCTCGATTGAATAACCTACAAAAGTAAAACACCTTTCGGTTCTCAAAGTATAAAATACTTTGGTCCAAGGTTAGACACGTATAATAATATAATCATGATAATTAACCAACAGATTATCTCGAGTCGAGAAGAAATGGAATTTTCCGAGTCTAATATCCATGATACTCGAATTCCATATGACTTAGTCTCAAGCAAAGAATCAAGTTCCATAACGAATATCGAGTGGGAAATACTTGATGTAGACTAAGCACGAAAAGAACTACGAATGCCGACTTTGCAAACAATAGAGTAAATAATCACAAGTCGATTCTCGAGTGAGAGTGGACTCGTAATAAAGAACAAGTTTTCCGAGTCGCTAACTAAAAAGCGATTAAAGAGATAAGTGAAGACCGAATCGCATAGAAAAGATACTATTTCACTCAAGTAAGTTTCTAAGACACAGAGAATGCCTTGGAATCAAAACACTATATGAATGTCATCGTTATACCCGATTCCTTTTGCATGACTCGTAAAGATATAGAACGATTGTCTCGAGTCTTCAATCTCCCCTTTTGATGAAAGGCATTCCATACTTACACGTAAACTTTGTTAGAGGGAAATAGGTTGATTCCGAGTAGTTTGAGTAAAAGTAAGGCATATTGAATAGATCGTAGCAATATACAATATATCGTAGCAAATTAAAGTAAGTTTGAACTCATTAACTCGTAAAAGAAAGAACTCGTAAATTCATTCAGCTCATTAAAAATAAATATTACAAGGGCGGAAAGAACTCCCCTAGACAAGACAACCAGCTTCGACTACATTTCTCCCCCTTGCCTTTCAAAGAAAAACAAGAAACAAAAAGAAGGGAGAAAAGTACAAGTAATACACATAAGTTGTCCGGACAAAAAGAAAATTTTGAAAACAGAAATTCTGAAGGCACCGAGGAATCGTGACGCAAAGTGCATGGCTCCAACTAGGAAGGAGGGGATTTCGAGTGGAGGCGGAGGTGCGCCGCGCCGATAAGATCTCGACGATGTGCTTGAGCGCGGCGAAGGGAGAACCGGGACAACTCGCAGGGGCTCAGCTCCGAGGGGCCGACCCGGAGAAAGTGGATCGAGGGGTTCTTCCCTCGGGACCTCGGGGCCTGGAGGGGCTGCTCCGGCCGACTCGCCGGAGGAGCGAGATCTTCCGACCCACTCAAACCGCCGTCCGAGCCGAGTACAGCAATTTGAGCTTGGGGAGCGAGCCGTCCCTCGCCAGCTTGCCACGGCCTCTTCTTCCCTTTGCCCGAAGGAGCCGCCTCAGCCGCAGTTCCTCGGCGTCCTCCGCCGCATCTTCGCTTCTTCCTCTCGCTTCCTCGGCTTCCTTGCTCTCCGAGGAGGTCGAGCTCGGGCTCGAAGACGCCTCGGATGGGTCCGAGTCTTCCGGGTCCCGAGCCGCCTTGGACCGTCTCTCTCCGAGGAGCTCAGCCAGCTCCTTCGCTCCTTAACCAGCTCTCTCATCTCAAGAACGAGAGACTCGCCGCTCTCGGATTTGGGACTCGACCGGTCTTTTGGTTGATGGTCGACCTCGAAGAACTGATTTGAAACCTCCGAGCATGTCTCCGAAATCGAAGAGACAGAGGTGATCTTGTCCATGAAGACAGGGGACAAGAGGGCGGAGAGAGTTTTGGAAGCACCGGAGGTGGAGGCACCACCAGGTGAAGAGGGAAGAGGGAGAGGGGTTGATTTCGAGTCCGAGGTGGAGAAGGAGGCCTCGGCTCCGAGTTGTGAACCTCGCACACCGTGGTTAGTTTCCTGGTATCCGTACTCCGGAGTTCCTTCTGCCGACCACAATGGCCGCCTCGCACACCGCGTTAGGGTCGGAGGGAAGAGGAACTTGGAATTGTTTGAAGACAAGGGTGAGAAGAGCACCGAAAGGAAGGGAGGTGTTCTTCTTTGTTTGGAGCCGAGCCGGCACAGCCGCCATCCGCTCAATGATGGAGGGGAAGAGGTCGACTTCGTATCCCTCCAGGATATCGAAGAGAGCTTTGAGGTGCTTGGAGTTGGGGTTCTCCTTGCTAGAATGCCGTGAGAAGAAGGTTCTCATCGGCAGGAAACACGAAGCCTCGGCTTCGACTTCAACCGAGTCACGTAAAAGTTCTTCTCGGACCCGGGAATTCTTTAGCGTACTTTTCAAAGAAGTCGTCGGCGACTTCGATGAAGGGGATAGGGTTGCTGTTCAAGAAGAGAGAAGAAACTTTGAACAGACTGGTGAAGGAGAGAGGTGTTGATATCGAACAGTAATGTTCCGAACCCTAGAGGTTAGAACATTTTCGGAGTGAGAGAGGTGAGTATAAAACTCGAAACGAGTTCGAGATAGATGAACTCGCTGAAACACAAGAAATGGTAGACTCTCGTGGTTTGAATGTTGGACAACCAGGAGAATTTGGTTGTTGGGAAGAACTTGTCGTCCAGCAGCAAGATGCTCGGGTGAAAATGGGTTTTGAAGGGGTTGAGCTTTCGGCTTGTTGGTGCGAGGCTTTTGGAGGATGAAGAAACCCGAAAGTCGGGGTGGTTTCCTCTTTTAGGCATTGCGAGAGATGAAAAGATGAAACTTTTCGAAAGAGAAAGAGAAAGAGATGGAGGTGTAGAAGAGAAGAAAACGAAAATGGTAGAAGAAAATGAGAAGAGAGCAAATCGAAAACTTACGAGAGAGAGAGAGAGCTTCTTCAACACTTGCAGACGATCAAGGGTCACTGTTCACGTAGAAAAGTTCCGCGAGAGGGTTTTCGTTTGAGAGGGAAGGAGTTTGAGAATACCGAGAGGAAGATGAATAGACGTTATTTATAAAGAATACGCGCGCCCGTTCACTATCCGTTAAGTAACTCCGTTCCGTCTTACCCGTCCATCGATCATTAATGCCCGTGTGACAGTTCTTCTTCAACGGTTGAGATATCGGTGGTTTGAAATCTGCGGCTAAGATCCGATCGCAGCGCCGAGAAAGAGAGAGAAAAAGAGTTTGAAAATATAATCCGAAGCTCTCCACTGTTCTAGAGATAGCTTCGTAAAATTTGATGTCCAATTTTCTCTTCATCTCGAGTTTGACTCGAAAAGTTTCGAGTGACTCGAAACACGAAATAACTATCAGCCCAAGTATCACATGATCAATCGAACCAATGGTTATTGACAACTAAAGCACATAGCACGTAAAAATGCAAGAATCATAACGCGAAACTAAGCATTTAACATACCAAGCTCATTCCGAATAAAATGTAATTGATCTTCACCAAGTGGCTTAGTAAAGATATCAGCTAATTGAAGATTAGTAGGAATGAATTCAAGTGTAATGTCACCCTTTTCCGAGTGATCGCGTAAGAAATGATACCGACTTCAATATGCTTTGTTTTTGAGTGCTCGGACAGATTCTTAGTGATACCGATTGCGCTTTGATTGTCACACTTGATTGGAACCGAGTTGAGATATAGTCCGAGATCCTTCAAGTGTTGTTTTATCCAGAGAATCTCGAGCGCAACAAGCTCCAGCGGCAATATATTCAGCTTTCGCAGTTGATAGAGCTACCGAGTTTTGCTTCTTTGAGTGCCAGGATATTAGGGATTGACCCGTAAACCGGCAAGCTCCGGATGTGCTCTTTCGATCAACTTTATATCCTCGCGTAGTCCGCGCTCGAGTACCCGGTCGAGTCGGCTGTGAGTCTCTGGAGTACCATAGTCCTAGATTCCGAGTGCCTCGCAAGATATCTCGAATATTCTCTTCACCGCAGCTGAGATGTGATTCTTTTGGATTAGCTTGAAATCGTGCACATAAACAAACACCGAACATTATATCTCGGTCTGCTTGAAGTAAGATATAGCAGTGATCCAATCATACCTCGATAGAGTTTCGATCTACCGCTTTACTCGTTTCATCCGAGTCGAGTTTTATACTCGTCGCTCATAGGAGTAGATGCGTGCTTTGCATCTTGAAGTTTGTATTTCTTCAGCAGTTCCTTGGTGTACTTTGATTGATGGACAAAGATTCCATCTATGTCTTGTTTGATTTGCAGCCTCAAGGAAGAAGTTGAGTTCTCCCATCATGCTCATTCTGGAACTCTTGACTCATCAACTCGAGAGAATTCTCAGCACATAAATTCATTAGTAGCATCGAAAATAATATCATCAACATATATTCGAACAATGAGAAAATCTTTCCCTTTGGTCTTTATGAATAGAGTCTTGTCGATCCGACCTCTTTTGAAATCATTTTGAACCAGGAAGCCGCTCGCTCTTTCATACCAAGCTCTAGGGGCTTGTTTAAGACCATATAGAGCCTTTTGGAGTTTGAAAACATGATTTGGAAATTCCGAGTTTTCAAAACCAGGAGGTCGCTCGACATAGACCTCTTCTTCAATAAAACCATTGAGAAAGGCACACTTAACATCCATTTGATATAATTTAATATGCATGCAGGATGCAAATGCCAACAAGTATTCTAATGGCTTCAATTCTAGCTACTCGGTGCAAAGGTTTCCCCACAATCAATTCCTTCTTCTTGATTGTAACCCCGAGCTACAAGTCTAGCCTTGTTTCGACAACTATTCCACCCTCATCCAGCTTTGTTTTTGAAAACCCATTTGGTTCCTATAACTCGGGTGGTCGAAGGCTCGGTTGGTCGAGTCCGGACTTGGTTTCTCTCGAATTGATTCAGCTCTTCTTGCATGGCCTCTACCCATTCGGGTTCATTAAGGGCTTCTAGTGCATTTTGGGTTCAGTTAGTGAAATGAATGCAGTGAATGCACATAGATTATGAAGAGAAGAACGAGTTCTTACCCCACCGTTGATATCGAAATAATGTTTTCTTGGGGATGACTGGAAGTAAATTTGAATGCTTTACCAGTTCTTTGATTCACCAGGTTTGTTGGTTGAATTGCTTGATCTTCGTAAGCTTGTTCTGAGTGATCCTCTTCATTGACTCGCTCGTTCGAGCGACCTCCGGAGTTGTCTCATTCCGAGCTTCCTCGTTCGAGTGGTCTCCTTCGAGTCTTTATAGACTCATCTTCGTCATCATCCTTTCGAGCTTCGCTTCGAGTATGAAGATTCACTTGGTTTTCCCTGTTCAAGCTCATCAAACACTACGTGGATACTTTCTTCCACTTTGTTAGTTCTCTTGTTGAATATACGATAAGCTTTGCTATGAGAACAATAACCTAGAAAAATTCCTTCGTCCGACCGAGCATCAAACTTGGTCGATGATCCTTACCGTTGTTGTGGACAAAACACTTACACCCGAAAGATCTCGAAATAGGAAATATTTGGCTTCCTTCCTTTGTAGAGCTCATAAGGTGTTTTCTTCGGAATAGGTCCGATGAGGCATCGATTGAGAGTGTAGTTGGTCTGTGTTTATCGCCTCCGCCTGTAAATAGTAAGGCGAGTTGTGTTCAATCATCATCGTCCTTGCTATTTCTTCAAGAGTTCTGTTCTTTCTCTCAACTACTCCATTCTCGCCGAGGAGATCCGGGTGCCGAGAAGTTGTGAGAAATTCCATTCTTGTCACAAAACTCGAGAATTCCGAGTAGTCGAACTCCCTTCCATGGTCGGTTCGAATCTTTTGAATCCGAGTCCGAGACTCAACTTGAATCTTTCTACAGAGCTTGCTGAATTCCTTGAAGGCCTCATTCTTATGCTTCGTAAAACACACCCAGGTAAATCTTGAAAAATCATCAATAATAACAAGTATGTAAGATTTACCTCCGAGACTCTTTACAGGGATTTCACCACATAAGTCCATGTGTAGTAATTCAAGCACGTTGGATGTGGAAACTGTCTTCGGAGATTTGAATGAAGATCCGACTTGTTTCCCTTTGGTGCATGCTCCACATACTTTGTCCTTCTCAAACGCACGCTTAGGTAATCCTCTAACCGGACCAAGAGATGCAAGCTTTTTGATAGTATGCATGCTAATATAACCTAATCTACGATGCCAAATCCAAGAATCATCTTGAAGATATGCTTTTAAACATGATAAGTTCCGACTTGGGTCGAAAGAGGGATGATGTAGGTATTACCCGATCTCTTACCCGAGAGCTTTACCTCTTTGGTGGTCTCATCCGTGATGTAGCACTTGGATTGAGTGAATTTTACCTCTTGACCTTTGTCACAAAGTCGGGAGATGCTAAGTAGGTTGTACTTAAGTCCTTTGACAAGGTAGACCGGGCTCACCAGATTGTTTCCATTACCAATCTTCCCAATGCCCACTATCTTGCCCTTCGCTGTCATCACCAAAGGTCACCTTTCCTCCTTTATATGACTCCAGCTCGTAAAAGAGTCCTTTGTCACCCGACATGTGTCGAGAACATCCGCTGTCCAGGTACCGGTGTCCTTTTGATCTTTTCCGAGTGACCCGCAAAACAGAGAAAATCTAACCCTTCTCACTTCCTCTAACGAACCCAAGAACATTCCTTATCGTGGTCCTTTCTCGAGGAAGAAGGTGCTTCGAACCCGATTTGAATGACTTTGGGTTTAGTCCGATTCTGAGTCTCCTTCTTTCGCAGGACTCGAGTCCGTGTCTCTTTCCTTTTAAAAACCTTTCCTTTTGAAACAGAGGAAAATGGTTTCCTTTTGTAAATAGGTCCGGGTTTAGTCCTCCTTTCATTTTTATGAATGGGACCATGCTCACCTTTTGAACTTAACAGCTTCGAATCCTTTTGAACAATTCCGAGTAAGAATTAGATTCTTCCTCTTTGTTGAAACCAAGACCTTCTTTTCGAAATGAGACACATTGTGATCCTAAGAGCATATCAAGGTTCTTCCGTCCTTGAGAAAACTTTAAAACCAGATCTTGAGACTCAATGAGCTTCGTTTCGCTTGCTCATTTTCTTTTCTCGAGTAACTCGGACTCGCCTCATTAGTTTGAGCACTTGTCTTGAGTTCTCTCGAGTGTGAGTCTCAGCTTTTCCAATTCATTTTTTAAAAAGGTGCTCTCAGTAGTGATTGACTCCAGTTGTTCCTTGAAATGAGAAGAATCGAATTGGACTTTTCTTCCAAAGTAAAGATGTATTTAGCTAAATCAACTTTGGAAAATTTGAGGAAGTAATTTATTACCTCTTGAGGATCGGCTTCCTCATTATCTCGAGTCCGTGTCCGAGTCCGACTCTTTTCGCTTCCGAGTCGGTGATTGCCATTAGACACTTTGAGTCATCTCGATTCTTCGTCGTCTTCGGATGAGTCCTCGTCACTCCATGTTGCCATCATGGCCTTTTTCTTCTTCCTCGTCCCTTCTTCGTTTTGGACAGTCCTCGACTATGTGGTCTTTGCCGCCACATTCAAAACATCCAGACATTCTTAGACAAAGATAACTTTGAAGGTGAAGAAAACTTACCTTTTCTGTCTCTCTTGTCCTTTTTGTAGAATTCTTCTTTTGGCCTTTTGTCCCATCTTTTTGCTTCATCATTCTCTCAAGCCTCTTGCAATGAGTGCCATGGGATCATCTTCCGAGTCGAGGAGCTTGGACTTGCTTCTTTGGATTCTCGAGGCTTTAAGCGCGATGTTCCTTTTGGAAGTACCCTCAGCATCTTCTTCTTCCGGATGTATCTCATGGGTCGAAGCTTTCCAATGAGCTCGTCCGGCTTCAAGAGTGAGAGGTTCCGAGCCTCTTCTATGGCGAGCTACCTTCGGACCCCATCGTTTCTTGGGTAGGCTTCGAGAATTTTCCGGCACATTTCTTCATGGGAGATTTTCTTTTCCGGAGATTTGAGATTGTTGGTGATCTCAGTGAAGCCTATGAACATCCGAGTAATGTTCTCTTCGGCTCCATTTTGAAAAGCTCATATTTGTGAAGATACTCGGCCGATCTTCGCTTGTCTCACCCGACTTGTACCTTCGTAGGTGTCGACCGAGTGTCCCACACCTCTTTAGCAGAGTCACAGTGCAGAGACTCGATTATATTCTTCCGAGCTTATGGCGCACATGAGGATGTTCATGGCTTTGAAGTTCTTTCGAACTTCTCCGCTTCGTCGGCGTGAACTCAGCCTTTGTCTTTGGAAGGATTCCGAATTCATCTCGTCTTCGTTGGGATGTAGTTTCCTTGTTGTATGATTTCCCATACTTCTTCGTCGTGATCCATAAGGAAACATTCCATCGGCTTCTTCCAAAGTGACCGAAATTTGAACCTTTGAATTTTGGTGGCCTCGTTGGAAGATCTACCTTCGTCGAACTCTCCGGTGTCTCGAGCCATCCGATCTTTAAACCTTTGGACTGTTAGATCCTTTCGAAAGGCTAGGCTCGATACCAATCGAAGGTTTGCTCTGGGAGAGTCCGAGTCACCCTAGAGGGGGTGAATAGGGTGATGAAAAATTCTTTGCAAAAGCGCACACCTTTTAGACAGAGAAGAAACAAAGACAGATTCTCGAGTCTAAGCAAGGGGTCGAAAATAATGGACTCGTAATGTAATGAATCGGAGTAAACACGTTCAGCGAGGATGTCCGAGTCTAGAATGAACTCGTAAATAGAACACGGAGAATTTACGTGGAAACCCTCCCGGGGCGTAAAACCACGGCCCGTGTCAATCCGGACACGAAGTCAAATCCACTATTTTGAGTCCACAAAATACCGTGAACTTGATGCAACCCGAGTTGCTCCCTTAGACAACTCTATACAGATTTTCCTAGACTCGAAGTTCCCTTATCTCGATCTAGTACTTCCTAGCTGAGATAACCCTTACAGCTAGGGACAACTAAGCCGAGTTAACCCTTACAGACTTAGTCAAGGGACCTTACAAAGAATGTAAGAAGTGTTTGTAATCGAGTACAAGACCTTACAACTCGTAAAGTAATGAATTACAGAGTGGGAGTTGTAAGTTGAAGATTGAAAGTAAATACAATAACTTTGATCAAGTTGGTGTATTGACAATATGTTCCGCTCATCTTCAAGTCTTGTGAAGTGGCTTCTATTTATAGATAACCAGGCAGAGTAGCCGTTATCTTCATCTCGCTGACCGAGAGTCCTCTCGTGACCGTTGTGAAAGGCTTTCGAGTCACTCGTAAAGTATCCGTTGAAAATTGGACGTTGGACAACGGCTTAACTCTCTTGGAAGTCCAAAAACCATCGGTTGTGTCTTGAAAAGTGTGGTGAAAACCATCGTTAAGCTTGACCTTCCAGCTTTTCCGGATATGGAAGCGCATGCTTCCGACACAATCTTCTCGGGACTAGAGCAAGGTAGGTGAAAAGCTATATCTCGCTGGTGATTTGATGTTCAGGCTCGGCTACTTTTGTAGTTTGAAAAGATGTCTTCGATCGAATAACCTACAAAAGTAAAACACCTTCTGCTCTTAAAGTATAAAATACTTTGGTCCAAGGTTAGACACGGATAATAATATAATCATGATAATTAACCAACAGATTATCCGAGTCGGAGAATAAATGGAATTTTCTGAGTCTAATATCCATGATACTCGGAATTCCATATGACTTAGTCTCGAAGCAAAGAATCAAGTTCCATAACGAATATCGAGTGGGAAATACTTGATGTAGACTAAGCACGAAAAGAACTACGAATGCCGACTTTGCAAACAATAGAGTAAATAATCACAAGTCGATTCTCGAGTGAGAGTGGACTCGTAATAAAGAACAAGTTTTCCGAGTCGCTAACTAAAAAGCGATTAAAGAGATAAGTGAAGACCGAATCGCATAGAAAAGATACTATTTCACTCAAGTAAGTTTCTAAGACACAGAGAATGCCTTGGAATCAAAACACTATATGAATGTCATCGTTATACCTGATTCCTTTTGCATGACTCGGAAAGATATAGAACAAGTGTCCGAGTCTTCAAAACCCATAGCTAAGCGATTATTCAATCTACCGATGCCTTTCCATAGGTAGGCCTTATAATTACCCAAATTGCTCAAAATTTCATTCGTATACCAACTTAAGGTCATGAACCTTATTCTCACAATAACATTCACATTCACAATCGCGATTAGGCAAACCTAATGCTCAATTATTTTCCATGCCCGTACACTTGTACATTATCGAATTTCAACTTCTACGCACACATTCTCCTTCGTTTGCTCAATATAATCATTTCCAAAATGTAATAGTTCCACCAAATTGTTCCATTCGCTAATAAAACCTCCTCAATCTCATTCGTTAATTCATAATTTCCAAAAAGGAATCACATTTATTCACATTCGTACAATCAATTCACCACAACACCAAACCTAAATCCTCCATGCCAATTCGAATTTTCCCCAAATTAGTCTTTAAGTTAACTACACAAACATGTCTATAAATCCGATAATTCAATTTCACAACTACAACAACCGAGTAAAAGCCAAACTGTAATAATTTAGGGTTTGAGGTTTTACCTTCGAATTCACGAGAGGAGTCAAGGAGAAGAAGGAGAGGATGTTGGTGGTGCACGATAGTTCCGGCGACGTGGGGCAGCACCGGCGTCGAGCTCCGACGGCCGAGCTGCGGCCGATGGCCGGGCTGTAGAATGGGTCGCCGGGAGTGGTGAGGCGAGGCATCCGCCCGTGCGCAAGAGAGAGCGGTGGCGAGAGAGGCGTCGAGCATCTCCCGACGACGCCGGCGTTGGCTTCCGGCCGGCGTCGGTGGCGCCCGATGGCCGGGAGCGAGCCGCGAGATGGAGGCAGGGGAAAGAGCGAAGGCGCGCGAGGGAGAGCGAGACAGAGGGCGGTAGCTTGAGGGAGGAGTGCCGGTTGCCTCCGACCGTGCTGGCGTTGGCTTTCGCCCGACGTTGGCGGCGGCCGGTCGCAGGAACCGGCCCGACCGGGAAGAAAGGGCGTGGAGAGGCGGGGAGAGGCGAGAGGAGGCAGGGGAGGGCGAGAGAACGAAGGAGCACGGGAGAGAGAGGAGGAGCCCGGAATATATTTTAAGTCTGTCTAACGTATTCAAGAGAATTCTTCATCCGGATTTTTCTTTAGAAAAATCTAATTTCGATCATTTTATTATTTTGATTTATTTCTTTATTTATTTATTTTGTTTTCTTTTATTGTTACTTTTAATTTTGTTTTTAATAACGATGTTCACAAATTAAAATCTCATTATGAGATTTTTATTAGGGCCACTTCGTCGCCTTAGCGAGCATAACACATGTATAAGGATAATGTAAATACAAAATATCGAATTGAAGTGCACGCGTTCAATTATATAAATAGTGTAATTAATAAAATAAATAATGTGATTTAAAATAAATAATGTGATTTAGGACCGGGTTGTTACAGCCCTTGATATACGTGCTTGGTATATTTGGACATTATCTAAGGCGTTGAGTTACCTTTCATCCAACAACACTAACTCTTTGTACCGTGCATTAGCCCACTCGCTTTTAGAATCGACTCTTAGCAATAATTCATAATGAGGCGATGGAAATTTCTATTGGAAGGGCTACTTCCTTGCCATATACTAGGGAATAAGATGGCGCTCCAATACAGGTTCGATAGCCCCATAAAGCGAAAGGCAACTTGTCGGGCTAATCCTTCTAGGTGACACCCATCTTCTCCACAATTTTGTGAATACTTTTGTTGGCGGCCTTGACTACTCCATTGGTGTGAGGGCGATAGGGAAAAGATTTGTGATGCTTGATCTTGTACTTCTCTAGTAGATCTCGCTACTTCTTTCTTGAAAGGACTACCATGGTTAGGTAATGAATTTGGCCACCTACTTGGATGTGAAGGTTGCATAGGAGGCTACTTCTACCCACTTGTGAAGTAGTCAACTGCTATTAACATAAATTCATGATTGCCCGCTCCTTTAGGGGTCACATTGCCGATAATGTCAATTCCCCAAATGGAGAATGGCTAGGGTGATACCGAGTGTTATGAGAAACGATGGTGGTTCGTGTTGTAAATTTTCATAGACCCGATAGTTACGACATTTCTTAACAAAGTCATGGCGGTTTTCTGCTATAGTCGACCAATAGTATCCAAGCCTCCGAATTTTCTACACCAACATCTTTCTATGCATATGGGGTCCACATTCCCCACCATGAATCTCATCCATGATGAGCCTTGCTTCATGTTGGTTGACATAAAGTAAGCTAATCCTAGTGTCGGTTTTCTTGTACAACCGCCCTTGATTGATGAAGACCTAAGCTGCCAACATCTTGATGGCTTATTGGGCTTTAGGGATGGAGTCCAACTCTAGACACCTAAAAAGTATCATCCCTTATCTCTGTATTTCGTATTTTTGTGGGATCGATGATAAAATCGCGAGTCCTGTTTAAGGATTTGGATCTCGGACTGTGATCGATCGGGTGCAACATAAACTAGTAAACCACAAAGAACCCCCAACACCAAATAAACGACCTTTTGCCTTGGGTCGGTCCACAAATCCCCCTTTCTTTCAGGAGATTCCAATAACCGGGCCAAGCCTTTAAAGCTAACGGACTCTAGTGTTGTGTGTCGGGAAATTCCAAGTTCGAATACCGCATTTAACTTTTGTGCAATAAGACAAGGACCCGAAGACTCGAACACAGCGTTAAAGCGTTGCATTTCATGAACATGAGTATTAAAATGCTGCGTTTAACCTTCACAAGATAGTCTACACAAGACTAGAAGCTTTTCCCCTCAAAACGATTTCGTGGCCGGCTCTTGCCATCCCGAAGACTTAAATGAAACGCTAGGTTTTGGCTTGGAGAATCCCTTGGATACACGTTAGGGCACGAAACCCTAGGGGCGCTCTGGTGGTCGGCGCCGACCAATCGAGTTCTATTTGGTTTTATGACGTCTTTATCCGGTTCAAACTCTTCGGATATTGGCCCGGTTTATTTTTTGCTGTTTGGACGGTGGATTAGAGGCAAACCCTAGGTCATTTGTGACCTAGGTCCTCTCCTATAAATAGAGAGCCTTGGCTCTCATTCCCATACGACTTTGTCTTATGCGTAATGCTCGTAGAAAGCTAACCAAGGCATTCATATATAAACATTACTCTGCTGAAACCAATCTCACACGTTCATTTTTCCACTCACCGCCGTTGAATCCGTACAAAGAGCTAAAGAATATTCAGTTATTCTAATCTTTGGGCACCTATTCAAATGATCGTTCCAATTCTTCACACATTCACCTTTCACATAATCCATAAAAACAAACCCTTTTTTTCTTTTGCTTGTCGCCGTTGCATAAAGAGATCCACTGTGGAGATCCAAATCAGCAAGATGGGACAACATGAGGGCAATTATTTAGCCTTCAAATGGTTTATTTCATTTATATGATTTATTTATCGCTTTCTATATTGTGGTCAAAGAGATGTAATTGCTCCTTTTATTTCGTCCCCGCTCGATGTAATTCTTTTAGTTTTCGTTTTTCTTTTCTTTACCGCTTTTTATTACTTTTCCTTTTATTCCATTTGGTTGCTTTTATTTATCGTCGTAATAAGCTACTTGCTTGTTTATTTTATGTTACTTTAATTCACTACTCAAAATAGTAATGGTCGTCTTCGGACGGGCGGGACGAAGTGTTTTCCCTATGTTTCGTACCTTCGCCCTTGAATCCGATTCTCGGTTCAAGGACCGATGGAGTCTATTTTAGTCATAGTTTTCCCACACTAAAATTGGTTCGGATCCGCCAACCAGGGCAGAGGCCAAGGCTAATTTCCTCAGCCCCGGCCTCTGGCCGGCTCCCGTCACCGGCAGGTATAGGCTGCCACTTGTACCAGGTGGTCAACAGACGAGGCTTCGGTCCGGATTGGTGTTTTCACACCAATCTGGCCCTAAAGCCTCACGATGGGACTAAAACGCTAATTTTGATTTATCCCTTAAGAATTCTAAAAATAATATCCCAAGAATTCTAAAAATAATATCCCAAGAATTCTAAAAATAATTGCTAAAATATAACAATTAATAAAACCGCCATTCAAACTTTGCCTAAATCAAATTTAATAAAATTCGGAAATCATAATAAAAGATTCGTTCCCACTTTAAAAAATGCATCTTTAAAATCCTAAAATCATTTTCCACCTTTTAAAAACTCTTACACCAAGAAGGCAACCGTGGGAAGCTCGATCCTGGGTCCCACCTAGGCCATGGTTCCTACAGATGGCGCCTCCACTAGGGATAAACTTTTTATTAAGAGGGCGAATCTTGAAAATTTGAATAGTAAGTTTTAATGATGTGCTTGCATTAGACATCCTGCATTTAGCAACCTTTGAACTAGTTTAAATACTATTTTTTGACCACTAGGAAAACTTTATCATTCATGTTCGATGATCGATAATTTGATCATAAGGGATTCACTTCAATCCCTAATGGTAAACTACATCCTAAGTTTACCATGTCGAATACTCAATTCAAAGGTTCTAAGAATCCCCATTATCACGTACGTAACTTCTTAGGAGCAATCAATTTTAAGAACATTCCTGAACAAACTTACGACATCATCTTCCCTAGATGTTCGACACCGATGTAATGAAGTGGTACAATGCGGTTGACCCACGCAAGGTGGCCAACTGGACTGATTTGTGCAAGGAGTTCCTCTATCAATACTCGTATAACACTAATCTTCATGTTACCCTTAGAGACTTGGAATTAATCAAGCAAGGCGAGAAGGAGAGCTTTTCGGATTTTTATACCGGATGGAGAGCAATGGCAGCCCACATGGTTGATTGACCCATTGTGAAAGACTGTAGTCCGAATCATTGTAAAAACATTTAGCCCAATTACAATAAGCACCTCAAATTTCTACCCATGATGAACTTTTCAACCCTTAGAGATGCTTGGTAAACAGAGATGTCTACCGTGACCACAAAAGTTACGACTGGGTATAGAGGTAATTATCATTCTAAAGATAAGAAAACCTCTAATACACGCAATGCTAATAGGAGTGCGAGATGTCAATGCCCTCAACAAGTATACTCGACTACACTCTTATTGATACTACCTACACCAAAGCCCTTGATCGTCTCTTGAAAAAGGGGAAGATAGACATGCCACCTATTAGAGGAGAATCGAAACCATGAAACAATCCAAAAATGGGGACGTGGGAAAATTTTACAAATCTCATCGTGCACGAGGACACGATACTTGGATAGTGATGGACATTTAAGAATAAACTAGAAAGCATGTTTCGTAATGGGCAACTACCCCTGCCTAAGGTTGCTCGAAACAAAGAAATAATAAAAACCCTTTTAGCGACACCTTAGCCATTTTCACTAAACCCATTCCAGGTCAGTGGGATCCGTCTATTCTTATCTAAGATGTTAACAAGTCAAAATCACTTCTTAGCTTACCTTCGTTAATTCTAGAAGTCTAGGGGCTGTGGGTAAGTGATGAAGAAGGTATCTATGAAACAAGAAACAACGAATGACAACAATAGTGATGACTTACGGGGCACACCACTCTTAGAAGAAGAAGACTTTTGGGGAGACACTAAAAGTCCCGTAATCTAGTTCCTTACTCGGGTCCGGACGACACAATACGGA
Organism: Talinum fruticosum; assembly: GCA_021018815.1. Taxonomy (NCBI): domain Eukaryota; kingdom Viridiplantae; phylum Streptophyta; class Magnoliopsida; order Caryophyllales; family Talinaceae; genus Talinum; species Talinum fruticosum. The sequence continues at coordinate 14,299,031 of JAITYX010000003.1, read as the reverse complement.
CACCCTTAGGTCCAGAATAGACTTAGGAAGCCCCTAAAGAGCCCGAAGCTACAAAGGAAGAACACCTAATCCTTAAGCAACTCCGGAAATTAAAAGTCGATATCTCAATTGGCCAATTAATATCTACATCCCGAAACATACACAAGATTTAATCGATGCACTGGCAAGGTCGAAGTCTATCCCGAAACCATGCAAGAGGAAGTCATAGGATTGGTTAACGAGTGGGGATGGAAACATTACCTTTGATCATAAGGATCTCCCGGAAGAAGGCGTTGCACACAACAATGCCCTTTACTTAACCATAACTTGCATCAACAAGTTTGTTCCCCTAACCTTGGTAGATAATGGATCGAGTAGAAAACGTATGTCGTTTGAGAACTACTAGAAGGTTAGGAATTAGAGAGTAATAACTCTCTAAACAGATCGTCCATCTTTGAGCTTATGATAATTTTAAAAGAAAGGTCTTGCGAACAGTTACCTTGTCGAGTCAATATAAGGCCAGTGGAAAAGAACATCGAATTCGAAGTTCTAGATATCCCCCTACCTTTAATTTACTTATAGCACGCCCGGGTTACATGATCATCGAGCGGTGCCCTCTACAATGCATCATAAGGTTAAGATGATCATCAAAGGTCAAGTCATAATTATCAAAGGGGATAACCTTTATGCTACTATCATCTCAAAAGAATCAGTAGATGAGATGGAGCACAATGCTAATGATGAGGAACTACACGGATTCGAAACTGTCGCTGCCTTAGACAAGGGTGAAGCACCTTTAACTTTAATCCTTATAGAGACCCTAATGTCTATTTGATGCTTAGGAAGAAGGGGTATTTTCCACATCTTGCTGCAGGGCAAAGGACATAGCACCCCGCTTCTCCACCCCTTGAACCCACTAATAATTACAACTTCGGACTAGGCTATCAGCCTATTGGTAAGGAAATAGCTCAAGCCAAGTTGAAAATTCAAGCAAAGAGGAGTGTATCGCATACAGTCCGCTTTATCAAGCTCTTTCCATAGACTCGAATGGGAAGTTTCTAAAAGAAGGAGACAACTTCCCTTATTATGGTTTTGCTTGAGCCCTACTCTATCAAGGAAGAAGGCATCCTAGTACCTCATCCGGAGATTTTCAATGATTGCTATATTCTGGAAAAAGAAGCACCTTACCTCCTTAAAGAGGGACAAACTATATTGCATGATATAATCCATAAAGAAGATGAAGTTCATGTAGATGATGTGATCATAAAATGCAAAGATAGGGCAGGGCAACTACCTACCTTGAGAGAATTATTTCATAGACTCGGAAGTACAACATACGTCTTAATCCTAAAAATGTGCCTTCGGAGTGACCTCGGGTAAATTGCTATACTATGTTATCAGTCTTAAGGGAATTAAAGTTGATCCATCCAAGATCAAAATCATTCAGGAGATCCCTCCACCAAGCACGAAAAAGAGATAAGGTGTTCCCTAGGACGTTTACGATACATAAGTCATTTCATATCAAAACCGACTATGTTTTGTGAACCAATTTTCAAGAAATTAAATAAAGGATGTGAGCCCATTTGGGATACCAAGTGCCAACATGAATTCAAGAAGGTTAAGGAATACCTGGCTAATCCTCCAAGTATTAGTTCCACCCCAATTAGGGAAACCTTTACTCCCGTATCTCAACACAATGGAAACGGCTATAGGAGTTATGTTAGCTTAATGAAACGGGAAAGTAGAATGCGCGATCTACTATCTAAGTAAGAAGTTCCTGGATTGTGAGACTACATACACACCATTAGAGAATACATCATTGGCATTATTCCGGGCTACCAAGAAGCTCGGGCACTATATGTTAGCCCACACGGTACATGTGGTGGCACATATGGATCCTATTAAGTACATACTTGAGCAACCAATTATCAGCAGTAAGATAGCGTGATGGACTATCATGCTATCAAAATTCAAACTTAAGTTCGTTCCTCAAAAGCGATTAAAGGTAGGATAGTGTCGAATTCTTAACCGATATGCCCGTGCTCGAATCGCAACCCGGACACCTTGACTTCCCGGATGAAGACATTTTTCAAGTAGAGGTGGACATTTGGACAATGTAATTCGATGCCGCTTCCAATCGAAGGGCTTTAGAGTGGGAATTCTTTTAGTCTCTCCGGAAGGAGCACATACTCCCATTTCAATGAAACTAGACTTTGAAATCACCAATAACGCTACAAAGTACGAGGCTTGCATCACCCGACTTGAAGTCGTTATAGAGATTGGGGTCAAGAATATTAAGGTTTTCAGTGACTCTAGTTTGGTCATCAACTAGATTTTGCAAAGGTGGAAGGTAAGTAGTGAAGCCTTGGCACCCTACTAAGCGTACTCGACGCAATTGTCAAAGCACTTTAAGAATGTCTCTTTCACTTACCTTCCTAGGGATGATAATCAATTTACTGGATGCACTAGATAAGATAACATCCATTATCAATATCCCTACCGACATTCATTCAATGCTTGTTCACATTGAGGGACATAGTCATCCTGCATACATCTATACATTAACAATGTCTTATACCGACAATACTAGTTGGTATCATGATATTTATCAGTATTTGGATAAGCAAGAGTATCCCTTGGACTCCACACCTAGAGCCGAACCAGCCGTCAGGATGTTGCCCGCCCAATTCTTCATCAATTAGGGGCAACTATTCAAGAAAACCAATTATGGGATTAACTTACTCGTGCCAAACAACATGAAGCAAAGTGTATCATGGAGGAAGTTCATGGTGGGGAGTGTGGACATCATATGAATGGTAGAATGTTGGTCCGGAAGGCTCAAAGACTCGGTTATTACTGGGTCAACCATGAAGTCGATCGTCATGATTTTGTTAGAAGGTGTCATAAATGTCGGTGTATGCAAATTTACAACACCAACCACGAGTCATTTCTCACAATGTTAGCTTCACCCTGGCTATTTTCGGTTTGAAGTATAGACATTATTGGCCGAGTGACCCCTAAAGGAATAAGCGGTCATGAATTTGTGTTAGTAGCAATTGACTACTTCACAAAATGGGTAGAGGCGGCTTCGTATGCAACTTTGACATCAAAACAGGTAGTCAAGTTCATTGCCCAAAATATCATATGTCGTTATGGGGTGCCTCATGAGCTAATAAGTGATCATGGTAGCCATTTTAAGAAGGATGTGGCAGATTTGTTGGAAAAGCACAAAATCTAACATCATAAATCTTCCATGTATCACCCTTAGACTAATGGAGAAGTTGAGGCCGCTAATAAGAATATTCGTAAAATAGTGGAGAAAATGGACAAATTGCCTTTCACCTTGTGGGGTTATATAACTTATATTAGAGCCTCTACGGGGAGCAACGCCTTATTCTATAGTTTACGGCATGGAAGTAGTCCTTCCAATCGACATTGTCATTCCATCATTAAGGATAATCGCTGAGAGGCAAATTCCGAAACAAACTTGACCAACTCATGCTACGAGGAGTTAGTATTATTGGATGAGAGGTGCCTCCATGCCTTACATAATTTCAAAATATACCAGGCTCGCATGTGTAGCGCATTTAATAAGAAAGTTAAGCCTTGAAATCTACAAATTGGGGATTTGGTCCTTATGGAGATAAGAGCACCAATTCAGGACCCACGAGGAAAATTAAAGCCCAATTGGCAAAGGTCTATTTGTACTTAGTCGGATCTTACCTAGAGGTTCGATCAAATTAACCGATTTGGCGGAGAAGAGATTTTTCAGTACACCAACTTAGATCAATTGAAGATGTACTATGTCTAACATGCCCCTAGGCGAGAGGTCGAGCCCAGCCTAACCGAGGCGAGGCCATGGTGGGCGCCAGCGAACCACCCGGACCACGGTGGGCTGACCGGGGCCATGGTTTTCCCTTTGATTCTAGTATTATCTTCAAAGTGTCGGATTATCTGGTTCCCTTATTTATTTAGTAGACGGTCCAATTAGGCGGTCCATCGGTGTCCTTTATTTATTTTAAGGGCGGTCCAATTAGGCGGTCCAATTTATCAATTTTTATTTTTAGTCGTAAGTGAGCGATAAAAATATAAAAGTACAACATAATACTTACTTTTATTTAATAGAAGGTAAGCCTACTACTTACCTAAATACATAGCTAATAAGGGAAATAAATATTTGCAAGCATATTACTTGTAAAAGTACTAACAACACTGTTCTAAAGAGGCAAAACCAAAACCTCCCTTTCTTTTATTCTATCCTAACTTCTATCTTAAGAGTCTCGAGCCCATCTTTACTTTCTTTCCTTTAGGGTCACTAGACTCAGTTTCTTTGTCTGCGTGTGTGCCTTCAGTTCTTGAATCCGGCGAGCTCTCCTTTCTTTAGTTTCTTTAGCTTCGTTTCTCTTCGAAGGCCACGTTTAGCCATCCGAGGGTTTATTTTGTGAATTTGGATAGGGGCAGCAGCAGGGACAATTTCTTCAGGATCCATCTCTCTAAGTCTCAATGCCTTTCACCGTTGGGGGTCTACTTCTATTATAAACTCTCGATAATAGGAAGTAATAGAGGTTTTGGGAATGCCTTTAGGTGTCAACAAGTCAGCAGGTGTCAACAACTTTGGCAAACTCCTCCAGTATTTGGGCCATAACTTGGTCCGTTTAGAGCTACCATGCCCTTTGAACAAGTCAAAGGTAGCTGTGTAGTTACGATCTAATAAGGGTATTATTTGCTCTCTTCCCATCTCCCGCAGACACTAGACTAGGGAAGTAATATGCATTGTTTTCAAAGCCAAGTAGACATATGAATGGGTGTTGCGGAGCATGTGTTTTAAACTGGGACACCTTCCAGATGCTTAACATGCCAAAGCAAATCGTTGTTGTGATTCTTGAGGTCTTCCTCCCACCAAGAAGCCGGGTGATCACCTACCACTACTTTTCGTTTTCGCTAGCATAAGTGAGTAACTAAGTACATATCAACTCTTGGAGGAGCCTAAATAATCTTTAGTCGCTCCATTAACCAGATCCGCACACCAAAGATGCAAAATCAAATATTAGTGTCCTGCACGGTCAAGGTCCAATCTTTTAGGCCCAACAGAGCAAAATTTTTAAAAAATAGCGACAACTGGACAAAAACGAAAGTTAGAGTCTTTGGGCATGAACTAGAGGCGTCTCATCCTAGGCAGCGCGAAAACCACCTTATGGCCGGCGTCGCTGACCGATGCACATTGTTTGCTTTCATTTGTCATTTTTTGCTTACTTGCAACAACCTGGGGCTCCCGTAGAAGTTTTCCTTAGAATTTTCTTCAACCAATTCGAAACCAATGATTATTTCAAGCAACTATTAGAGGAGTTAGGGAATAATAATCCTCTAACTGCTCGACTATACTCAATAAAGTCGTTGGTGCCAAATCCTTATGGCCTCCTACTAGTAGGAACCCGCCTACGGACAGGTGATAATAGCTTACCGCCTCGGGATGATAATCGATTCACCATAGGTTAACAAGTTTTAGTAATGTTTCATTAGATTGGTCGGACTTACCCCATTCCCAATAAGAATCCACCCTAGATTCTTATTGCTCACTTTCAACAAGTATTCATATTTCTCATGAAGATTTTCCGAGGACTTGGGTATAGTTGGTTTTGTTCGCCTAAACCTCGCCTAATATGCCATCAAATTCTTCGAGCAGGGGCACGGTTCCTTATCCCCAAACCTAATAATGTGGTGGTGAGGATCGCGATAGGCGACAACGCTCGTAAGAAACTCCAATAGACCTTCACTCGGCGAATATCGAAGACGACATTCAACCCATAATTGGTTAACCCGTATCTATCCATGTTACTCATCTCATGCATCCACCGTGTTAACTCAATCATAATGTTCATGATTTTATTTTTGAATAGAAGAAGGGGATATGGTATGCTCTTAGTTTTGTTAGCTGATGGCTTTCGCGTTTGTATCTCTTTAACACCGCAAGTGGATCCTATTTATAGCAGTTTTTCTGGAGTTCTTAGAGTCCCATTGCAACTCCATCACCGAGCAATCACAAACTCCCAAAGATTTGTAGGTGGCGTTTGCCGGCCACGGCCCCGGTCCGGCCCGTTTTGTGGTTTTCTTCGACTTGATCAATCCTCGGAGCATCCCTGACCTATGGCACACACCGTGTTATTATTTTGGACCATGCACTTGAGATTTTCCATTTTTCTTTTTATTATTTTCTTTTAGGAGGAATGGGGGCTAGTGCAATTTATTTCAAAATACTCTACAAGTGAGCCTCCAAATACCCATGCGCAAACTTTCTTTAATATGGTTGAGGCTGCGCAACGACCTTTGTGGGTAGGAAATGAAACTCACACTGAGTTGTCCGCCACCATTAGAATGTTGAGCATTAAGTCCGACTACAACATGCCTCAAAATTGCTTTAATGAAACTGCTCAACTTATGAAGGAGATTTGTCCGCTTGATAACCGAGTTCCTCGTCACATTCACCATGCAAAGAAGGTCATTAAAAATCTTGGGATGAATGTTTAAAAAATTGATTATTGTCGACAAGGTTGCATGTTGTTCTACAAAGAGGACATTAATCTTGATTTATGCAAGTTTTGTGGTCATGCGAGATGGAAGCGTCAAAGGGAAAGAAAGACAAAAGTCAAAGAACTCCATTTGCAAGGATGCATTACTTGTCGTTAATACCAAGACTTCGGCGCTTGTTTGCTTCAAAAACAACAATAGAGCACATGAGATTGCATTATGAGAATGTAAGAGACGATGGTGTCTTATATCATCCTTCGGATGGTGAAGCATGGAAACATTTTGATAGAGTTCACCCCGAATTTGCTATCGAACCTAGAAATATTGGACTTGGTTTGTGCATGGATGGGTTTAATCCATTCAGCCAACCTTCAAGGTCTTATTCAATCGGCCGATCATTGTTACGCCTTATAATCTACCACCAGAGTTATGCATGACGACGCCTTATATGTTCTTGACATGTATCATACCAGGGCCTACAAATCCGAAAAATAAAATTGATGTGTACGACATGCATGACGATGCGAAATGATTACTTGTTCTAACGTTTCATACCTTGTCGACCCAAACTCCACTAAGTTCCATAGCATGAAAAGTCATGATTATCATGTTTTCACGGAGAGTCTTCTTCCAATAGCATTTACTGCACTCCCGAACGAGGTTTTAGCGCCTCTCATTGAAATTAGTGAGTTCTTCAAGAACCTTTGCTCATCCGTTTTACGAGATGCGGAGTTAGAGCAAATGCATCGAAATATTTCAATAACACTTTGTAAATTGGAAACAATATTTCCTTCCGGGTTCTTCAATGTGATAGAACACTTGTTTGTTCATTTGGCGGAGGAAGCAAAATTAGGTGGTCCGGTACAATACCGGTGTATGTATCCATTTGAGAGGTTCTTTGGCCGATCGAAGAGATCCATAGGAAACAAATCGAAGCCTCGAAGGGAGTATCGCTGAAAAGTACACACGATTTGAAGAAACACATTTTGCATCTTACTATTTCGGCTCTAACGTGCCTTGTATGCGCACTAGAAGTCGACGAAATGAAGGCAGCGAAGTTCCATACCATAATCCTATTCTTTCGGTATTCATACCAGAAGGTGCTTCAATTGGGAAGTGCACTCGGCGTTTCCTTGATGATAAGGAAAATACGGCTGCACATGTTCATGTTTTACTCGAACTGTTCCAAAGTTAAACCTTACCTTGAGTGAGTTTATCTTCTCCTATTCAACACTCGTTTCAATAAATTTTTTCCTAAACGATGATGTCATGGTAATAAAATCTTTGAACTCGGTCTCTTCAAACACAAAAACGAGCTATGTATGGTGATGTTAGTGATGCTGCTATTGATGCAATGGTGGAAAGTGAGTTCGAAGATTGGTTCAAAGGAGCTGTGGGTATCATATATTAATACTTAATGCTCATGCCTAAAATTTATTAGTATTGGTTGTTCAATTTTAATAAACTAAACAAACATTATGTTATTGACCACGGATTCATTGTTATCGGGTATATCATGATGAAAAACATGTTTAGTTGATGCAATTAGCTCAAGGTCCTTTAAGGAGAGTGAAACATGGACAGCATACACGGTGAATGGAATGTTATTTCATACTCGAGGCTCAAAATGAAGGGAGGATGACCTTCAATTGTGGTGTCCGTGTCAAAGGAACCGATGGAGGACATATTCAAAATACTTACTACGGCATCTTGCAAGAAGTAATTAAAGTTGAATATGTTGGTGAACCAATAAAAAGGTGTGTGCTGTTTAAATACGATTGGTTTGACCCTAGTCGTCCTCGGGAACTCGGTGCCATAAATTTAGTTCGTATGTTGAAGTGCATCATAGAAGGCATTATTGTAAGTACGATCTTTTCATATTTGCTAGTACTGCAACTCAGGTGTATTATATGTCATATCCATAAGGGGTCCCTAGAGAAAAGCCGAATTGGTTCGTCGTAGTGGCATCAAAACCAAGAGCCGAGTTGATGACCAATATACTATTCCTCTTGCATTCCAAGAGGATAGTATGGTTACAGATCGATCCTATAATAGAAACTTTGCCGGACACTTTGGTTGATAACTCAATCTCAGCAGAAGAATTAGTTGATGATGTTATTTTAAACCGAAAGATGGGATTGAGGATGTTAGTGAAGAAGAGGATGGTGAAGAAGATGAGGAAGGTGAATGGGATGATGATAACATCATCGATGATGAAGAAGAACATATCATATTCAATGATGCCGAAGAGGATAGTGAAGAAGACGATGATGATACCGATGATAAGGATGATGGCTAGTTGATGATGTTCTTTTTTCGTTTGTTTTGTATTGAACAACTTTCATTTATGTTATAATCAAATGAATTCTTATTAATGTAATGAAGGTGAAACCAATTGAAGCGTAATTTATTCATAGAAGAATATTTATATTTAACGCTTACATGTTTATATGTTTACTAATGTTTATAGGTTGTTTTATAGGGAATCACTTTAACCGTTGGATGTTTACTAATAGTGTTTTTATGTTGTTTATGTTCGGAAAAATGGAGAGAGGTAGAGGCAGGTCCAAAAGATCAACTACTTGAGGAAGGGCTAGAAACACCACTACCGATGGGGAAGGTAATGATGTCAGCACTTCTACCCCTCTCAAAACCCTCATAACCTTCAATCTCCTGTAGGTGGAACACTATCTCCACACTCCCCTTACAACCAAACTCCAATGGGGGTTATTTATTCCCAACCCTCCTTTTTCCAACCCCCAAACATCCTACACATGCAAAGCCCAATGGGTGGGTCTTTCATCCCAAACCCTCCATATTCTCAACACGCCCATATGTACTCAAACACGCCCATTGGATATGCATATAACAAATATGGTACAAATACTGTACCACGCATCCACGTTGGTGTCGAACAAAGGCCACCACAAAGGCCTACAAATAATGGGCTAATTCATTCAAGGAACGCGCATGCTAGTCTTGAATCAAGTAGTGCTAGCAATCGAGAAAAGATTCGAATTGAGCCGGATGGTGAAGGGTAAGTGTGATAATAAGTAATAAAGTAAATGAAGTTTAATAGTTTAATAGTAGAACTAACTATTTTATATGTTTCTTGATTAGGTACTTCCCCATTGACAAAGTTGTGGGCACGATTTCCCACATCTTCCAAAGCAAGTTTGATGGAGCTTAGCCTACATAGGGTAAAGTTCCTCGATCACAACGTGATCTCGTGGTTTTCTCGAGTTTAAGGTAATGACAAATCTTTAGTTTTCTGAATTAGAGATAACATAATGACTTGTTGTGCATGTTCGAAAATTATATTATAATTTCATAACTTATAAACTACTTTTTATTTATATAGAAATTTTTCACTTGGTCTCCAACCGATGAAGTCCAAATAAGAGGAAATTTTGAAAAGAAAGGAAGTGATCGATTAAAGGACTTCATGCTGAAAGCGAGGAAAATAAGAAGAAGCCAAAATGGTTGGGTGACAACTACTCGACGCGAGTTGCTCGGAATATTGGGAAACTGCCGACTACAAGAAGTTCTATGAGCGAGGCTCGGAAAAACCACCATGCCGATCAAGGGGGACTTGGTTCATCGCTCCATACTTGTGACTCAATCCCTATGACGGAGCATAAGCGGCAATTGGTACATATCCTTTTATTAATGATTACGCATGCAGCTATTAACATGTTCATATTAGTAAATTAATTCTCTACTCACTTTTTTTTATTTAGATGAAGGAGCTTAAAGGAGTTCAGCCTCTACCAACTCAACTATTTTCACGTACCCACAAATCAAAAAAGGACGAATGGGTAGACCAAAAATCCAAGGCCATTTATGTGAGTAACCTTACATATGCAATTTTCATATTTTTTAATCTATGGTTTTCATTAACAACCCGTGATAGTACATGCCTCAAATATTTATATTTTATTCAGGACAAGTTTCAAAAAGAGTGGGAAGAGTTGCAAAACACTCAACCCACTCAACCTTTTAGTGATGACCCCAACTCTTCTGAGGATCATGTCTCCACTCCTTCACAACATGAGTTGTGGGTCAAAGCCAATGCGAACAAGAAAGGTCATATTTCTGGACTTGGATCCGAGGCTAAAAACTTCAAACCAACCATGCCTTCAAATCACCGAAGGCTTCTACTCCGGATGACTCGGATTTGAGAGCAACAATGCATAATTTAACTTCGAGTTACATCAATGGATTGAGCATGCTCGGCTGCTTGGGTTGGAAAATAGGCAGCTTAAAGAAAAGGTGAACAGTTTCGCTGAGCCAATAGCACGCTTCAATGAATTTCTGCAGTCTCGGCAAGCATTTGGATCTCACCGTCGACCGAGTACAACCACAAGAGGAAGAGGAAGAGGATGAGGATGAGGAAGAGTGAGGACACCGAATGCATTGTGAACTCTTGCGTATACTTGGTGAACACTTTGCGAACTTTTTAGATGTGTTTATGGTTTCTTGTGAACTTTTGTATGCTTGTTTTTTTGAACTTGTGAATTTGTTTTAAATATGTTTTGATTATTCATGATTTTGAACATGTAAGTTTGATTTATATATTCAACTTTGATGAGTTCTTTGTGGCCGGCATATGTAAATGCCAAATGTAAGTGTGACATATGTGAATGTTGGATTTGTATATCCATTCACAATTTTTGTACTAGGGTCACGAATAATTAGAGAATTGTATTTTGGATTTTTGATGGAACAACGACGTAACAGACGATGGATCTATGCGGATCGGCGACAGAAAGACCACCATTTTCGTCGCTAAACTCAGCGACTGAACGTCATTCCATTGTTGAACTCCATCAACTACGGAAGATAATTCCGTCGCTAATTAGCGACGGATCAGCGACGAAGCATCCTTCCATTGCTGAACTACATCGGCTACTGGAAGATGTTTCCGTCGCCGATCCGTCGCTAATTTGGGAATTTCCGTCGCTAAATTTTAGCGACCCGAGTTTTAGCGATGGAAAAACTTCGTCGCTAATTCCGTCGTTAAAGCTGGAAATCCGTTGCTATTTGACAATACTCCGTCGCTAATTGTCAGTTTTCTAGTAGTGGTTTATGGTATTACCAATATTCCGTCTACTTTTATCTTTCATTCTTTTTGGTGTTCATTCCTCAATTTGTCTGTCGTATGCCATGTATATGTGTGGCTAAATTTCCAACTTAGGTTGGGGATTTGCCACTAATAGGCTAGTTTAATCGCAATTTATGCTTTGATGCTAATTTCTAATTGTTTCATGAATTTCCGATTTGTTGATACTTGTTGAATTACCGTGACGTTCGAGAGAACCCTACCTTTATTGTTTTTGGGAATTGAGTAGACTTCGAGAGAAGAGGCGTAGCTCTACTTCAACTTGTTGGATGATTACAACTTAGATAAGAGAATAATTTAGGTTGTTATTAAGGAAAGAGTCGATAATCATTTAATTCTTTGGTTTTGATTGTGTGAGAACAACAATTAATTCAATTGAGTTAGCTTAATGACCTTTGAGAGAAGGCTTAGGTGGTTTGAACTACATCGATTCCCTAATTCATCTCAATTGTGAATAGTGTAGAAGTATGTAATTAAGATTGTTGGCATGTTGGCTTGGTAAATCCCTGCCTAAGGTTTCCTTTATCTAATTTCCTTTCGTTCTTTAATGTGTTCACGTTACCAACCAATTGAATTGTTCCTTTGCTTAGTTCAAAAGGACATTGACCTTAGACTTGTATGAGACCTAGCTCCACGAGATCGACAGTACCGTACGACAACAAAATGGCGGAGTTACCGGGGAGCTAGCGCCACTCCTTAATTTAAGTAACGTGACACTTTTGAATTGAGCTTTTTATTTTTCTTTATTTTTCTTCTTCCTTTTTGCTTTTATCTTTCCTTGAGCCTACTTATGCTTGGTGTAGTTTCTTGAGTGTATGCTTAGGAGGAATCATTGAGGTGAAGAATTAGCTCCTCTTGATCCCGAAATTGAAGCAACCGTCGAGCGCATAAGTGGTGCAGCTCGTAGGTGAAGAAAGAAGCAAACTACGGCTGAAATCTACCCCCACCTCGTACCCTTCAATCCTACTCAGCTCCTACCATGGGTACGAGAAGCTCCGCTATTGTGTTGCCCGATTTACCGGACGCAACCAACGTTGATTTCAAGCCCTGGTTTCATACATCTCATTGAGCAAAATCAATTTAGAGGCTCACTTGTGGAGAATCCCATCATGCACATCAATTCATTTCTTGAGAAGTGTGGCACGATCAAGATGGCGGGAGTTAATGACGATTACATCGGATTGAAGTTCTTTCCTTTTTCCCTCACCGATAAGGCAAAGGATCGGCTCGAAAATTGTGCTCCCACCTCTTTCCGCACTTGGGATGAGTTGAACCTTGCCTTCCTCAATCGGTTATTTCCACTAGGCAAGGCATCCAAGTTAAGGCTTGACATCATCCAATTCAAGAAACATCTTGGAGAGTCTCTGTTTGAAGCGTGGGAACAGTTCAAAGGGATGCAACGAGAGGGCCCTCATCATGGTATTCACCCATAGATGCTCATTCAAATTTTTTATGAGGGGCTTTCGGATTCAATGCGATTATCTATGGATAATGCTTCGGAGGGCACCTTAATGAAGAAGACAACAGAGCAAGCCGATGCTCGTTAGGCGAGATGGCTTCCAATGCCTACAATTGGGGCGTTGGAAGAGATGATCGAGAACAAGTAAAGCATAACGTGGATACAGTGGCTCTTTTGGCCAACAAGGTGGAAGCTCTCACATTGCAATTGGAGAAATTTGTGGCAAACCCTTGAATTGGCACTTCCTCCTCTTCCCTACTCAAGAGATGGGATACTCTTATGAAGCATACGGTGGCCCTCATCCCCATTTAGAGTGTAATTCTAGCCTCTCTACATCCGAGCAAGCTAATGCTCTCCACAATTTCACTCCTAGGCCATCACCACGTAACAACCCTTACTCTCAAACCTATAACCCCGGTTGGAAAAATCATCCCAATTTCTCCTACCGAAACAACAATCCTCATCCCCACTAAAATCCATCTCAACCACCCGGTTTCCATCCACCACCACAAAATCGACATCCCATTCCATACAATCCTCCTCCTCCACCTCCACGAAATCTAATCTTGAAACTCTCATGGAAGGTTTCATCCAAGCCCAAACCAAGACTAATGACCAGTTGTCCACTCACCAAAAGATGTTAGAGACCTAAATTGCACAAATTGCTCAACAAGTAAACTACTTTACCTAATCCCAAGGGAAGTTCCCAGCACAACCCCGAGCCAAATCCTAAGGGGCACATCAATGCCATTATCTTGAGGAATAGGAAGGAGTTAGATGGCCCTAGGGTACGTCGGATAGGGAAGGAGAAGGAGAGTAAGGACGTGCATGATGTTGCGAAGGAAGGCGTTATTGAGGATGTTGCTAAGGAGAGTACAAAGGAGCCAATTTTGATTGAGAGTTCATCCATACCATCACCTAAACCTTACAAGCCTCCCATTCCATTTCCACAACAGACTTGTGAAGGCTAAGGAGGAAAACAAATTTTCTAGATTTATTAAGATGTTGAAGAAGCCGCACATCAACATTCCCTTTTAGAAGCTATCACGAATATGCCATCCTGCGCAAAATTTTTGAAGGACATGCTTTCTAACAAAGGGAAATTATTAGAACATGTTATAGTTTCTCTCACCGAGGAGTGCGAGTGCAATCATTCAAAACAAGTTACCCCGAAGCTTTCGATCCGGGTAGTTTTTCCATACCATGTTATGTGGGAGATATAGCCATTAGTAGGGCCTTGTGTGATCCTGGAGCTGTTAGCCTTATGCCCTATTCTATTTGCAAGCGGCTTCAAATGGGAGAGTTGAGCTAACCACCATCTCTCTTCAGTTAGCGGATCGATTCGTCAAGTTCCCCATTGGAATTCTAGAAGATGTGCCACTTCAAGTCGGGAAATTCTTTATCCCATGTGATTTTGTGTAATGGAAATGGCTGAGGATGCAAAAATTCCTATCATTTTGGGATGACATTTCCTTGCCAGCGCGGAGCCTTAATAGATGTGAAGAATGGCAAGCTATCATTACATGTTGGGGAAGACAAGGTAGAGTTTAATCTCACCAAGTCCGTGTCCACCCCGCTCTCGAAGACACATGTTGTACGGTGGATGTGTTAGAGCAAATCATATATGATGAGTGGCTACCACATCGGTATGTGCGGGATCCTTTGGAGGAATGTATGATGGGTGATAGTTCTAAGGGCAAATCCGAGGACGTAGCACTCTATTCCGAGTTGTTAGATGTGGCTCCTGCATCCTTGTCAAAGCATGGGAGCATAGACATGTGCACCATAGAAGCCAAGGATGCCAAGGACGGTCCCATTCATGTCAACAAGGTAGAGCTCAAACCTCTACCTTCCTATCTTAGGTATGCATTTCTTGTTCCTAATGAGTCATTCCCTGTGATTATTAATGCTGAATTACATGGCACTCAGCTTGAAAACCTTCTTAATGTGCTTCGAAAACATAGAGGTGTCATTGGTTATAGCATCGATGATCTCAAGGGAATTAGTCTATCCTTTTGCATGCATAAAATTGATCTTGACAACGGTCATAAACCCTATTGACAACCTCAAAGGCGATTGAATCCCAATATGCAAGAGGTTGTCAAGAAGGAAGTTGTCAAGGTGCTTATGGCCGGGATTATCTATTCTATTGCAAATAGTGATTGGGTAAGTCCGGTCCAAGTAGTACCAAAGAAGGGGGTGTGACCGTGGTAAAGAATGAGGCTAATGAGCTCATTTCCACTAGGACGATTCTACGGGTGGCGCATGTGTATAGATTATAGAAGATTGAATCAAGCCACCCGGAAGGACCATTTCCCCTCCCATTTATTGACCAAATGTTAGAGAGATTAGCCAAGCATTCATACTTTTGTTATTTGGATGGTTTTTTGGTTTTTTCGAATTCCTATACATCCAAATGATCAAGAGAAGACCACTTTCACTTGCCCCTATGGTACCTTTGCGTATCGTAGGATGTCTTTTGGTTTATGTAATGCTCCGGCCACTTTCCAACGATGCATGATGGCTATCTTTTCGATTTCATAGAAAACATCATGGAAGTTTTCATGGATGACTTCTCTGTTTATGGTAGCACTTTTGACATTTGTTTGCAAAATCTTGAGAAAGTGCTAAGTAGATGTGATTAGTTTTAAATTGGGAAAAATGCCATTTCATGGTACAAGAGGGCGTTGTTTTGGGTCATGTTGTGTCTAATCGGGGCATCGAGGTCGATCGAGCCAGAATTGAGGTTATTGAAAAGCTACCTCCCCTAGTTCTGTCAAGGGGATGAGGAGTTTCCTTGGTCATGCCGACTTTTACTGCCGCTTTATCAAGGACTTCTCCAAAATTGCTAAGCCTCTAACTCGGCTCCTCACCAAAGATGTCCGGTTGGATTTTACTAACAAATGTCATGAGGCTTTTCTCGAATAAAGGAAGCATTGATTTCACGCCCTATCATCCAACCGCCGACTCGGAATCTCCCTTTTGAGATTATATGCGATGCAAGTGATCACGTGGTTGGAGCTGTGTTGGGGCAGCAAAGGGACAAGAAGCCTCATGTCATTTATGCAAGCAAGACACTTGATAGAGCCCAACAAAATTACACCATAACAGAGAAGGAGTTGTTGGCGGTAGTGTATGCTATTGAGAAGTTTCGCCCTATCTTCTATGCTCCATGGTGATTGCTTTCACCGACCATGCTCGCTCTAAAGCATTTCGCTGGAGAAAAAGGATGCCAAGCCTCATCTCATGCTGCTAAGGTACTGCAAGCCGATTTTTAGTGGCCCTCCTTGTTCAAGGATGTTCAATCTTATGTGAAAGGCTGTGATAAATGTCAAAGGGGGGTAACATTTCCCGTAAGAATGAGATGCCCTTAAATTATATTCGGAGATTGAGGTGTTTGATGTTTGGGGCATTGACTTTATGGGACCATTCCCTTCCTCAAGAGGGAACAAGTTTATTCTGGTGGCAGTAGATTACGTATCCAAATGGGTTGAAGCCGGTTCTAGTCCCACTAATGATGAATGAGTCGTATCTCGATTTTTCAAGATCATTTTTCCCATATTTGGGGTGCCTAGAGTAGTGATTAGCGACAATGGGACACACTTCATTGAGAAGAAATTTGAGGCCTTGCTAACAAAATATGGTGTGTCACATAAAAGTGGTTTGGCCTATCATCCATAAACTAGTGGTCAAGTGGAAATTTCCAACCGTGAAATCAAGCACATTTTGGAGAGAACGATTGCTAGTTCTAGGAAGGATTGGGCGGATAAACTTGATGATGCTCTTTGGGCTTATCGGACGGCCTTTAAAACCCCAATTGGTACTACTCCCTATTGTTTGGTATATGGGAAGCCTTGCCACTTCCCCATTGAGCTTGAGTTTAGGACTCATTGGGCGGTGAGACGTCTCATCTTTGATTTGAAAGTAGCGAAAGACAAGAGATTGCTCCAACTCAATGAACTAGATGAGATTCGGATGAATGCTTATGATAACTCTATGGTTTACAAGGAGTGCATGAAGGCACGAGCACGACAAAAATATCAATAGACGGGAGTTTCATGTGGGTGATTTGGTACTATTGTTCAATTCCAGTTGAAACTCTTTTCTCGGCAAGCTTCATTCTCGATGGTCCGGTCCATACAAAGTCTTCAAAATGCATCCTTTTGGGCTTGTAAAAATAGGCCGTGGTGATGAGAATGATACATTCAAGGTGAACGACTCAAGACTCAAGCACTATCTCCAAGGAGGGCCTATTCCAAGGGCGGTTTCAAGCACTTTTTCCCCCATTTCAAATGGCTAAGGAGTTTTGGTCAAGCTCGGGACCTTAAATAAGCACTTCTTGGGAGGCAACCCAAGTTTTCTAGCTTTCTAGCTTAGGTTATTTTTATTATAAAATAAAATAAAAAAAAGAAAAGTGATGTATAGCTGAATTTATTCACAATGCCGTGGGCTCGCACAAGTTTGGCACGGTTTGAGCACCGGCCATGCTGTCTGCACCTGCGCCAATTTTCCAAAAACCCATGGGTCAACATGGGTTCAGCACGGTTACAGACACGGGTTGTGCGGCCTGCCTAGACGAATTTTTCAAGAATTGCCTTGGGTCGGCACGGGTTCAGACACGATTACAAGCACGGGTTGTGCGGCTTGCCCGGATGAATTTTTCCGAATTGCCGTGGGATGGCACGGGTTCAGCATGGTTGCAGCACGGGTTGTGCGCTTGCCCAAATGAATTTTTCCAGACAAGCCGTGGGTCGGCACGAGTTACGCACGGGTTCAAGACTCGGTTGTGCGACGCATTTGCCCATAAAATTCGCGGTTCTTTTTCTCCTCTTTCCATTCTTTCACTTTCTTTCTCCCCGAAACCCTATGCGCTATCTTGCTCACTCTTCCCCACGTCATGCCTCCCCTCACACTCACTCCAACCTCTCACATTCCTTCCCATTGACCTTCAATCATCATCCCCCACACGATTTCATCCCTAACCATCTCAATTTCACCCATCTTTACCACCAATTTTCAGATTTTCTCTGTCCTCAAGTACTTCCTCCATTGTTGCACTTTTGAAGCTTGAGGTAAAAGAAACCTTGCCCTTGAAGTTGTTGCAGACTTTGGCAACGCTAATTTCGCCTCTTTTGCCCGATTTTCGTGGGTCTTCTTCACTCATTTGGGGGCTCAACCAGGGGTTATGAAATTTCGCACGGGCGCTCCATTATTCCCTCTCCTACCTTCCAGTTGGCCATGGCTCCTTCAAAGAGGGCTAGAAAGCTACCGGGGTCATCTTCACGCCGGGTGCTCCACCCCTAGGTAATTCTTCCAACCCCTTTGGTATAATTTTCTCTAGTGATATTCACCTTGATCGGTATAGGAAGTTAGCATCCCGTTCCATTAGTACACCAAGGCACTTTGATGTTGAGTTTTTGAAGTCTATTGATCTTTGGGATGACCTGTGTCAATTGCTTAATGTCTTGGGATTACTTGGGTTTGCTAACGACATTCGGTGGGGAGTCCACGAGGGATTAGTTCGGGAATTTTACAGTTCATTCAAGTTTGAGGATAGGAGAAAAGGCCAATTGGGCATACCCGAGGTTTCGTTTCGTCTTTTTAATTAAGACTTTGGGATGTCCAATGAGGAATTCTGTCGCCGTCTTAATATCAATTATCGGGGTGTTACTGGTACGGACATCGAAGGTTACCGACCTACTAATTTCTATATGTCCATTACTTGTGATGAGCAACTCGTTGTATTTTGTTAGCACTCCTAATATGGGACGGGCCACGGATTATGATGCACGGCAAACTAAAGCAACCGCTTTTGCAACCTAGTGATTCAAGTTCTCGCAAAGATTCCTTGCCCACTCTGTAACGCCCCAAACCTGTAATCACCGGTTTTAGACTAAGCAAGCCGTTAGCCGATGATTAGCGTAGCGGAAAGTAGGTCAGGAGCATAACCTTGCCCTTTCCTCTAATAAGGGCGGCGGTAATGCTCCGACCTACTTTCCACTCGCGGTAATCATCGGCTAACGGCTTGCTTAGTCTAAAACCGTGATTACGGGTTTGGGGCGTTACACATTCGGTGTTTTCTCGTGGTGATAGCCACAACACCGTGCGTAGTGATGAACTTTTCCTAATTTGGGCCGCCCTACATGGTCAGCACGTGAACCGTGGCATCCATCTTCCGGCTCACATCCAGTCCCAAACTTCCGGAGCTAGCACTCGTCCTTGCTCATAGTGGGGTGGTCACGGCACTTAACGTCGGTTCGGAGCTCGACATTTCGAGTATTACCCATTTTATATTGCAGCTCCATCATCGACGGATGCGCCTTGGACCACATGGATATTTTAGAGTATATTAATGGCCCTTATCGGGTCCGTCACCACAAAAGGCCCTTCTTTGCTCTCCCCAATAAGGGACGCACTACGATTCACAAACATGGCCAACCGGTGCTATTCTCATGCCATCGTTGCGGGCCCATCCCATCACGAGGCGCCTCCTCTTCTACACCAACCATACCGCCTGCGGACACCGACGCCGAGGAGCCTCCTCCTTCTTCCTCCGTCTGTTGAGCCCACCATGTTCCAATCAATCCTTGATCGGCTCGATCGGCTCCATGTGGGGTAGGGAGAGCTACGAGACATGATGCTCTTGAATGATCAAAGCCTTCTGAGTCTTGACAACGAGTCGGTCACCTCGAGCATCGTGCCCATTACGCCTACTATCATTATGGGGTGCCATATCCTCCTTCCGATTAGACGCCACCGGCGCTCCAAGGTCCGAGTGACCCCGTTGTGAGTTTCCCCTTCCCTCCTTTGCTCCTTTCAATTTTTGCATTTCATTGAGGACAATGAAAGTCCTAAGCATGGGGGTGGTGGCTTGGATGATGGTTAGCATATTTCCGTGGGTGACTTGGGTACATATTAGTTTAGGCTGTACATACTGATCATCATCTTCATTTAGGTTTGCATTTAAGCACTACCTTAGTTAGATTTCTCATCTTTATACCCTAGTAAAAAAAATTGTTTTAGTTGTGAAAACCCTCCCGTGATGAACATTTGGAGGGGGTGTGTACTTGAATTATCATGGGAAGTGTGTACTTTGGGATCCTTGGCTTGATTTGGATGATGAAAGAGACTTGGTTGCTAAATTGATTGAGATTGATTGTCTTGTTTGTGATTCATCTCGCTCTTCAACGATTCTTGTGCATAATTGTGAAATTCTTATGTTTGGTACATCAAATGAACTAGTTGTTGTGATTGTGGTAGGCATAACCTCGTGAGACTCTTTTGTACCTTAACGAGTGCCATTCTTTGTAGTCTCATTTCTCATGAGTGTTACTTTCCCATGCTTGCAACTCCAGAACTTGCCATCTTTCTCTTCAAAACCACATTTGACACATGCATGTTGACCAAGAGGATGGTTGGATTCATTTTGATAAACCATATGAGCCAAATAGCCGCCTAACTGTTATGTATCCTTTGTTTGAAACCCTTCAAGCCTTCCTCTTCCCCTGCACTAACCTTGCTCAATATACCTTTGGCCTTTTTCATTCTTTCCCATCCTTAAGCCTTGCTCTAGTAGAGCATTTCTATTGATCGAGAATTTGTTGGGGTGTTACCTTGTTGGTGGTAATTGGTTTATTGAGTAATTGAAGGAGTTATGAGTGGAGATGAATTTTAGTTTTAACCATTCATGCTTACCTTGCTTAGTTTGCTTGTAAAGTTTTAAGAAAAAAAAAGTTGAAAAGAAAAGGCAAGAGATTTGAAAAAAAAAAAGAAAGATAAAAGAAGAAAATCGAAAAAGAAGAGTTAGAAAAGGAATAAAGTGTCGTAAGCATGAATGACGTTTTGTATTGAGAAATCTCCGCTTCTTTGTTACTTGAAGTTTGGTGTGATGTGGTATTATGCTTTAGATGTTTGGAGGTGTGATGTTGTGTAGTGGAAAGTGTTGTGTTCCCTAGCTCGGCTATTAAGCTCCACATTCCTAAATCTTTCTCCCTCTTTTGCCTCAGCCCAAGCCTCATTACAACCCCTTTAAAGTCCTCTTGATTGGAAACTTGCATGGTTTGTCCCTAGTGGTGAAGAATTGAGATATTTGGCAAGCTTATGGTAGTGTGCGGGTGTTGGAAGAGAATTGAGTGAACCATAGTACTTTTTCAAACACATGAGGGAGTGTTCCACATACCCTAAAGTGAGGTCCTACCAATCCCAACTAGTTTGCCAAAAATTTGTATGGAACTTGATTGCATTTGGGTTGGGATAGATTGGTTGTGTTGCTACTAGACTTTACAATCTTGATTTGAGCTGCAACTCTTGTTTCAATTTGATTTTCGATCTTGCTAAGGATTCTTTTATATATACTTGCTGAAGACTCGGGTATGACTCACTAACCCCTTGAATGTGTTTTGATTTCATGCATTCATCTAAATTTAGGATAAAGCAAGAAGCATCCTAAAAGAAATTCATTTAACTAAGTCATATGCTTTACAATTCATCATTTCAATATGACTTATTCTTGACTTAACTCGGAGTTAAGCATATTAAGATTATCCGACTAAGTCCGACCCACTAAGTCGGACTCGGACTTAGAAAGTAGAATCCGAGTTAGTTATGATAGACCGACTAAGTCCGACCCACTCGGATCCGACCCATTATGAACTCGGAACTCGATTCGACCCACTTAGTCAGACTCGGACATTTAGTTTGCCTACGCTATTATTTGTTTAATTATGCGTAATTGTAAAATGTCTATATAACTCTTGTGCCCATTAAGATTAAATGATTTATTTATGAGTTTTAGCATATCTGGAATCCGAGTATATTGAATATTAGACTTGAAATATTCCAGATTAATAGATTAAGGTAATTAGTCATTAAATGCTTTATTTAGACTAATCCTTATCTAATTATGGACCAAAGTATATTTATACTTTGAGAAACGTTGTGCTTAATGTTTTTGCAGGTTTTTCTAATGTCAATTATTTGAAGAAAAAGCAAAAGCAAAAGGCTTCTAACTGTTAAAGCACTGCCGGACAAAAAGCTGGAATTTCTAGAAAAGCTCGGAACTTACTCGTTTTGGGTAATATTTTATTTCTGTCTAACGGTCTTTTCGTTTTCTTTTCCAGTTTACAAAAGCTGGAAAAAGAGTTGTTGGAAGCTAGGACCAAGGCACAACGGTTATTTCAAGGTGGTCCAGAAATCCGAGTAACTCGGACTATCCGTTACAATGGCTAGTTGACTCGAGGCAGCTTCAACGGAAAGACGTTGGAGGCACAACGGCTATCTCTTCAAGGCGAGACTATTTATAGAAGCCTTAGCACAAGATTTCAACCGATGAATGGAAGAAAAGAGAGATCATATTGAACATCTTCTCTAGCATACAACTCCCAAACTGTAATTCTAATATTCCGAGTTGTATTTTTCTAAGTCGGTTGTATTGCAATTCTTACTACTCTACTACTCTTTCTTTCCGACTGAGTTGTAAAGGTTACCTCAACTCGGTTGTCCCAAACTGTAATCGTTACCTCGGTTTGGAAGTACCAAGTTAGATAAGGGAAATTCTAACCCTGGGAAAAATTGGAGGATCCCAAGTTGATAAGGTAACTTCAACTTGGAAGTACTAGGCCGATCGGATAAGGTAAATTCGAGCCTGGGAAAATTGTAATAGATTTGTTTGGGAACAAATCGGGTAGTCATATTCATTGTAATTGAGGATTCAATTAGTGGATTTGACTTGGTGTCCGGATTGATACTTGTCCGTGGTTTTCTGCCCCAGGAGGGTTTCCACGTATATCCGAGTTTACACTTTTCGAGTCCCATCTAGACTCGGAATGCATTTCTGTCTCTATTACTGTGCAAAAGAGTTTGATTTTCTCAAAAATCATCCATCACCCTATTCACCCCCTCTAGGGTGACTTAACTTCTCCATGAGCAAACCTTCAATTGGTATCGAGCCTAGCCTTTTAGAAAGGATCTAACCATCCAAAGGTTTAAAGATCAAATGGCTCGGAACAACGGAGAATTCGAAGAAGGAAGATCTCTTTTGAGGCCACCCAAGTTCAAAGGCTCAAACTTTGCACTTTGGAAGAAGGCGAAGCAATGCTTCATCCAAGATCTTGATGAACAAGTATGGAAGGTCATCACCGAAGGAAAATATATTCCCACAAAGCAAGAAGGTGACCAAACAGTGGCAAAACTAAAGTCGAATACACCATTGAAGAGAAGGAAAGGTACGGGAAGAACTTCGAGCTATGAATATCCTTTTATGTGCCATAGATGCTTCGGAGTACAATAGAGTCTCGGCTTGTGACACGGCTAAGGAGGTGTGGGACACCTTGGTGACAACATTTGAAGGAACAAGCCAAGTGAGACAAACTAAGATCAGCCAATACCTCCACAGGTATGAGCTATTCAAAATGGAAGAAGCTGAGAGCATCACGGAGATGTATATCCAATTCACGAGAGATTGTTAATAATCTCAAATCTCTCGGTAAGAAGATGCCCAATGAAGAAGTTGTTAGAAAACTTCTAAGGAGCCTACCAAAGAAGAAATGGGGTCCAAAGGTGACTCGCAATAGAAGAAGCACAGGACCTCAACAAACTGAAGTTAGATGAGCTCATTGGAAAACTTCGACCCATGAGCTACATCTCAAAGAGGAGGATTACGAGGATAGCCTAAGAAGGAATATTGCACTAAAAGCCTCAAAAGAAGCCGACTAAGTTCAAGTAGTTCCGATTCGAAGAGGACCCAATAGAGCAAATTGCAAAAGGCTTCAGGAACATGATGAAGCATCGGATATTGAAAAAGAAGCCTAAATCCGAGGTCCTCAGACGGGAAAGAAAAGGTAAACTCTCTCATCTTCTCAATTCTTTTTCTACTAATTATTCCGGGTGTTTTAAGTGTGGTAGCAAGGAACACACCATCAAATATTGCCCGAGAAAGAAGAGAGATTACAAGAAGAAGAAGACCATTACTTATAGTAAGGATGAGTCACAAGAAGGAGACTCATCCGACTCGGACATAGAGGATGAGTCCAAGTGTCTAATAGCAATGACTCGACTCGGACACGTAAACCGAATCGAACAATACTCATCCGATGTTGAGGAAAATGATCCTCAAGAGGTAATCAATTAGTATCTTACATTTTCTAAGATAGATCTTGCAAAGTACATCTTTTCTTTAGAGGAAAAGTCTAACTCGATTCTTCCCTCTTTCAAAAAAACTTGAGTCTCTTAAAGCCGAGAACAATTTTCCGAAAAATGATCTAGAAAACCGAGACTCGGTTTGAAGGTACTTGAGACTAGCTCACATGATAATGAGACTGAGTCCGAGTGCCTCGAGATCTAAGAATGAGCTTTTAAAGAAAAACTAGATAAGTCTCGAAGTTGATTCTAGAACTCACTCAAGGTCGAAAAACCTTGATCTCCTTCTTGGTTCTCAGTGTGTTTCTTTTCGAAAAGAAGGTTTGGGTTTTAATTCGAAAAAGAGGATAACTCCTATAAAGTTCCTCTCAAGAAGAATTCTCGAAAAATCTTTTCAAAAATTCCGAGTCCAGTTCAACTCATATAGTGAGAAAGAGAACCGAGCTCGAAAGGTTTATCGAGAGAAGTCTGCTCGGACTTTTTACAAAAGAAAAGATTTTAACAAACCCGAAACTCGGTTTTCAAAAAGGAAGACTCAGAATCGAGACCCTTCCAAAAATTATTCAAATTTGGGTTCCAAAAAGTGCCCTTCCTCCAAAACTAACCTCTGTAAGAATAGTTACTGGGACTTGTTAGAGGAAGCAAGAAGGGTTAGTTTGTTTTCTTTTGCGGGTACACTACAAAGCAAAGGAAGACTCGAGTCCGACCCTTAGAGAGTGCTAAGAATTTTAACTTGGTAAATCGGAGACTTGGAAAAGCACTCGGGTAAAAGTCTAGTCATCTCCTTGATAATATCATTCTAGACATCAACTAAGGTATGATTGACCTTACTTATCATTAAATTCAAAACTAGCAAAATATTTCTACAACATATCATATACATACCTTCCTAGAGATGACAACCAGTTCGCGGGTGCCCTACCAAGTTAGTGTCCATGACTTATATCCCTAGTGGCATTCATTCAATGCCTATTCATATAGAACGAAGGAGTAAAACTCTGCATATATACATATTGGAAATTTCTAGAACCGACCAAACTACTTTGTACCATGACATCTATTGATACTTAGAAAGATAAGAATACCGTCGGACTCCACACTAAGTGCACAATGAGATCTTCTTATACTAGCATCGCAGCTTTTTCATAAATCAAGGACAACTGTTTAAGAAAACCAATAAGGGAATTAGCTTACTTTGTGTCAATCAACATGAAACACAACGTATAATGATCGACTTCATAGTGGGGAATATGGACATGTAGGAACCACGGCCGGCATGGGCCCGCCGAGCTTCCGCACTTGTGTCGGGTCTCTTTTTAAACATTGATTTAAAGATGGTTTTTAAAGCCGATTTTGGAATGTGGGGATCAACCTTTTATTAAGATTTCGAATTTATTAAATCTGATATAAAGCGAATTAGGCAAAGTTGAATGGTGGTTTTATTAACCTTTTAATTTAGTAATTATTTTGAGAAGTCTCGGGATGTGATTTCTTAACTCAACAAATAGAAATTAGGCTTTTGAATCTGCTGTGAGGCTTTAGGGCTAGATTAGTGTGAAAACACCAATATGGACCGAAGCCTCGCCATCTGACCGCTCGGTGCAGGCGGCAGCCTGCACCTGGTGGTGGCCGGCACGGCCGAGGCCAAGGTCGAAGAGATCGGCCTCGGCCTCCGCCCGTCCGGCAAATCCGAACCTGTTTTCTTACTGTTCGATTACAAATAGCCAGGAAACAGATTAATAAAAGTAAATCGAAAAGAGGGAGTCCCCAATTAGTTTTTAGGAAAGAAAAACTAACAAAAATAAAATAAAAAATTTGCTCTTCAAATGTTAGTATAGGAAAACTAAGACTAAAAGAGGCTAAAAATGACTTCATCGGTCTTTGAACCAAGAATCGGATTCGGGGCGAGGATACGAAACATAGGAATAAACCATTCCATTCCGTCCGTCCGAAGACGACCATTACTAGTTCGAGTAGTGAATTAAAATAATGTACAAAAGCAAGCGGACAACAACATGTGAAGTGAAATCAAAAGCAATCATAGTTAAAAAAAGTGATAAAGATAGAAATAAAGAAAGCGGTAATAAAAGAAAAGCGAAAATAAAAGATATTACATCGGTCGGGAGGAAAGTAAAAGTGATACATCTCTAAACCACAATACGGAAAGCGATAAAAAGCATAAAATAAAATAAAGCATTGAAGATCGAATATGTGCCCTCAGGTTGTCCCACCCGCTAATCTGGATCTTGGATCAAGATCTCTTGATGCGACGGTGATGAATTGAAAGGGGTTTTTGTGAGTTTTTGTGGAGATAGGTAGGCATATGTATGACTCGACGGATTTTAAGGATCGGATGTACAGAGTATAATGGAAGTACATAAGGAATAGGCTCTTAGGTGAATTTCAGCAGAGTGATGCTAAGGCAGAAGCCAGTATGGGAGTGAGAGCCAAGGCTCTCTATTTATAAGGAGAGTTTAGGTCAAGGAATGACCTAGGGTTAGCTCTCGGCCATCCGTTCAAGGCTAGCAGCAAAAATCGGGCCAAGATCAAAGTGATAAGACCGGATAAAGCCAAGCATAGAACTAGATATGATCCATTTCACGGTGCCCGCCAGCAAGGGTGTTGCCATGGGTCTCATGCCCTAGCGTGCTTCCAAAGGAGTCTCCGGGACAAAACACAGCTGTTCCACTTAATATTTTGGGGTGATAGGCGCCAGCCATAGCACCTTTCCAAAAATGGAAAGTTTTCATTTTTGGTAGGTTTTCATTTTTGCGGGTTTTTATTTTTTATGCGAGATGCGTGCTCCTAGTCTCGAGTGGACTGTCTTGGAGCCAAAATGCAACACTTTGATGCTTGTGATCATGAAATGCATCATCTAACGTCGTCTTGAGGTCTTGAGCTCCTTGGCTAATTGAACAAAGTAAAACGCAGAGTTCGAGCCCGGAATTCCTCGGTACACGGCACTAGACTCCGTTGTCTCCGGAGGCTTGGCCTGGTTTTGGATCGTCCGAAAGAAAAGGGGAGTTTTGGATTGACCCAAGGTAGAAGGCTATTTATGTGGTGCTGGGGATCTTTGTGGTTTATTGGCTTACTTCACACCAATCAAACACGATCCGTGATCCAAACCGTCAAACAGGACTCGGGATTTCATCATCGAGCCAACAAATAAAAAAGAAAGAAAAAGACGACACTTTTTTGGTGTCTATAGGACCCCATATGAATGGAAGAATGTGGGTTCATAAAATTAAGAGATTAGGGTATTATTTGTCAAGCATGGTAGCAGATTGTCATGAGTTTGTTAAAAGATGTCACAACTGTCAAGTGTATGCAAACTTGCAGCACCAACCACCTATTTTTTTAACCACACATGCATCGCCTAGGCCGATCTCGGTTTGGGGCATAGACATCATCGGTAAAGTGACTCCTACAGAACGAGCGGTCATGAGTTTGTGTTAGTAGCAATTGACTACTTTACCAAGTGGGTAGAAGTGACATCATATGCGACGATAACATTAAAACATGTGGGAAAATTCATAACCCATAACATCGTCAATCAATATGGGGTACCACATGAATTGATTAGTCAGCATGGTAGTCACTTCAAGAAAGAGGTAGCAGATTTACTAGACAAGTTACAAAATCAAACATCATAAGTCCTCTCCCTATCAACCTAAGACTAATGGAGTAGTCGAGGCCACTAACAAAAATATTCTTTCGATTTTTTTGGGTTCATAAAATTAAGAGATTAGGGTATTATTAGTCAAGCATAGTATCGGATTGTCATGAGTTTGTTAAAAGATGTCACAAGTGTCAAGTGTATGCAAACTTGCAGCACCAACCACCTATTTTTTAAACCACACATGCATCGCCTTGGCCATTCTCGGTTTGGGGCATAGACATCATCGGTAAAGTGACTCCTATAGGAACGAGTAGTCACGAGTTTGTGTTAGTAGCAATTGACTACTTTACCAAGTAGGTAGAAAGCGACATCATATGCGACGATAACTTCAAAATATGTGGGAAAATTCATAACCCATAACATCATCTCGTCGGTATGGAGTACAACATGAACCGATTAGTCAGCACGGTAGTCACTTCAAGAAAGAGGTAGTAGATTTAGTGGACAAGTATAAAATCAAACATCACAAGTCCTCTCCCTATCGACCTCGGACCAATGGAGTAGTCGAGGCCACGAATAACAATATCTCGAAAGATAGTGGAGAAAATGGTTGTCATTAACAAGGACTGGCCCAATAAATTAACCTTCGCTTTATGGGGCTACTAAACCTCTATAAGAACCTCAATGGGAGCAACCCCTCACTCCCTATTGTATGGTATGGAAACAGATCCTTCTAATAGAAATTGTTATCCCTTCTTTGTGAATCATTACGAAAAGTAAGATTCCTGAAGCGGAATGGGCTAAAGCATGCTACGAGGAATTAGTCTTACTAGATGAAAGACGTCTACATGCTCTACATGATGTCTAAATACACCAAGCACGTATATCAAGGGAATTTAACAAAAAGTCAGGCCTCGTAATTTACAGATTAGAGATTGGTTCTTAAAGAAATCAAAGCACCAATTCAAGACCCTAGAGGGAAATTCGGGCCTAATTGACAAGGCCCATTGACACTTAGTCAAATACTATTAGGAGGAGCGAGTTAAACTAACGGATCTAGATGGAGAAGAAATTTTTCAATATACTAACTTGGATCACTTGAAAAAATACTACATTTAGCATTACACTAAACAGTTTCAGCATTGTACCGCACTCCAGCCCAACTAGGTGAAGGCCATGGCCGGCGCCGGCCACCGTCTTTTCAACGACTAGATAGCCGACTCAATAACCCATCCGGCTAATATTTTTATTTTTGGCATTTAATTATTTCTAGGGCGGTCCATTTAGACTCGTCCAATTATCAATTCCTCTAAGTGAGCGGTAAAAGGAAAAAAGCATAAAAGTTGGCATAAAATTTGCTTTTTACTTTATTATAACAAAAGCTATTCCAACTACTTATCCAAATACATAACTAAAAAGGAAATAACAAGCATACTACTTGACAAAGCAAAAGTTCTAAAGAGGCAAAACAAAAGTTTCCTAAATCTAAGCCCTAGTCAATCTTTACTTTTTTCCCTTTTGAGCGACCACACTCACCTGCATTATCCCGGGTTTGTCTACTACCTCTCTCCTGCGAGCCCCTAGTAGAAATTTATTCATGCTCCTCTTGGGTTATGGAGCAGAAGTAGAACATCATCCATGGAGGATGTTAGGGGACAAAAGGTGGCCACGTATTGTAGTGGATTTGAGGTGTAACTCGTTCACCAACGTACCAACACAAACCAAATGGACCCTCCAATAAAATTCGTCTTTCACACAACTCCCGCGCTGCACCAAAGCTTGTCAGGAGCTGAATTTGGGTTCAGGGGTAATTGGCCTGCACACACAAGACACATGAAGTGACAAGACAAAACCAGCAAAAGTGAGCAGCAAAGCACGCCCATTTGGTCGGCGTCGACAACATCACGGCCATGCCCATAGTCCAACTATATGTCGTGGGTCGAGGCGAGAAAATTTGGGCAGAAAGTATGAAAATTCTAGGCCATTCTAGCTCAAAATTTAAAGCATAAAGATGACATACCCTGGGGAAACTGTTGGGGTGGACCTCAAAGAAGTAATCTCATGCACTTTTGCTACCGGAGATAGACTCTAGCCCATGCCGCCAAAGCCGGGAAGAAGGATGATTTTTGGAACCGGGTGAAAATTACTCATACAACCATGGCTACAAAGTTCACAACATAAGTAAGACTCTTATCCACGCAAGATAAGTATTTTGGAGACTAACAAGGAACGAGTATACGTGAATAACTTTCCATAAACCACATAAGGGCATGTAATTCTACAAGTCCTTTTCGGCCATTGTGTGCCTAGCCCCTAAAACGCAAGCCTCTTATAAGACAAGTGTATGCGGGCATGCCCCAATTGAGGTATTTTGTTCTGTCTAAGTCCACCAAGTTCACCAAATAGTGGACATGTACTTTGGAGCCCCGATCCAAAAATGCATGTGCTTAGCATGTGGGCAAGCACTATCAAGACTTGTTGTTGAGGATTGTGTTGAGCCCACAACTCAAAGTTTTCAAAAGCCTCGAAAAGAATGGAGGATTTAAAGTAGTTAGCCTGAGGAAATTGGCTAGCTGTGGGGCCAAAGAGGTGACGTAAATAGTCACAATTTTTGTAAAAGTCCCAATCATAAACTAGGGGTTTCCCGAAAAGCCTAAGCATATAAGAATGGCAAAGTTAAAAGGTGTAATTGTCATTTCCTCAAATGGGAGATGAAAGGTATTGGTGGTGTCCCATAACTTGTTCACTAATGGCTCAAATAGGGTCACACTCTTTTCAATCATACAAATCAATCAAAGCCCGGAAAAAGGGGCCAAGCCCGGCACTTGTCATGATCTACTCCAAGGGGTAGTTTCCCACCTTGAAGGTCTCAATCAATTTGTTAATGGCCCAACTACTCATAATGGTACCCTTCTACAAAAAAGAAATCCAACAAGGTTTTAGTTTAAGATACCATTTCAACACATGAAGGAAGAAATTCAAGCCAATAAGCTAACCGTGGTAGAGATGGCGAGAGATAAGATGTGGCTCTTGGCCTCCACCAAAAGGTCATTGAGGTTCCACTCATGGTGAGGATGCCACTCCCGTTCAAGGAAATTATCATGGATTATGCTCTCGACCCTTGTCCTCATAATCGGGTGGGCACGTCTTCTAGACATTTTTAAAGAAGTTTTGTAAGAAATCAAGCTAGTTTTATTAAGGCAAATGTGAGCAAGCTAGAACAAGGTTAGAGCAAGCAAGAAGAAGTAAGGAAATGAGCAAGTGAGGTGTGCAAAATGAACACACCAAGTCCCCTTTTATAGGTAAAGATCAAAAAGTAAGAGGAGACTAAGCATGGAAGCAAGGAGTATGTGCCTAAACAAGGCGTGCCTAAACAAGGCTTGCCCAAAGGCTGGCCGATGCTGGCCACGAGGCCCGAGAGGCATCAGCTCAGTAGTAGCCTTGCAGGCATAGGCCGGGGACTAGTTGGTGAAGTCCTATTAGGTGTGGCTGGTGATCTTTTAGAGAATTATGCATGCAAGTGGTTCTTTGGACCCACAACTTTAACTTTATCTAATTCATTCTTCGGTCTTTCGACTCGAATTATTCATATAAAAATACTAAACTTTCCTTAATACGATTATCCACTAATGAATGTGCCAGTAAAGCAAAACTATTAAGCCAAGCTTCGGATCAAAAGACGATCAAGTTTTAGCAAAACTTATGAAGTTGCACGACTTTTGATCAAGCCAAGCTCAGGACCATTCACCGGACTTCGAATGCATGAATCGTGATCAAGTCCAGGCCCCTATTTTGGAGTTTAGGTTCAACAACAACCAATTCCGGACACAACAAATCGATCAAGCATTCAAAGCAATGCCTGAAAGTGAGATAAGTATCCTTTACCATCTACTTTGACCCTTCGTTTCGGACTCCATCAGTGGGGGTTAACCGTATACACCGAAAATGTGTCACTCTTATCTCCTTTATTTATGTTATTTTATTTTATTATCCCGGTGATGAAATCTCAGTCCTGTTTGCGGATTCGGATTACAATCGAGTCCGATTGGCGTGATGGAAGCCGAGAAACCACAAAAACCCCTTTAGTAGTAAAAATCAGCTTTCTTTAATTTGTGACGACCTAGAAACCATTTTATTTTGGCCGGTCCAAGCCCAGGTTAAATGCTCTAGGTCAACATGATGCCAACGCCACACATCATGCCTTACTCCAAGCGTCCAAGCAAGACACGAAAGCCAACTACACCAAACAACATCGTACAAGGCCGACGTTGTGCTTTAAGGCTATTTCTACCCAAGCATTGCGTTTTCTCCAGAGACCAGTTGAAACCTAGAAGGAGAGTTTTCCAAGCGATGTCGCTTTGAGTCTACCGTCGTGCTTCTCGGCACCCTTCATGGGATTTCCGCTTCAAGTTGATTTTATTTGGTTTTCTCCGATTTTCTTGTCGGTCCTGGTTCTTCATTTTGGAAGGCTAGTTGCATGCTTCCTAGGTGTATGTGACCTAATAATTTCTCTATAAATGAAGAACTTTACTCTTTATTTAGGGTATGGTGATTCCTATGCCTTATGTCTGTCGCATTTTAACCTTGAAAAGTTGTGAAGTCGATACCTTAGCTACACACCACCGAATTTAGGCTAAGAGCTACTCGAATGTTATTCGGTATTCCGATCTCTTGGCTCATTTTCAGCTAATCAAGCACTCCAATAAGCATTCTTAACATTTCCCTACACTACTCTACATCCACAAAATTCACAAAAAGCCTCCTCCAATCTTGTTTATCCACCGTTACGCTTCCAAATCCGGTTCGCAATCAAGATCAGCAGTGGGACAACCTCGAAGGCGCTCAACTCATTTTCCATCTCTAACAGCTTTATTTAAATTTATGCTTTTTATCGCTTTCGGTGTTGTGGATTCAAAGATGTAATCGTTTTTAATTCCTTCTCGCCCGATGTAACTTAGTTTTATCACTTTTCTTTTCGCTTATCTTTACCTTTTCATATTTGCTTTATCACTTTCTTCGCATGTTTGGCTTATTTAATTCTCGTATTCATATGTTGTGTGCTTGTTTGAAACATATTACTTTAACATACAATTAAAATTAGTAGTGGTTGTTTGTTGACGAGCGAAATGGAAAGGCTTATCCCTACATTTCGTACCTACGCCCTCTAACTTTGGATTCTTGGTTCTAGACCGATGGAGTTAATATTAAACCTCTTTCAAGCTTGGTTTTTCCATACTAAGAATGGAACAGTCAGCTTTTTTTTTTTTTGGTTACTTTTTATTCTTGAAACTGATCTGGTGACTCTCCTTTTCCATTTTATTTCTCTAAATTTACATATCGCTATTTCTAGTTTAAAAATGAACCAAACCCATTTGCATTATAACAGCCAGAGCCATGGACCAAGACTCGACCTTTTAATCATAGCCCATGGTCGACACCGGTGATCGGATGTTGCTGGCTTTTACCGGCGCCGGTCGGTCACTAAGCAAGGCTCTTGGTCGAAACCGGTGTTTTCACATCATTTTGGCCCAAAGGTCTTACGGCATAATGTAAACCAAGTTAAGGTTACTTTCATAAATCGTGAAATATTATCCCAAAACCTCTAAATAAATTTCTAAAATAAGATTAATAAAATTACCAATCACTATTTTGCTTAAATAATTTTAAATTGAATTACAAAAAAAAATTAAAAATCTCAATAAGAGGTGCATCCCCATCCTTAATAAACTTTTAAAATCATCTTCATAAAGAATCTTCAAAGAGATCGGACATTCGTGGGGAAACTCGGTCCTTTCTTTTGACGGTCCCCCTCCCTACGAGAGCGGACGGGCCGAGGGTAGTGGTTCCTACTGGGCCTCAAGTTGTCCCACCTGCTGATGTTGGATCACGTACCGGATCTACAAGCGTGTCGATGGGCAAGCAAGATTAAGAAAGGCTTTTCGTGAAATTTGTGGTGGTGAGTAATGTAAGAAAATAATAAAGATGCTTACTAGAGTAATGGTGATTGCTCGAAGATTAACCAAGAGATCATAATGCCAATTTAGCATTCAATAGCTCTTAGTATAAGTTGAGTACTCGATGCTTGGTAGGAATTAGCTAAGTTAGGATTCAAGCATCATATGGCATAGGAAATGGTCCTCTCTAAAATGAGTGATTTAGCTCTCTATTTATGGAGGAAAATCTAGGTCACAAATTGACCTAAAGGCAATGTAAAAAGTTGTCCAAATAGTTAAACCGAACTAACCAAAATCCATAAAAAATCGAATAAAATCAGATCGGACCAGGAATCCCACGGGAGGTGCCTAGAGGTGCGGTGCCGGGCTTAAAACGGTGTCATCTCGGAGAACTTTCTTCCGTGCTTTAGTTCAGCTTCCGGAGAAAAACGCAACATTTTGGCGAGGAAAGCCATAAAGCCCGACGTCGCCAAAATAGTGTCGTACGGATGTCCGGAGTTCACGTGCCTCGGTTGGGCGTAGAAGGAACCAAACATAGCATTTTGGCACTATAGGCCATGAAATGCGGTGCCGGCTGAAGGTTTGCTCTTAAAGAGTCTAAGTCACCCTAGAGGGGGTGAATAGGGTGATAAAAAAATTAAACAATTTTTGCACCAACACAAACTAGAAGCATATTCCGAGTCTAGATTGGACTCGGAAATACAATAACGCAAATATACGTGAAAACCCCGCTAGGCGGAAAACCACGGACAATGCTAATCCGAGCACCAAGTCAAATCCACTATTTGATCCCCAAAATACAAAGGACTTACTCAACCAGAATTGCTCTCTTAAATAATTCCTTACAATGTTTTCCTAGACTCAAAAGTTCCCTAATCTGATCTAGTACTTCCCGACTAAGGCAACCTTTACATCGGTGATAACTGAACTAAGTTAACCCTTACAGCTTAGTCAAGGGACTTACTAAGAAAGTAAGAGAAGTATGTAATTGATTACAAAACTTTCTTTACAACTTAGAGAATATTAAATACAGAGTTGGAGTTGTAAGTAGAAGATTGAGTAAGAATGAGAACAGATAATTGGTTCAATAATAAAATCAGTTCTAGCAATCTCCTAGTCTTGTGGAGTGGCTTCTATTTATAAGCATTCAAGCAGTAATGACCGTTGAGTCTTGTTTCGGGACCGAAGTCTTTACTAGTCGTTGCAACGGCTATTTTGAGTCACTCGTAAAAGATCCGTTGGGATGTGAACGTTGTGCAACGACTTTTGGCTCCAAAAGATGGTCCAATCACTTGGTGGTGCCTGAAAAGTGAGGTAGAAACAACCATTACGCCTAGAGTTGGAGTTTTCCAGCTTTGGAAACAAACAACCCTAACAAGGTGTCCGAGCCTTGTCCGTAAGTAGCTAAAACTCTTCCACTAGTGTTTAATGGCTAGAAATCGGTTGCTTTTAAAATTTAAAAAATATATTAGCCTCGTTTGAATACCTACCAAAGCAAACCATATTGGTTCTCAAAGTATAAAATACTTTTGTCCAAGATTAGGCACAAATAATGATTAAATTATAATAATTAAATACTCAATTATCTTTGGCCTAAAAGAATGGAATTTTCCGAGTCTAATATTCAATACCGTCAAATTCCATCTTGAGTCAATCTTAACATAATCACATAAGAAAGAATAGAATATCGAGTAAAATAACTTAATCTGGTCAAATAATTCTCAAGGAAATAAACTGACTTAGAATAAAGAATTAACGTTGCAATTCACTTTGTATTGAAATACAAAGTCCGTGCTCGAGTAAAAGTGTTAGAGAAATTATTTGGGCACGCGATGGTTTTGAGTGATGTCCGAGTAAGTCAAAAACACCCATGTAGGAGATATGTAATAAAGCGCTTTCGAGTAAGCTGTAACATAATGAAAACATAGAGTTTCTATAAAAAACAGTAATAACTTAGAATCAAAACCTAAGAGAGATAGATATTTATACCTAAGTCTTTAATCTCCCCTTCTTGTTGAAAGGCATTCTATACATAAGATAGAAACTTGTTAGTTCGAACCATGAGTTTTCATTGTCAATGATCGTAACAAGAAATAAAGTTCACTTAAGTATCGGAGCAGAAAGTGAGTGGAGATACTTAAAAAGTTGCAGTTCAAATGCTATCATAACTTAGAAGAGTTGTGTGGATAATAAGTCATAGCAAAGAAAAAAAGTAAACATATTGTATCATAAGCGAGTAAGTTACAAAGTTAAATATCGTAGTATCAAGGCGGAAAAAATATAACTTAGAAATAAGTATGCTCATAAAAGTAAAAAAAAAAAGCATTCATTGCTCGGAAGAAAAAACTATAATACAAGTACTTAAAAAAATCGACAAGGCAGAACTCCCCTAAACTAAACTTCCAGGTTTTTCTATATTTTCCGCCTCTATACATTTCATCAAAAGGAGGGAAGAAAATAGTCGTTAAGTACAACCAATGTTGGATAAAAAGAAATAGAAACAAAAAAAAATGAACTAAGAAGAGGGGGCTTGTTGTCTAGAGGAGGAAGGACGAGTAGTGCGCTTGCGCCTGTATGCCTACGTAGAAATGGATGAGCAAGGCGGCTGCAAGACTCGGAATGTTTCGAATCCGCTCCGTCCCGGTTCTCGTGAACTAAGGGCACATCGTCCTTAAGCTCGTCTTCCTCGAAGACACCAGCGACTTGTGCTTCTTGGATAGTTCATTTGGACTTACCAACTTCGCCAACCTCTTCTCGACCCACTCAAAGCATGATCCAAGGAGATCAGCTCTGGTTCTTGTTCTTTTACACCTTGGCCCTCGAGTTGAGCGGCCTCTTCTTTTTCTTTGTCCTCTTCTTCCTTCTTCTCTTCTCCACCTTCTTCAGCTTGAGCTTCCTCCTCACTTACTTCCCAAACTTAGCTGGGGTTGAGGACTCCTCGGAACTATCGGTAGTGTATGAGTCCTCAACAGCTTTCGATCTTCGTTCTTGGAGGTGTTAGAGCTGCTCGCGCCGTTGCTTGATGATGTTCTTGAGCTCAATCATCGGATCCTGGTTTTCCTTGATCCGAGACTATGTGGTCTTCCGGTTAATAACCAGGTTTTAAAGGACATACTTGAGAGAGTGGAGAGTGGTATGAAATTCTTGAGACACGGAAGTAATTTTTTCGACCAACTCGGTAAACATAGCAGCAGAGGGGGCAAAGGTGGTAAAGATGTAGAGGGACCAGCGAGTAGAGGGTGGAAGAGCTGGTGTAGTCCGAGTCTAAGCGAGTGCAAAAGAGGAAGGTGACAACTCAAATCCATGAACCCGGACACCAGGATGAACTTCCTAGTATCCATAGTTCTTTTACGCCAATGCAAATGGTAGCCTCAAAAACAGCGATTGGTTCCGAGGGGAAGGGACTTTGAACTGTTTGAAAATAATAGTCAAATAAGCTCCGAAAGGAAATATAGCGGACTTCTTTGATTGAGATGGCACAGAAGCCATCTACTCAATGATAGAGGGAAAGAGGTCTACGTCGTAGCCCTCAAGAATGTCAAACAACGCTTTGAGAATCTTGGAGTTCGGATTCTCTTTGTTGGAATGATGAGTGAAGAAGGTCCTCATCAAAATTAAATAGAGTAATCTTGCCTTAGTATTCATCCGAGTAATTGAGAAGTTCTTTCATGACTCAACGACTTCCTTGGCATACTTTTCAAAGAAGTCATAAGCGACTTCCTTGAAAGGTGTGGGGTTGGAATTGAGAAAAGAGAAGTGACTTTGAAAATTTTGTGGAGGAGAGAAAGATTGATACGAACAACTTTATCTCGAACTCTGGAGATGATGATTCCCTCGAGAGAAAGACATGTTCACATAGAACTCGGCAACCAGTTCCGGATAAATGAACTCATTGAGGCACAAATAATTGCAAACCCTAGTGTTTTTGATATGATGCAACCACGAGAAGGATGTGGTTGGGAGGAATTTATCATCCAACGTGAGGTGTTGGACGACAAAGATTTTGGAAGGATTGGATGTTCCTTCTTGGGTGTTTTTGGTACGGAGCTTTTGGCAGCCAACCCCAACTCTTGACCCGTTCCTCTTTTGGTAATGGTGAACGACGAGAAACAGAGAGAGTAAGAAAAGAGAGAGAGAAAGAGCTTCAAATTCGAAAGAGAGAGAGAGAATACGAGTGAGCAGAGATATCGACAATAGAGAGAGACCAAGTAAGCAAGGGCAAAGTAAAGAAAAGAAGGTAAAGAGGTGTTATTTATAGCGGAAAAGAATGATCTTCAACCTTCGTTTTGACCTGAAAACCAAGCAAGTACTCTCGGACAGGTGTGACATTCTCGCTCTCCAACAGCTAGTATTCGAGCAGCTTTCTTCCAACGGCTAGTTTTCTCTTATTGAAATGTGTGGCAAACCGAGAGAAGAAAGAGTTTTCGGAAAGATTTCTGAAATTCTCCATTTATATAGAGATGATTTCGAACTTTGATGTCCATTTTGCCCATATACTAAGTCCGACTTAGTATCGTTTACGAGTGACTAAGAAATATCGACTAACCGAAATTTCGAGTGACTAAGAAATATCGCACTCGAGTCAACTAACCCATTCGTTATTAAAACACATACCACATTATTATGCAAAGATGATTCACGTAACAAATCACTTAATCATGCATTAATCATGCCAAGCTCATTCCTAATAAAACAAAATTGATCCTCACTAAGTGGCTTAGTGAAAATATCAACTAACCGAAATTTCGTAGGAATGAATGCAAGTTCAATAGCAACTTTCTCATAATGGTCTCTTAGAAATTGATATCTGACTTCAATATGCTTTGTCTTTGAGTGTTGGACTAGATTCTTAGTAATGCCGATTGCACTTTGATTCACCGCAGTGAGATATCTAAAAATTCTCTTCACCGCAGATGAGATGTGATACTTTTGGATTATCTTGATATCTTACACAAAGGCAGACATTGAACATGATATCTGGTCTACTAGATGTGAGATAAAGTAGAGATCCAATCATACCACTATAGAGTTTCTAATCGAATGCTTTACCTTTCTCGTCCGAGTCCAGCTTTCAAACTACTACTCATAGGTGTTGTTGCATGCTTCACATCTTGTAGTTTGTACTTCTTCAACAAATCCTCGGTGTACTTAGATTGATGGTCATAGATGCCATCCTTGTCTTCTTTGATTTGTAAACTAAGAAAGAAGTTGAGTTCTCCCATCACACTCATTTGGAACTCCTGTCTCATCAACTCGGAAAACTCTTGACATAGAGTTTCATTAGTAGCTCCAAAAATGATATCATCAACATAAATTTAAACGATAATAAAATCTTTCCCCTTGGTTTTGGTAAAAAGAGTTTTGTCAATCTGACCTCTTTTGAAATCATTTTCAACCAAAAACTGCTCGCTCTTTCATGCCAAGCTCTAGGAACCTGTTTAAGATCATATAAAGCCTTTTGCAATCTGAAAACATGATTTGAAAATTCTGAGTTTTTAAATCTAGGGGGTTGCTCAATATAAACTTCTTCTTGAATGAAGCCATCCGGAAAAGCACATTTGACATCCATTTGATACAGCTTAATATTCATGCTAGATGCAAATGCTAATAGGATTCTCGATTGCCTCAATCCTAGCAACAGTGCAAAGGTTTCCCCACAATCAATCCCTTCCTCTTGATTGTAACCCCGAGCAACAAGTCTAGCATTATTTCGACTACCAACCCTTCCTCATCCAGTTTGTTCTTGAAAACCCATTTGGTTCCTATGACTAGGTGATCGGAAGGTCGTTTGGCCGAGTCCGGACTTAGTTTCTTTCAAATTGATTAAGCTCTTCTTGTATGGCCTCTACCCATTCAGGTTCATTTAAGGGCTCTAGTGAATTTTTGGGTTCGAGTTAATGATATGAATGCAGAAAATGCACACATATTATGCAAAGAAGATCGAGTTCTTATCCCACTCGTTGATGTTAGAAAGTATGTTTTCAGGTGGGTGACTTGATGCATATTTGAAAGCTTGACCTATCTTCCGATTTACCAAGTTTGTTGGTTGAATAGCCCGATCTTTAGTTGGTTGATCTTGCTAAGTCTCTGCATTGACTTGCTCTTGAGCATTTTCAGTTGGCTCTTGATCTTGTTCAGTGTGAGTCATAACATTCGGAGTTGCTCCATTTTGAGTTGCCTTAGTAATTGTGTTTTGACTCTTTCTAAGCTCAGCTTCAGCAAGGTCGTCTTCATCTCTGTTAAGCCTCGAGATCTTAATATGTGGACTCACTTATCCTGCCAAGATCAATCTCATCAAAGACAACGTAGATACTTTCTTCCACTTTGTTAGTTCTCTTGTTAAAAACACGACAAGCTTTGCTATGAGATGAGTAACCAAGAAATATACCCTCATCTGACCTATCATCAAACTTAGTCGGATGCTCCTTACCATTGTTGTGAATATATCACTTACACCGAAATGCTCTGAATTCGGAGATGTTGGGTTTCTTTCCCTTGTATAACTCGTAGGGAGTCTTCTTCAAAATGGGTCCGATGAGGCATCTATTGAGTGTGTAATTTATTGTGCTGATTACCTCAGCCCAGAAATAGTAAGATAGATCATTTTCAATCATCATAGGCCTTCCTATTTCTTCAAGAGTTCTGTTTGTTCTTTCTACTACTCCATTTTGTTGAGGAGTTGTTGGTGTAGAGAAGTTGTGAGAAATGTCATTCATGTCACAAAAGTCTGCAAATTCCGAGTAGTCGAACTCCCTTCCATGGTCAGCTCGAATCCTCCCGATCCGAGTCCGAGATTCCACTTGAATTTTCCTGTAGATCTTAGTGAACTCTTTGAAGGCTTCATTCTTATTCTTGAGAAAACATACCCAGGTAAATCATGAGAAATCATCAACAATGACAAGTACATATGATTTACCTCCAAGGTTTTTCATAAGAATTTCACCACACAAATCCATATGAACCAATTTAAGCACTTTGGCTATAGACACAATTTTGAGTGGTTTGAAAGATGATCTGACTTGCTTCCCTTTTGTGCATGCTTCACGATTTAATCTTTCTTAAATGCACAGATTAGGTAATCCCCTAACCAATCCTTGAGAAGTAAGTTTCTTGATAGTATGCATGCTAATATAACCTAGCCTACAATGCCAAGTCCATGAATCATCATTCAAAGATGCTTTCAAACAAGATAAGTTATGACTTGAATCGGAGAGAGGGATAGTATAGGTGTTACCTGACCTCGGACACTGAGAGCTTAGTCTCCTTGGTGACTATATCTAAAATGTAGCAGTTGGTTTGAGTGAACCTTACCTCTTGACCTTTGTCACACAATTGGGAAATGCTGAGGAGATTGTATTTTAGCCCTTTGACAAGATAGACTGGACTAACTAAGTTGTTTCCTTCACCAATTTTACGAATCCCTACTATTTTGCCTTTGCTATGGTCTCCAAATGTGACTTTTCCTCCTTTTAGATTTTCTAACTCAGAAAAGAGTCTTGAATCTCCCGACATGTGGCATGAGCAGCCTCTGTTTAGGTACCGGTGACCTTTTTCTTCCGAGTTACCTGTAAAATAGAAACAAACTAACCCTTGTAATCGTTCTTACCGACCCAATGAATCGTTCTTATTGTGATCTTTCTTTGAGGAAGAGCAGTCTTGGGAACTAGATTTGAATAATTGTGCGTCTAGTCCGATTCCGAGTCTTCCTTTCGAAAACGGAGTCTCGTGTCTCCTTCTTTTGAAAATCTTTTCTTTTGTAAACAAGTGGAGAAGGCCTTTTCCTGTAAACTGGTATGGGCTCAGTCCCCTTTGCATTCTTATGAAAGGGACAATGCTCAGCCTTCCTGAACTTTACAGTTCTAGAATCTGTCTCGAAGAGATTTGAATAGCAATAGGATTCCTCTTCAGACATTATAGCCAAGTCCTTTTTCCTGAATGACACACACTTAGAGCCAAGTAAAAGATCAAGGTTTTTCTGACCTTGAGTGAATTTTAAAATAAGCTCTTGAGACTCGTTGAGCTTCCTTTTCAGTTACTCATTCTCTGTTCCGAGTGTCTCGGACTTAGTCTCATTTTCTTGAGCACAGGTCTTAAGTATCCTTAGATTTTGTCTCGGTGTTTTTAATTCATTTTTCAAAACATTGCTCTCAATAGTAAGAGACTCAAGTTTTTCTTTGAACTGTGAAGAGTCGAATTAGACTTTTCTTCCAAAGTATAAATATATCCGGCTAAATCAACTTTGGAGAATTTGAGAAAGTATTCAATTACCTCCTCAATATCTCGAGTTCTCATTGTCGGACTCGGATTCAACTTCGAGTCTATAAGTACCATAAGACACTTTGAGTCGTCATAATCATCTTCTTCGAGATGAGTTGTCATCACTCCAGGTAGCCATCATATCCTTCTTTTTCTATCCTTCTTTCTTTTGGGACAATCTTTGACTATGTGCTCCTTGTCTGCCACATTCAAAGTAATCGGAGTTCTTAAATAAAGATAACTTTGAAGGGGATGAATATTTATCTTTTCTCGTCCTTCTTATCTTTCTTATACAACTCATCCTTTGGCATGTTTTCCCACTTCTTGTATTTCATCGGTCTCTTGAAGCTATGAGCTATTAGTGCCATAGGATCCTCTTCGATTCTAAGGAGCTCGGACTTTCACGTCTGTTTTCCGACGCCTTCAGCGCAATGTTCCTTTTGGGTGCTGACCTCGACATCCTCTTCTTCCGGATGAATCTCCTATATGAGTAACTTCCCAATGAGCTCATCCGGTCTTAGTTGAGAGAGGTTCTGAGCTTCTTCAATGACTCGTAACCTTGGGACCCCATCTATTCTTTGGTAGACTTCTTAGAATCTTTCTAGACATTTCTTCATGAGAGATCTTTCTACCTAGAGATTTGAGATTATTAGTAATCTCTTTGAAACGAACATACATCCGAGTGATGTTTTCTTCTGCTCCATCTTGAACAGCTCGTATTTATAAAGATATTGACTTATCTTTGCCTACTTCACTTGGCTTGTTCCTTCATAGGTGTTGACAAGAGTGTCCTACACCTCTTTCGCCGTGTCATAGACTCGAGACTCTGTTGTATTCTTCTCGTGCTAATGGCACACATCAATGTGTTCATAGCTTTGAAGTTCTTTCTCAACTTATCAGTCTCTTTAGTGGTGAACTCGGATTTGGCTTTGGGCATAGTAGTTCCATTCTTCGTCTTTATTGGGATGTAGTTGCCTACTTGGGTCATGTTTTAAACATCTTGATCGTTGTCCATCATGAAACACTCCATCATCTTCTTCCAATGTGTGAAGTTTGACCCTTTGAACTTTGGCGGTCCGGTGGATGATCTTCCTTCATCGAACTCTCCATTGTTCCGAGCCATCCGATCTTTAAACCTCCGGATAATGAGATCCTCTTGAAAGGCTAGGCTCGATACCAATTAAAGGTTTTCTTGTCTAATTCACCCTAGAGGGGGTGAATAGGGTGATGAAGAAAA
This sequence comes from Talinum fruticosum, assembly GCA_021018815.1. Taxonomy (NCBI): domain Eukaryota; kingdom Viridiplantae; phylum Streptophyta; class Magnoliopsida; order Caryophyllales; family Talinaceae; genus Talinum; species Talinum fruticosum. The sequence goes on along the minus strand of JAITYX010000003.1, from coordinate 14,255,744 downwards.
TTAAACAATTTTTGCACCAACACAAACCAAAAGCGGATTCCGAGTCTAGATTGGACTCAAAAATACAATAACGCAGATATACATGGAAACTCTCATGGGGCGGAAAACCGCAGACAGTGCTAATCTAAGTACCAAGTCAAATCCACTATTTTGAATCCACAAAATACGAAGGACCGACTCAACCAGAATTGCTCCCTTAAACAAGTCCTTACAATGTTTTCCTAGACTCGAAGTTCCCTTATGTGATCTAGTACTTCCTGACCGAGGTAACCTTTACAATCGGGGACAATTGAGATGAATTAACTCTATAGCTCGGTTAAGGGACTTACTAAGAAAGTAAGAGAAGTATGTAATTGATTACAAGACTTTTTTACAATTTAGAGAATATTAAATACAAAGTTGGAGTTCTAAGTAGAAGATTAAGTAAGAATGAGAACGATGAATTAGTTCAACAATAAAATTAGTTCCAAGTAATCTCCTAGTCTTGTGGAGTGGTTTCTATTTATAAGCATCCAAGCGTAATCACCATTGAGTCTTGTTTCGGACTGAAGTCTTCATTAGCCGTCGCAACGACTATTCCGAGTCACTCAAAAAGATCCGAGTTCGAAAGCGGAACCGGGATTTCATCACCAGGATGACAAAATAAAATAACAGAAATAAACAAGATAAGGACGACATGTTTTCGGTGTCTACATCAGCCATTTGGCTAGGGGCAACCGCGACAATCCTGGTCAGATGACTTAGGCCATCAGCTCCTTCCATAATTTCTTACCAGTTTCTACTTGAGAAATAATCGAGATGAATTTATGAATTTATGAATTAATATGATTAAAAACAGGAGTCGCCTATCGGCTTTGAAACGAAAAAACAACAAAAGAAAATTCACTTTTCCTAATTTGAGTTTAGCGAAACGGAAAAAACTCATAAGTTAGAAAAGCTCTTGAAAAGGGACTCCATTGGCCAAAACCAATTATCCATTGTTTGGGGGTAAACGTCTTAAATGAGGAGGAACGACCCTCATTTCGCTCGTCAAAAAGAAGGCTTTTACTGATTGAAAAATGGAGTTTAAATCGCTTTAAAAAAAACAAACAAACAACATGCTAAAACTTAAATTAAAGCTACCAAGACATGATTTAAAGTAGTAAAATGAAATAAATAAAGAAATCAATAAAGAAAAGTGATACAAAAAGAAACAAATATATTTACATCATGTGGGGTGGAAAAATAATAAGATTACATCTTTAAACCACAATACAAAAAATGACAATGTAATGGTATGGTGGTGAGCAAAGCAAAGCAAAAAGGGGGCCTTTTGTGATGGTTTAGAAAAGGAATTTTAAGAATAGAAGTGAATAAGAATGGAGAGAGAAATAACGGAGAGAATTTAGCAACCTCGGGGCAATGTATGCAACCGAATTGGTGTGTAAACGATGTGTCAAATAAGGGGGAAGCCCTCTATTTATAGAAAATGTTAAGGTTTAGGAAACGGATAGAGAGAAATCTGAAAAATTGAATCAGCCAAACAGATATCGTTTAGAAGAGTCCATGGGCTGGTGCGGACCAGAACAACCATGCCTTGTGGTGCTGGGAAGCATGCCAGGCTTGGACGTTGAACGAAGGTCAAAACATTGCGTTTTGCAGGTTTGAGGTTCGGCGCCATTCAAGCCTAGGCTTGAGGGTCCAACCTGGATGGAGCATCCGAAAATAAATGAATATGGACTTATTTGGCCCAAGGAAAAGCACTACATGTTGTTTTGTGGTGCTAGCTGGCTTTTGAGGGCTAAAATAACTTTTTGCAAGTCCGATCTCGACCCGAGCTTGTGAACCAGAATGGGTTTTCATCACCGAGCTAACAGAAAAAATAAATAAATAAAATGATGACACTTTTTAGGTGTCTATAGTGGTGGGCAACTCTTCCTCAATTAACATACTAGCATCTCTAAGGGTAGTGAAGTTCATGAAAGGCAAGAACTTCGGATGTTGATTGTCGATGGGTTGGAGATTCTTGATGATAATCTTTACTTGGTCCTTGGAAGGTATGTTTATCATGTGGGCAGCGTTCATCCTCCAACAAGTGGGGAATATGCATCTTTTCCGGTAAGGCTTTCCTTTTCTTCATATTGCATCAATTCTAAGTCCGCGGATAACATAGTGGGGAATAAGCATCTTTTCCGGAAAACCTTTTTCACGAAAAACCCGACAAAAATTTCTATTTTTCATAGGTTTCTATTTTTGGCCGGTTTTATTTTTGGTGTGGGTTTAGGTTTCTTGATTGGGAGCTCAACCCGGGCTTCGTCCAGCTGCAAGAAAATGGGTTTGTGGGTCGGCCCCAAGCAAGGAAGACTAATTTTTTTTTTGTGCTAAGGGGTTCTTTGTGATTTATCGGCTTCGTCACGCTAATCAAACTCCGACCGTGATCCGAATCCGCAAACACGACCGAGATTTCCTCATCAAACTAACAAATAAACACTAATACAAAAACGTTATATAGCGACGGAATACAAGTCCGTCGTTAACTAGCGACGGAAATTGACATTTGTCGAGATAAAACTTAGCTAGCTACGGAATTAACGACGGGAAAAAATTCGTCGCTATTTTACTCATTAGTTACTGGACCTAACGACGGAAATGGAAAAATTAGCGACGAATTTTTGAAATAAATTTTTGAAATTTTTTTTTGAAAAATTTATTTAGCGACGGAATTAGTCCGTCGCTAATTTAAAATTTTTCAAATTTAAATTAGTAACCGAATTTGTCCGTCCCTAATTCAAAATTTTCAAAATTTAAATTTGCTGCCTATTTTAATTTTTCAAATATATAAAATTTTTCAAATTTTTAGTTAAGGACGGACCAGATCCGTCGTTGATTTCGTCGCTAACTCAAAATTTGAAAAATTTTAAGTTGGCGTGCTATTAAATTTTCTTCAGTTTTGAAATTTTTAAAATTTTTAATTAGCGAAAGACTGTTTCCGTCGCTAATTAAATTTTTTAAATAGTGACGGACTATGTCCGTCGCCGATCCCGTCATTATATTCGAAATAAAACCCCGACTTTAGCGAGGCCTGGCAAACCATAAGGAGAGATAGATTGAGAATTAGAGAGAAGTGAGCGTGTGAGAGAGCAAGAGGTTGAAAGCCTTTCCTCCTTTCGCAACCGTCCACCACTGTCGTTCTCCACCGCCGCCACTGCCACCACCGTACACGCCACCAACTAACCACCTTTAACATCTAGTAGGTATGCTTTCTCCATCCTTCCTCATTGTTGGTTGTATTTAAAGTTTACTTTTTACTATAAAATTTGAGATTTTAAAGGATTTGATATAACTTATTTTGATAGGCATGGTTGGAATGAAAATGAGATAGAAGGTAAAGATAATGAGGAAAAGGAAGATGAAGAACATAACTTGTGTTTGTAAACAATGTAATACTCTTGGTTTTTTTTTCAATTAGTTTTTATGGATGTTGGTGAATTGAAGTTCGATTATTTATGACTTTTGTGTTTGTATATGATTTTTGTGTTTGAATTGAAGATGAATTTGATGTTGTTACACTACCGGATTATTTGGATTTGTCTTTCATTCTACATTTTTTGGATTAAGCACTCGAAAACACACAAAATTATTAAATTTTTTTTTAAATTAGCGATGAAATAGCTACGGAACCGACAATTCCGTCGCTGAAATCAGCGAAGGAACCGGCAATTCCGCTGCTAATTTTGCTACCTACGGAATCAAATTCAGTCGCTATATGACGATTTTCTAGTAGTGAAATAAAAGAAGAAAAGGATGATACTTTTTAGGTGTATACAAGTGTATTTGTAATTCTCTAGTTGTAGGCGTTTATGTATAGTTCTAACTTTTGTAACAAGTGACATTGGTCACTTCAGTATTCCATATATTTGATTTATATAGATGCCAATGGCAAAGGGGAGGCCATCAAAAATAGTTTTCCCTAAAGTGTGATTTTTACATGGTATAGGAGCGCTAAAAACACAAAATTAACAATGGGACAACAAAGGAGGGAACAATAATAACAAAAAGGAGGGAATGATATCACATCCCCATATTTCCTACGACGTTTGAACACCAAGGTTATGTGATCAGCCCAGTTATCCTTAATGGAGACAATTATAGAAATTGGTCTCGAAGTTAAGTTAATGCCCTAAAATCCAAAAATAAATTCAGTTTCATTAGTAGAACAATTGCAAAACCTGCAGCCTATTGCCCTAAAAGCACATGCCCGGGAGAAAGCAAATTCAATGGTTATTGCATGACTTTACAATGTCATTAATAAGAGTCTTCATGGATCTCGTATCATATGTAGAAACTGCTCATGAAATATAGACATACCGACAGGAAAGATATTCAAATAGGAATTCTAATTTCAATTCACCCACTCAAACAAGAAATTACCCTCATCGAACAAGGGTACCTACTCAAGATTTCACCTAACTCAAATCGCTATGGGATGAATTAGGGACTTACCAAGTGATCCCTAAATGCACTTGTTTTACTTGCAAATCTAGAGCTGTAAAGGAAGTCAGTAGAATCTTTGAAGAAGAAAAAGTACATAAATTTCTTATGGGCCTTAATTCGACGAAGTTCAATACCGTCGGATCGGCTATCCTCAACATTAGACCACTATCGACTCTCAACAAAGCATATGCGGCAATAATAAGGGAAGAACGATAGCAACAAATTATTAGGCCGATAAGAGAGGCAAAATCAAGAAAAATTTAGAAATTCAAGTGGTAAGTCTCCCCAACATCACTCCTTAAGATGGGTTTTGGATACAAGAGCCTTTCACCATATAACTTCCAATCTGGGAATTCTCATAAATGTATACACTTTATCTCCCCTAATATCTATCGGATAGCCCGATGGTAGGGAAGTGCGAATTGATAAACCAGGGATCGTTAAACTTGGGCCCCAAATTTTTTGAAAGATGTCCTATATATTCCAAATTTTAAGTGTAATCTTATTTCCACTCAAAAATTAGCTATATATGAGAACCGTGTTGTTTCTTATGGGCTAAATTTTTGTATAATATAGGACCTCACCTCAAAGATGTTGATTGGTGTAGGTGATCCAGGCAACGAGATGTACTTCTTCAAGAGCATGCATGGTGGTTCGGTACATGCAACACTCGAAGAATGACGACACCGTGAGATGGCATTAACTTTTGGGTCATCCTTCATTCAGTTTTTAGCTTCACTTTCTTCGGTTTGCGAATTTCGGTTGCATACGAAAATTTCATATTGTTGCGATGTATGTCATAAGGCTAAACAAACTAGACATAGCTTTCCTTTGAGTACTTCTCGTGTAAGTAAACCATTCAAATTAGTTCATTATGATTTATAGGGACGGTATCATACACCATCCTTGTCCGGTTGCCATTATTTTTTATATGTGGTGGATTATTATAGTCGGGCTACTTGGTTTTACTAAATTAAAGATAAAAAGGAAGCATATGACTGTCTTATGCAATTTTATTAATTGGTGAAAACTTAATTCAAGACATGTGCTAAGAAAGTACGTGTTGACAATGAGACCGAGTTTAAGGGAGAACTCCAATTCTCTTTCGATTATGGGATGCTACATGAAACCTCTTGTGTAGACACACCTCAACAGAATGGTCGGGTGGATAGAAAAAATTGTCACTTGCTCAATGTGGATAGAGCATTGAGATTCCAAGCATCATTGCCCATTCGGTTTTGGGGAGAGTGTGTGCTTATTGTTGCATACCTTATTAATTACATACCCAAAAATTACACAAATTTAAAAGTTTTTCTGATGTCCTATTTGGCAAAAGTCTCTCATACAACCACTTGAGTGTGTTTGGGTGCTTATGTTATACTCACAACCATGATCGACATTGGGATAAGTCTAATGCATGTGCAAAGTGCTTATTTTTGAGGTATCCACAAGGACAAAAAGGATGGTGTGCCTAAAGGTTTGAGCCGTGAGAGTCTCGAATCACCCTAGAGGGAGGGTGAATAGGGCGTAAAGGAAATTTTATGGAAATAATAAAACTTTGTACTCAAGTCGAACTCAAAAATAAGAGTTGAGCCTAGATTGGACTTAGAAAGAGAAAAATAGACTAATTTTACGTGGAAACCCTCTCGGGGCAGAAAACCACAGTAGGTATCAGTCCATATATCAATTCAAATTCATAATTTTGAATTCACAAAATACAAGGATCGACTCTCCGAATTGTTCCCTTAGACAATTCAATATAAGGTTTCCTAACGACAAAAGCTACCTTATGTAACACCCCAAAACACCCCCGGGAGTATTACATCGCCGAGTTCCTTAAAGGAACTCCCAAGGCTCTTTCTAGTGTTGGTTTGGCTGTCTAAACTCAACTTAAGGGTAATACCGGTGGTTTTCCCAAAAGAATCCGAGATTCTCTAAAAATTTCGGCGAGTTCTGTTTGTAACATGGACTAACCCATAGGCTTAAAGCCTTAAAATCCTGCATAAAAAGCATAATAAAACTCGACGAGCCACACGCTCGGAGTATACAACTCAACGGCCACACGCTGGAGTTCAACCAATCATGCGGTAAAACATAAAACAATCTAACTGGTTACTATACATTTGGTACAACTATATGCACTAAATTACAAGTACAATCATTTAGAAATAAAGAATGCATGACAGCCACTTGGGTCGCTTCAACCGTCAACAATCGGCAGGAGTCCGAGGCGTGTTAAGTGTAGATTATACTTCGAAAGTGTACCGCAACACCGGGTGGGGACGGGGCAATTTGTGGGGGTGAGCAATAATCCACGGGCTCACCGGAGTCTTAAACCCTTAAAATGAAAATTCTTTACACATAATACTCATAATAATGAAATCTGCGAAAGCATAATAGTGTAATAGAAATCTATATACTTTTCACTGAAATCTCTTGTAATGAAAACGATCAAGACTCTTTAATCACTTAAAAGCACACATTCACATTCAAGAATACTTCTTTTGGGGTTTAATCAACTTTTCTAGGCCTTTTGAGGATTCGAACTAGCACTTCTTTTCTCATAATTTCACGTAGTTTCTCGGATTTCTCAGATTTCTCTAATTTCGCTGAGGTGCGACCCCGGATAAAAGGCTCCGGGACCTATCTTCTAGGACGTCTCGGATCGGGCATCCCGCCACTGCAGGACCCCTGTTAGAATCCTTCCCTCGAAGTCTCTAGCTGGGCATCCCCGGTTCGAACCCTTCGGTATGCTAAACAATCCGTAGCTCGTTGATTCAAAACTCTTTGCGCATTCTCATTCATCACATTCACTTTACAGCTTTCTCAATCAATTTAGTATCAAGGAAGGCATGACACCACGTGTCACCCTTATAAATTCACTTTCTCAAATCTGATTCATTTTCTCAAGCAAGTCTCGCTTCTTTAAAACATAATCACGTTCAAAAGGCAGTTCTTAAGAAATTGCATTCAGGAATCATTCACGTAAAATACAAAACACCTTTCGAAACTATTTTGAATATCACGTAAAGCAATCACATAGCACGAATAATCACCATTCAATACAAGCAATCATTCTCCACTCTTTCCAACTATACCTTTCTCAATCTACCACTCTAGTACGATTAATTTCCATTTTCCGGGCCACAATAACCATAAGTAGATATTACCTAATTCAACGTTCTCACTTTTCACATTTTATTGTCTTCACCCCAATTCCTCTTTTACGCCTTTACTTAATAACTTAACTCTTCCCAATTACCATCTTTGTTTCAATACTTTTCGATTACGCTTCCACATTACTCATCAATCTCTTCTTAATCATGCTTAGTCAGGTAATTCCCGTTCTTACTTCACTACTAAACTCTTCTAATTCCTTTCTTCTCCAAGTGTAATTTGCTCTCATCTTAGGTTTCTATCTCATTAATCATTCTTTCTTGACCAACTCAATCATACACCTCTTAATCCCTTTTTTATCGCTCCACTTTCGCTAGCTCCGCTCATCTTCGCATTTAGTTCAACCTTAAGGATTTAATTATCTTTAGAACTCAATTATCCCAATACTCATCCACTTCTCACTCCTATGTCTCGATTGTGTACCACTCAATACAATTTCACATTCTTCTTCACACCTCCCTCGTTATTTCCCGATTTTAGTACTCGTTTCTTAACGCCGCAAATTCAAGTAAATCTCTAGGACTCAATCTGAATATTAATTCATAACTTATGCCCAACCATACGTACTTATCCCCAACCGACCCGTCTCCCGACACTACTCATTTTACCCAAGCAACTCAACTCTGTCTCAATTTCTCGATTTCATCTTTAGGCCTTAACAACTCCCATTCCCTTCACAACTCCTAATTCAACTTCCAGCAACTACTAACTCATTCAATAGCATACATATTCAATATTTCACAATCACATTCAACAATCACGATAAACTCATTTAGATTTCGAATATACTAATAGTTTAGAGTATAAGACTACCCACCTCGATTTAGGGATGGAAGGTTTGTGATTTGCCGAGGTTCGAGCTCCCCTAGTTCAATTCCTTCTTTCGGTTCCTCGCTTCCCCGCCTGTAGCCCACCGTTTCGCCGCCCTCGGTCCGGTCCCCACACGTGCTTACCGCCGGCTCTGCCTCCCTTGTCGCCGTCGCCGTCGAGTGTCCCGGTCCACGGCCCTCGGACTCTCGCTTGCGTCTGTCTCTGTTTCGAGTCCTTTTTTTCTCCTCGCTCGGTCTCGGTCTCTCGCTCCCCTTCCCTTCGCTTCGTCCGCCGCCCGCCTGCGTTCGTCACTCCGCTCGCCGTCCTTCGGCCTCGCTTCGGTTCCCGCACGCCCTCTCTCTCTTTCCCCTTTCGGTGCTCTCCCTTCGCCCGCGTCTGCTCGCGACGCCGACCGTCGCCTTCGGTCACGATGTGATCGCCCGCCCTCGCGGTCTCCTTGGCCGCGGGCACTCGCCCCTCCCTCTCTCTCTCTCTTCCGTCCGGTGGTTCTCTCTCTCTCCCTTGCTCTGTTTGCTCGCCTCGCTCTTGCTTTCCCCGATCGCCTCCTTCTTTTCCTCGCTTCTCTCTCTCCACCGCTTAATTGGCGGTTAAGGCTCCTAATTGGACCCCCAAATGGCTTAATTATCTCTTCATAATTCAGTGAAAATAACCACCGGCCCATACACGACAAGTCCACATCTCCTCCCTTCCATCCTCTTACGCTACTACGTCCTAACTTATTTTAATATGCCGGCCACGACAATTCTTAATCACCCAATGATTCAGCTTCGGATGTAAAAGGGAAGGCAATTTCCTTGATTTTATTTATTCGCCCCAGCCTCCAAAGGAATTCTAACGTAATATGTCCGGCCATAAATAAAATCAGCCACTCAATCCCCCTAGTTGCGGGGAAAAATACTCAATAATTCTATGCTTTTCAACTGCTTACTTTAAAATTCCGGGTATTACACCTTATTTGTTTTATTACTTCCTAACTATGATACTCTTTACAACTAGGTACAATTGAGGTTAGTTATCCCTTACAGCTCAATCAAGGGAAATACAAAAGAATTGAGTAAGAATAAATGTAAGTGATTACAAGACTTCTTGGTTAAACTCGAAGTTGAGAAACGAAGTATAGAGTTGAAAGCTAGAAAGATTGAGTATATGAGTTGAGAGGTGAGTTTCAGTAATCTTCTAAGTCTTGTAAAGTGACTTCTATTTATAATCAACAATATAAATAGTCATTGTGCCTTGGGCTTGACGAAGCGAATCACTAGCCATTGTAATGAATAGTCCGAGTCCCTCGAAAAAGAACCATTGTGAAGGTAGTCATTATGCATTGGTTCGTGCCTCGAAAAGTGACCCAACCCATGTTTTGTGACTGAAATCCATAGTGGAAATAACTGTTACACTCAAAGGTGAAATTTACTGGAAATGGTAACAAACAACCCCGACACATTGTCCGAGCCTCGCCTGAAAATGTTGCTTTTCTATTTGCTGGCATTTTGTGATAAGAATCGGTCTTTTTTCTTTTCAAATTGAGATAAATCAACTTTTATCAACCTGCGAAAACAAACTAAAGTGGTAATCAAAGTATAAAAATACTTTGCTTCAAGATCAGTCAAGGATATTAATTAATTCAAATATTTAAGCAATGAATATCCTTATTGTAATTAAATGAAATCTTTTAAGTCTAATATTCAATATGTTTCAATTCCATTTTTGTCTGGATTTGAATAATAAATGAGTTAGAGAAATACATAGACACATTTCATTATTTGCCATATCAAAATGATCTCAATTAAATAAATCTAGCTTAGTTTAGAATTAACTCTATAATTCTAATTCAAATTTTAGAACAAGCCAGTTGAAATAACAGGTTAAGCTCATGAAATTATTTAGGTATGATTTCGTCTAAGTCTATCCGAGTAAATCAAAAACTCATAACTAAGTGTTCACTCAAAAAGAGCTTTCGAATGAGTCGGACAACGATGAAAACTCTAAGACAATGTTTCTAAGGTATGAGAGTGACTTGAATTCAAAACCATTAGGAGAGATAAGTTCATACTTGAGTCCGCAATCTCCTCCCTTTTGATAAAAGGCATTCAACACTTAGAAATATGAGTTAACATCATAAAGCAATAAGACTTGGACGGAAAATATGTTCAGTGATCAAAGAATGTACTCGTATCGGAGATGTGTTATTGGCTATTTGAGCAAACTAAGTTATCATGAATTTTACAATGATCATTTATGTATGAGTCTAAAAGCATAAAGATTATCATATCAAAATAGTATCAAAGCGAGTTATGTTATTAGAGCAAAGAATGACATGTATCAAAGAAATAATCAAGAATATCATTGAAATGAAGAAATACATGAAGGGTCATTTAATGCATGCAAAATATCGGTGAAATGACTTGGGTCGCTTCAACTTCTTTTTCTCCTTCTCCTTCCTTTCCTTCCCGAGTTTGAGGAAGACTCTAATCAAGAGTCCGATTCCTCTTCCGATTCTACGTGGCGCTCTTGGAAGAGTTTCATCTACTCCTCTTGCCTTCGGATGACCTCCTTGAGCTCATCAATCAGATTCCGACTCGATCAATTTGCCTCTAAGGCGCTGTCCGTAGTTGGGTCGGAATTGACATAAAAGCTTGGAAGGCACCAAGAGTGGATTATAACTCTTTGGCCGAGCAACAAACTGAGAAGCCACTAATAGAAGGGGCTAGTTGGTGTGAGGGCCCAGCTGCTAGAAGACAAGGGCGTTGTGTACTCTTCTTGGATGGAGAGGGAGGTGGAGGAATCTCGGACAAATGAATCCGGACGCCGAGTTCAGCTTCCCGGTATCCAAGGTTTTAGAAGCTCATTTCTCCCAACATAAATGGCTAGCTCTAGAAATTTTGTTGGATCCTTAGGTAGAGGAACTTCAAAATGAACAAAAATTTTGGAGAGAATGGCTCTAAATGGAAGAGGGGGTTTCTTCGATCAAGAGGAACATAAGTAATTTGCTCCGGAATGAAAGGGAAGTGGTCAACATCATACCCTTCAAGAATATCAAATAAAACCTTAAGAACTCTACTGTTATGGTTCTCCTAGGACTCGGTAGAAAGAGAACACTATTATCATTAGGAAGAAACACGAAGTTTGGCCTCAAACTTCAACTGTGTTATAGAAAAACATTTTTGTGAGCCTTTAAAGGGGATCGGGCATACTTTGAAAAGAATTCCTCTCGCTTGTTCAATGAAAGGAATAGGATTCGAGTTCAAGAACAGACATTGAATATCAAAGAGTTTGTGGAGGAGAAGAAGATTCACGACAATTCAAATGTCTTGAATAGAGGAATAAGGAAAGTTGTTTTTGCTGACTAGTTTCTGGTACAATTATGAGACTAACTCAGGATAGATGTAGTCACAGATAGCAAATATAGTTAAAGAAACCTATCTTAGTAAGTATTTTGACCCGAGACAGTTTCATCGGATAGAAAGAATTTGTCGTCCAAGAAGTAATGTTGGGCAACGATGGTGTATTTGGGATCTTCAATGTCGTGAGGCCATGGCCCGTAAAATTTCTACCCTCCAAGAGTGATAGGTAAATCGGTATTGTAGGAGTATTGATTTAAGAATTCCTTAACAAGATCTGTCCAGCTTGTGACCTTGCATGGGTCAACAAGCATTGTAACACTTCATGACGTCCTTGTCGAACATCAATGGAAAGATGGTGGTATGTATTTTCTGGTAAATTTTTCAATGTTGTTGCTCCTATGAAGTTTCTTACATAGTGGTGGTGATTTTCCGAACTATGCAATTTTATGTCGAGCACAAGTGAATTTAGGAGGCAATTTTCCTTTTGGGTGAATCCCCAAGGTCATATCGGTGGCTTTTAAATATGGAGGACTCTCGCAACATTTTTTCTATCCAATCTATCATGAATAAAACTAAGGTTCGGTGACTTCTTGCTTACCTTTGTTTGCTTCATCCTCTTTTCTTTCTTCATCATTTTTCTTTAATGTTTGGAGTATGAGGTCAAGGGTTTTAGACGTGAATTCAATCTTTTTATCCTCGACTTCAAGTCTAGCTTCCATTTTTGCAGCAGACTCATTGATTAAAGACATGATAGGAGAAGACTGTGGTTCATCGGCCATTGGAGGGGAGTTGTGTTTCAGATCTTGTTTGTGGGCGAAGTATTGGTGCTAAGTGCACCAAAGTTTGACGTATCTGTAGTTGAATCTACTAGAGTTGATGTTGACTCTTTACCCAACCGCTCTAACCGTTTAGTACTCGGATTCTAACGATACCCAATTGCAGAAGGCTTCCCTATCCTATGGCTCAAAAGAACAGGTGCTCCGGATCGGCTTGAGGAAACAAATTCAGGGAGAAAGGGCTTAACTGCTAGATTAAGGAAACAACTGATCCTAAGAAAAGGACTAATGGCATGCCCTCTCTTCTTTTTTATTTTGGATGCGAGATAAACAAATGTCGATCAACAAAATGAATGTATTTTCAATTTTGGTTTAAGCATACGGAAATGGATCGAACTAAGTGGAAAAGAATGTTCTTTTTTGTTTACTAATGCAAACAAATGGACTCACCTAAAATGAGATGATTTTTTCATTTTTGCAAATGAAAAACAAAATGGACTCGCCTAAAATGAGATGAATTTTTTTTTTTTGCGAACGCAAAAATAAATATGCAATAAAATAAAATGGACTTAACAAACTAAACAAGAAATGGATACCAGTAGCATGACCCGACTTCAAGAGGACTCCGTAGACCAACATCAGCCTAGGACCCGCCTGTATTTTGCCTCGCTTTTTGTTACTCGACATATGAGAAAAGGAATGGACTAACCTCTAAAAGAAAATTTTTGACTCGTAAATACAAATATGGACCGACCTAAAAGGAAAAGAAGGAATATTAAAATTGGCTAAAATGTACATAAGGACTAACTCAAAGTTTTGTTCTTATTTTTTGTTTTGCACAAATGCTAAAATTATTAGAGAGGTTGAACCTAGCTAAACTACTAGAGGCTCAAGGAAAGATTAAATACGAAAAATAAAACACACACATTCAAGAATTAAGAGAGCTTGCTATACGTTCACATGCAAATTCTAGGTCGGATAAATATGGTGGCTTATAGTCTAAAAATTTCATCCCATATGGGACGCATAGTTGAGACTTGAATAATTGGTGCTTCTTGATCGAGAATTAAGAGAGCTTGCTATGAGTGAGACAAGTAATCACAACTTAGTGTTAATTCAAGAGGACCCATCAATATAATGATTCGACATCCATGAAAAAGGTACTCAAGGGCTGAATCCTATAAAATCACATCTATGTTAATAAATGTCCCTAGTAGGGTCACCACTGTACGAACCTAAAATGTACCAAAAAATCCAAAGATATCTAATGCAAACACGATAAGAACTCACAAATTCAACTTTTAAATCCCCCGAATAAGTGTCCCCAATGGAGTCGCCATTGTTGGAACCACGACCTAAAAAAGGGCAGCGCCTCCTCGCAAGTTTTGACTTATGAGCCTCCGCTTATCAAGGTGAACAATATAGCTTTTGAAAATTTTGAATTGGTTGATCGGCCATTTTTAGAAATCATTTTTATTTTTGAAACAATTTTTAGAATTTCGCCATGCTTTATTTAACAAAAATATTACGTAAAAGAATTAGTGCCGCAAAGCTACTAAAGCAAGCAGGTAGAACTGCCTAGGCTAGAAATTAAGCTTAGACAATAGTATGGGGGCCAGGGTTGGCTCACCGGAGCTATATCCAGCACCGGCCATCTAGCCTAAACTGTCCACACAGATCCTGGTCGGATGGCTTGAGCTATCATCCAATTTTTCTATTTTTACCAAATTTTGTAAAATAAAACCAAGATGCATTTTAAGAATAAAAAGATTGAAAAAGAGGAGTTACTAAGCAATTTTAAAATAAAAACTAACAAAATAAAAGGATCACTATCCTAATTTTCAACTTTTACCGAAGGGACAACCGAAAGGAACAAAAACTCAAAATCGAAAAAGCTTTAAAAAGGACTACATTGGCCTTAAATCAATCATCCTATGTTCGGGGCGAAGGTACGAAATGAACAGGGATTATCATCATTTTGCCCATCATAAAGACGACCTTTATTAATTAAATAAGTGAGTTTAAATTACGTTGAGGAAAACAAACAATCAACATGCAGAAGGCAAAATTAAAAGCAATCAAAACATGATGTAAGGCATAAAAAAGAAATTAAATGAAAGTAAATAAAATGAAAGCAATAAAAAAGCAATAAGTAAAATTACATTGGATGGGGTTGAAAGTAATATGATTACATCCTTAAACCACAACAGCAAAAGTGAGAAAAAAAAACAAAAATAAAGCGAAATAAAATATAAAAAAACTGGAATGGAGCCCTCAGGTTAATCTGCCTACTAGGCTTGGATCTTGACCGGATTTCGGCAGAGAAATGGTAGACCGATAGTGAGCAAAAGAGGCAAACATGAAGGCTTTTTGTAAAATGTTGTAAAAGGGAAAGTATGACATATTTGTGGACGAGTAGAGAGAGAGATCGGGAGAGAATTTCAACGTAAATTGGGCGAGTATAGCTGAAACAAAACTTATTTTCAAAATAAGAGGGAACCCTCTATTTGTAGAAAAAATTTAGGTTTAGGATAACCTAAATTCAGTCTCCAGTTGTCGCTAAAGCTAGAATTTGGATCCCGAACCTGGTTGGACTAACCAAGAAAAAATGTTTGTGGATTAATTTTCCCAAGGGAAAGTAGAAAATGACAACACCTTTTAGGTGTTTTCAATGATGTAGTAGTCCTAAAACATAGTTTGCTTCTAACAATATTAATTTTCTTATTATCTAAAATAGAATTGAATAATTAGGGAAATGAAAACATTTTATGGATCCAAGATGTGGATTATTGGATTTTAATATCTCGAACTTTGGGCCATGTTGCTCATAATATCCCGAAATATCTATTGGCCCTGCAACGTCCCCATCTTTGAGATTAATATTTTTTAATATCCAATACTTTGAAAAAGAAGTGCTCAGTGTCCCAAAATTAGGACAATTAAGGTTAGTTTTTTATAATATGGGATATTAAAAAATATTAATGTTAAAGATGGAGATGTTACTGAGGTTAATCGATATTCGGGATATTATGAGCAACATGGCCCAAAGTTCGAGATATTACAATCCAATCCCCAAGATTTTAGGTGAAAATTGAAAGGTTTAAAATTGTATTTGCCTTAGGAACAAGATAGGTTGTAGTCAATTTGCACCTGAGCTACAATTACGAAAATACAACTTGACCATGTTCATCGACACAAGCCATGTGGGAGGTCTAGCAATGTGATTAGTTGGGAAAGAAAAATATTGAAGAAGAAAAGTCGATACAACAAGATACACAACTCGATTGCATTGAATAACATAGGCAATTTTGCCCCAAGTTGTGCAGCTTTTTGCAATTTTTTGGCACTAAAATCATAAGAATTGTATTTTTTAAACATGTTTATTATGATGTCACATAAGGCTAATGGTTATTATCGAAGTATTATCTACATACACTTGTGGTTTGGCAAAAAGAAAGAACTTACTGTTGGGATTGTGTGAAGTTTAATGGTGTTTTAGGCTTGGGAAACCGCATTTCAAGGCATGGAATAGCAAGCACTATCCAAGGGCAAGGAGAACGGGCCATGTAGGTCTGAAGGAAATGTTGCTAGCCCAACTAACAACTAAGATGGGTTGTCTAGTAACATGGGCAAGGCTGTGTCAGCTTGGCACGGCTCATGTCAACCGGCACAACTTATGCCAGCTGGCACGACCCATGCCCTTTCCAATGACACGAGCAGGCCATGTCAGCTACCATGGCCTATGCTAGGGGTAAATGCTAGGCTTTTTCGTGTTTTCAGCCATCTTCTTTCGTTTTCGTGCGATTAATACTCGGTTTATAGCTATATAACTATGTATAATCCTCCATTGTTGAGTATAGCAAGTGTGTTGCAAGGTGTACTAGCTGCTTTAGCTTGAGAGATATTCTTTGTAAAGCTACAAAAATTTCTAGGAGACTTTTGGGATTGTGTGGAATCTAATGTCTGTTTTAGGGTCAAGAAATTGCATTTCAAGGCATGGAACAACGAGCACGATCCAAAGGCAAGGAGAGCGGGCCGTGTAGGATAAAGGAAATGTTGCTAGCCCATCCAAAAACTAGCACAAGCTGGCTATGTCAAAGGACACGTCGTGTGCCGGTGACACATGGCAAGCCGTGTCAGCTGACACGACTGTGCTGGGGTGGATACTTGGACTTCTTTGTGTTTTCGGTCGTTTTCTTCCATTTTCGTGCAATTAATGCTCGTTTGTGGCTCTATAAACTTTTATAATCCTCCATTGTTGAGAGTAGCAGTGAGTTGCAAGGTGTAATAGCTTGTTTAGACTGAAATAAATTCCTTATAAAGATGCCGAAAATTCTATTGCATCATTCATGGTTTTTTTCGGTTTCCTGTTTTCCACGTTAAAATTCTTGTGTCTTTTTTTCTCTTTTCTTCTTGTTCTTATTATTGTTTGTCAGTGTGGACTTCCTATCCTAACAATTACTATTAGAGCAAGTGAGTTTGATTAGTGAGTTCACAACAAACAATGGAGGGCGGAAAGGTAAAGATTGAATGGTTTGATGGCAAGGATTTTGCGTTTTGAAAATACAAATAGAAGATTTGCTATACCAAAAGGAGTTGTACGAGCCCCTTGTAGAGAAGCCAACAATCATGGAGGAAAAGGATTAGGATGTTCTTGATCGACAAGCATTAGTGACAAGTGCGGTTGACGTTAGCGAGGAATGTTGCATTCAACATCATGGATTAAAAACCGAGCAAGGGGCTACTTGAAGCTTTGTCAAACATGTATGAGAAACATTCAGCCATGAACAAGGTATACTTGATGTGCCCTCTTATGTGATATTAAAATGGTTGATAGCACTCGGTGTGACATATCACATTAACATTTTTAGTATGATCATTTCGAATCTTGCTTCAATGAAAATTAATTTCATAATGAAGTAAAGGATTTAATTTTGTTGTCTTTCTTGCATGAGTCATGGGACACTATAGCTTCGTGGTTAGTATAGAACTAAAATATGATAAAGTACGAGACGTAACTTTTAAGTGAAAGTATCCACAAGAAAGATTTGGGGATTCATCGAGAAGTGGTTTTAATGTTAGAGGAAGGGGAAACATGAGAACTTTAGAGGCCGGTCAAAGTCCAAAGTAAGGGGCGGTCCCCAAAGCCCGAGGAGGTTGTGTGTTAAGACTGTGGTGATAATGGACTTTTTAAGAAAAATTTTCCTAAAAGAAATGATGATCAAAATTCAACTAATTCTATTAAAGATGTAGGTAATGCTCTTGTCTTGAGTATGGAAAGTTCTATCGAATCTTGGATTGTAGATTCGGGTATGTCATTTCATTCCTCGTTTAGTAGAGACTTGCTCCATAACTTTGTTGGTGCAATTTTGGCAAGGTGTATCTTGCTAGTGGGAAGAGTTTGGAGATACCGAGGATGGGGGATGTGAGAATTAAAACCTCTAGTGGGGGTTTTGAAAATTGCAAAATGTTAGGTTTATACCGAGATTGACGAAAAATCTTATTTTTGTGAGTCGAGTTGGATGAGACGGGTTACCTAATTGAGTTTTGAAGGGATGGAAAATTGTGAAAGGAGCATTGGTTGTACCTAAGGGTATGAAATTTGGCTCATTGTACTCTACCGAGGGGTGCACCGATTTAGTTACAAATATCGAGGCCAATTGTTCCAATGGGCATCTACGGCATGATAAACTTGGTGTTGGTTAGAGTTCGGCTGAAGTGGGAGTTGGTAAAGGTGACGGGAATTTTGCTGGTTTACAAAGGGGTCATCCTTTACTCGATAAGATTATTTGCTCAAAACGGGTATATTGAGAAAGGCGGCAATGTCAATGAAAGGTAAACCGCAAAGGTATACACTTTCTCTTCATAATGTTTTGGTGACTCGATGTCAATAAGCTAATGTTGCATGGTGATCTTGTACATAAGTTGATCAATTCAACTCGGAGCTTACATCGGATGACGATGTGCTTGAGAAGATTTTCGATAGTGGGATTCCAGCAAACATGCTAGCCCAAGGAGATGATACCAGGAAGGTGAGGTTGTGCAAAGCCTTGGTTGGTCTCTCTCGATGAAGAAGCCAAGTTTGATGAACTAGAAGGGCATATAGCAACAAGGAGATGAGCCATTAGTCTCCAAGACGGAGATTGATGGGACTGTGTGGAGTCCAATGTTGTTTTGGGCCGGGAAATTACGTTTGAAGGCATGGAATAGTGAGAACGATCCAAGGGCAAGGAGAACAGGTTGTGTTGGTCGAAGGAAACGTTGCTAGCCTAGTCGATGAATCGGCATGGCTGGCCGTAAAACGACACGGCCCGTGCCAATGACACGGGCATGCCGTGTCAGCTGGCACGGCTCGTGCCATGGGTGGCTGTTGGGCTTCTTCGTGTATTCCATCGTTTTCTTTTGTTTTCATGGAATTAATGATCCCTTTGTTGAGTGTAGGAGTGAGTTGCAAGGTGTAATAGCCTGTTTAGCTTATTTAGCTTGAGAGAAATTGCTTGTAAAAAGCTATCGAAAATTCTAGTGCATCATTTGTGGTTTTTTCTAAGTTTTGGATTTTCCACGTTAAAATTCTTGTGTCTTTGTTCCTCCTTTTTATTGTTATTATTATTGTTTGTGAGTGTGGATTTCTGATCCTAACAACCGGTATCCGATTGGGTGAGTTTAGTTAGTGAGTTCACAACAAACAATGAATAGTTCGATGGTAAGGATTTTGCACTTTGGAAAATGCAAATAGAAGATTTGCCATGCCGAAAGGAGTTGTACGAACCCCTTGGAAAGAACCCACCAACCATGGAGAAAAAGATTGGGATATCCTTGATCGACAAGCATTGGGGACGGTGCGGTTGACATTGGTAACGAATATTATGTTCAATGTCATGGATCAAAAAATAACGAAGGTCCGCTTAAAGCTTTGTTAAACATGTATGAGAAACCTTCAACCATGAATAAGGTATACTTGATACACTATTTATTTGATCTTAAAATGGTTGATAACACTAGTGTAATTGATCACACTAATCATTTTAATATGACAATTTGGAATCTTGCTTCCGTGAAAATCAATTTTGATGATAATGTAAAGGCCTTAATTTTGTTGCCTTCCTTGCTCGAGTCGTGGAACACTATAATTTCTACGGTTAGTAGTGCTAAAGAGTCTAATGCACTAAAATATGATAAAGTCTCGGATGTACTCTTGAGTAAAAGTATTCACAATAAAGATTTAGGGAGTCATCGGGAAGTGCATATAATGTTAGAGGAAGGGGAAACATGAGAACTTTAGAGGCTAGTCAAAGTCAAAAGCAAAGGGTCGGTCCCAAAACCCTGTGGAGGTGGTGTGTTGGGGCTATGATGATAAGGGTCATTTTAAGAAAAATTATCCTCAAAGAAATGATAACCAAGATTCAATAGATTTTGTTAAAGATTTAGGTGATGGTCTTGTCTTGAGTATGGAAAGTCCTATCGCGTCTTGGATTGTGGATTCGGGTACACCATTTTATTCCTCATCTAGTAGAAACTTGTTCCATAAATTTGTTGGTGGAAGTTCTTGCCAAGTGTATCTTGCTAATGAGAAGAGTTTGGAGATACTAGTGAAGGGGGATGTGAGAATTAACATTATGTTTGGATTGAGGTTAGAGAGGGCGAGGGAGGGGAGGGGAAGGGAGGTTATTACCTTCTTTTACCTTTGTTTGGAAAATTAAAATAAAAAGGGAATAGAGGGAAACACTTCACCCCCTTTCCCTTTAATTTCCTCAGCTTTTTCTTCCCTTTCAAATTGGGGGTGAATGGAGGGGAGGGGAAGATTTTTAATGAATTCACCATCCTTCCCCTCCATCATCTAACATTATAATCTAAATAGAGTTACGGTTTGTTATCTTTCTTCCCCTTCCTTTCATTTCATTCCCCTCCCCTCGGTTAACCTCCCTTCCCCTCTTCTCCATAAAATCCAAACATACTATAAAACCTCTAGTGGGGGTTTTGGAAATTGTGAGATGTTAAAGTTTTATTACATGTTTGGTGAAAAATCTTATTTACGTGAGTTAGTTGGATAAGACAAGTTATGTAACCGAGTAATTGCAATCAAGGCTGGAAAATTGTGATAGGGACATTGGATGTATCTAAGGGCGTGAAATCTTAATTGATGTCGGTGATCCAGTGTTGCATGGTAATCTTATGTACGAAGTTGATCATTCCAAGTGGGGTCTTACTTCGGATGATGGTGAACTTGAGAAGATTTTGAGAAGTGGGATTCCGGCAAACATGCTAATGAAAGGAGATGATACCATGAAGGTGAAGTTGTGCAATGCCTCGGTTGGTCTCTCTCAATGAAGAGGCTGAATCGGATGAACTCGAAAGGCATATAATGACAAGGAGGTGAGCCATTAGTTTTCAAGTGGGAGATTGTTAGGATCGTCTTGAGTCTCATGGTGTTTTAGACTTAGGAAATTGCGTTTCAAGGCATGGAACAATAAGCACGATCCAATGGCAAGAAGGATGGGCTATGTAGGCCGAAGGAAACGTTGCTAGCCCAGCTAGCAACCGACACGGGCTGGTCGTATGCAAGGACACGACTGTTCTAGTGACACGGGCAAGCCGTGTCGGCTAGCATGGCTCGCGTCGGGGTGGTTGCTCGGGCTTCTTCGTGTTTTCAGCCTTTTCTTCCGTTTTTCTGCGATTAATGCTAAGTTTATGGCTATGTAGCTATGCATAATCCTTCATTGTTGAGTGTAGGAGTGATTTGCAAGGTGTAATAACTTGTTTAGCTTGAGAATAATTTCTTATAAAGCTATTGAAAATTCTAGTGCATCATTCGTGGTTTTTTCCTAGTTTGAGGTTTTCCATGTTAAAATTCTTATATCCTTGTTTCTCGTTTCTTCTTATTTTTATTATTGTTTGTGAGTGTAGACTCCTAATCCTAACACTTTTAGAAGGAATTAATGACTTCATCCTTTATAATTAAATTCACACTAATGGTACCCATAATGAATTTAACACTTATATCCCCTATAGATAGGCCCCAAAATAATAGGCGAAGTACTCACTCATTCCTATTGTTCTCCACCCTTATCTTTAGTCCCTATCATAAGTACTCACCCATCCCTATTGATGGTTCATTGTTAGCATCAAGGTACTATGCATACAATCTCTTCATCAAGACTAACATCTTTTACTAAATATTTGTGCGAGTGTGTAATAATCTAAAGTGTATTCATGAGAACCGATTCATGTATTGCTTTTTGTTAATTGTTTAAGTGATAACCTCGATATTGTTGATCCACAATCATTGTTTATTGTCCCTATTGAGGGAGCCATCATTTAGTGTTGGGGTTATTTAGAAAGAGTTTTTTCATTGTTTCATTATCAAATAAAATGAATTTCCTTAAATGATTGTTTAAATAATTAAGTGTATTGCACTGAGAATTTTTTTATCATTGTTTAAATGTTTTCTTGTTTTTATGTGACATCAGAGTGCATAGGACAATTGGATCATCGAAAAATTGACCTAGTTCTTTTATTTTATTTTCTCATCAAAATAAGTTTGCAAGTATCTTAGTTATATAATGAACTTATTTAGTGTAGCTTTAGATACGTTTTGGTAATCAATTGTTTAAATGAAATAATATTATTATCGGTGTTACATTGCTTAATTCTAAGTTCAATTTTTCGTTCCCTTTAAAGGTAATCGTCGAATTTTTTTTCATATGCCTTCGAGTTGAAATTCAATTTGCTTAATATAGTTTCTACAATCACCTTCTTGGCCAAATTAAAATAATACTACTCGGTCAATTAGGGTTATCCAAATTTCGACAGATATTTAGGTTCCTATATAGAGACAAGAGTTCATTGTCATATTTAAAATTTTTAAATTTGGGCCACCAACTGGAGATAAAGAGATACGTCAATTTTCACCACTCTTCATGGTAGATGACAATAGAAAGAAGATTTGGAGTGTTAAAGAATTCTCAAAAAATATTAAAGAATCAAGTGTCTCAAATAAGTAGAACACTACAAATCAACATAATTTTTCTAAGTTGCACTCTACACAACTTCATCGGAATGCAACAACAAAGTGATGCCATTTTCACCATGACCAACAAACATTGAAAAACTCCCTAATGTTGAATTGTACGATGGCTATAACAAACAAGTGATAGGTGAAGTTAGGGATATAATAAGTTGCTCTTTTTATCTATACACTTTTTATCTATAAATTGTTGTTCATGCTGAACTCTTCAAAAAATGATTAGCTACATGGTTGACTAATGTATATTATAATCAATGTTGCTCTCTTCTCAGAGCATAAATTGTATATATCATTCCTAGTAATCATGTATGCTCCTAAATACTTCCAAATACTATGAACCGCAAAACTAAATAGAACAAACCACTACAAAATACTGTGAACTTCTAAATGCTACTAGAAAATGCAGAAACCAACATATCATCATTATTGACTTAAGAAGTTACAATCAAGAGTTCTTCAACCTCTTCAGTGCTACTTCAGTACTTCCAAGGTAGTGAACTCGATTTATGAGATTCACTTCTCTAAATCTACCACTGAACTAAGTATTTACAATTGAGCACTAACTAAGATTTCCCTAACAAAAGTTAATATTTATGGTTGAGTATATAAGTAAGAGTATAGAAAGATATACTTGAAATGATTATATCAATATTGCTTAAGTGTCGTGCTTTGCTTCTTGCTTCATCTCTTCTTTATCTAGACAGGCAATCTCGTATCATTGTTGAAGTAAACAAGAAAATTCTTCAAACTTTCAAAGGCTTTCAAAACAACTTTGATTCAATTAAAATTATACCAAATAGGATGTGCCAAAGATGCCAAATTTCAACACACTAACATTATGGTGAAATTTAAAATTCTACAGCACTGGAATTTCATTCTACACAGACTTCAAGTTAAGCTTGAAATAAGTTTGAGATTTGTAAATAATGAACAAGCAGGGATATGATTGAAATAAAGACAAAATCAAATACCAAGCCTAGGAAAATACCCACTAACAAGTTGATTAAGGCATAAACATTTTCATCCTATCTAAACGATCTACTGAACTAACCACCTTAAATAAGGATAAAGTGATAAAATTTTTGAAGAAAAGCAAGCTACTTTTTCTATTCATAAACATACAATATTCATTATCTTCATGGATTCAAACTTACGCTTATATAGGGGATTTTGGACTTAGTCCTATTAAATGAAAAGACATAATACTTAAAAGTTGTATTGTTCATCTATGAAAGCATTAAAACTAGAAATGCAGTAAATTAAGAAAAAAAAAACAAAAAGAGTATCTTTATTTGGTGCAAATTTATCGCCTTGATGAGTCATCTAACACCATTCAATGCATATTTAAATGCATCTCAAGTGAGAGAACTTGCAATGAGTAAGGACTTGAATTGCAGTTGAAACTACAATAAAAACATAGATCATAAATAGGAAAATTGAATAACGCAGTCATGCCTCTTGTACAACTTTTTATAGGAGTTTTAAGGTAATTGTCAAAGACTTTGGGAGGTTTCTAACTCAAAAGATTTGAAACTAGTTATAACAGCTTTTTGGACTAGACTCTCTAGAATATTCTCAAATGTAGGATTGACCTTGGTGATCTTTCTAAACTGAACTTTGAACACTCTCAAAGCTTTGGGTCTGACTTTGAACCAACTACAGTTGAGCTAAAAGACTACGCTACCTTTGATTTAATTGTAAGTATCTTGTGTATCTAGGTCTTGTTTACATGATCTTCTCTAGTCTTGTCAGCTTTAGACTTAAAGTTCGATTTAGACTCAATTACAAATTTAACACCATATTTTGTATTAAAGCAAAGGTGAGTGTCCAATAGCAAAGGATGGCGTTCGATTCTTCACAAATTCAGAATAGGTAAGCTTGATATCCCATTGCCTCGCGCTCTTGATTATCTCTTTGAAATAGAAATGATGAATACAAGAAGCATCATTTCTCTTATAGTGAGCTATATATCTTGGTTGTCAATTACCAGTCATAGAGAAGTAAGGAGAGAGAAACAGAGTTGAGAGATAAAGTGTGATAACTTGTTTCCCACCTCTCATGGAGGAAAACCAACAAGATGAAATCATTACGAAAGCAACTGTTAAAGATGCCAACCCTTGTTTGGATATTGGGGTTGAAATTGATACTCATGATATTGGGGATTATATAGTGGTGGAGAAGGAAGGTCAGTTAATAAACAGCAACTCCAACAATACCGAGCCTACTAAGCCAAAAACATCCTTTTGTGAGGTCCTCACTAGTACAAACAGATGGTTCCCATGATCCAAAGAAGCCATAGAAGCCATCCATATAGAGACCAATGTCCCTATCGAAAAACCAAACACACCTGTCAAAGTCAGGTTTTCCAATGACCAACTTCAACTTTTGAGGGCTCCTTGGTCAAGGACACTGATGGTAAAGTCCTTGGCACCCCAAGTAAGGTATGATATCATGACTCAGAGAATTCTGCAAATGTGGCGACCTTAGAGAAATATTAGAAATCATCGACATTGTTTAGATTTTAGAATGATTGTGATCTTGATAAAGTCCTCTATGGGGGCCCTGGGTTCTTGTTTGGTCATTATTTCCTACTTGCTAAATGGAAACCTAATTTTTAGGCCATCAATGAACCCATTCACCTCTATGATAGTGTGGGTTAGATTTCCTAAACTACTTGTTGAATACTTTAACAAATTGGCATTATTCGATATTGAAAAAATTATAGGAAATCCCATCAAAGTGGACTTTGCCACGGATACTATTTCTAGAGGTCGTTATGCTAGAGTATGTATCAAAGTTTCCTTATCCAAACCTTTGATTTCTAAAGTTTGGGTTGACGATATTTGGAAAAATGTAATTTATGAAAATCTTCATTTACTTTGTCTTAAATGTAGAATCATAGGACATGATACTTCCAAATGTCGTGCTAAGGAGGATAGCACTAGTTCTAACCATTGCATTTCATCTTTAATGGCTTGAATTAGGATAAAATCACCCAAAATTCTACTATTGTTGGGAATGAAAAACAAATTATGAATCATGAGTACTCTAATCCTACAAATAAAAAAATATGGATCGTGATTATAATAACCCTAATGTTAAATAAAACAAAAGATAATGAGGAGAGGTGGATGGTGGTGATGTCAACGAGGAAAAATTCAAAGAAGAACCTACCCCAAAACAGCGATCCACGAATGCTCACCCAAGCCCAAAATGATTAAAAAACAAATCACCAAGAATGAAGAATACAGGGTAAGCAAAAATAAGCAAATTTTAAGAAAAAGGAAATTAGCCTTGGAAGTATAAAAGACATGCGCTCATACGAACAGAAAAACAAAGGGAAATAAATTTTTAATCCAGTAATTAACCTACCTACAACTGAATTTAATATACAAAATATTGGTGAAAAATCTCATAATGAGATTTCCCTGAATCTGCCGGTTCCCTCTACCCTAGCTACCGTGACTGACGATGGGAGTTCAATCGTCGAGCATGAGGGCTTTATTACCCAAAATCACAAGTTCCTATCCCCCTCCATCGCCACCCTTAACTACTCCTCTCAGATTCTTCGAAAACGGTCCACCATGCCAAAGAACTTCTATCCTCGTCAAACTCTGAGCAAGCTAGTAAAATACCAGACCTCTCGCCCCCAAGAATCTTCTCTTGTCCTCCTCTCTCCAAGTATTCCGTTCAACCACCCAAAGAACCTTCAGACTTCGGAGATGGTGAACTAATCAACCTAATTGAACCTATTTTCCACATTTACTATGTCGGGACTTTAGCCAATCCTTGCTCTTTTGGATTAACAGGTAGCGAAAAGCCCTAACGGCAGTAGAGGACTCCATCAAGGAGTGCATGCAAAAACAGCACCTTCAACATCAGAGGTGGACCAAGTTTCTCGCAAGACCACCTCTCTTCCTCCTTCCTCCATCTTCCATCTCGGTAAGGTTTTTAGGGAAAAAAGGTGTGGAAGTGAAAATGTCATAATGGAACCAACTAATGATGGCCTTCATTCCTATGGAAAATTTTGAACAGATAAAGGTAAACGTAGCTTACCAATTCGGTCGTACCTTCGTCCCAAAACTCATCGTGCTTATAAAACTGGTTCAGACATATCCCATAAAAGGACACTAGACAATATGCACAGGATGAGAAAGTTGAGGAAGGAAAACTCAACCCTGATCACTTACAAAAGGCGGAACAAAATGCAAACCCTAATCCAAAAATTTGTGATGAGCCCTATTGCTAACTCCAAAATCATTGTGTGGAATATTAGAAGAAGTGTTGTTGAGAATGCTTATTTATTCATTATGGATCTTATTTATTAACATAACCCAGTGGTCCTCATTGTATTTGAAATATTTCCATTGGTGAATATTCCTAGAATATTTGTAACAACTTTAGGTTTGAGCGTTACAAGTTTGTTGAACCTAATGACAGAAAAGGGGCCATATGCCTCTTTTAGAAATCACTAGTGGTAGTCATTGAATTTAGAGCTACTCCCCTAATTTCTTCCATAACCTCCTAAAATTCCATCCTTAGTGAACTTGAAATCCTCTTGTCACCCATGCATGCCCCTAGCTCCTCAAGTGCTAAAGACACCTACTGGAACGATCTGTGTGTCGTCCCACTTCCTAGTGCTCAAACTTGGATAGTCATGGGAGATCTCAACACAGTCACTAAACCTTATGAAAAAATTGGAGGTAAGAATTTCAATTCGTCCAAAGCTGTTTCTTATTTGGCAAAACATCTATGGCCTTATTGTCATTGGACTTTGTGGCCTTAATTTCACTTGGACCAACTTCCATGAAGATAAGGAGAGGATTCAACAAAGACTGGACCAAGCTCGGTTAGCCGGGATCCAAAAAGCTTTACCCGTGAAAGTTATCACATTTCTTTGCAAATTTGAAAGAGACCTTATGGAATACTTTAGTGTCTTACTTGAAATGGTAATGAGGCTAGAGATCTAAGACAAAGAATACTCTTTTTAAGGACCTAAATACTAAATATTTCTACATGATTACTAAGGTGACAAATAGTAAAAAAAATGTTTGATATTAAAGACATTAATGCTGATTGGATCAAAGATAATCGGGAGATTGAGAATATGGTTTATATGTACTTTATAAAGTTATTTAGGTTTGCCAAACATATTTGTCTTAATATGAATTAGATGATTACTGAGAATCATTGTGGTGGATTTGAACCGGTCACATCTAATGTATTCCTGCATTTTATTACAAATGAATAGTTTTAGTGCCCCAGGCGCAAATAGTATTCCTGCATTTTATTACAAAATACTACAGTGTGTTGGGAAATAATTTCTATGATTTAGTTGTTAATGCCTTTGATAATCGTAATTCTATCTCATTAATTAACCGGGCATTTTTATACCTTATCCATAAGAATGAGAATTTCGAAATAGTTTGTGATTTTAAAACTATATAACTATGCAACATATCATATAAGATTCTCACTAAAGTTATTGTCAATAGACTTAAGGTCATCCTCCCTAAGATCATTAGTCATACACAATCTAGCTTTGTTTCGGATCGTAACATCGTAGACAATATTTTGATTATTAAGGAATTAGCCCATTTTATCAATAGGCGTACACAAAAAGCTAAACATTTTGCACTCAAACTTGACTTAGCTAAAGCCTAGGACATGATTGAATGGGATTTTACTCAAAAAATCCTTGTTATCTTTGGGTTCCATGATAAGCTTATTAATGTCATTATGGGATGTATTACCACGGTCATAATACAAACCGATTCAGGTATTTCCTGGACAATTCCATCTCAACCGACACGTCACCGGCCAATTGGGCCTAATCAGTTGGATAAGGGAGGAATCGGCCCAAGATAACCCTTAACGGGCCAAGTAAAAGCCCCAAAGCCCACTAGGGCTAGGGTTTCCCTAAGCCATGGTAAAGTACCATTTTACCCCTTTAAAATCTCCTATAAATACTCATCTTTCCCAATCCCAAGGCTTTTATGTTCATTTTTGGCAAGACATCTCTTGGGGAGGATAATCATTCAAGCATCCAACTTCTCTAGCTCCTAAGCTTTGAACATTCATCTACATTCATCGGATATTCATCCACATTCAACCAACGTTCATAAACGTTTATCGGCACTCATCCCGAGAACTTCCATCTTTGGAAATATTCTCGTCTCCCAAGGAATCCCCCACGCACATCGAGGAAGATCTCCTCGATCCATTCAACTTAGTTCACTACTAACTTGAGCGTCGGAGGGCGTTCCCGGGATCCACCACCGGGGCTTCGCCTTTTGCGGGTTCAGCGGTCGCCACTCGGATTCGGATCGATCGTGCCACGTCCTCGGAACCGGAGCGGTAAATCCTTCCTCTCTCCGAATCATCAATCCACATCATCAACTCAGTTTTCTCCGGAAACGGTTTGGCGCCGTCTGTGGGGAGGAAGGTAGCATATGGTCGCCGGTGGCACTCGATCTCGATCCAAGATGACTCGTGACACGAACAACCCACGAGTCCCACACCCTAATCGCTCAATGCCTACGGGGCCAATCCCGCAACGCTCCTCAAGCCGAGGACGTAGAATCGTCTCGGCGGTCTGCCGGCAACCGCCACACCCAGCCGGAGGGGTACGTCACCCTAGGGGCTCTCCGGAACCTAATAGAGACCCTTAAAACAAGCTGTTGCACAACAAGTGCAAGAACAAGTACGAGCCACCATGGAACAAGTACATGCCAATCATGCCCTTCCATTACACCCCAACTCCTAGGTATGGCGCAACCCCCGGGGAGGTCGGCTGTTGGCCACTTCTCGGGCGGGATGCCTTCCCATGTGACTCCAAGCACAGCCCACCGAGGCCCCGACGACACTTATTCCTGAACAACCAAACGCCCGCCCACGAGGCACTATGAAGAGGGAGACGCTAGGGGATCATCGAAGCCAAGAGAGCTCTTCATAGAGCCAATGAAAATGTCGCAACATCCCATACGGCTTCAACCCCTACGCCACCCACGGCAGGCGTTCCGCCTCGGTTTGAAGGCAATGCTCCGGCACCAAGAGCGAGAGCCAAACCCCGAGGACGGCCAGCCACGGGCGATCGGCTACTCATGGTCGTGAGTCCCAACGAGCCTATGACGCTCTCAAACACGACCAAGGACGATCCGTCGTTCGAGAGCGCGAGCACTCGAGGGAGAGGCACCTAGGGCAATCGGCTATGAGAGGTCCCGAGAAGTCGAGAGGACCAGGCACACTCCACCCCGATCTAAGAGAAGGAAGAGTCCTTCCCTGGTGGAGGTTCCGCGTCATCAACCCCGCGCCGTCCCCATTTCGGCTCCGACTCGAGGCCGACCCAACATACTTTCAACACTTCCTTCTCGAAGAAAATCATGAATGCGCCTAGGATGAAGAAAGTAAAGGTCCCGAGTGTCGAACCGTACGATGGCACTACCGATCCCGAGGACCACCTGGCATGCTACAAGTCTCACATGTATGTGCGGGACGGAGACGATGCAACCTACTGCCGATTCTTCCCGCCACACTAAAGGGGTCGCGCAGAAATGGTTCAACGGCCTCCCTCAAGGAAGCATCACTTCCTTCGAAGAACTCTGTGAGAAGTTTGTGGCGCAATTCATCGCCGATTGCAAACAAAAGAGGACTAGCATCCACCTCTCCAAGATCAAGTAGGGGAGGAATGAAACTCTTAAGGACTACGTGCGGCGGTTCCACGGGAAGCCGTCCTCATCCCCGACCTCCAAGACGGAGTTGCCTACACCTCCTTCATAAATGGACTCGGGAGCGGAAGATTCAAATTTTCCCTCGCCGAGCAAAAGTGACCACCCTCGCAGAAGCTCTCCGGAAGGCGGCCGACTTCATCCAGGCCACGGAGATCTCGCGCAGAGGAGGGGAGGAGGCAAGGAGAAAAGGAGGGGAAGGAAAGTGACCCCCACCCCGATGTTGAAGCGGGGTGATGCTTGGCTCTTCTCAGCCGGAAGAGGACCAGCCTATAACAAAGAAGGTAATGTTAGCATGAAATCGAAGATCAAACGGAAAGGATATGATAGAGGAAGTAAGGCTCACCACGGGAGGCTTATTGAAGGAGTCCCCTCAAAGATGCCGATCTGTTGGGATATCGGCGATCGAAGAACGCGGCTCCGACGTTCTCCTCTTCTTGCCCCTGTCTGCGGCAGCCTTGCCTTGGGGGAGGGATTCGTATCTCAACTATCCCGTGGGCGCGGAGAGCGATCGGCCATGGCCTTGGACAAGAGAGCCCTTGCTTGTTCTGCAAAAAATAAACCAAAGTCGAGTCGGTTCGAAACATGAACAAAAACAAACATGAGGGGAATAAGTACCTGTGGAAGTTTCGGATCGAGAGCCAATCCCGCGGCAACAAGGAACAAGTTCTTCTTGAAATACTCCCTCTTGGGAAGCCAGTGGGAAGGAAGCCTTTCTTTCTTTCCTTCAATCGTTGGATAGGGTACCTCTCGGGTGCGAAAGTACTCCGCTGCGACGTATACCTCGGAACGATAAACCGCGCGGAGAGAACCAGGCATCTTGATGATTTCCTCCTCATCACTCCAAGCGAGGACATCCCACTCCCCATCCAACTTCTCTACAAAGAGAAACTCATACTTCCATCTATGAATTGATGAAGCCCTACCCAAGGCGAGTCATGTATCCTCTCTTGTTTGGGAAGCTGTACCACCCTCGCTCACCATCTAACGAGATGCTCTTTTGAAAGCCGTGGAGGAGGGAAAACAATTCTAAGCTACGGGGAGGTCTTTTATTTCACATGTGGCGATGAACGAACAAATCGAGCGCCACGAATTAGGGACAATCTGGGCTGGGGCCAGGTTGAACTTATTGCATATTGATACAACTAAAGGATGGAGCGGAAACCGCACCCCACCATCGAGCGTCGCTTTATAAAAGGCACGACACCCGGGAGGGGGACTTAACCGTGTCCCGCTCCAACGGAACCAGAATCCTATAATTATCGGGGATGCGATATTGGCCAAAGAGCCTCGACGCCTGTACCATGTCATTCGCAAGCGGGGATCGATGAAGTGAGAACCCGGACCGTCACTAGGGTCCGACCTCTCGAGCAACGACTCAACTAAGTCCTCCGCCCCATGAAGTGGTGTAAAAGACGAGATGGCCTCGTCATCTAAAGAAATGTCTAAGGATGGGGAGTTACCTTTGGAATACCCATCCCGCAGAGCTCATCTATGGTCTTGGGTGTATAGGTGGCCTTAATCCTAGCCATAGTCCCGCTATCGGAATCCTGCAAGGCACAACCCGTAAATGTCACCTGTCCTCGAAGACCATGACTCCTTTTAACCTCCCAGCAATAAACCACCTCACGGGAATAGCTATTGAGACTGGGAGTGGGGACCTTTCATAAAGGGAATCGAAGTCGCGGGTAACGCAGCCAAAGGGATGGCCTCCTCAACTGCGCTAGGCGCCAAGACTTGCCGCCACGGCACGCGACTAGCAACGGTTAACTCGTCGAGAGGCTACGTCGGGGTGACTATCAAGGTTTACGGAAACCTCCAAGTCAGCGAGACGCAACCACTCCTAGAGACTCCCCCTACAACACCATCATAACTACACCC
Organism: Talinum fruticosum; assembly: GCA_021018815.1. Taxonomy (NCBI): domain Eukaryota; kingdom Viridiplantae; phylum Streptophyta; class Magnoliopsida; order Caryophyllales; family Talinaceae; genus Talinum; species Talinum fruticosum. The sequence goes on along the minus strand of JAITYX010000003.1, from coordinate 14,223,514 downwards.
ATCCACGGGGCACAACGAGTCTCTATCCGAGGCACAATTACTCGACAAACTATCATGATGGCTCGCAACAGTATCCTTGGAGCTACCCATTATCCTAAGGCATGCATCTACTTGAATATTCAAACTACAAGTGGGTTATTCGAAGATATACCTCAAAATCCAATGAAGGGAATGAATGCCCGAGTCTAGCTCGAAGGCTCCTTCCAAGTGCTTTCTACCTCACTTTGAGAATTGTTTTGTGAATAATGAAGAGAAGCACCAAGAGACGGGTTATATAGAGCTCCCTTCCCGATCGGCCGAATCAGCCACAATCGCACCGCCTCCTTGCACAAGACCGAATTTAAAAATTCGAAATTCAAAATTCGAATTAACAAATTCCCGGTTTCCTGTTCAAGCAAAAGTTAAATAAAAATAATAAACTAAAATTCCTATAGGGTTTCTAGGGTTAGGGTAGGGTTTTTAGGGTTTTAGGGTTTTTAGGGTTTTTTGGGGGTTTTTAGCTAGCCTAAGGGTTCGGGTAGGGCTCGGGGCTAGGGGTCGGGGTGAGGGCTCTGGGGAGGGGTCGGGTGAGGGGTCGGTCTCGGGAGGACCGAGTCCAAGTGGGGAGGTGAGGGAGAGAGGGAGTTAGCGTGAGGGAGAGCCGAGTAGTGCGGGTGCGCGGCGAGAGAGTGAGAGGAGGGGTCGGGGAGGGGTCGGGGTGAGGGGTGAGGGGTCTATCTCGGGGTCGGGGTGAGGGGTCGGTCTAGGGAGGACCGAGTCCGGGCGAGAGAGCGTGAAAGCGAGAGTGCGCAGTGAGAGGGTGAGGGGTCGGTGTGAGGGGTCGGTCTCGGGGTCGGGGTGAGGGGTCGGTCTCGGGAGGACCGAGTCCGAGCGAGAGAGGGCGAGCGCGGGAGAGCTTGAGAGCATAGTGCCGAGAGAGCGGGGGAGGGGAGGGGTCGGTTCTAGGGCTCGGGGTGAGGGGTCGGGGGTCGGGCGAGGGTCGGTCCGAGGCCGACCGAGTCCGGTGAGAGCCGGTGAGGGAGAGAGATAGCGTGAGAGCGAAAGAGAGAGAGAGCGTGCGAGAGAGGTCGAGAGGGTTCGGTTCCGGGCCGTGGCGAGCGCTCGGTCCCGGAGTCGGGTTAGGTGGTCGGTCCAGGGGTGGGGGTCTAGCGAGCGCCGCAGTGGGGTGGGGGCGAAGCAGCAGACAAGTGGGGCCGAGGGAGAGGGCGTGAGCGAGAACGAGGGGAGGGGTCGGGACCGTGGGGGCGAGCGAGAGGGAGCGGAGGGAGTTACCCGGGAACGGCGGCAAGGTGCAGTAGCCGGAGGGAGAGGGTAGAGCAGAGCAGCGGCGCAGCGAGGGAGCCAAAGGGGGAGACGCAGCGAGCTAGGGCACGGAGAGAGAGAGGAGCTGGAATAGGGGATTCGAAAATGTGGGCCAAGTGAGGGGAGGGCGAACCTAGGAGGGGGAGAGAGCAGCGGGAGTGAGAGAGGGCCGAAGGGGAGGGAGAGTGCTGGGCCGAGAGCAACAACAGCCCAGCGGGAGAGGGAGGGAGCCGAGAGGGAGATAGGTGGGCCGAGAGAGAGAACCGAGCCCAAGCAGAGAGAGAGAGTGGGCCGAGAAGGTGAGAGCGAAGCAAGTGATCGGTCTTAGGAGTCGGTCTTAAGGGTCGAGATGAGTGGTCGGGTTTGAGAGTCTTCAATAATAAAAAATAAAAATCAGAATCCCAAAAATGGCAAGGATTGCAAAAACAAAACGAGCAAGGCCCGAAAGCTCGCTAAGCAACGACTTTGCCCTTGAGAGCTAGCAAGTCGCATATCTACCTTCATAAGGGGCTATCCTTTGGGGTTCAAAGTCGGTTTTCACTCAACGACAACTCGGCCTCCGGGAGCCGAAAATCGTACCCTCAGCCCCTAAGGTGGTACCCTTCAAGAAGCTATCTCCCAAGCACTTTCAAGCCTCCAGGAGCTGAAAGGTCGCGCAGAGACCCATTCCGTCATGGGCACTCGCACTCCTAACGAAGGTTGGGGGTCGCATTCTCCGTGGGATGTTCCCTAGCGAGACTCACGCACTTTCGAACATTCAGGAATCGAAAGGTCGCGCAAAGACCCATTCCGTCATGGGCACTCACGCACTTTCGAACCTTCAAAATCGAAAGGTCGCACAAAGACCCATTCCATCATGGGCACTCACGCACTTTCGAACATTCAGGAATCGAAAGGTCGCGCAAAGACCCATTCCGTCATGGGCACTCACGCACTTTCGAACCTTCGAGAATCGAAAGGTCACGTAAAGACCCATTCCGTCATGGGCACTCACGCACTTTCGAACCTTCAAGAATCGAAAGGTCGCACAAAGACCCATTCCATCATGGGCACTCACGCACTTTCGAACATTCGGGAATCGAAAGGTCGTGCAAAGACCCATTCCGTCATGGGCACTCACGCACTTTCGAACCTTCGAGAATCGAAAGGTCGCGTAAAGACCCATTCCGTCATGGGCACTCACGCACTTTCGAACCTTCGGGAATCGAAAGGTCGCGCAAAGACCCATTCCGTCATGGGCACTCACGCACTTTCGAACTTTCAGGAATCGAAAGGTCACGCCATTCCGTCATGGGCACGCATGCACTTTCGAACATTCAGGAATCGAAAGGTCGAGCAAAGACCCGGTCCGTCACGGGCACTCGCACTCCTAACTTAAAGTTAACAGGTCGCGAGCACTTTCAAGCCTACGGGAGCCGAAAGGATGCTCGGTAATTACTCTCTAAGCCCGAGGGGCTACGTGAAAATCATTTCTCACAACGGATCGTCAACGACAAGACAGGGGGCAAAGAAAAACAAAGTTAACAAAGCACACTTCATTCATTCATTCATTACAACAAGAGCGCATAATGCGCCATTACGAGAGAAGCAAAGCGTCCGAAAGCTAAAGATACTACGCTACAACACCACAATTACAATATCGCACTACAGCTTACACCACACAGGTGAAAAGATAGCCACGAATGTCATCTCACTTCCCCTTCGGAAGATTCCTCTTCTTCTCCGTTAGAAGATCGTCCCTCTTCTCTGCTGGAAGGTTCCTCCTCTTCTCTCGCCGGAAGATTCCCTTCCCCTTCGCCGGAAGATTCCCCTTCCTCTCCGCTAGAAGATTCCCCTTCCTCTCCGCTGGAAGATTCCTCTTCCTCTCTGCCGGAGGCCGCCTCCCTTCTCCTTGGGAAAGTCCCTTCGGCCATGATAAAGAGGAGTAGGAGGGCTGCCCCGGACTCATCACTCTCCAAGGGAGGGTCATTTGACGAACCAACACCGGGAGCGGTTCCACCTTCGGCGGCCTTGTTCGCCAAAAATAAAGGTTCGTCGGTTAACGCTCGATGATGAGGTCGTAGTTGCACTCCACCCAAGCCTCAAGTATATCCCACTCGGTGCAGAGTGCAGCTTGAAGCAACTTGAAATACTCTGCGCAATCGTTAACCAATTCCATCTTCAAAGCGTCGGTGATGAGAAGTCGATAGAACGTCTCCACGACAAGGGACGGCTGGCGACGCTCAATCGCTGCTTCCTCGGCCTCAGCCCGGTTGACTATGTTATTGGGCAGGTCATCAAACTTATCCAAAGGAATTAAAAATTGTCATCAACCATGCACTTGGGGCTGTCAATTTATTTGCTACAACTTTGGCAAACGTCAACAAAGACCTGATGATTACTAATTCCCCTCCTCAAGTTAAATGGATAATTCAAGAGAACGAACGAGCCTTTCAAATCAGTAAAGAAATGATAGAGAAATGGGATTACATGATTACTAATTCCAAACATAATTAAGATGTTCAATGCTCTTCAATTTTTGCTTGGCATACTCTTCTTGTGATTGACTGTCATTTTGTTTGTTCACCTTCTGCTATTGGTGTTGTTGTATTTTTATTCAATAATTGTTGCTTTATGTTTGTCTTAATCTAGACTTTTTAGTTTGCTTTTATGATTAATGCATTTCTTTTCTTCGAAAAAAATTTCCAATCCACCACCATAATAGCATCATGATCCCTTTGGGATCTAGGAAGAGAAACATAAGTTCATGCTCAAATTTTCTCAAAAACCTTGAAATATTGAGAGAGGACGGTAAATGCCTCGTTGGAATTGGCCTTTTACTTGGTGACAAATAACACACTTTAAAATCACATCAAAGACGTAAGCTCCCATCTTTAAAAGAAATCCATCTTGAACTGTAAAAGGATCCTTAGAACCATTTCCTTTATCTTTAAAGCAAGACGAAAACTAGTCATATTTGCTAAAATGATACCTTGCCAAGCTAAAAACAATTAGAAGTGTCTTCGGTTTATTTTGGCAAAAGTCATGGACGGTTTAAACCTCTGGCACCACATGCTCCAATTAGAGATAATTCATGGCCAGAGGTAAAGTATTCAAACAATGATAATAGATACATCATATCATATTCAATATTTTCCACATGCATAATCTTAAAGATTCTCTATGAAAATATCTTATCATGCATTCTACAATAGATAAAAACGATCAATTAAGGAGCATATATAACCTAAATATATATTTAACAAGTACATAAAATATCTAACGTAAGTAATATATGTATCATAACCTATACCATGAAATGAATCAACCAAGTATTTATTAAAGTCAGATACATGTACTTTGACTTAACATTATCAAATCAAAGTATATAAATAAACTGAATGATCAAATTAGATTAGATTATGCAGAATGTATAAAACTTAAGCATACAAATGTAATTTGAAAATTATTCATTTATGTTTGCTTTACCCTAACCTTTTTGAATAATTTTTTACCCTTTTATATTTTCACTTATTATCATATAAATAGAAATTATAAAAATGCCTTCTTCAACTCTTCTCGTTGTCTCTATCTCTCCCCCACCCAATCTTTCTCTATCCCCACTTAGTCAAAATCGTCGTAACCCTAACTCCATGGTCCGACCTGACGTAATTGAGCAACCAAAGGGACGGTGATCACGGCGACCACAGGACACCCTTCTCCGATTACTAGCGACTATCCCTGATCGCACAATATGCTATTCAAGCTCGTACTTTGTGCCACATTGGGTGCTTTACCACCCCTCCCTCCGATTTCACTAGTTTCCCAGCTAAATTTGACGAGGAATAATCGTTAATTGAGGTCCTTAAGTGCTGATATGAGAATGTTGACCACCGTTGTGCATCATGAACAATCTAACGAACCATAGGCTGAAGCTCGGTTTGGGCGAATGTGTAACGAGAGAGGAAGAAGCTTGACTAGGGATTGTGTAAGGCGACGGTGGTGGAGACGAACTTGTTGGAGTATGTCGAGTTGAATGGTGTTATTGTAAGGAGCCTTGTGAGCTTTGCTACATTATTGTCGGCGGGCTGGGTCCAATGTGTGTACTCCTCGTGGGTCGAGGTGGGGACGAGAAAAAGTGAGGGTGAACAATTGATTATTAAAGATGAAAATAGTTAAGAATTGATATTGTGTTTATTCAATTTGTCATTGTTGATCCATAAATTTAATTAGTATTTGAGTATCGTTGAAGATGCACTATTGAGTTGCATGTTTATATTGTGAGCAATTAAGTTAGAAGGACAAATTAAGAATGTTGAGACAGGATTACATGAAGATTTTTCTCCCATTATGCTCACTATTAGATTTTTCTCCCATTATGCTCACTATTAAATTTTTCATGACTTCATGTATGGGCTAAAATTCCTAAAATTTTTACTTCAAATGTATAGGCATTTATGACAATTTCCAATAATTTTCGATGAATTTTGGATGAGTAGATTCGAAGAAATGAATTTTTAAGTGAAATTGTTCAGTTATGGCAAAATCGGCATTGATTTTATAGTTTGCTCAAAAACTACTTTTTAAGGAGCTATTTTGATAGTTTTGAAGATATTTGATGATGTGGGAAAATTGTTGGACAATAAACAAGTTATAGGAAACAATACAGGGTCAACAAATGATAGTTTTGCTAGTTAGAAACACCAATTGAGATATATTTTTGTCATGATTTGTTCTTGTTTGAAATATATTGGTTATACTTGATGTGGAACATGCTTATGTCAATTCTTGTTTATGAAATGGCTATTTATGAATTTGATCAAAAGTGTGTTGTGCTTGGATGAGTTATATCTTGATGGTAAATTCAAATGATAAGAAGATAAGTATAAACGATTAAAGAAGGAAAAAGGATTGTGTTATTAATCTAGGACCCCACAAACCGAAGAACCTCTAAAGTTATGGCAATAGTAGTATCTTTCAAACTGAAGTCATGACTTATTTTGCTTCCACGAATTCCTGACGAGTACGCATCCTTTAGAGTTGAGGCCACCAATTCTTGTGCCTCTAAGTACTTGAACCCATGAATTATTTTGACTCCAAGAATTAAAAAACTAGGTCTCCGGAGTAAGACATAAATCTTCTTTCTATTCAATACTAATACAACTTAAGTCAAGAATTATGATATTAAGAAATAAATTATTATGATAAGCAAGAAAAGAAGAATAAATTAATTTTATCTTAATTGGATACATGAATAAGCTCGAATAGAAGAAAGACAATGAATGTTACTATATGAAGAGCATGAATAGAAAGAACAAATGAATTATGTTTTGTTTGATTACATGAAGGATTAGTATCATGTGTCCATCCTAGCTGGTAAGTTCATGTATCTTATGTATCCCGAATATGTATGCTCGAATTACATATCATTAGTGAATGTTGAGCTTATGTGAGATTGTTAATGAACTAATGTGCAAAGCGAAAGAGGGGCTGGGTTTTTGGTTATTTATTGGGCTCAGTGGAGCTCATGACCTCGCCAACATTTTTAAGTTTAGAAGTTAGATTCCCTGTGCTAGTTTGTGGTTATCGAAGAAGCGGATTAATGGTTAGGAGGTTTCCGGACTTACTACTAGTTTTACGTTATAAAGTTTGAAATAATCGGTTGTGTGTTATACTTAAATTTTGATTATAAATATATAAAAGATTAATGTGGATACGCCGAGCATGTGGCTTGTTGAATTTATTATCGTATCTTTTGCGGATGCAAGGCTTTAAGCCTAGAGGGATTAGTCGATTTACAAATGAAACTTTGCAAAAATTTTCGGAAAACCTTCAATAATATAGAAAACGCCTTCATTACTTAAAGTAAAAGCTAAAACCAAATATGAGGTCTTAACTAGCTTAAGGGTTTCTTTCGAGGAATCCTAACATGTAATACTCGACCTAACCGGGGTGGGATGTTAAAAAAATATGATTTCATTAATATCCTCAAACAAATACACGGATCCCATTTCTACTTCAGTAGCTTATTTCACATCTCTTAAAAATTGTTGGCTAATGCCTCTTGTTTTTTAATTGATTTAGCTTACTAAAAGGAGAGTATCAATTTTACAAAAAATTGTGCTCTCCAAACAGATGGAGCTACCCTTGATAGTCGAGTTGTACTTATAGAACAATCTTCCCCTTCTCTTTAAGGTCTAGCATTCCTTATCCACCTTTTGATAAAATATTACCAGGGATACTTTGTACACAATTCACATTTTATACTCTTAAATAATGACGAGCTTAAGATTCCTACCTCAACAATTTTTTTTTTTTTTTTGGTAATCACAAGTTATGCTTTTATCAATAGGATTAAAGTTCAAAGAAAAATCTCATTCTCCTTCATAACACTTATCTAATATAAAGTAGTAACAATCCTCCTTACCATCCGAGTCTCTATAGAGCTGACATCCTTCTCCTTTTATATACTCTACTTCAAAGCCTTTATAGAAGTTGATAGTATAAATCTTAACAGACTTATCGTAACACACTTACATGAGGATTATACAATTGTAGAAACTTTGTTTATTTGCAGCATTATCATCTCTTTTATTCCTTGTCCATTCTGTCATTACTTTTTGAAATGCTTCATACATATCATACAAACTTGCTTTAGCATGGACATGTCTAGATAAACAATCATTCAAAGATTCACTTCTTTGATATGATAGAACTCCTCTAAAGAAATAATCTTCGAATATGGTAAACACAACTTTTCTTTTTGGCCTTTTCATCCAAGCATTATCATCACAACTATATTCTTTTGCAAAACTGATATAAGAAAATTAAGAAAAAATAACAAGAAGATATCAATAAACAATAGTATGCAAAATGGTGTATAATGAACAATAACAAAATACTTACCTTTTTCCACACACTTGTCAAACTCTAGGATTTTGCTACACCTTCTAAGCAAAAAATAAAACTTGTATGTAAAACATTGTTTCATCCTTACATGATTTATGTAATTTCTTGAGTTCTCTTCAAGATTTCAAGTACATATATAGCCTATATCTTGATGTAGAAAATATTTAAATAATTATATTAGCCATCTGTAGAATATTGATCCTTCATGATTATATTTGGTACATGATCATTCATAGATCGAAGGAAAGTCTTAAACAACCAAAAAAAACTTTTAATTTTCCCACTTAGCAGAAACCCAACACCAACCAAAAGATTCCGCTCATGATAATTCATACACACAAACGACGCACAAATTATATTGTAGTGATTTGTCCTGTGTGTTGCATCAAACACTAATACATCTCCAAATAGAAGATAATCTTCTCTCATTTGGCTATCTCTCTAAAAAAGCTTATGAAACAACCATCATAATCAAATTCTTCAGCATGAAAGAAGTTTTCTTCGAGATGGTCTTTTTTTTTTACTAAAAATCTCAATTAAAGAATTTGCATCACCACTTTCCATATTCTTTCTTACTTCTTTTTCTTATTCATTATATAGATCCTTCAGTGTGAATCCTTGAACTAAAGACCCACCTACCTCATTTTTCATCAATTTATATAAATAGGAAAGCTTCACACCACTTTTCTTCATTTTTTGCACATGCGTAAGAGGTGCTTTCTCAACTACACAATGCACTTTATCCACGTATACTTCATCTTCCGAGAAAAATTTATGATTGTGCTCTATATCATGGGTTGCAGCAACCCAATCTTCACTATTATCAAGATTCATGATCATCCTTGCTTTGCAATTGCATCTTTTATTAGTTTAAGTAAATTGTCTATGTTGCTTGCAGTAGATCTCTTTAGTCCTTTTGTGTAATTAAATTCTCTCCCCATTAACTCATTATTATTCGTTCTCCACCTTGACTTCCCATATCTTACAACAAAATATATTCTATAAGTATACTCATTGTAGACCTTTAATACTTCTCTTTCACATGTAAACCTTCTACCTCATAATTATGATTCTTTAGCCTCTTTCACCGTTATCTCATCATCTCGCTATGTTGTTCATTGCATATTATTAGATGGCTTTGCTCTTAATCGGTTTCAATTAATGGTTTTGTAATTTAGGTATTTGTGTATATAGGATACTGTATATAGGATACTTTTTAATGTACAATAATGTAATATTTAATGTACAATAGTAATTCAAAAATACATAAATAATTGTATATATCACTATAATTCTTGGTGTATATCGGTGAAAATAATAGTCAAATTACAACTCATTATAACATAATTATCACATAATTTTTTGTAAGCATATAAATTTATGATCCAAACCTAATTACATTTAAAAGCTTACCTGCATTCATATCTAGCATGATAGAATCTTGGTTTGTTGTACTCTTGCTGAAATTTTGGTTCAATTGCTCAACAGAACAACTATAATTATCATTCATAAAATCATTTGTTGCATTTGTCGCCAAATTTAGATCTAATATCTCCATAAAAGAGTCACAATTGGCATTCACATCAATACAACATCATTAGTTGCCTTGTTCATCAAATTATCACTCAATAAATCCGTAAAAGAGCTCGGATTATCGTTCGTTAGATCATGAAGATGTGAATTCTTATTCTAATCTTGAATAATTGTGTGATTCATGCAGTTCACATCAAATAGGTCCATATCAACTGAAATTATCACAATCAAATAGTGAATGATTGGTAGTAATGAGCGAGATAAGGTCAATCGAGAGAAGTGATAGGCAACAACGAGCGTGAGAAACAGGGTAAGAATTTATTTTGTTTTTTCTTTTTCATAGCGAGAGGGAGGACGTGACCAGGAGCAACGAGCAAAGAGCGTGAAATTTCCAAATTTTAACCCGAGAGTACACAATGGTCTCGTACTACCGGGAGGACCTTAGAAAAATTGTAATATGATATGGTAACTAGTTTAATTCTTTTATTCAAATGAATGAATATTTAGTGGATAATAAATGAATATCAAGTTTTTGGAAAATGAATATCAAGTTTACGAGCTCTGTTTGGTTGGGCAAAAGTGGAATGGAACTTGATTTCTCCGGTTTCAAGTTCCTTTTCGAGTTGTTTGGTTGGGTATTTTGAATGTGGAACTTGAAATTTACATGCTTAAAGTTCCCCTCAAAATAAAGGAATTTGAATCCCCCAAATACAAGGGGATCAATTCTCAATCTCTCGGCGATTAGTTTGGAATTATTAAAAAAGAAAAATTAGCCTATTTGCTATATTATTATTATTATTATTATTATTATTGTTGTTGTTGTTGTTGTTGTTGCTGTTGTTGTTGTTAGGTTGGGGTTTTTTTGTTGTTTTTATTATTATTATTATTATTATTATTATTATTATTATTATTATTATTATTATTATTATTATTATTATTTATTTATTTATTATATATAATTTTTTTCATATTGTTTGATAGAACAATATAGTTTGAAAATAAGTTTACTAAAAATTATAAATAAAATTTGTTAATTATTGAAAAAATTACAACATAGTTAATTAAAAAAATTAAATAAATATAAGACTCAATTATCAGCAAATATGCTAACGAGCTTCAACTTTTATTGAATCAAATGATGATGATGATGATGATGATAATAATAATAATAACAATAATAATAATAATAATAATAATAATAATAATATTATTATTATTATTATTATTATTATTATTAACAACAACAATAATAATTTTCAACGATATAAAATAATTTAAAAAATAAAACAATTTTAATTTTATCCCATAGTTAACAACCAAACAACAAAAATTGAAATTTAATTCCATTCCTGTTCTCTACCAAACACTTTAAAACAAAGATAATATTCAAGTTGCATACCTAACCCTTCAAGTATCATTCCTTGATTCCATTCCATTTCAATTTTGCATATCAAACAGGGTCTAAAAAAATATAACATATTACATACTTGTTAAGTGTTTATATATATATATATATACATATATATATATATATATCAAATTGGTATTCGAACATGTATTAAAGTTATTATTTTCTTTTTCCTTTTTCTATGGTAAAGCTAATTAAAGTGGAACAAGTAACTGGAGAGTCCTTAGGATGTAGATAATAATATTATTGTAGGAACAAGTAACATAATATTGATTACAAAAGAAAAAAAAACTTTAGTTTTAAATTTTTTTAAAAACAAAACCGTACAGGTAACAAGAGAAATGCGAAGGTTTCCACTAAAAATTTAATACTAATATATAACAAACATTCATATGATGGAGTTAATAATTTTATGTTAATAAAAATTTATATAATTAGTTCCTTTTTGGGTATTAATTATCTTTGCTATCTATTTATCTAAAAATTATACATAAAAACTACATATTAAGCACTTCGGTATCTTTTTCATAAATTATTAATTAAAACTTAATACAAATAATTATAATTTCTAAAACACAAAAATAATAAATTGTACAAATTTTTAAAAAATAAATTTTTCTAAAGCGTGTGTGCTTAGGTTGTATCAAAAATAACATATGATATGCATTATTTAAATTTTAAAATATAATTATTAAATTATATACATATTCGTAAAAAGAAAAAACAAACATGTACATTATATAACACTAGCTATGACCCGCGCGTTGCCGCTATATTAATTTTTCTAATAAGTATATGGTAATTTATAAGTATGGTTAAATAAATTATTCATCTATTCAACACAATGTAAAAGCATGATCAATAAATATAAGAGTTGATATTGATGTAACCAATAGTAAAGATAAAGTTGAAAGTATCATTAAAAACACTAAATAAGAGTAATATAAGGTAATACGATGAAACTAATGATGGTTAAACAATAACATAACCTCAATCAAACGAATGATTATATGATATTTGGAAAGCATTGTTAAATAATTATTTAATATGTATAATATTTAAATCAAAAGGTATCACAACTCCAATTAAATAACATAAGATGAAAGATAAAGAAAATTCAACGGTGAAATTACAATATGGTAACTATGACTTAAAAAAACATATAACAAAATAGCAAGAGTCGTTTATACATGAATATCTAACCACTTATCAATACTATCCATAACCTAGAGAACAACCAAATTCATCTTAAAGAGAACCCCAAAGAAGAATAATTACGATAATTTTTACTCTTAAATAATTATGTGGCACTTTAATTAAGTACTGAAAAATATTTTCAATTTAGATAAGATCAATTCCATATCCCTAAGAATAAATTATAATTAAGTACTAAAAAAACATTCCAACTTTACTTTTGAATATTTTAACTTTTGAAAAATATAAGTTATATACTTTGAAATATTAGCATCTAAATTGAAAATATAACCACTTCTTTATCCACCCACCCACCCACTCTCCACATCGGGATTTTGAAACTTCCATCCTCTACCGTGGCTACTCACATTATCCTACCCCTTCTTTCTCTCTCCTCTCCTCACCCCCTTTTGCCGTTGATTAAACCGACAACCCCTCTCCTCCTCCTCCTCCTCATTCCCAACCTCCCTACGACCCATCCCCACCATTTGCTTCTCTCTCCATCCCCACAATCTCACCCCTCCAATGACGCTCCCATTGCCACCGCCCTCCCCCTTCTCATGCCTCCACCGGTACCTCTTCCTCTACCTTTCCAACCTCCCCATGACCCATCCCCGCCACTAACTACTCTCTGTCCATCCCTCTAACACCCCCAACGACCCTCCCATTGCCACCGTCCTCCCCTTTTTATACTTTCATCGGTGGTTACGCCCTCACTAGTGGTTAGATCTAAGTTTCGGTGGTTAGGCGGATTAACCCAAAAAAAAGAAAAAAATGGTATACTTACCCACGCCATTGACGATCCTTGTCAAGACCCGGATAGAAAACCAAACACATTATATTTTAATCTCTGTCTAACTCAATTCCATCTCGGAAATCAACCTCTGGAGTATTTCTTTTGCTTTACAAGCATAACCCAAAACTAATTTAGAGAGAGAGAGAGAGGAATGGAAAGCGCTGGAGCAACGGGCAAGAAGGTGTTGGTGGAAGGAAGTGTCGCGGCCCAAAGAAGAACTCTTGCCATTTGGTCGGAATCGGCTAGAGAGAGAGAGAGAGAGAGAGAGAGAGAGAGAGAGCAATTCAACTCCGATTTCCCGACCAACTTCATGGAACTCATCGACTCTCTCTTATTCGAGTTCAATAAATATTTTTTCCAAAAACGATTAAATATTTTTTCCAAAAACGATTATAAATTTTAGACCCAAGGATTGAAGATGATAGAGAGATAGAGGAGAGAAATAGTGAGGGGCAGGGAATGGAGAGATGAGAAAGAGCATGGGGAGATATATTACGGATGAGAATGAAAGGGATGATGGGAAAGGATAGAACTGTAAAGAAATTAGGGAGAGAGAGACAGGGGATGACGTGAGGGGTGGGGGAATACAACTGTAAAAAAATTGCTAGATAAAAAGTAGCAAAAGTAGGAATTAAGAGTTAATTACTTCTTGGTCAATGCACCAGAGGGAGATAGAATTAAGAGGAGAGAGAAAATAATTAATAGGATTAATTAAAAAATTTAATTAAAGTTTAAAAATTAGTTGAATCCCTACAATTAAGGGGAAGAGAGTCAACCCAACTTTTCTTTTATATATTAATAAATTTGAAGAAAAAAAGAATAATATAATATATATTACAACTTACAATTTCTAGACAAATAATTTAAATATAACTCTTGCATTATCACATGTTAAAAAACTAATCTAAAACCTGTTACTAAGTTTTAAATTGATAATTAATAACTTAGAAATATGTTTATACTTATACCTGGCAATCGGGTCATTCGGTTCGGGTTCGTTTCGGGTTAACTTCGGTCGATCTTGTTCGGGTCCGGTTCGGTTTCGGGTTCGGGTCAAGTTCGGGTCGATCTCGTTCGGGTTCGTTCGGTTTCAATTCAGGTCAACTTCGGTTCGGTTCAACTTCGGGTTAATCTCTTCGGGTTCGGTTCGGGTTCGATTCGGGTTAATTTCGGATCGGGTCAATTTCGGGTCATAATTGGGTCACTTTTTGGGTCACAATCGATTCAAAATTGTACCCACCAAAAAAAATGTACCACTATAGGTACAAAAGCCCATCCTGAGAGACCCAACAAAAAAATGTGGGTTGGGTCACTTTTATTCTGGTTAAATCGATTTGGGTTTGATTTGGTTCGGGTCGGTTCGGTTTCGGTTTGGGTCATTTCGATTTAGGTCGGAATCGGGTTCATTAGATTTCGGTTCGGGTCAATTCGGGTCGGTTCATTTCGGTTTTGGGTCAAAATTGGTTCAATTATTTCGGATGTCGGTTCGGTTTGGGTTTCGGGTTGACCCGTTTGGTTCGGTCGGCTTTGCTCGGTCTATTTATACTTTAATATTTATGTTAAGAGTTTCTTTCTAATCATAGCCTTTGGTATGTTTTAAACGGCTCGAATTAATTATATCTTCTCATGATTTCTCATCAAGTTTGAGTTATAGCACATGCTTTCATAAAATTGTATGATTTTTCCGATCTAAATGAAGCAGGTTTTACATGAATAAGATTTGGCTCGGCATAACATGTACACATTGTTTTTGAGGGTGAATTTCACAAAGGTATTAAATAATTAATTTTAGGGTTATTGGACTAAAATAAATTGCATTTTGGGGGTGTTTGACGATGATCTACCATGTTATAAATCAAAACGTCCGTGCATTGTACTCTAGGGAATTTATTGTTTCCAAATCATATCACTTATTTCTTGTATGATTATATACCATATTTTAGTTTAAAGTTGTACAAGAATAAATGGTTTGATTTAGACAGGATAAATATCCTTAAAGTGTACCGTACAATCGTCGAAGTTTATAGTATGATATATAATCACCCAACAATTTCAAAGTAAAGTTTATTTTAATCCAATAACCTTAATTTTACCAATCTTAATTAAATATTCATCTACTATGATGAAATTCTATACCTAAGTAAAAGATTACTTTAGAGGTACTCCAGCATATTCTCTTGGGAACTAGCAAACTTCTATAACATTATACTCATCTTCAGGTTATACCAACCGAAGAATAAAAGCCTTAATTCCTTTTTAAGAAATTTCTAAAAGATTATGTTTACGGGGTCTGTGAGTAAATTCTACCGTCCTTTTTCTTTTGCAAAGCTACATGAGTAGAATCGGGCGTTATCTTACAAGTTATAGCACTCAAAGGAATAACCTAGTTTCAAGGTGAAGCTAAAAAAATAACTACAGTTTTTTTTTTTTTTTTCCGGCATAAAACAATAGTAGTATATTGTTTTTTTCCAAAAAGGGGCTGGAGGTCTATCTCCACGCTTTAACACTTTATTTATTTAATGTCAACTACTTTGTCTTTCTCCGGTTTCCATTACTCTCTCTATATTGTTGGGAATGTTATGACCTTACTATAGTTAAAGATAAACCTCTCTTACTTCAAGTTTTTTCAATCGAATTAAGATTTAAATGTATTATTATTTTCTTTCTAATAAATTTTCTTTTTTTCTTGTGAGAGTTTGAGTTTCTCACTTTCTTGTAAGAGTTTCGATTTTTCTTCTTTTTTTGTGAGAGTTAGGATTTCGTTCTTCTTGTAAAAGTCTTGTTTCTCGCCTTTGTTTGAATTATTTCTCTTGTCAATACGTGCAAGTTTATTATGATTGTTGATTCGAGTGAAAGGTATATTTTTTATAATTTAGTTTCATAAATGTTAATCAGGAATAATTCAATAATGGAATTTTATATGTTTCGATCAAAGTGATGTTTTATTCAGATTTGATATATCATATCACACGAGGATCTATTATATGAAATTATACAATAACTCGCTAATGTTTGAAAAAGACAGATTAAAGTCGAAGAACATGGATTGTGTCATTAATTAATTTTGTTGAAATAAAGATATATTTTGATATTTTAGATTATTCTTATTAGAAAATTATCTTTATAAATACCATATGACTTTTTATTAATAAAATTTATTTTTTTAATTTAATGTCAACTATGACAAGATTATAGTGAAGTTTTCGAAGCCAATAATCACTATTTTGTAAAGAAAAATTGATTTTTTAAAACGGAGTATATTGGTTTTAATAGAATTTAACAATATTTGGATTAGCCATTAAACTATATTTGGTAATTCCATGTTTGGCTGGTTCTTTTCAGCTTTTAATTTATAGCATACAGCTCTTTCCAACTTTCTATTTATTTCTCATTTCTTGGAACTTCTCGTACGTATCTTTAAATTTTTTCTTCCAACTCCTTCTAATTTCTTTCATTGTCTATAATAAGTCATTGTGTTTTTTAACTGTCCAACTTTTTATAACTTTTTCAAATTTTTTGCGCTATCTATGTAAACTTTAATTCTTTAAGTGATGAGAAATTATTAAATGCGTTTTACAAAGTATTGAACAACACTATGCCTCAAATGTAAAAGGTCGGATACCATATCGAGAAGATTATTTTGGCTTTTATATTCAGAACTCTATTCATCGATCAGCATAAAAGGGATAGCAATATCACAAAGGCAACCAAGTATGGGGGAGGAAGACTCGATGTTTAGTTGTACAATGAACGTAATAAACATACCACGGATAAAGTTAAACAAATAGTTGACAATATTTGATTAGGTGAGTTCGACTAATCTTGAAAATTTGAGACTTTACTCTCTTTTAGATCAAAGATCTATCAGATGTTTGCATATTTCATATTAGCTAGACTCAAACTTGTGCTACACGCATGATCTTTCAAAATGTTTGTTTAAAATTTATTGTGAAGATTATAAATGAATTGAACAATTTTTTTGTGAGTACACACGATAAAAATAAAATAATAAATTGTTAATATAAAATAGTTTATCATTAATTTATGTTTCTTATATATATATATATATATATATATATATATATATATATATATATATGTATAGTTTTTAGAAATAAATTCTTTCGATCCTTATATTAATCTAAATTAAATATTTTTGGAATAAGAGTAATAGAAAAAAAAATTAAGATAACACATGCTAATTTGACAACATAAGTCGATATTATTAAAAATATGCTACTCATATACATAGACTGACATTATTAAATTTATGCGTTTGTAAGTTTTTATTACTCCCTGTAGCTTTTGATTAGATAATAGTATAGATAATTACTTTGATTAAAAAAAAGTATATGATAATCTATGTATTAGCAAAAGAAAATAATAATGTAGAGAACATAAAAAATATATTGTTGTCTTCCCTCTTTGTTATTAAAAATTTTACAATATGTTTATTTTTGTGAGTACATTCATAATATATAAATAATATACAAATATATAAATGAAAATTAAATGTAGTCATTAAAAATTAAAACTAATCCAATATTTTTGCTATGTTTGAGATTAAACATACAATTTTAAAATCAAATAAAGAAGAAGAAATAAATAAAATAAAGGTAGCTAATAGGTAAACTAAATTTTCACTAAAAAATAAAAACTAAATCAATTAAAAGAAAGTTGTACAGTTTCATTCCCTTTTACTGTCCCTACCTAAAACTGCGAGCTTACAATAACAGAAATAGAAAACCCTAGCTATATTAAAACTATAAGAAGCATATGGCAAAAAGGCGGGTTTAATTTCACATAAACTTTTAGAAAGAAAGCGTGTGAGAAAAAAAAGTGAATTGCATTATCTACATGACAATGAACATAAGTACTCCAAACTGTGGTCTTAGGCCCTTTTCCATTTAACTTTAGCTTACGGCCTTAAAGCTCCTTATAACTTTCGTTACAATTTCTTACAACTCCTTACAATTTCTTATATTTTCTTACAATTACATATTATTTTTCATATCGAAATTTATTGTTAATTTATTTTTCTATTGTTAATGAATATTTTTATCGATGAATATTTATTGTAACAACCCGACCCTAAATCACATTATTTATCTTATCAATTACGAGATTAATATCATTGAGCGCGTGCACTTCAATTCGATATTTTATTTTTATATGTTTTATGCAGCTAAGGCGACGAAGTGGCCCTAATAAAAATCTCATAATAAGGTTATAATTTGTAAACATCATTATTTACATAAAATTAAAAAGTAACAATAAGATAATAAAAATAATAAATAAATAAATAAATAAAAATAAAATTAAAACAATAAAATAAATAAATCAAATTTTTATATGGATTTCTCTCGGAACTTTTATTAAAAAAAAGAGAGAGAGAGAGAGGAAATAAATGAAGCTACGGATGAAAATAGTCGGGCAAAAGCTTCAGTTCCATTTCCTTCACCTCTGCTCCTCTCTCTGCGCTCGTTGTCCCTCGCTTCACCCCTGCTGTCGTTGCCTCCTTTGGCCGCCAACACGACCGACGCCGACTGGAAGACCGGCGCCGGCCTCCCTCTGCCCTCCCTCTCTCTCTCGTCGCGCCCTCCCTCTCCCTCTCGCCCTCGCGTGCCTCTCGCTCCCCTCCCCTGCCTCCACCTACTACTCGGTCTCGGCCACCAAGCGCCATCAACGCCGGCCAGCAGCCGACGCCGACGTCGTCGGGAAGACGCCGGCATCTCTCTTTCGCGCTCTCTCTCTCTCGCGGGCGTGGCCCCGCTTCAAGGCTCCCTGCCGCGGCCCACCTAGCGGCTATCCACCAGCCGCCGAAACCTTGCCGGTGCTCGCCCGGTGTCCGCCGGAGCCCGGTGTACCGCCACCGCTCCACCATCTTCTTGGCTTCCATCTCTTTGGTTTTGAAGGTAAAACCCTAAAATTTAGACTTGCACACTTATTTATTTACTTAGTAATTGTAACTCGTAAATTGAATCGTATGATTTAGAAATATGTTTGTAGCGTGAATTCAAAGATTGAATTGGGAAAAACTAAATTGGTATGAATGATTGAGGTTTGGTATTTTGGTGGATTGATTGTGTATGAATGTAAATGAATGACATTTCTTTTGGGGAAATTATGAATTAGTGAATGAGATTGGGGATGTCTTATTATAGAATTGAGTAATTTAATGGAGTTGTTATATTTTGAAAATCGTTGTATTGAGCAAATGAAACGGAATGCATATGTGGAAATTGAAATTAGACATCGAGTAATATGTAAAGGCATGGAAAATACTTGAGCATTAAGCATACCTAATTGTGGTTGTGAATGTGAATTTTTGTTGAGAGAATGGTGCTTATGACCTTAAAATGGTGTATGTATGAATTTTGAGCAATTCGGTAGATTATGGAACCTTTCTAGGGGAAGGCATTTGATGAGTTAATTAATTACTTAATTATGGGTTTTGAATGCAATGAAGGGAGAACTAAGGAATAAACTAGGAGTAAGTGTTTGATTATATATATATATATATACCATTTTCAATCCAAGTCAACTAATGAACTGAATTACATAGATATCATTGGCTATCTGATTAGCCTAATCAACTTCTTTAACTAATACGCATTATAGTCAATGTTCGAAATGGAATTAATATAGTAAAGTTATGTAAGAAAAACGTAGTTAACCGATTACGTAATAAATATAGGAAATGAAATAAATTATCAACGCTTATACAAATTTAATCATTGAAACTCAAGAGAAAACATTATTAACAACAAAAATCTATTGAAACAGAATTGAGGCCACTTCGGTTGCCGAATAGCTGCTGATTAAAATTTCTATAAAAAGGGGAGAAACAAAGGCTTTAATTCGAGTACGTTCATTGTCTGTACCCTTCGAAAATTCACATATTTCAGCAAATCTCAACATTTCTTACATAAATAACTAATAATGAATCATTTTCAAGTCAAGTTTTGCCACCTAATTAAGTGGTCCCCGCTCAATTATCAATTATCGGGGCTTATGCCCTTCAATTCCACTCGCGCGGCTTCAACTCGGGTTCTCGGTCGGCCCGGAGGCTGTGCACCTTATCAAAGATCGTATCAATTACCAAGGGGTTCCACTTTCGGATAATAACCGGCAAGCAAGTTTTACTCATATTCTCTCCCCTTGATTTCAAACTAAAACGAATTGAAATGCTCGCGCTCAATTAAAATGTTTTCAACGAAATTTTACAAGTGCGAGAATGTTCGTACTGAGTTTCGACTTACTTTTCGAAATGTTTTACTGTTTTTGTTTTTAAGGAAAGCATTGGTGAACAATCAATTAGCTACCAAGTCTGACGAAGGCCAAACATAGTTGGACAAGTGGTATATATGGTTCCGAAGGTATCTAAACGCTCACAGTGATTTCACCTCAATCGTGGCTTGGAGTCAATTGGGAAATCATTATATTTTTGCGTAATTTCCTCATGTTAAACAAGTAGGTGAGATTGTATTGAAGTACACGCAAGCCAGCCACTAAGTTATATTTTAGGTCTTGTTCAAACATGATATGAAGCTTAACTATTTGAGGTACAAATACTTATCGATATCGGGACCCAACCAACCTGTTACATTCACCAACGTAAATGGTATTTTGATTTTACTCACTTAGCCTGGTCCTATTCTTAGGGCGGCGATAACGCCTTTAGTCGTCAACTTCCGCTGCGATCATAACTAATATTCTCTAATTAGGGACTATTAAGTAATGGTGATTGGGGGCGTTACATTTATGTATGTAAAGGTGTCTACTAGGGGTGGTCGCAAGACATGTACATGGCAAATATAGCTATACCCACACCTATTTTCCTCATTCCTAAACTCATACTCCAATCCCGTATTTCGAGTATATCGATTTATTTGTATAACTGTGTAAGAATTTGATAATTAATACCCATTAGATAAATTAATTTAATTTTATGTTTTAAGAAATTCGCAAACAAATTCCAATGAATAATTAACTTCAAAAGTATCATGTTCATTTAAGTTAGTTGTAAGGAGGTGTAAAAGAGATAACGAGACGTAAGGAGGTGTAAAAATATTTTGTCAAAGTTTAAGTTTATAGGTGAATAGTCAAATTGAATGTAGCAAAATTATTTGGGTTATTTCAGCCTTTGTTCCATTAAGCATAAGTTGTAAGAAGGTGTAAAAAGAGATAACGAGACGTAAGAAGTTGAAACGAGTTAGAAGAAATATAAAATGTTGTATATAATTTGACAAAAATGTTAAATGTATTCATATGTGTATTTCTATACTTATGTGAAACATATTTGTATTTTTATTTATGAATTTTACGTAATAGAATAATAAAATTTATATATTTGTGATACCAAATGCATATATGTCATGTTTATAATGACTTTTTCAAGAAAAAAAGAAATTATATTTGATATTTATGAAAAAAGTTTTTATTGATGCATAAATAATTTTTATGTAATAGGTAGTTGAAAATGATCTTAATTTTACACATTTGAAATAAATGTCCTCAACTTCTAATTTTAGTAGTTGAGAATATTTAATAATTGAGAAGATTTATTTCAAACTTGTAAAATTAAGGTCATTTTCAAATATCTATTATATGAAAGTCATTTATGCATCTATAAAAACTCTTTTCATAAGTATCCAACATAATTTTGTTTTTTTCTAAAAATAAAAAGAAGAAAAAAATGATCAAACTAATATATATGCATTTAACATTACAAATATGTAAATTTTATAATTTACATTAAATTCATAAATAAAAATACAAATACGTTGTACATAAATATAACTTTTAGAACATTGTAAAAAGAAATTCAAAATCTTCTTGACAAAAACTTATACGATCCTCCAAATCCCTTGGAGTTGTGCAAAGCATTTTATGTTAATTATGCAGCCGAGAAGGAATGAGGAGTTCCCACGCTTGTTGTTAATTATAAACCTTTAAATAAAGTTCTACAATGGCTTAGATATCCAATTCCTTACAAACATGACCTTTTAAATATGTTATATGATGCCAGAATATTTTCGAAATTTGATATGAAATTTGGATTTTGGCAAATTCAAATTACTAAACAAGATTGTTACAAAACAATATTCAGGGTTCCATTTGGACATTATGAATTGAATGTTATGCCATTTGGACTAAAAACGCTCCTTCATAATTTCAAAATATTATGAATGATATTTTTAATCCTTACACCACGTCTATAATTGTTTATATTGATAACGTTTTGATTTTCTCTAAAACTATCGATCAACATTTAAGCATTTATAAGTCTTCTTACATGTGGCCAAAAGAAATTGGTTAACTGTCTCATCCACAAAGATGGTTTTATTTCAAGAAAAAAGTCATTTTCTTGGACACGATACATTTCAAGGCACAATTAAACCAATATAGAGATCTTTATCATTTACTAAAAAGTTTCTAGATAAATTGAAAGATAAGAGACAATTACAGAGATTTCTGGGATGTTTGAATTACATCCCAGATTTCTTTCCAAACTTAAGACATTTTATGTAAACCTTTGTTTAAAAGACTCAGGAAGAAACCTAAACCATGGACAGATCACACTACTATTATTAGAGAAATTAAACAAAAGGTAGGTTCACTACCATGTCTTTGCATTCCTCGTCAATCTACATTCATGATAGTTGAGACAAATGCATTAGATATAGGAGATGTGGGAGTACTTAAACAAAATCTTTCAAACTCGAAGAGCAATTAGTATGTTTTCATTCGGGTCTCTGGATCGGTCCATAACAAAATTATTCTACCATCAAAAAGAAATTTTGTCAATTGTTTTATGTATTTCAAAATTTCAAGATGATGTGGTTTGTGAAAAATTCTTACTACGAATTGATTGTAAATCAACAAAAGAAATTTTACAAAAAGATGTTCAAAACTTAGTTTCCAAACAAATCTTTCCAAGATGGCAAGCCATCCTATTTGCATTTGATTTTGATATTGTGTTCATTAAAGGAGAAGCAAATTATTTACCTGATTTTCTCACTAGAGAATTCTTGCAAGGAAAGAGTGACAAAACACATATTTTGCAGGAAACAATATGACTTCTCCTAAAGATAGAGGCAAAGGAATACAAAAGGTTGAAGATTATCAGCTTGAGAAACACTCTAAGAAATTTCTTATTCCTACACCTTTTAAACTCTTTCTCAATTTCCTCATCTCTCTTACAAACAACCCTTACAATACCTTCTCATAATACCTACCATATCGGACATAAAGAACATTTATTTCTCACTTCATTTGAAACCCCTCCTAAAGACGAACGAATTAGACCTATTATCCAAAGATTCATTGGAAATTCTCACTACCTTACTACCCTCCAAAATTTCAGACAATTCTATGAGGTGATTTTAATTGATACTCATTCTATTGACTTTACTCACACCCGTGACAAAACAAATCCAACTTTCATCCATTTATCAAAATGCATCATTCGGAGTATTCTTGGTTCTCTAGAATGGAAAGATCCATTTGTTGAGAGAAAATTCTCAGTTACATTTACTCCTTAGACCTACAATTATAATGACTCCGTTTGGTACAAAGTGTTTCTTTACAAACCTGGTTCTCATTCCCGGTTCTTTAACTTTCACGACAGTTGTTCTACAAAATTCCCAATCTGGTTTTACCATTGGTGGACTATGATGGGAGATAGTCATGTCTTCCTACCTAATGATGCAAAAGAAGGATATAATCTTTAGTTTAAATCCTCTATCATCGAACCTTACCAAAAAAATTGTAATTTTTTGTATTTTCAATGTAACATGGATATTATTGTGGGAATACAAATTTCAGTCCTATCTTCCTACTCCTTTTCCATTATCCATGGTACATATTTACAAGTCACGCTAATGGCCCGAATACGGAACAACCCTTTGCAAAACCAAAAACTTACAACATTTTTTACAAAAAGGTGTTAGGAAGTACACCCTTCACAACCTTTATACATTTCAACATCCTAAAAGATTCTACCAGGAAGTTCTTCTATTACTCCATTAACTCCAAAAACCAAGAAACCTCATCAAGCACCAAGGGATCTCGAAAACTCAAGGTCTCTCACAAAAACAAAAGGACATACTTGAAACTCTTAAAGATGAACCCGAGTTTTGTAAGAATTATTTACAAACGCTTATGGCCGATTCCGATAAGGAAGTTGATTCTACTTAATCCTTTACACAAGACCAATTTGGTGGTCCTTGTTCTCGGGACCCATTTGATATTTTTTTTTTAAAAAAGAGAGTCATGGAACGACCCTTAGAAAAGAAAAAAGGTCATTTTACAAAAGAGCCCGCAGTTACTCCTAGAAAAAGTAAGGGCCTTTTACTAACCTTTATTTTGCGGGTTTTATTTTCAACTACAGTTCTTAAAGAAAAGTATGACATAAATTAGAGCTGAAGGGCCATAAAGATGATCAATAATTTTGGTCTCATCTAAGGACAACAAGCATTTTTCTACGATTCATGATAACATGAAGCAGAGTTGAAGAGACATAAAGATGATCAATAATAATGAATAGAGACAAAAGAAAAGGCATCTTTGCGGACCAAGAAAAGACTTAAAGTAATTACATTATTATACCTTAGTTATCTTCTCCTTCTAGAAAAGGAAGAAATTTCTACATTAAGAGGTATCACAAGCTAAGCCCATTCAATCAAGAACACTTTAGGTTAATCTATTACTATAGTTCTTTCTCCGGAACCGTAATAATAGGTATGGCCCCCTTTGGCCAAATTTTTAGGGGATCTCTTTTTACTATGGTGTTTATTTAACAACCATAGTAATAGGTTATTTTCTCGACCTATTATTACAGTTCTTGTCAAACAACCATAGTAAAAAGTATGAATTATTTTTTGTAATTTTTTTTATTTTCGTACCCTCTTTACAATTATACAATTAACCAAAATATATATGTATAATCATTTACACAGCATACACAAACTTTTTCAGAATATATATAACTAGAAATATGTACAATCCTCACATATGTTTCACACAATAGTGTTAATGTATGTTGTCATGTCTTAGGTCATCCAAGCATAACTTATGGATAGTGAGTGGGGGATTCTTTCTCGAGAAATACTGTGACCAATGTTGTAAAAGTAATATAATTACGTCAAGTGCAAGTACTAATTAAAATGAAAAGAACATAACAATATAAATTAAATTTTCATAAACAAATACAAGTGCAAGTGCAAGTACTTTTTGGGATTAGATTTGTGACCATCGAAACCAAGTCGGGTCACAATCTCTTTAATGTCCTGGAGAACGTAGAGGCCACACTCCACGTTCCCCTTTTGTTTATGGCTGTAAGGCCCCCAACTTGTAATTCCTGGTTTAGTCTAAACTAACAGTTGGCCTTCTTTCCGCTGCGCTAATCATCGGCTAGCGGTTTGTTTAGACTAAACCGTGAAAAGAAGGCTGGGAAACGTCACCGCCGCTCTTACTAGAGGAAAGGGCAAGGCTCGAATATAACTATATGATTGTGTAGACTAAACCGGTGATTACGGGTGTTAAACCTCGTTTTTATCGGTTTTAAGGCATTATTTAACCCAATTCCGTGATGATTTCAATGATATTTATTCGGTTTTGGGTTGGATTTTGCTCATTTTCTCTTTATCGTCACCTAAGCTCGTAAATCTCTTTATTACAGGTTTTTGGGCTTAAATTAGAGAGATTCGAGGCAAATTTAATGAAAAGCGATCAAGAGGAGAGTTTGGGCCTAAGAGGAGGCAAGAAAGAAGCCTAAAATACATCAAGATAAGTTGCACAGCCCTCGTGAGAAGTCGCACGAGCTGTACGAAGTCGCACGAGCTGTGCGAACTGCAGATAGAATTTCGCACGGTACCCGTGCGAGCTTGCACTGGCCGTGCGACTCACATGTTCCGCGGATATTTAAGTTTCGAAATTGTAATTTTTAGGGATCTTTTTCAAGAATTCTAAATTTTAGCTAGGGTTTTCAAGAGGCAGCCCCTAAAATGAGACTCAAGAACACTCAATTCTTCTTTTCTACTTCAAGTTTTTGTATGATTGAATCGTTTCAAGTTTTTATTCGGTAATCGTAATTTCTTCTCCTTATCTTTTCTTCACAATTTCTCTTTGTTTCTCCATGGCGATGTTCCCTAAATTCTGTCAATTGTTTAGTATCATGTTTAGAGGCTAATTTCTCTTCTTAGATTGGGATTGATACCTATTATACCTTGATAATCATGAATTGAATGCCAATTGAATTGTTACTGTGCTTGTTAGGTTAGAATTCACTTCGCTCCTCACTTTTTCATTGATTTCCTCGAAAGAGGACTCATATATTTTTATTAGGGTTTTGTAAACATCGGAAGATGAAAACTTGCCTAGAATGACGTTGTGAACGATTAGAACTTTATTATGAAAATAATTAAGGTTTAAATCGGGGTTGTGAGATGCATTCATTGCAATTTTTCTCTTTATTAATCCCATGAAAATAGGTGATTGGATTGTGTAAGATTAGTCTTTGTCATTCAAAAGTAGGTGAAGATAGGCTTAATTGGTGTCTCTCCCTTCTAAACTGCTAGCATAGGCAAATCTCAAGCGGTATTCAATAATTGATTTCGGGCATAGTAGTGTGATTAATCCCAATCTAAGGCTTTTTATTCATTGATCTCCCATAGTTATTTTGTTTTTAGTTAAATCCAAAAACCAAATCACTCGTCGAACCGAGTTTTTACCTAGATTAGAGTTTTTAGGTGGATTTAGTATTTGAAAACGAGTTCCTTGTGGACACGACCCTTACTTGCCGGTTCCTAGCTACAGCTACACCGTGCACTTGCGGTAAATATTTCTCTCAACAACGGGTTAGGGGTGTTACAGTGGCACTATAAATCGGTGATCTCCAACAATTGGAGAATTAATTAGTACTTATATAGCAAGTAATATCAAATGAAAAACTAATTTAACGCTAAGAAAGAGAACCTTGCCTTGACAATAGTTGGGTTTAACTTCGCATATGGGCCTCTCGAGCCTCGCTAAATAATTATAGTTGGGTTTGACTTTGCATATGGGCCTCTCGAGCCTCCTAAATAATTATACATTGCGAGAGCACTATTTTTCAATCGAATGAAAATATAATTTAAATTAAGATATAATTAAAAAGAATACCTAACAAAAAAGCATAAAATAAGTAAGTTATAAACTCACGAATTGAATGCTTTCTTGATATCTTTCCTCACGGGATGACCTAAAGGATCGAGCCACTATGCGACATTATTCCTCGGATATATGACAACTAGCATCCAAGTGTTGGCTACACCAACACAAATAACATATATAAATAAGTAATTATTAACACCATTAAAACTCAATTTAAGTTATTTGTACACTTATCCCTCAATGAACGGTGCTAAGTAACATTTTTCTACACCATTTTCATGAGTCTTGAGATAAAATCAGATCGGTCCTTAGTTCCTTATCCTATTGCTTGAATGGTATGAAGATTGATAAACTAAATAGACTCGATTTCTATCTCGTGGAGCCACCTATTACATATTAATTGTACATATATAGTTAGAAATGGAAATTAATAGTTAAATGAACATACATACATACATACATATATATGATCTCTTACATTTGTCGAAATTGTATTATGTCGTCTAAGACACATGTATGGTCATGTTATGATCGTCCCCGCCTAAGAACCCAAACACGTGTTTTGGAGCTTTGATTTCGAAATGTTATGTCTTCCGGAAAAGTCTTCGTAAAAATTTCGAGAAGAGAACACCAATCGAAGACTCGGACAATGCTCAATACTTTTCCGAGTTATGTAAAAGGAATCGGGTATAACAATCCCATGCATATAGAGTTTTGATTCCAAGGCATTCTCGGTATCGCGTAAACTTCTTTGGGTAAAATAGTATCTTCTCCGAGTAATACGGTTTTCACTTATTGCATTTAGTGCGTTTCCATAGTCGACTCGTAAAACCGGTTCCTATTTTCCGAGTTCATCTTCACTCGGATTAATCGCATTTTGAGTATACCATTATTCTATCTGTTTCTCACTCGAATCCGACTTTTGGGTATACGTTCTATTCTCGTTATCGTTAGTAGTCTTAGTTCATTTCATGCTTAGTCTATATCAAGTTAATCCTCTCTAATATCCTTTATCGAACTTGATTCTTCGCTTAGACTAAGTCGGATGGAATTCCGAGTATCATGGATATTGGACTCGTAAAATTCCATTTCGTTTCGACTCGGATAATCGGCTGCTTAATTATTATAATTATTTTATTATCTCGTGTCTAATCTTGGGCCAAAGTATTCTATACTTTGAGAACCAAAATTAATTTACTTTTGTAGGTTATTCATTCGAGGACACACCTTTTTCAAACCTCAAAAGTAACCGGCTTCGTAACGTCAAATCACCAAAGAAACATGGCTCTTCACCTTCCTTGCTCCAGTCCCGTAAGATTGTGTCGAAGCCGTCCGCTTCCATATCCGAAAACTGGAACGCTAAGCTTAACGGTGGTTTCCACCTCATTTTTCGAGACACTACCGATGGCTTTGGGACTTCCAAGAGAGTTAAACCGTTGTCCAACGTTCATATTTCAACGGATACTTTCCGAGTGACTCGTAAAGCCTCTATCAACGGTCACGTAAGACTCTTGATCGGCAGATGAAGATAACGGCTACTCTGTCTGGTTATCTATAAATAGAAGCCACTTCACAAGACTTGAAGATTGCCGAATCTATTGTTAATACACATACTTGAGAAAAGTCATTGTACTTACTTTCAATCTTCAACTTACAACTCCCACTCGTAATTCATTACTCTCGAGTTGTAAGGTCTTGTACTTAGTTACAAACTCTTCTTACATTCTTTGTAAGGTCCCTTGACTAAGTCGTAAAGGTTAACTCAGCTTAGTTGTCCCTAGCTGTAAGGGTTATCTCAGCTAGGAAGTACTAGATCGGATAAGGGAACTTCGAGTCTAGGAAAACTTGTATAGAGTTGTCTAAGGGAGCAACTCGGGTTTAGTCAGCTCACGGTATTTTGTGGACTCAAAATAGTGAATTTGACTTCGTGTCCGGATTGACACGGGCCGTGATTTTCTGCCCTAGGAGGGTTTCCACGTAAAATCTAAGTGTTATCTTTCCGAGTTCATTCTAGACTCGGACATGCCTTTATCGCTCCTGTTCCTTTTGATTCATTGCTTTCGAGTCCAATCTTTTCGACCCTCGTTGATAGACTTAGAATCTGTCTTTGCCTCTTTTCCGCGCAAAAGTGTGTGTTTTCACCAAGAATTTTCTATCACCCTATTTACCCCTCCTCTAGGGTGACTCGGACTCTCCCCGAGCAAACCTTCAATTGGTATCGAGCCTAGCCTTTCGTAAAGGATCTAACAATCCAAAGGTTTAAAGATCGGATGGCTCGTAACACCTGGAGAGTTCGACGAAGGAAGATCTTCCAACAGGCCACTAAAATTCAAAGGTTCAAACTTTGGGCACTAGAAGAAGCTTATGGAATGTTTCCTCATGGATCATGATGAAGAAGTATGGGAAATCATATAACAAGGAAACTACATTCCAATGAAGACAGATGAATTCGTAATCCTTCCCAAGACAAAGGCCGAGTTCACACCAGCAGAAGTAGAGAAGTTCGTAAAGAATTTCAAAGCCATGAATATCCTTATGTGTGCCATAAGCTCGTAAGAATACAATCGAGTCTCCGCTCGTGACTCGCTAAAGAGGTGTGGGATACTTTGGTCAACACATACGAAGGTACAAGTCAGGTGAGACAAACAAAGATAAGTCAATATCTTCACAAATACGAGCTTTTCAAAATGGAGCCGGAGGAGAACATCACTCGGATGTTCATTCGGTTCACCGAGATTACAAACAAACCTTTCACTCTTGAAGCCGGACGAGCTCATCGGAAAGCTTCTAACGCATGAGATACATCCGGAAGAAGAAGATGCCGAGGGTACTACCAAAAGGAACATTGCGCTTAAAGCCTCGTAATCCAAAGAAGCAAGTCCGAGCTCTTCCGACTCGAAGACAATCCCATGGCACTCATTGCAAGAGGCTTCAAGAGAATGATGAAGCATAAAAGATGGGACAAAAGACCAAAAGAAGAATTCTACAAGAACGACAAGAGAGATAGGAAAGGTAAGTTTTCTTCTCCTTCAAAGTTATCTTTGTCTAAGAATTCTGGATGTTTTGAATGTGGCAAAGAAAGACCACATAGTCAAGGACTCGTCCAAAAAGAAAAAGGGACAGGAAGAAGAAAAAGGCCATGATGGCAACATGGAGCGATGAGGAATCATCGAAGACGACGAGGACTCGGATGACTCAAAGTGTCCGATGGCAATCTCTCGACTCGAAGCCGAAAGAGAGTCGACTCGGACTCGCACAATGAGGAAACCGATCCTCAAGAGGTAATAAACTACTTCCTCAAATTTTCTAAAGTTGATTTAGCTAAATACATTTTTACTTTGGAAGAAAAGTCCAATTCGATTCTTCTCATTTCAAAGAACAACTTGAGTCAATCACTTCTTTGAAAACGAATTAAAAAACCGAGACTCACACTCGGAGAACTCAAGACAAGTGCTCAAGCTAATGAGACCGAGTCCGAGTTACTCAGAAAGAAAATGAGCAACTAAAACGTAAGCTCACCGAGTCTTAAGATCCGGTTTTAAAGTTTACTCAAGGTCGAAGAACCTTGACATGCTCTTAGGATCACAAGTGTGTCTCTTTTCGAAAAGAAGGTCTTGGTTTCAACAAAGAGGAAGAATCTAATTCCTACTCGGAATTGTTCAAAAGGATTCCGTAACCGTAAAGTTCAGGGAAGCCGAGCACGGTCCCATTCATAGAAATGAAAGGAGGACTAAGCCCGGAGCTATTTACAAAAAGAAACCATCTTCTCCTGTTTCAAAAGGAAAGATTTTCAAAAAGCAAGAGACACAGACTCGGTTCTCGAGAGGAAGACTCGTAATCGACAAAACCCAAAGTTATTCAAATCTGGGTTCCGAAACACCTTCTTCCTTAGAAAAGGACCACAAGTAAGGAATGTTACTGGGTTTGTTAGAGGAAGTGAGAAGGGTTAGATTCTCGCTTGTTTTGCAGATAACTCGAAAAGATCAAAAGGACACCGGTACCGGACAGTGGATGCTCTCGACACATGTCGGTGACCAAGGACTCTTTTCCGAGCTAGAATCATATAAAGGAGGAAAAGTCACTTTTGGAGATGACAACAGAAGGTAAGATAGTGGGCATTGGTAAGATTGGAAATGGAAGCAATCCGGTGAGCCCAGCCTACCTTGTCAAAGGACTAAAATGCAATCTACTTAGCATCTCCCAGATATGCGACAAAGGTCAAGAGGTAAGATTCACTCAATCTAAGTGCTACATCTCGGATGAGACCACCAAAGAGATAAAGCTCTCAGGTAAGAGATCGGGTAATACCTACATCATCCCTCTTTCGACCCAAGTCGAACCTATCTTGTTTAAAAGCATCTCTCCATGATGATTCTTGGACTTGGCATCGTAGATTAGGCCATATCAAGCATGCATACTATCAAGAAATTGGCATCTAATGGTTTAGTTAGGGGTTTACCTAACCGTGTTTTTGAGAAAGACAAAGTATGTGAAGCATGCACCGTAGGGAAACAAGTCGATCTTCATTCAAATCTCTCAAGACAGCTTCCACATCCAACGTTCTTGAAGTACCGCATATGGACTTATGTGGTGAAATCCCCGTGAAGAGTCTCGGAGGTAAATCTTACATACTTGTTATTATTGATGATTTTTCAAGATTTACTTGGGTGTGTTTTCTCAAGCATAAAAATGAAGCCTTCAAGGAGTTTAGCAAGCTCGTAGAAAGATTCAAGTTGAGTCTCGGACTTAGATTCAAAAGATTCGAACCGACCATGGAAGGGAGTTCGATTACTCGGAATTCTCGTAGTTTTGTGACAAAAATGGAATCTCTCACAATTTCTCAAGCACCCGAACTCCTCAACGGAATGGAGTAGTAGAGAGAAAGAACAGAACCCTTAAAGAAATAGCAAGGACGATGATGATTGAACACAACTTACCTTACTATTTCTCAGGCAGAGGCAAGTGAACACAACCAACTACACTTTAAATAGATGCCTCATCGGACCCATTCTGAGGGAAACACCCTATGAGCTCTACAAAGGAAAGAAGCCAAATATTTCCTATTTCGCACCATTCGGATGTAAGTGCTTTGTTCACAACAATGGTAAGGATCATCCGACCAAGTTTGATGCTCTGGTCGACGAAGGTATTTTTCTAGGTTACTCCTTTCATAGCAAAGCTTATCGCATCTTCAATAATCGTACTAACAAAGCGGAAGAAAGCATCCACGTAGTATTTGATGAGCTTGAACAGGAGAAACCAAGCGAGTCTTCATACTTAGAACCGAAGCTCAGGAAAGATGATGACGAAGTTGAGTCTACAAAGACTCGGACCCAACATGCTCGGATTGAAGTCACTCGTAACGAGGAAACTCGTAATGAAACAGCTTCAAGAGCCGACTCGGATCGAACAAGTGAATGAAGAGGATCACTCGTAACAAGCTTCGAAGATTAAGCAGTTCAGCTCATAAACCTGGTGAATCAAAGAACTGGTAAAGCATTCAAATTTACTTCCAGTCATCCCCAAGAAAACATCATTTCGATATCAACAAGTGGGGTAAGAACTCGTTCCTCTTTACACAATCTATGTGCATTCACCGCATTCATTTCATTAATCGAACCCAAAATGCACTAGAGGCCCTTAATGAACCTGAATGGGTAGAGGCCATGCAAGAGGAACTTAATTAATTCGAGAGAAACCAAGTCCGGACTCGAGCAACCGACCTTCCGACCACCCAGCTATAGGAACCAAATGGGTTTTCAAAAACAAACCGGATGAGGGTGGAGTGGTAGTCGAAACAAGGCTAGACTTGTGGCTCAAGGTTACAATCAAGAAGAAGGAATTGATTGTGGGGAAACCTTCGCACCAATAGCCGTAATTGAGGCCATTAGAATATCGTTGGCATTTGCATCCAAGCATGCATATTAAATTATATCAAATGGATGTTAAGTGTGCCTTTCTCAATGGTTTTATTGAAGAGGAAGTTTATGTCGAGCAGACCTTCCGGTTTTGAAAACTCGGAATTTCCAAATCATGTTTTCAAATTTCAAAAGGCTCTCTATGGTCTTAAGCAAGTACCTCGAGCTTGGTATGAAAGACTCAGTAGCTTCTTGGTTCAAAATGATTTCAAAAGAGGTCGATCGACAAGACTCTATTCATAAAGACCAAAGAGAAAGATTTTCTTATTGTTCAAATCTATGTTGATGATATTATTTTCGGTGCTACTAATGAATTTCTGTGCCGAGAATTTTCTCGAGTTGATGAGTCAAGAATTTCAAATGAGTATGATGGGATGATAAACATCGTTTTGCCGCTTTTAAGGTATTATTTAATCCAATTCCATGATGATTTCAATGATATTTATTTAGTTTTGGGTTAGATTTTGCTCATTTTCTCTTTATCGTCACCTAAGCTCGTAAATTTCCTTATTTCAGGTTTTTGGGCTTAAATTCGAGAGATTCGAGACAAATTTGATGAAAAGCGACGAAGAGGAGAGTTCGGGCCCAAGAGGAGGCAAGGAAGAAGCCTAAAGCGGATCAAAAGACCTTGCACAGCCCCACTATGCGACTTTTGCATAGCCGTGCGAATCGTCCGTAAAGTTGCTGCATTTCGCACGGTACCCAGTGCATACATTGCACGGCCGTGCAATTCAGCCAGAGAGTTCGGCCAATTCGCACACCCCACCGTGCATCTTTCGCACAACCGTGCGAGAACATCCAACGATTACCCGAGCCAGCACGGCACCTCAGTGCACATTTCGCACAGCCGTGCGAAGCGACCAGAGAGAAGATTTTTCGCATGGTATGAAGGTTTGCTCTGGGAGAGTCTCGAGTCACCCTAGAGGGGGTGAATAGGGTGATAGAAAATTCTTCGTGAAAACACACTTTTTTTGACGTAAAAGAGGCAAAGACAGCTTCGAGTCTAAACACGAGGTCGAAAAGATTGGACTCGTAAAGCAATGAATCGAAGAAACAAGAGCAAGTAGGCCGTCTCGAGTCTAGAATGAACTCGTAAAGAGAACACAAAGATTTTACGTGGAAACCCTCCTAGGGCAGAAAACCACGGCCCGTGTCAATCCGCACACGAAGTCAAATCCAGTATTTTGAGTCCACAAAATACCGTGAACCGATCGAACCCGAGTTGCTCCCTCGGACAACGCTATACAAGTTTTCCTAGACTCGAAGTTACCTTATCTCGATCTAGTACTTCCTAGCCGAGATAACCCTTACAGCCTAGGGACAACTAAGCCGAGTTAACCTTTATAGCTTAGTCAAGGGACCTTACAAAGAATGTAAGAAGAGTTTGTAACTAAGTACAAGACCTTACAACTCGTAGAGTAATGAATTACGTAATGGGAGTTGTAAGTTGAAGATTGAAAGTAAATACAATAACTTTGAGCAAGTATGTGTATAAACAATATGTTCGGCAACCTTCATGTCTTATGAAGTGGCTTCTATTTATAGATAACCAAGCAGAGTAGCCGTTATCTTTATCTCGCTGACCGAGAGTCCTCTCGTGACCGTTGATAATGGCTTTCTAAGTCACTCGTAAAGTATCCGTTGAAATATGGACGCTGGACAACGGTTTAACTCTCTTGAAGTCCCGAAACTATCGGTTGTGTCTTGAAAATGAGGTGGAAACCACCGTTAGGCTTGGCGTTCCAGCTTTCCGGATATGGAAGTAGACAGACTTCCGACACAATCTTCTCGGGACTAAAGCAGGGGAGGTGAAAAGCCATATCTCGCTGGTGATTTGACGTTCGAGCCTGGCTACTTTTGTAGTTTGAAAAGATATCCTCGATTGAATAACCTACAAAAGTAAAACACCTTTCTGCTCTCAAAGTATAAAATACTTTGGTCCAAGGTTAGACACAGTATAATAAAATAATTATGATAATTACGCAATTGATTATCTCGAGTCGAAAAGAAATGGAATTTTCTCGAGTCTAATATCCATGATACTCGTAATTCCATATGACTTAGTCTTATGCGAGGAATCAAGTTCTATAACGAATATCGTAGTAGGAAAAGCTTGATATAGACTAAGCATGAAATAAACTACGAATGCCGACTATGCAAACGATAGAATAGATAACCATAAGTCGATTCTCGAGTGAGAAACGGCGAATACCGGTATATTCGAAATGCGATTAGTCCGAGTGGGAGTGGACTCGTAATAAAGAACCGGTTTTCCGAGTCGCTAACCGAAAAGCGATAAAAGAGATAAGTGAGGGCCGAATCACTTAGAGAAAATACTATTTTACTTAAGTAAGTTTCTAAGACACAGAGAATGCCTTGGAATCAAAACTCTACATGTATAGAATCGTTATACCCGATTCCTTTTGCATGACTCGAAGAATATCGAGCAAAGGTCTCGAGTCTTCAATCTCTCCCTTTTGATGAAAGGCATTCCATACTCAAACAGTAAACTTTGTTAGAAGAAAAAGATCGATTCTCGAGTAGTTTGCTCATGAGTAATGCATATTGAATAAATCAGAGCAAGATATAATATATCGTAGCAAAATAAAATAAAGTATGCTTTAACAATAACTCGTAAAAATAGAGAACTAAGAAATTAATAATGAAATGCATCACTCCATTAAAAAGAAATTACAAGGGCAGTAAAAACTCCCTAAACAAGACAACCAGCTTCGACTACATTTCTCCCCTTGCCTTTCAAAGAAAAACAAAATAAAAAAAGAAGGGAGAAAAGTACAAGTAATACACATTAGTTGTCCGGACAAAAGAAAATTTGAAAGAAGAAAATCCAGAGACACCGAGGAATCGTGACTCAGTGCATGGCTCCAACTAGGGAGGAGGGGATTTCCGAGGGAGGCGGAGGTGCGCTAGCGCCGATATGATCTCGACGATGTGCTTGAGCGCGGCGAAGGGAGAACCGGAATTGCTCTCGTGGGCTCAGCTTCGAGTGGCCGACCCGGAGAGAGTGGATCGAGGGGTTCTTCCCTTGGGACCTCGGGGCTGGAGGGGGTTGCTCCGGCCGACTCGCCGGAGGAGCGAGGTCTTCGACCCACTCGCACCGCCGTCCGAGCCGAGTACAGACGATTTGAGCTTGGGGAGCAGTGCCGACCTCGCAGCTTGCCACGGCCTCTTCTTCCCTTTGCCCGAAGGGCCTCGGCTCACCCGCAGGTTCCTCAAGATCCTCTCGCCGCATCTCGTAGCTCCTTCCTCTTCTTCCTCGCCTTCCTCGCTGTCCGAGGAGGTCGGCCTCGGGCTCGAAGACGCCTTAGACGTGTCCGAGTCATCCCGGTCCCGAGCCGCCTTGGACCGTCTCTCTCGAGGAGCTCAGCCAGCTCCTTCTGCTTCTTAACCAGCTCTCTCATCTCAAGAACGAGAGACCGCCGCTTCTCGGATTTGGGACTCGACCGGTCTTTTGGTTGATGGTCGACCTCGAAGGACATACTTGAAAGCTCCCGAGCATGTCTCTCGAGTTCGAAGACACAGAGCCGATCTTGTCCAGAAGGCAGGGGACAAGAGGGTAGAGAGAGTTTTGGAAGCACCGGAGGTGGAGGCACCACCAGTGTAGAGGGAAGAGGGAGAGGGGTTGATTTCGAGTCCGAGGTGGAGAAGGAGGCCTCAGCTCCGAAGTTATGAACCCGCACACCGTGGTTAGTTTCCCGGTATCCGTACTCCCGGAGTTCCTTCTTGCCGACCACAATGGCCGCCTCAAACACCGCGTTAGGGTCGAGGGAAGAGGAACTTGAAATTGTTTGAAGACAAGGGTGAGAAGAGCACCGAAAGGAAGGGAGGTGTTCTTCTTGGTTTGAAGTCGAGCCGGCACAGCGGCCATCCGCTCAAGGATAAAGGGGAAGAGGTCGACTTCGTATCCCTCCAGGATATCGAAGAGGGCTTTGAGGTGCTTGGAGTTGGGGTTCTCCTTGCTAAAGTGCCGTGAGAAGAAGGTTCTCATCGCAGTAAAACACGTAAGCCTCGGCTTCGACTTCAACCGAGTCACGTAAAAGTTCTTTCTGGACCCGTGGAATTCTTTAGCGTACTTTTCAAAGAAGTCATCGGCGACTTCAATGAAAGGAATAGGGTTACTGTTCAAGAAAAGAGAAGAAACTTTGAACAGATCGGTGAAGGAGGGAGGTGTTGATACAAACCGTAATGTTCGAACCCGAGAGGTTAGAACATTTTCGTAGTGGGTGAGATGAGTAGAAAACTCGAAACGAGTTCAGGATAAATGAACTCGCTGAAACACAAGAAAGGGTAGACTCCGGTGGTTTGGATGTTGGACAACCAGGAGAATTTGGTTGTTGGGAAGAATTTGTCGTCCAGACGCAAGGTGCCGGGTGACAACGGGTTTAGAAGGGGTTGACCTTTCGGCTTGTTGGTGCGGGGCTTTTGAAGAGTGGGAAGCCCGGAACTCGGGATGGTTTCCGCGTTTAGGCATTGTGAGAGTTGGAGAGAAAAGATGAAGCTTTTCGAGTGAGAGAGAGAAGAAGGTGTAGAAGAGAAGAAAACGAAAATGGTAGAAGAAAAGAGAATAGAGCAAGTCAGACTTACGAGAGAGAGAGAGCTTCTTCAACACTTGCGCACGATCAGGGGTCACTGTTCACGTAGAGAACTTCCACGAGAAGATTTTCGTTTGAGAGGGAAGGAGTTTTAGAATACCGAGATGAAGATGGATAGACGTTATTTATAGAAAATAACCGCACCCGTCCATTATCCGTTAAGTAACTCCGTTTCGACTCGCCTTGTCCATCAGCCACCAAAGACCGTGTGACGGTTCTTCTTCAACGGCTGAGAAACAAGCGGTTTGAAATCTACTGCTATGATCCGATCGCAGCGCCGAGAAAGAGAGAGAAAAAGATTTTGAAATTATAATCCGAAACTCTCCACTGTTCTAGAGATAGTTTCAAAAATTTGATGTCCAAATTTCTCTACGTCTCGAGTTTGACTTCAAAAAGATTTCTGAGTGACTCGAAACACGAAATAACTATCAGCCCAAGATCACTGAATCAACTCGAACTAATGGTTATTAACAACGAGAGCACATAGCACGTAAATATGTAATAATCATAACACGTAACTAAGCATTTAACATACCAAGCTCATTCCGAATAAAGCAAAATTGATCTTCACCAAGAGGCTTAGTCAAGATATCAGCTAATTGAAGATTAGTAGGAATGAACACAAGTGCAATATCACCCTTTTCCGAGTGATCGCGTAAGAAGTGATACCCGACCTCAATATGCTTTGTTTTTTAGTGCCGGACAGATTCTTAGTGATACCGATTGCGCTTTGATTGTCACACTTTATTGGAACCGAGTTGAGAAATAGTCCAAGATCCTTCAAGTGTTGTTTTATCCAGAGGATCCGAGCGCAACAAGCTCCAAAGTGGCAATGTATTCAGCTTCCGTAGTTGATAGAGCTACCGAGTTTTGTTTCTTTGAGTGCTAGGATATTAAGGATTGACCTGTAAATTGGCAAGCTCCGGATGTGCTCTTTCGATCAACTTTGTATCCTGCGTAGTCCGCATCTCGAGTACCCGAGTCGAGTCGGCTTCGAAGTTTCGGAATACCACAGCTCCTAGATTCTCGAGTGCCTCGCAAGATATCTCGAATATTCTCTTCACCGCAAGTGAGATGTGATTCTTTCTGGATTAGCTTGAAATCGTGCGCATAAGCAAACACTAAACACTATATCTCGGCTCGCTTGAAGTAAGATATAACAGATGATCCAATCATACCTCGATAGAGTTTTTGATCTACCGCTTTACCTTTCTCATCCGAGTCGAGCTTTACGCCGTCGCTCATGGGGGTAGATGCGTGCTTTGCATCTTGAAGTTTATATTTCTTCAGCAGCTCCTTGGTGTATTTTGATTGATGAACAAAGATTTCATCTTTGTCTTGTTTGATTTGCAACCCAAGGAAGAAATTGAGTTTTCCTATCATACTCATTTGGCACTCTTGACTCATCAACTCAAAAATTCTCTACACGTAAATTCATTAGTAGCACCGAAAATAATATCATCAACATATATTTGAACAATAAGAAAATCTTTCCCTTTGGTCTTTATGAATAGAGTCTTGTCGATTTGACCTCTTTTGAAATTATTTTGAACCAAGAAGCCGCTCGCTTTTCATACCAAGCACGAGGGGCTTGCTTAAGACCATAGAGAGCCTTTTGAAGTTTGAAAACATGATTTGGAAATTCCGAGCTTTCAAAACCAGGAGGCCGCTCGACATAAACTTCTTCTTCAATAAAACCATCTAGAAAGGCACATTTAACATCCATTTGATATAATTTAATATGCATGCAGGATGCAAATGCCAACAAGTATTCTAATGGCTTCAATTCTAGCTACCGGTGCAAAGGTTTCCCCACAATCAATTCCTTCTTCTTGATTGTAACCTCGAGCTACAAGTCTAGCCTTGTTTCGACTACCACTCCACCCTCATCCAGCTTTGTTCTTGAAAACCCATTTGGTTCCTATAACTAGGTGGTCGAAGGTCGGTTGGTCGAGTCCGCACTTGGTTTCTTTCAAATTGATTTAGTTCTTCTTGCATGGCCTCTACCCATTCAGGTTCATTAAGGGTCTCTAGTGCATTTTTGGGTTCAGCTTAATGAGATGAATGCAGTGAATGCACATAAATTGTGTAAAGAAGAACGAGTTCTTACCCCACTGTTGATATCGTAAATGATGTTTTCTGGGGATGACTGGGAGTAAATTTGAATGCTTTACCAGCTCTTTGATTCACCAGTGTTTGTGAGCTGAATTGCTTGATCTTCGTAAGCTTGTTCTCGAGTGATCCTCTTCATTGACTTGTTCGCTTCGAGCGACCTCTCGAGCTGTCTCATTCCGAGCTTCCTCGTTCCGAGTGGTCTCAATCTGAGTCTTAGTAGGCTCATCTTCGTCATCATCCTTTCGAGCTTCAGCTCCGAGTATGAAGACTCACTTGGTTTCTCCCTGTTCAAGCTCATCAAACACTACGTGGATACTCTCTTCCACTTTGTTAGTTCGCTTGTTGATGATACGATAAACTTTGCTATGAGAGGAGTAGCCTAGAAAAATACCTTCGTCTCGACCGAGCATCAAACTTGGTCGATGATCCTTACCATTGTTGTGGACAAAGCACTTACATCCGAAAGGTCCGAAATAGGAAATATTTGGCTTCTTCCCTTTGTAGAGCTCATAAGGTGTTTTCTTCGTAATGGGTCCGATGAGGCATCGATTGAGAGAGTAGTTGGCCGTGTTTATCGCCTCCGCCCGTAAGTAGTAAGGCAAGTTGTGTTCAATCATCATTGTCCTTGCTATCTCTTCAAGGGTTCTCGTTCTTTCTCTCAACTACTTCATTCCGCTGAGGAGTTCTGGGTGCCGAGAAGTTGTGAGAGATTCCATTCTTGTCATAAAACTCGAGCATTCCGAGTAATCGAACTCCCTTCCATGGTCGGCTCAATCTTTTGAATCTAAGTCCGAGACTCAACTTGAATCTTTCTACGTAGCTTGTTGAACTCCTCGAAGGCTTCATTCTTATGCTTGAGAAAACACACCCAGGTAAATCTTGAAAATCATCGATAATAACAAGTATGTAAGATTTACCTCCGAGACCCTTCACAGTAAATTTCACCACATAGGTCCATATGCAGTAATTCAAGCACGTTGGATGTGGAAACTATCTTCGTGAGATTTGAATGAAGATCCGACTTGTTTCCTCTCGGTGCATGCTTCACATACTTTGTCCTTCTCAAACGCACAGCTAGGTAAACCTCTAACCGTACTATGAGATGCAAGCTTTTTGATAGTATGCATGCTAATATGACCTAATCTACGATGCCAAGTCCAAGAATCATCTTGAAGCGATGCTTTTAAACAGATAAGTTCCGACTTGGGTCAGCAAGAGGGATGATGTAGGTATTACCCGATCTCTTACCCGAGAGTTTTATCTCTTTGGTGGTCTCATCTCGTGATGTAGCACTTGGATTGGGTGAATCTTACCTCTCGACCCTTGTCACATAGCCGGGAGATGCTAAGTAGATTGTACTTTAGCCCTTTGACAAGGTACACCGGGCTCACCGCATTGCTTCCTTTTCCAATCTTTCCAATGCCCACTATTTTACCTTTGCCGTCATCACCAAAAGTCACCTTTCCTCCTTTATATGACTCCAGCTCGTAAAAGAGTCCTTGGTCACCCGACATGTGTCGAGAACATCCGCCGTCCAGTGTACCGGTGTCCTTTGATCTTTTCTCGAGTGACTCCGCAAAACAGAGAGAATCTAACCCTTCTCACTTCCTCTAACGAACCCAAGAACATTCCTTACCGTGGTCCTTTTCTCGAGGAAGAAGGTGCTTCGAACCCGGATTTGAATGACTTTGGGTTTTGTCTCGATTCCGAGTCTTCCTCTCGGAGAATTGAGTCTCGTGTCTCTTTCCTTTTAAAACCTTTCCTTTTAAACAGGAGAAAATGGTTTCTTTTTGTAAATAGGTCTCGGGTTTAGTCCTCCTTTCATTTCGTGAATGGGACCATGCTCACCTTTTTGAACTTTACAGCTCTGGAATCCTTTTGAACAATTCCGAGTAAGAATTAGATTCTTCCTCTTTGTTGAAACCAAGACCTTCTTTTCGAAACGAGACACATTGTGATCCCAAGAGCATGTCAAGGTTCTTCCGACCTTGAGTAAACTTTAAAACCAGATCTCGAGACTCAGTGAGCTTCTGTTTTAGTTGCTCATTTTCTTTCTTGAGTAACTCGGACTTAGTCTCATTAGCTTGAGCACTTGTCTTGAGTTCTCTCGAGTGTGAGTCTCAGCTTTTCTAACTCGTTTTTTAAAGAAGTGCTCTCGTAAGTGATCGACTCAAGTTGTTCCTTGAAATGAGAAGAATCGAATTGGACTTTTCTTCCAAAGTAAAGATATATTTAGCTAAATCAACTTTGGAGAATTTGAGGAAGTAGTTTATTACCTCTTGAGGATCAGCTTCCTCCTTGTCCGAGTCCGAGTCCGACTCTCTTTCGCCTTCGAGTCGAAATTGCCATCGACACTTCGAGTCATCCGAGTCCTCGTCGCCTTCGGATGAATCCTCATCGCTCCATGTTGCCATCATGGCCTTTTTCTTCTTCCCTGTCCCTTCTTCGTTTTGGACAAGTCCTTGACTATGTGGTCTTTGCCGCCACATTCAAAACATCCGTAATTCTTAGACAAAGATAACTTTAAGGGTGAAGAAAACTTACCTTTTCTGTCTCTCTTGTCCTTTTTGTAGAATTCTTCTTTTGGTCTTTTGTCCTATCTTTTATGCTTCATCATTCTCTTGAAGCCTCTTGCAATGAGTGCCATGGGATCATCTTCCGAGTCGAGGAGCTCTGACTAGCTTCTTTGGATTCTGAGGCTTTAAGCGCAATGTTCCTTTTGACAAGCACTCTCAAGCATCTTCTTCTTCCGGATGTATCTCATGAGTCGAAGCTTTCCGATGAGCTCGTCTCGGCTTCAAGAGTGAGAGGTTCCGAGCCTCTTCTATGGCAGTCACCTTAGGACCCCATCGTCTCTTGGGTAGGCTTCGAGAATTTTCCAAGCACATTTCTTCATGGGAGATTTTATTTCCCGGAGATTTGAGATTGTTGGTGATCTCAGTGAAGCGAATGAACATCCGAGTAATGTTCTCTTCGGCTCCATTTTGAAAAGCTCATATTTGTGAAGATACCGACCGATCTTCGCTTGT
Source organism: Talinum fruticosum (assembly GCA_021018815.1). Taxonomy (NCBI): domain Eukaryota; kingdom Viridiplantae; phylum Streptophyta; class Magnoliopsida; order Caryophyllales; family Talinaceae; genus Talinum; species Talinum fruticosum. The sequence continues at coordinate 14,180,561 of JAITYX010000003.1, read as the reverse complement.
CTCACCCGACTTGTACCTTCGTAGGTGTTGACCAGAGTGTCCCACACCTCTTTAGCAGAGTCACGGCAGAGACTCGATTATATTCTTCCGAGCTTATGGCGCACATGAGGATGTTCATGGCTTTGAAGTTCTTTCGAACTTCTCCGCTTCTACCGGCGTGAACTCAACCTTTGTCTTGGGAAGGATTCTCGAATTCATCCGTCTTCGTTGGAATGTAGTTTCCTTGTTGTATGATTTCCCATACTTCTTCATCATGATCCATGAGGAAACATTCCATAAGCTTCTTCCAAAGTGACCAAAGTTTGAACCTTTGAATTTTGGTGGCCTGTTGGAAGATCTTCCTTCGTCGAACTCTCCGGTGTACTCGAGCCATCTCGATCTTTAAACCTTTGGATTGTTAGATCCTTTCGAAAGGCTAGGCTCGATACCAATCGAAGGTTTGCTCTGGGAGAGTCTCGAGTCACCCTAGAGGGGGTGAATAGGGTGATAGAAAATTCTTCGCGAAAACACACTCTTTTTGACGTAAAAGAGGCAAAGACAGCTTCGAGTCTAAACACAGGGTCGAAAAGATTGGACTTAGAAAGCAATGAATCGAAGAAATAAGAGCGAGTTAGGTCAGTCTCGAGTCTAGAATGAACTCGTAAAGAGAACACAGAGATTTTACGTGGAAACCCTCCCTGGGCGTAAAACCATGGCCCGTGTCAATCCGCACACGAAGTCAAATCCACTATTTTGAGTCCACAAAATACCGTGAACTCGATCGAACCCGAGTTGCTCCCTTGGACAACTCTATACAAGTTTTCCTAAACTCGAAGTTACCTTATCTCGATCTAGTACTTCCTAGCCGAGATAACCCTTACAGCTAGGGACAACTAAGCCGAGTTAACCTTTACAGACTTAGTCAAGGGACCTTACAAAGAATGTAAGAAGAGTTTGTAACTAAGTACAAGACCTTACAACTCGGAGAGTAATGAATTACGGAATGAGAGTTGTAAGTTGAAGATTGAAAGTAAATACAATAACTTTGAGCAAGTATGTGTATAAACAATATGTTCGGCAACCTTCATGTCTTGTGAAGTGGCTTCTATTTATAGATAACCAAGCAGAGTAGCCGTTATCTTTATCTCGCCGACCGAGAGTCCTTTGTGACCGTTGATAATGGCTTTCCGAGTCACTCAGGAAGTATCCGTTGAAATATGGACGTTGGACAACGGTTTAACTCTCTTGGAAGTCCCGAAACCATCGGTTGTGTCTTGAAAAATAAGGTGGAAACCACCGTTAGGCTTGGCGTTCCAGCTTTTCCGGATATGGAAGCGCACATCTTCCGACACAATCTTCTCGGGACTAAAGTAGGGGAGGTGAAAAGCCATATCTCGCTGGTGATTTGACGTTTCGAGCTTCGGCTACTTTTGTAGTTTGAAAAGATATCCTCGATTGAATAACCTACAAAAGTAAAACACCTTTCGGTTCTCAAAGTATAAAATACTTTGGTCCAAGGTTAGACACAGTATAATAAAATAATTATGATAATTACGCAATTGATTATCTCGAGTCGAAAAGAAATGGAATTTTCCGAGTCTAATATCCATGATACTCGTAATTCCATATGACTTAGTCTTATGCGAGGAATCAAGTTCTATAATGAATATCGAGTAGGAAAAGCTTGATATAGACTAAGCATGAAATAAACTACGAATGCCGACTATGCAAACGATAGAATAGATAACCATAAGTCGATTCCGAGTGAGAAACGGCGGAATACCGGTATATTCGAAATGCGATTAGTCCGAGTGGGAGTGGACTCGAATAAAGAACCGGTTTTCGAGTCGCTAACTGAAAAGCGATAAAAGAGATAAGTGAGGGCCGAATCACTTAGAGAAAATACTATTTTACTCAAGTAAGTTTCTAAGACACAGAGAATGCCTTAGAATCAAAACTCTACATGTATAGAATTGTTATACCTGATTCCTTTTGCATGACTCGGAAGAATATTGAGCGAGTGTCCGAGTCTTCGTGGTACCCCGTGCGACTTTCGCACGGCCGTGCGACTCATTGTTTCTGCAATTATTTAAGTTTCCTAATTGTATTTGTTGAGGGATTCTATTCCATAATGTAGAGATTTAGCTAGGGTTTCATGGGCAGCTCGAGAGGAGACTCAAGAACATCCATTATTGTTATTCTACTTCAAGTTTTTATTATTGAATCGCATCAAGTTTTTCATTCGGTAATCGTAATTTCTTCTCTTTATCTTTTCTTTACAATTTCTCTTCGTTTCTCTATGGCTATTTTCCCCAATCTCTGTCAATTGTTTAGTATCATGTTTAGGGGCTAATTTCTCTACTTAGGTTGGGATTGATCCTTATTATGCGTTGATAATCATGAATTGAGTACCAATTGGGTTGTTCTATGCTTTTTAGGTTAGAATTCACTTCGTTCATCACTCTTTCATTGATTGCCTCGAGAGAGGACTCATATGCTTTTATTAGGGTTTTGTGGAGCATCGAAAGATGAAAACTTACCTAGAATGACGTTGTGAACGATTAGAACTTTGATATGAAAATAATTAAGGTTTTAATTGGGGGTTGTGAGATGCATTCATTGTGATTTTGCCCTTTTATTAATCCCATGAAAATAGGTGATTAGATTGTGCAAGATTAATCTTTGACCTTCGAAAGTAGGCGAAGATAGGCTTAATTGGTGTCTCCCTCTTCTAAACTACTAGCATAGGCAAATCTCAAGCGGTATTCAATTCTAGTTTCAGGCATATTAGTGTGGTTAATCCCAATCTAAGGCTTTTTATTCATCGGTTTCTCTTAGTTATTTTGTTATTAGTTGATCCAAAAACCAAATCATTGTCGAACTAAGTTTTTACCTAGATTAGAAAGTTTAGGTTAGCTTTGATATTTGAAACACAACTCTCTGTGGACACGACCCGTGCTTGCCGGCTAGCTACAGCTACACCGTGCACTTGCGGTATTATATTTCTCTCAACAAGTTTTTGGCGCCGCTGCCGGGAGTTGTTTCGTTTCAGTATTGGAGCTTACTTGAGCATTCTAGTTTAGGCATTTGATTGAAAATTCCAAAAAATTCAAAAAAAAAAAAAAAAATTGAAAGCATGTCTACTTACCATTATCCGCAAGTATGAGCATGAATTATTTTATCAGTATTTTGATCGACTTAATGCTTTTCTTGCTCTTTCCGGTAACCTGTTTGGAGAAATGGGAAGTATTGAATGTTGTCTATGAGGGTGTGAATAGTGAAACCCGTACTATTTTAGAGTATTGGGATTTTTGTGCTAAAAGTGTTGATGAAGCTTAGGATTTACTTGAATGGATTGCTTGGGATACTTGTGAATTTGAAAAGGCATGTACCGATTCTGGATTTTCTTGTCTCGACCATTATGATTATCATGCTAGATCTTACATCCAATCCCCTTGTATTCCCGATCCTACCCCTCTTTGGTGTGAAAAGTGTAACTCTTCTGATCATGATACTAGTTCTTGTCCTTATTATGATACTTTATCTCCTGAATGCTACGCTAATTGTTATAAAATGATAAGGGCTATGAATGACCAAATTGAGCAACTTACTTGTCTTAATAAGATTAGGGAGCCCGACCTATCACATGAAACCGATCTTAGTCTTGGTTCTGCTAAAATTGAGGCATTTTTCTATGATGATGACGATGATGAGTCCTCCTTTTCTTTAGAATCCAGACTAGAGAAAGAGATTAACCCTCCTTTTACTACATTACCCACAGTTGCTCCATCCTTACCTAGTACACATAGGGACAACACTCGAGTCCGCCTTTGGTGTTGATGCTAGTTCAGATGATGAGGGTGATTTATATTGTGAATCGGAAGATGTTTTAGTTGAGGTTTTTGATCAGGAGACTCCTTTAGAGGAGTCATGTGAGGTGGTTGTGGTCGAGGCATCGCCTACTGGTCTTGATGTTGATGATCATGTGTCCCCCAACCCACTTACTTTGATCCCTGTTTCCCTATTTGTTCACTACCCTTCCCTCCCCGAGTATCATTTCTCCGAGCCCACTACCTTTGTGCTTTGTGATTCTGATTTATATGTGGGCAATGAGAATTACTCGTCTAGTATACTTGATGGGGATGTGGTTGACAACATTGTGTCCCTAGGAACCTTTGGAAGTTACATTCCTTCCTTTGACCCTTTTCATGCTTACCTAGAGGACATGCCTAGAAAAATCATGTGGACTAGCTTCTTTGATCACTCTTGTACTTGGGAAGGATCCATTTTATACTGCCACATTTAATTAGAATAACACAACTTAATTAGAATAACATAATTAGAATAAAATAGTTTTATTAGAATAACATAGTTATCACAATAAAAGTTGCAAAACCAACAGGCTAAGGAATCATTCTAGTTTTAGAACTTGAGAGACAACTTACAATATCAAGAATCTTAGAAAAAAATAGACAGAGTTTCCCTTAAAAGTTGACATTTCCTGGGATAACGACCCTCATTTAAACAAGAAAAACAAACAACAACTACTTACTCAATGGCCACACACCGGAGTAAATTTATCTATCGGAGGTCTTTAATAGTTAAATTTCACAATAGTCTTCCTCGTTATCACAACACATTTTGCACATAGTATAAAATATTTTTCAAATCTACACAAGTATATAAGTTACAACAAGCAATCATACTTAAAAGAAAAGAGCAAAGAAGAAAAGAGCATGCTACTATGTACTTTACAATTTAGCAATTATACATAGGATTGAAGCCCTAAATTATACACGTAAAATTGCACAATAATATACAAAGTAACATACAAGTGTATTTTTGCCTAAACCCTTGTAACACCCCGAAACTTGATCGTATTTAATTATTTTAAATTTGTACTTTATCGTCTCAATATTGTTTAAGAGTAGCGAGTCGCGCAAAAATTCGAAACCAAAATAAAAGGTGCGAACAATTTAATAATTGCAAATAATAATGGATAATTTGTATAAATTTATGTTTGTACCACGAAATGTATATATGTTTAAATAATTTTATTCGAATCCGAATAATTTAAAATGATAAGCAAAATAATAAAATAAAATAATATATAAGAAACAAATTATTATAACAATAAATAAGATTTAGCCAAATGTATGGTTATGTATTTAACCATGTGGTAAGTGCAATAATTAAGGGATAAGGAAATAGTAATTTGGAAAAAAAAAAGGGAAAAGGGGAGACTAGGATTTTCTAGAAGTCGTTTGGCCAAAATAAATTACCGAGGATGCTGATTTTTCACGAAGGCAGCACACAAGCTCCAACTCTCTCTCGACCTCTCCTCCTCCACTTCCCTCACTGCCGTCCATCGCTGCCGCCGTCGGCCAGCTGTCGCCGGCACTTGCTGCCGCTAGTAAATTGCCACCAGCGCCCCGGCTGCCACCACCACCCCTGGCTACCACCACCACCACCTTACCGCCGCCGGTTTCCTCTCTCTCTTCTTTCCCCTGTCTCGCGTCAACAGGGCGAACAGCCCTCGCTGCTGCTTCGCCACCGACCGCCGCCATCTCTGGCCACCGTCCGGCGCCTGACGCCGCCCACCAAAGCTCGCTGCCGCTACCTCGACACCGAACTCCATCACTGGACCTTCCACCGTCCAATTCCACCTCTAAACCCCTTTTAAGGTATTTCTCCAATCCTGAATTTCTAATTAAATTATATCACAAATTTATGTTGTACTCGGAATAATTAGACAAGTAGTTGTTTTAATTCAAGTTGTAATTGAGTTTTGAATTGATTTTGGTGGAATTGGAAGAACATTAGGAGCAATTGAAATTGGATTTAGGGTTGTTGTATGTTGATATGGAATTGGAAGTTCATACGAGTATGCTCATATTGTGAATATATTTCTTTGATATTATATTGAACATGATTGAATTGCCTTGTTATGTGAAGGTTGATTGAGTTTGAATTGTTTGCGGTGGAATTGAAAGAACTTTGGGGAGTAATTGAAATATAGTTATATGTGAATTTAGGGTTGAGTACATGTTCATATGGTATTGAAAATCAAATTGGGTTTACTTGGATGCTTGTGTAACTTCTATGTAAGTATAAAATCATTATTGTGATTGTGTATTGTCATGGAGAAATTGTTGTGGAGTAAATATTCTTGAAATGGAGAGGAAGAGGTCCTTGATATTGAATCACAAACTAAGCTAGTTAATCGACACAAAAGGGTATATTTTAGGAAATTTTACTAAGGGTTTAGTGGTGTTAATATTTGCCTAAATTATATATTACTAAAAGTGTTTTAATTTTTGAGTCAATTAGGACGACAACGTGCTCATATGTGAGATAAAAAAATAATAATAATGATAATGCCTAATTTGATTGTATAGATAGGACAGATAAAAGCGTTTTGTTCGATTCAATCATAACCGCATAGTATGGGATGTCGAAAGAAGTATTTAAAGAGTAGGGTGACCTAGGTTAGTTATTAGGTGAAGAGCAACGTCTTGAATTGAAGACCCGATGACAACTGGAAAATTATTCAGAAGTTAAAATATGTAGATTAGGGACTCTATGGGTTGAAGTTTGCAAGTTGAATACATATGGAAGGGTTAGATGCAAGGTTAATATGTGGTTTCAAAATTTTAAATGATGGAAGTCATTTATATTATGTTAAAGGAGCTTATTAATAACTAAATAAATAATAATAAGTTATTAAAGATTCAAGATAATTAGAGGTTAAATAAATTAATTAGTTAACGTACATCGCGTGAAATTCCAAGTTGGATTATTGCAAGCATAGATACCAAACCGAAATAATACAAGAAGAATGGGTTGTACGTGGGACTCGTAAAAAGGAGAATAAATAATATCTAAGGTACGTTATTGCTTGTACCTTTCCCAAAGTGGTCATCTTTACTATTGAGTTTACTGTTTTAATAATACAAATAATTTGGACCCACTTCACAATCACAGTTCACGCTTACGATTACAGTTCACGGCTACAGCTTACGACATAGTTACAGTTCACGCATACGATTATGCACACGTATTCACAGCTACGATACACGCTTATAGTTCACAATTACAGTTTACAAACACAATTACAGTTCACGAGGCCCGCCCGATCGATCGAGATAAATGAATGAATTGTTTATATAGTCACGATTACATATATGATGATCTCACGGAATTGCCATGGCATTCATATGTACGTAAATGGGTCCTAAACTATTTCAAAGATTAATGCATAGTGACATTACTTCGGCTTACTTTAGTTTTACATGTAAATAGCTTTTGAAACCGATTTCAATTATCTGCGCGCGCTCACCGACTTTTATAATATATTTTTACAGTACAAGGGTAGCGTCATCGGGCCTATGGCTCATTCTTGTTTTTATGTTTTCTTAAATGTTTTAGGGGAAGGAAATATTGTTATTGTTGGGCAAGAAGTGACAAGAGCAAAGGAATCAGGAGGTGTTGACTCGGATCGGTGATCGGGCTTTGGTTTAATCTTGAAGTGTTTTATGGTTGGCTTTTGATAATTGTTTTTTTTTTTGTTAAGAATTCCATGTGGATTTAATTGCTCGTGGAGTTATTTCGTTGATGGTGAATTGTTAAATGTCATAATGTATTTTGGGAAGAACGAACTCATGTTTGGTGGTTTAAATTATGTATATATTGGGTTTGATGTACGAGACTTTAATTGTAAGTGTTTGGGTAAATTGAAAAGATTATCGTATGTCTTGTTGTAATGTTAGCCTAGTCTCTCGAGGAAGGACGGCAGTAACGCCCTAATATGACGAGTGTTTTCTGCTACATTGTTATATTATATTTATTCAATAAGTGTGTTTTTATAGTGATTATATTGGGGCGTTATAACCCTAAACCCTATTTAGCATGCTACAGTTGAAAACTCTAAACCCTAGTTTCCAATTTCCCTAAACACTAAACCCTAAACTACGAGAGAGAGAGAGAGAGAGAGAGCAAGGACCGCCGAGTAGTGAAACCCTTAATAGAAAAGAAAATTAATCAAAGTAAAAACCATAATTGCTTGCGAGAGAGAGAAACGAGAGTAGAGCGAAGTGAGCGAGTGGCAATAATGGCCATGAGAGAGTATTGACGACGATAATGACGAAACAACAGAGATCGGAGAGACGAGAGCAAGTGAAGAGCAAGAGTAAGAAAGTAAAGAGCATGGAGTGAAAGTGGAAAAACCATAACCGCTCGTTGCTTTTTTTCTTTTTTAATTTGTTGACAGACTTTTGATTTCGGTTCAATGAAAGAATTGTGATAATGGAATACCTGTTACTATGCTTCTTTCTTTCACTAAATCGTAGTTAAAAGTGGACATATCCACCTATAATGAGGATTCAAGTAAAGAACCGTGATATTAGATTTAACAAAAGATCGCTTATTTAAAACAATGTCACCACCTTATTTTTTAGAACGATTTTATTTATAACCATTGTTAAAGGCCCGTTGTTAAAAGTCGTTTTTGTAGTATTGATTACTTTAAAAATCAACATTGTAAATTGTAACTAACATTAAATGTATGGGTTAAATGCTGGATAATAATCTATTATTTGATCTAACTATCATCATGAACATTAGTTTATACCATGCAACCCTAAAGCTATAATGATGAAACATACACATACACAATTCTAACATTGAAAAGCCACGTTTGGAATCTATTTTGATTTATTGTAGTACCACAAACAATCGGGGAATATGGAGTGTGGCTTCTACATTCTCCAATACATGAAAGAGATTGTGACCCAACTGGATTCGATTATGACAAATCTAATCTTAAAGAGGTACTTGCATTGCACTTGTTAGATTCATTTATGAAAATTTAATTTATATTGTTATGTTCTTTTCATCTGAATTAGTACTTGCACTTGACGTAATTATATGTAAAATTATTTTTACAGCATTGGTCATAGTATTTCCTGGAAAGAAGCCACCCACTCTCTATACACAAGTCATGTGCTGGATGAACTTAGACAGGGTTGGGCATACTTTGTGTATAATTGTATAAGTAAACTTACATAGGTATATATTTACACATGATTTTTTTAATTATTTGATTATTAAATTTTATGATTTTTTAATTGTATAACATACGTGAAATATAAACTAGTTGTGAAACAAGTTAAGTTGTTGGTTGTATATATTATGGAATATATTCTGGTTGTATATATATTCTAAAACAATTTATATGCTGTGTAAATGGTTATTACATATATCTTGGTTGTATAATTGTACAGAGGTACGAAAAACAAAAAAATTCAAATCTTTTACTACTATTCTTAGCAAAAAATCGTAATAATAGGTCTGAAAATAACCTATTACTACAATTTTTAGGTAAGAACCATAGTAAAAGTGGTCCCCTAAAATTTTAACCGAAAGGGGAATTTGGGCTCAAACCTATTACTACGGTTCCGGAGAAAGAACCGTAGTAATAGATGAACCTATTACTACATTTTGTATGAAGAACTGTGGTAATATGTCATATTTTACTATTGTTCCACAAATGAACCATAGTAATAGGTTCTCTTTACTACGGTTAAAAACCATTGTATAGATTCCTATCTAATACTACCCCGCATACACGACGCCTAGTAACCATTATAAAAGGTATTTTTCAACCATAATAAAAGATGGCTACTGTAGTAGTTACAATGGCCTTCGTTAGAGTTGATGCCACGATTGGAGAATAGGGGAGAGGAGAGATAAATCGGGTTGGTGAAAGGTCGTACCCACTCGAGCGGGAATAGTAAGAAATCGGGTTGGTTAAAGACTGTACTAGTCGCCAATAGAGCTCGGTGGCTTCAGATCTGAAAATCAACGACGTGGCCCTCCCATTTCAGTTGTGAAAATAGCTATCTCAGAGGCTCGAGATCCATTTGGAAGTTAGTCGAACTCAACGGCGACTAGCCATATGCGAAGAATTGGAGCCATAAACTTTTTTTTTATTGAACTTTTGCATTGAGGCGCAGTATCGCTGAAATTATTTTGAGGTGGGTGGAGGGGGGCTTGTTCTACATCAGAAAAGGAACAAGTAATACGGGATGGGGGTAGTGCCGGGTGGGATGGGAAGTCATTTTTTATTTAAATTATAATTCTTTTTTTAATTTGATAAGTCAAATATTCAATTACAATCTAAATAGGAAAGTATATATACTTAATATTAAGAGGATAAAGATAACCATTATATGTCTCTCTTAGCAAAATCGAAAAACTATTTACTCTTTTACTTTTGTCTCAAAAGATTTCTTACTCTAAATTCTGCAAAAATGAAGGTTTAACTTTTTTGCAGAAAAATATTACACAAAATTCAGACAAGTAGGTTGGTAACATTTTCATATTTTAAGGTTAAAATTAATATTTCCTTATACGTCGTGGGAGGTATATAATATCTCATCGATATGATATATAGGGTATGTTTGGTTGGGGATAAAATCATTTTCCCGAAAAATAGTTTTCTAGGGAAAATGATTTTTCCGAAAAATCATTTTCCACATACATTTTTTATTGTTTGATAGGAAGGAAATTAATAATCTTTTCCTAAACCCTAATGCCTATACTCTAAACCCTAAACCCTAAATCCTAAATCCCATACCCCATACCCCACACCTTAAACCCTAAATCCTAAACACCATACCCTAAACCCAAAAACCCTAAACCCCAAACCCTAAACTCGGAAACCTAAAACCGAAACCCCACAACCTAAACCCTAAACCTTAAACCCTAAGCCCTATACCCTATACCCTAAACCCTAAACCCTAAAACCTAAAACCTAAACCCTAAAACCGAAACCCCATACCCTAAACCCTAAACCGTAGACCCTAAACCCTAAAACCCATAACCTAAACCCTAAGCCCCAAACCTTAACTCTAAATCCCCAAAACAAAAGAAATTAATAATGTTTCCTAAAAAATAAAAATAAAAATAAAAACCAAAGTTAAGTCATCCCCATATATTTCGAAATCACAATGCTATTTCAAACAAAGTTAACCTATTCCCAAATTCAAAGAAGTACAATAAGAAGGAAGGTTATATTTCATTAATGTTTTATTACCTGATTGGGACCGAGTTTCCTAACAAATGTTGGGTCTCTTATTTGATTTTTGAAGATTTTTTTGAAAGATGATTTTTGAAAGTTCATTTGGAAAGTGGGGGTGTCTCTCTTATTAAGTTTTTCGATTTTGTAATCTGATTTTAAAAGGGCGATTGGCGATTTTATTAACCTTTTATTTTAGAAATTAATTTTAGAAGTCTCGGGATAGTATTTCATAATTGAAGACAGAAAAATAAATTTAGCATTCCGCCGCAAGGCTTTTGGGCCAAAAGGTGATAAACCAGTTTGGATCGAAAGTGGTTACTAGCCGGTGCAAGCCATGAGGCCGAGAATTCTCGGCTTTATGGCCTCGATCGGAAAAAATTAATTGAAATTTATTTTTAAATCGAAATGTCGAGAAGCAATTAGGAGAAATAAAATAGGAAAAGGGAGTCGCCAATTAGTTTTAGAAATAAAACTAATAAAAATAAAAGAAATACTTTTCCAATCATAGTATGGAAAGACTAAGCTTGAAAGATGTTTAGAAAATGACATCATCGGTGTATAATCGAGAATCTAGGGTTCGAGGGCGAAGGTACGAAATGTAGGGATAAGCCTTTCCATTCCGCCCTTCCGTAGACGACCTCTACTAATTCGAATTGTGAGTTAAAGAAATGTGTTAAAACAACCAACCATACAACATACTAACTGCGAAAATTAAATCAACCAAACATGCTAAGAAAGCAGTAAATAGCAAGGTTAGAAAGCGATAAAATGAAGCAAAGAAAGGAAAGCGAAAAAGAAAGTGAGAAATAAATAATTATAGGCTGGGGGAGGAGTTAAATGCGATTACGTATTTTCCGCACGATACGGAAAGTGATAAAAAAACATAAATTAAATAAACATTAATCGGGATTGAGAATGAAACGTGCGCCCTCGGGTTGTCCTACTTGCTAATCTTGAATTGCGAACGGATCCGAAATTGTGACGGTGGATGAACAAAGCCGAAGAAGGCTTTTTGTGGAATTTGTGGCGAGTAGAGTGATGTAGGAGAATGATGAGATGCTTAGTGGAGTAATGATTAGCTAAAAATGAGCCATGAGATTAGAATACCGTGAAGACTCGGGTATAACTCTCTATCTCATTATGGTTTTGATTTCGAGTCATTCTAAGTAGTTAAGAAGACTAACTTTAAGTTTTCAACATTGTCCGACCTACTCGGAAAATATATCTTATGTAGAACACACTTAACCGGGTTTCGACCTACTCGGACATAACTCGGAAAGATGGTATGAGTAAATAATTTCACCAACACTTCATATTCCGAGCAATGACTTATTGTTCTAACCGAAAACAAATTACTCGCGTTAATTCTCTTTTCTAAATTAGTTTATTATATGAAATTATTTACTTGATCAAGTCTTTGCATTTTATTATTCAATCTTAATAACTTGATCATTTAAAGGATTGACTCAAGATGGAATTTCAACATATTGAATATTCGACTCGAAAAATTCCATTCTTTCACGTCGAAGATAATTAAGTACTTAATTATTATCGGTTAATTATTATCTTTCCTTAATCCTGGACCAAAGTATTTTTATAATTTGAGTACCACTTTGATTTACTTTGAAAAGCAGGTTGATTAAAGTATTATAATCTTATTTTGAAAAGCAATATCGATCGGCTTCCTACCGTTAAACACCAACGAAATAGAAAAATACTTTTTCTCGACAAGGCTCAAACACCGTGTCGAGTTGTTTGATACCAAATCTGGTAAATTTCAACTTTGAATCTAACGGTTGTTTCCACCCTAGATTTTGGACACCACCGAGTGGGATGGACTACTTTACGAGCCAAGGACCAAAGCACAACGTTCATTTTGCAACGGATCCTTTGTCGAGTGACTCGTAATAGCCGTTACAATGGTTAATGAAACTCATAAGTATAGAACCAGTCTTAACGGTTAGTCCGCCTTCTTGTTGAGTATAAATAGAAGCCTTCCTACAAGACTTGAAGATTCAACGAACACATTGCTAATCACTTCCTCAATGCATACTTTCTCAATCTTCTAGCTTTTACAACTTAACTTCTTAAGTTCTTACTTTCGAGTTGTAAAGAGAAAAGTCTTTTAATCAATTTTACATATTCAATTTTCTCGTTAAGTCCCTTGACTAAGATGTAAGGGTTAACTCCACTTAGTTGTTCCCTAGCTGTAAAGGTTAACTTAGTTAGGAAGAACTAGACCGGATAAGGGAACTTCTAAGTCTAGGAAAATCTTGTAATTGAATTGTATAAGGGAGAAATTCTATAAGGGGTCGATCCTTGTATTTTATGGATTCAAAATAGTGGATTTGACTTACTCGCTTGGATTAGCATTGTCCGTGGCTTTCTACCTCGGGAGGGTTTCCACATATTTTGTGTGTCTTGTATATTTTTGAGTCCAATCTAGACTTAGAATTATTTTCTAAGTCTTTGCTTAGTAAAATAGTTTATTATTCCGCTAAAATCTTCCATCACCCAATTCACCCCTTCTCTAAGGTTACTTAGCCTCTCCAAGAGCAAACCTTCAATTGGTATCGAGCCTAACCTTCTTAAAGGATCTAACAAATCTAAAGTCTAAATATCAAATGGCTCGGAATAATGGAGAGTTCGATGAACGAAGATCTTTTACCAAACCACCCAAGTTCAAGGGTTCATACTTCGCACACTCGGAAGAAGATGATGGAATGCTTCATCCAGGACTCGTGATGAGGAGGTCCGGAACATCATCTAAAATGGCAACTACACTCCCATGAAGATGGAAGGAACAACACATGTACCCAAGGTGAAGTCCGAGTTTACCACTAAAGAGAACGAGAAGTACAGGAAGAATTTCAAGGCCATAAACACTCTAATGTGCGCAATCAACTCGGAAGAATACAAAAGAGTGTCTACCCGTGACACAACCAAAGAAGTATGGGACACACTCGGTCAACACTTATGAAGGAACCAGTCAAGTGAAGCAAGTAAAGATAAGTCGGTTCCTCCATAGGTATGAGATGTTAAAAATGGAGCTTGATGAGAACATCACTCGGATATACATTCGCTTCAATGAGATTGTCAACAATCTCAAGTCCCTTAGAAGGAAGATTTCTCACAAAGAAGTTGTCGGAAAGATTCTAAGAAGTCTACCAAAGAGAAAATGGGGTCCCAAGGTGACAACAATCGAGGAAGCTCAAGATTTATCTATGTTAAATCCGAGATGAGCTCATTGGCAAGCTACTCACTCATGAGCTGCACCTAGAAAAAGAGGAAGTTGAGGTTAGCACCAAAAGAAATATTGCACTCATGGCCTCGGAAGAAAGACAAAAAGTCTAAGCTCCTTAGATTCTGAAGAATATCCCATGGCACTCATAACCCGTGGTTTTAAGAAGATGATGAAATACATAAAGTGGCAAAAAGAGGTCAAAACAAGATTTCTACAAGAAAGGTAAATACTCATCCTCTTCCAATTTATCTTTAACTAAGAACTATGGTTGTTTTGAGTGTGGCAGCAAGGAGCACATAGTCAAGGATTGTCCAAAGAGAAAGAAGGAAAGAAAGAAGAAAAAGGCTATGGTGGCTACTTGAAGTGATGATGATTCAGAAGAAGAAGATGATTCCGATGACTCAAAGTGTCTAATGGCATTAACGGACTTAGAAGCCAGATCCGAGTCAAACAGCTATGCCTCGGATATTAAGGAGACAGATCCACAGGTAATTAACTACTTCCTTGAGTTTTCCAAGCATGATCTTGCTAGATATATTTTTATTGTGGAGGAGAAGTCCAATTCTAAATCTTATGAATTTAAAGAGAAACTAGAATCTCTTAATGTTGAGAACACTTCCTTAAAAAATTATTTAGAAAACTTAAGACAAAATCCGAAAGTGCTCGAGACCGATACTCAAGGTAATGAGCATGAGTCTAAGTGCCTTAGAATAGAGAATGACCAATTGAAGCAGAAGTTCAATGAGTCTTAAGACTTGGTTTTAAAGCTCACTCCAGGTTAGAAAAACCTTTATTTATTACTTGGTTCTCGGTGTGTCTCATTTTGAATACAAGGTCTTGGATATAATGTTGAAAAGGAAGATAATTCGTAAAATTAATCTTTTTAAAACCGATTCCAAAACTATTAAGTTCGGGAAGGCTGAGCATGGTCCTATTCATTCAAAAACAAAAGGGACCGAGCCTATAATCGTTTTCATGAAAAAAGCCTTCTCAAACTATCTACAAAAGAGAGATTTTCAAAGGAAAGAGAAACATAGTTAGTTCTTAAGAAAGAAGACTCAGAATCGGACCAAACCCAAAATCATTCAAATGTGGGTTCCCAAAACGTTCTTCCTTAGAAAAGGACCACAATAAAAATAGGTACTAGATTTGTGAGAGGAAGTGAGAAGGGTTAGTTTATTTCTGTTTTGCAGGTCACTTAGAAACGAAAGGGTCACCGGTACTTAGACAGTGAATGCTCGCGCCATATGTCCGGGGACACAAGACTCTTCTCGGAATTAGAAGAAATGAAAGGAGGAAACATCACATTTGGAGACAATAGCAAAGGCAAGATAGTTGGAATTAGATGAATTGGTCAAGGAGACAATTCGGTTAATTTAGTTTACCTTGTCAAAGGGCTCAAGTACAACCTTCCGAGCATATCTCGGTTATGTGACAAAGGTCAAGGGGTAAGATTCACTCGCACCAACCGCTTCATTTCGATGCAGTCACCAAAGAGACAAAGCTCTCAGTGTCCGAGGTCAGGTAACACTTACATCATTCCTCTTTCCGATTCTAGTCAAGATTTATCATGCTTAAAAGCTTCTCCGAACGATAATTCATGGACATGGCATCGTACACTAGGCCATATCAGCATGCATACCATTAAGAAGCTTGCATCTCATGGATTAGTTAGAGGTTTACCTAACTGTGCATTTAAGAAAGATAAAATCTATGAGGCATGCACAAAAGGAACGTAAGTCGGATAATCTTTAAGCAACTTAAGACAGAGTGTCCACATCCAAAGTAGTTCAATTGATTCATATGGATTTGTGTGGTGAAATTCATGTCAAAAGCTTATGAGGTAAATCATATATGCTTGTTATTATTGATGATTACTCACGATTGACCTAGGCGTGTTTTCTCGAAGAACAAAAATGAAGCATTCAAAGAGTCACTAAGATCTGCAGGAAAATTCAAGTGGAGTCCGAGACTCGGATCATGAGAATTCAAACTTACCATGAAAGGGAGTTCGATTACTCGGAATTTGCAGACTTACGTGATAAGAATGACATCTCTCATAATTTCTCAGCACCAAGAACTCCTCAACAAAATGGAGTAGTAGAGAGAAAGAACATAACACTTGAAGAAATAGGAAGGACAATGATGATTGAAAATGATCTACCTTACTATTTCAGAGCTCGAGGTAGTCGACACCGCAAATTACACATTGAAGAGATGCCTCATCGGAACCATTCTAAAGAAGACACCCCGTGAGCTATATAAAGGAAATAAGCCTAACATTTCCTACTTCAAACCATTCGGATCTAAATGCTTTGTGCATAACAATGGTAAGGAACATTTGACTAAGTTTGATGCACGGCCGGATGAAGGTATATTTATGGGTTACTCATCTCATAGTAAGGTTTATAGAATTTTTAACAAGAGAACTAACAAAGTGGAAGAAAGTATCCACGTTGTCTTTGATGAAATTGATCATGGTAGGACAAATGAATCCATTTTCTCGGACCTCAAGCTCAACCGAGATGAAGATGACATAGCGAGGTCGAGCTTAGAATGAACCACATCAAAGGAACTAAGACAACTCGAGAATAGGCCAACTCGGAATGAGTTAGCTTAGAAACTAGCTTAGACTGCTGAAGGACAAGCTAATGAAGAAGTTCAACAAGAAGAATCAATTGAAGGTCGGACCATTCAACGAACAAACTTGGTAAATCAAAGGACAAGTAAAGCTTTCAAATATGCATCTAGTCACCCACCTAACAACATCATTTCTAACATCAACAATGGGGTAAGAACTCGTTCCTCTTTATAAAATCTATTTGCATTCTCATCATTCATCTCATTAATGGAACCTAACAATGTACTAGAAGCCCTACTTGAACCTGAATGAGTATAGGCCATGCAAGAAGAATTATCTCAATTTGAAAGAAACCAAGTCCGGACTCGACCAAACGACCTTATAACCCCTAGTTATAGGAACCAAATGGGTTTTCAAGAACAAACTGGATGAGAGAGGGTTGGTAGTCGAAATAAGGTCAGATTAGTTGCTCAAGGATATGACCAAGAAGAGGGAATTGATTGTGGGGAAACCTTTGCACCTATTGCTAGGATTGAGGCAATCGAAATTCTCTTACCATTTGCATCTAGCATTAACATTAAGCTTTATCAAATTGATGTTAAGTGTGCATTTCTCAATGGTTACATTCAAGAAGAAGTTTATGTTGAGCATCCCCTGGATTTGAAAACTCTTAATTTTCAAATCATGTTTTCAAATTGCAAAAGGCTTTGTATGGTCCGAGACAAGCTCCCGGAGCTTGGTATGAAAGACTAAGCAATGTTTTAGTTGAAAATGACTTCAAGAGAGGTCTTATTGACAAAACTCTTTTTACAAAAACCAAGGGGAATGATTTTCTTATCATTCGAATCTATGTTGATGACATTATTTTTGGAGCTACTAATAAAACTCTATGCCAAGAGTTTTCTGAGTTAGTGAGATAGGATTTCCAAATGAGCACGACGGGAGAACTCAATTTTTTCCTTGGATTGCAAATCAAGCAAGATAAGGATGACATCTATGTTCATCAATCAAAATACACCAAGATATTATTGAAGAAGTACAAGCTACAAGATGTGACGCATGCAGCAACACCCATGAGTAGTAGCATTGAACCTGGACTCGGATGAGAAAGGTAAAGTTGTAGATCAAAACTCTACGAGAGATATGATTGGATCTCTACTTTATCTTATATCTATTAGGCCAGATATCATGTTTAGTGTCTGCCTTTGTGCAAGATTTCAAGCTAACCCAAAAGAATCACATCTCACCGTGGTGAAGAGAATTTTTAGATATCTTGTAGGAACTCAAACACTTGGTCTCTAGTATCCGAAGGACTCGGATCTAACCCTTATTGGATACTCGAGATGCTGATTATGCTAGATATAAACTTGATAGAAAGTGCACAATAAGAGCATGCCAATTTCTGGGTCAATCACTTATCTCCCGGCATTCAAAGAAGTAGAACTCAGTAACTCTATCAACTACCGAAGCCGAGTACATAGCAGGTGGAGCTTGCTGTGCTCGGATTCTTTAGATCAAGCAACACTTGAAGGATCTTGGACTATCATTCACATCAATACCAATCAAGTGTGATAATCAAAGTGCCATCAGTATCACCAAGAATCCAATTCAACACTCTAAAACGAAACACATTGAGGTTAGGTATAATTTACTGAGAGACCACTCGAGAAAGGTGATATTGAACTAGAGTTTATTCTTAGAAAATTTCAATTAGCTGATATTTTCACAAAACCTCTGAGTGAAGATTAGTTTTGCTTTATTAGGAATGAACTTGGCATGTTGATTGCATGATTATTTCGTTATTTCTTAAAATTATCATGAACTTGACTGATTACTATATGTTATGAGTGAATAACAAATGGATCGGTTGAACAAAAATGAGACCGAGCTATGAGTTATTAATTTTTTGAGTGTGTTCTAAGTCACTCGGACACATCATTGAGTCAGCCACAATTTATGAGAAATATGGACATCAAAAATATGAGATCATCTCTAGATTAATAGAGAATCTTGGAAAAGTTTTCGAAAATCTCTTTTTCTCTCTCGGCATGCAAACTAGCCGTTAGAGGGAAGTTGTTTCGAGATAGCCTTTACTCACTGGAATACTCAACGATCCGCTAACCGTTGCTTTGAAGGCTGAAGTTAGAAAGGCTTTTGTTCAATGAAGGCTCTTATTCTATAAATAGCACCCCTTCGTTCTCATTCGATCACTTTGCTATTTCTTGCTCTCACTCTTGCTCTCTTCACTCTTGAACTCGAAACTTAACTCTCTACTCTCTCTCTCATTCATCTACTCTTTTCGCTCTCTTACTCTCAATCTTTTCCACTCTCCTTCAACCATGCCTAAGAGAGGAAGCACCATGGAAGGAGGTTTAGCCACAAAGAAGGCTAGAACCAAATCCACTTGCTCTAAGAATCCTCAAAAGGATCCGTCTAAGGGAAAAGCCCCATCCTATGATGACCAAAAGCTCATCGTGGCCCAACACTACTTCATAGAAGAGAAATTCTTCTCCACCAGTAAATTTTCGTAGATCAAGCCTATACTCAACACACCTGCTTACAAGTACTTGTGTTTCGCGACTATATCTATCCGTAACTCGCCACCGAGTTCTACTCCAACATGTATGCGAGAGATAATGTAATCTCTTTAGTCATTCAAGGCAAAACCATTCGTCAATCTCTCTCTCCTTCACAAACTCTTTAATGTGAAGTGCCTTTTCTTGAACTCGAACCCCATTCCATTTAATGAAGTTGCTGATGACTTCTTTGATAGATACTCCAAGGAGGTTCCAAAGTCTAGAAAGAACGTTTATGTGACTCAGATTACCTCGAAGTAAGACTTCTTTACTTCATCTTGATGAGAAATTTCTTTTCCTTTGGCCCCTCCAAGGATAACCCAAACAAGCAAAGTTGTCAAGGTTCTCTATGGTATCCTTGAAGGGTATGAGGTTGACCTTTTCCCTTTCATCTTGGAATATATTACTTCAATTCCCTTATATC
The DNA here is from genome assembly GCA_021018815.1 of Talinum fruticosum. Lineage (NCBI taxonomy): Eukaryota > Viridiplantae > Streptophyta > Magnoliopsida > Caryophyllales > Talinaceae > Talinum > Talinum fruticosum. The sequence goes on along the minus strand of JAITYX010000003.1, from coordinate 14,160,677 downwards.
GAAACAACCTCCTCTTCCCTTTGGAGCTTTGCTTTCTACTTGTTTTCGCTCAATTCAAGATGGATCTCCCTTTTGATCCACAAAAATTTCTGGAGCCATCTGTTTGTATAGGCAGAGGTGAGCTCATTGGATTAGGATACTAAGAAATCCGACCTAGTGTCTCGGCTCATACTTCGAGCTTGCACCTTCTCCTCGCTCCTTATAGTTAGAAAGACTCTAAGACTCCTCTTCTTACAGCTGGACCTTCATCTTCCCAGCCTACCCCTTCTCTGGCAACCCCATTTTCTCGCCTTAACCAAAGAGTTGCAATCGGTTGTGGCGGCTTTTCGGGATTTCATGCCAATCTTGACTCGGTTCCGGAGTAAGGCTTAGCGCTAAATTGACAATAGTCAAGCCTTAGTTGGTGAGCTCAAGAAGGTGATCAAGCGCCAACAAGATCGGATCCACCGCCTCCGGGAGAGAAGATTCAAAGCAGTGAGGACTTAGACCATCACTCGAAGAAACCCCATCGGAGTCCTTAACTTCTTCTCACTCGGAGTCGGAAGGAGAAGAAGGAGAGGAAGGAGAGGAAGAAGGAGCAGAAGGAACCGAAGCAGCCCCGGCTAAGGGCCAAGGAGAGAAAGAACCCGAGGTGATCTCATCAGATTATACTCGATCCGCCTCGGAAGAGGTTGGAGATGTAGGTGAGTCTAAAGCCCTCTCCTCGGTTCAACGACCTCAAGCTGAAGTGTTTGTGGGCTCAAAAGAAGAACTAGAGGATGAACAACCTCGGATTCGCAGGAGTACACTTCAAGTCCCTAACTTACCCCTACTTTTGCCTTGCACAGACTACATCTACACATGGTTATAGACGCATATGAGGTCCCCGTTCTTACGCCTCAACCCGCACTGCTCCACCTCCCTCTTAATTTTAAATTTTTTGTCCAACATCTCTGTACTTTTCACGTTGATCCCTCCCTCCTTTACTTTTGATGAAATGCATAGGGGAAAGAAAAAGATAGATGTTTGGCTTAGTTTCTTATGTTTTTTTTATCGTTGTATGTTACTTTCGAGTTTCAATGAAATTTCCCTATTTCTAAGCATAACTTAGTTATATTTTTAATAGTTTATCTTTACTCGATATACTTTATCTTTGCTTTGATACATGTTCATAAAACTTCGATATATATGCTCTAAACACTACTACAAAACAGACAATTAGCGACGGAAAATTGTAAAATAGCGACGAAATTCCGAAAATAGCGACGGAATATTTCCGTCATTGAAATCCGGTCGCTAAATTTTAGCGACGGAATTCACGCAATTCATCGTTAATTAGCGACGGATGGGCGACGGAAATTGCTTCATTAGCTAATGAGAATCAGCGACGGAACATGGTGACTTTACGTCGCTGAATTCCATCGCTAATCGGGGGATCCGTCGCTGATTCGTCGCCGATCCGTCGCTGGTCCATCGCTATCCGGGCGGAATTCCAAAATACAATTTTCTAATAATTCGTTACCCTAATACAAAAAATTGTGAACGAATATACAAATCCAACATTCACATATGTGACATTTACATTTGGCATTTACATATGCCGGCCACAAAGTACTCATCCAAGTTGGATATACAAATCCAACATACACAATCCAAACATATATATAACCAATTCACAAGTTCACAAAAACAATCATACAAAAGTTCGAAGAAACCATAACACATGCATGTTAAAAGTTTGCAAAATGTTCACAAATCCACAAAAGCTCACAATGAATCGATCCAAGGTCCTCAATCTTCCTCTTCCTCTTCCTCTTCCTCTTCCTCTTGTGGTTGTACTCGTCGACGGTGAGATCCGGATGCTTGCTAAGATTTCAAAAATTCATTGAACCGTGCTATTGGTTCAGCGAAATTGTCCACCTTTTCTTTAAGCTCGTCGATTTTCCAACCCAAGCACACGAATCCGGATGCTTACCGAGATTACATATCTTCTATAATGAACATAATCTATATAAAACCATTATGCATTTAACATATATTTTTTTATTATAAATAAATTTCTTTAATTTCTATATATTACTCGTAAGTATTTAGATCATAATTAAACTAATCATACCTAATTAGCATAAATAAACTCACACAAATATAATTAAATTAATCATACCTAATCATACCTAATTAGCATAAACAAACTAACATAAATAAATCACAAACAATTGCACATATATAAATCACAAAAACATTTACTTCAACTTCAACAATAATGTCCAACAAATCTAACACCACATACTTTAAACAACACAAATTTATACATAAATAACATCTACATCTACTTCAACTTCAATAATAATTTCCAACAAATCTAACTTCAATAACATTTACTCCATAAATAACACAATTGCACATTTTTCATTTCAAATTCATTGACAAACAATATTCATTTGCAATAAATTATATACATTCATCAATTTTAAGTTAAATTATTAAAAACCCTAAATCTAACTTCAATAACATTTACTCCATAAATAACACAATTGCACATTTTTTCTTTTCAAATTCATTCACAAACAACATTAATTTCCAACAAATTACATATATTCATCAATTTCAAGTTACATTTTTAAAAATCCTAAATCTAACTTCAATAACATTTACTCCATAAATAACACAATTGCACATCTTTCTTTTCAAATTCATTCACAAGCAACATTAATTTCCAACAACTTACATATATTCATCAATTTGAAGTTAAATTTTATAAAACCCTAAATCTAATAAAAATAAACAAAACCATACCTTCAAAGAAGAAGCGGCACGGGCGGCGGCGGTGGCGGCGGGACGACAGGCGTACGGCGGTGTCCTCCACCCGAGCGGCAGTAGCGGCGGCACACGGGTCGGGAGCAACCAAGGAGAACTCACGTCTTTGGCCTTCGTGTTCCTCACACGGCGGAGGAAGGGTAGTGGACGGCCGGTGAAGGCGGCAGCCGGCGAATCGGCGGCGGGAGTGGGGGTGGGGGTGGGGGTGGCAAATCGGCGGCAGTGGGGGTGAACGCGCGGAATCGCTCGAGTCTCTCTCTCTCTTTGCTTTCAAAAGTTCGATCGGCCGAAAGGCCGGATCTGGATTTATTTATATTTAGCGATGGAACAGTCCGTCGTCTGTTCAGTCACTAATAAAAAATTCACTTAGCGACGGAACAGTGACGGATAATTCCGTCGCTAAGTACTAAATTAATTATTATTTTTTTGGGTTATCCTTCATTTTATAAATCAGCGTACCCTATCGACGGATTAGCGACGGAATATTCCGTTGCTAAATTTATTAGTGACGGAAATTTCGTCGGCGATTCCAAATGAGTGACGGATTCCTCATTCCATCGCTAAATCCATCGTCTGTCGACACGGTTGTCGGTTTTGTCGATTCCGTCGCCGATTCCGTCAGCTATGTGGCGACGGAAGTTTTTCCGTCGCTATTTAGCAGTTTTGTAGTAGTGAGTATATGCTCGATACTTTGATAAGTATACTCGATATTTTTCTGGTTCGATATGCAATGAAAACTTAACTCTTTGCACTCTTAGCTTCTATCTTAAGTATGGAATGTCTTTCATCAAAAGGTGGAGATTGAAGACTTAGGTATAACTCTCTATCTCTCTATGGTTTTGATCTTAAGAAGCTTAACTTTAACTTTTCAACATTGTTCGACCCACTCGAAACCATATCTTAAGTAGAAACACTTAAATAGGTTTTGACCCACTCGGACATAACTTAGAAAGATGGTATGAGTAAATAATTTTTCCAACACTTCATATTCCGAGCATCGACTTATTGTTCTAACTAAAAACGAATTATTACGTTAATTCTCTTTTCTAAGTCGGTTTATTGTATGAAATTATTTACCTAATCAAGCCTTTGCATTTTACTTATTCAATCTTAGTAACTTGATCATTTAAAGGATTGACTTAAGATGGAATTTGAACATATTGAATATTAGACTCAGAAAATTCCATTCTTTCGAGCTAAAGATAATTAAGCACTTAATTATTATGAATTAATTATTATCTTTTCCTAATCTTAGACCAAAATATTTTTATACTCTAAGTACCACTTTGATTTACTTTTGCAAGTTGATTAAAGTATTTTAATCTTATTTTGAAAAGCAATACCAATCGACTTCCTATTGTTAAACACTAGCAGACAGAAAAACACCTTTTTCTAGACAAGGCTCCGACATCGTGTCGGGGTTGTTTGTTACCAAATCCGATAAACTTTAAATTTGAGTCTAACATTTGTTTCCACCCTAGATTTCAGTCACCACTAGTGCGATGGACTACTTTATAAGCCAAGGGCAAAAGCATAACGTTCATTTTGCAACGGCTCATTTTTGAGTGACTCGGACTAGCCGTTACAACAGCTAATGAAGCTCACAAGTGTAGAACTAGTTTAAATGGTTACTCTGCCATGTTGAGTATAAATAGAAGCCTTCCTACAAGACTTGAGGATTTTACGAACATATTTCTAATCACTTCCTCGGTGCATACTCTCTCAATCTTCTAGCTTTTACAACTCCACTTCTTAAGTTCTTACTTTACGAGTTGTAAAGAGAAAATTTTTATAATCAATTACATATTCAATTTTCTTTTAAGTCCCTTGACTGAGTTGTAAGGGTTAACTCAGCTCAATTCTTCCCTAGTCTGTAAAGGTTACCTCGGTTAGGAAGTACTAAATTAGATAACAGAATTTCTAAGTCTAGGGAAATCTTGTAATTGAATTGTATAAGGGAGAAATTCAGTAAGGGTCAATTCTTGTATTTTGTGGATTCAAAATAGTGAATTTGACTTAGTGCTTGGATTAACACTATCCGTGGTTTTCACGCCCAAGAGGGTTTCCACGTATTTTTGTGTCTTGTCCGTTTCCGAGTCCAATGTAGACTCATAATTATTTTCTAAGTCTTTGCTGAGCGAGAATAGTTTGTTATTCCGCTAAAATCTTCCATCACGAGTATTCACTTCCCCTCTAGAATAACTTAGCCTCTCCAATAGCAAACCTTCATACCAATATAGCATTGTATAGCTCTTAGCTTAATTTTAGCAGACATGTAGATAAGTTAATGACCTTTACCAAAGTGAGGAGTTAGACCCTCTAATTATAAAGGAAATCTAGGTCACAAAAATGACCTGAAAATTTCAACAAGTAGCTGTTCAATGCAGCTGAATCGAACCGGTCCACGGCGGGGATCAAGGAAAAAATCGAACAAAATCCTCACTGAACCTTGGAATCCCGCATGGGGAGGCGAGAAGCGCGGCGCCGGTCACCAATGATGATTAAAATAGTGAAACGATGTGTTTTTGCCCAAAATGGAGGTGACGAGGCGCCAGTCAAGCAACTTTCCATTTTTGGAAACTTTCTGCTTTCGGAAAAGTTCTATTTTTGGCAAGTTTCTATTTTTGTGCGCGTTTTGGGTTTCATGGTGTAGGAGCCCGACCCGGTCTTGGTCCGGCCAAAATAAAATGGGTTTGTGGGCTAGCCTAAAATAAAGAAGGCTGGTTTTTATGGTAGTAAGGGGTTCTTTATGGTTTACTAGCTTCAGTCACACCAATCGGACTCGACTGTGATCCGATTCGCAAACAGGATCGGGATTTTATCACCGAGCTAACAAATAAATAAAAGAGAAAACAGATGACACTTTCTAGGTGTCTCCAGTTAGCCCCCGGTTTGACCGAGTCCGAAAGACGAAGGTCAAAGTAGACACTAAAAGGTACTTACTTATTGCTTCCAATGTCCATTAAATCAATGTGTTTGGAATTAATTGTCACTTGACTTGAACTCTAACAGGGGAGCTTGGACTTGACTTATGGAGTCCGAACTTCGGGGCTTATTCCTTAACTTGGGTAATTAAATACCTAAAACTCAAATTGGTGTGCCTAAACTTGACCACATGCTTAGTCCGAAGCTTGGTGGGGAGCTTGAACTTGACTCGAGTAGTAGTCCGAAGCCCGAGACTGCCTGAACTTGATCAATTCTTGGATCCGAAGTTCGAAGAGGTATCCTAAGCTTGGCTTGGTCAATGTCCTAATGCTCGGATGAGGGGCCTAAACTTGACCGAGTACTTGATCCGAAGCTTGGTTAAAACTTTCTGCAATAACGGTTTTGTTAGTTGATAATCGAATGTAAATAGTTGTAAGTATTACCCGAAAATGATCTATAACCGGATCACGTTTCAAATGTGCTTCTATGACTTGGCCACGGGAGGTCCTGAAGTCTTGGCATGGTGTGTGAACCTTGACCACCTGTTGGGCTCGAAGCTCGACGGGGATGTCCGAACCTTGACCGTTGTTGGGCCTAAAGCTCGAGGAAGGATGTTTGAACCTTGACCACTATTGGGCCCGAAGATCGACGGGGTTATTTGAACCCCGATCGCTATTGAGCCTAAAGCTCGAAGAAGGTGTCCGAACTTTGACCACTATTGGGCTCGAAGCTCGACAGAGGTGTCCGAACCTTGACCACTATTATGCATGAAGCTTGATGGCGATGATGTCCGAACCTTGACCGCTGTTGGGCCTTAAGCTCGATAGAGATGATGTCTAAACCTTAACCGTTGTTAGGCTCGAAGCTCGACGGGGTTGTCCGAACCTTGATTGCTATTGAAGCTCGACGAAGATGATGTCTAAACCTTGACCGCTGTTGGACTCGAAGTGCGTTGGAGTTGTTTGAACTTGGATCGTTGTTGGGTCTTAAGTTCAACTCGGGTGTCCGAACTTGACCTGCTGTTAGGTCCGAAGCTTGATTGGGATGTGTATGAACTTTAACCATTGTTAGGTTTAACGTTCGATAAGGGTTATCTTAACCTTAACCGTTGTTGGGTCCGAAGCTCAACTTCTATCCACTTTCATCGAAATAGGGACGGATGAACTTGACTTACTTAAGAATTTGAAGTTTAATGAGGTTTTGTGCCCCATTCTAACTTTGAGCTTTTAATTTGAACTAATAGCTCCTTTGTAAGGTAGATGATTTGGGTCTTTTCTTGAGTATTCTTAGAGTTGTATGATTCTTTCGATCATGAGCCCCCATGTTCTTCATGAGTGCTTTTTCTTGCTCTTCTCAAATGTTGAGAACTAATGAGCTTTGATTGGAATCTTCTTTAAAGGTGGCGGTGGCGGCAACCTTCCGATGCCGACTTGACGAATGCTTGCTTGATTGAATAATTCATTGTAGGGTGCTTTGTTATTAATTTTTGTATTTTTAGGAGTTTTACTCATGCAAAGGAGATAAATGCAAGACTCTATTCAAAGAAAAAATGTATTCTTTTATTAAGATGATGCGAAAAGTTCAAAAAAAGACAAAGATAAAAATTGCACTTTAGCCCCCACTCCCTAAAATAGAGCCTAAAGAAAAGTAGTTCGCTCAAACTGCCGTGTATTGCTGCTAGTGATGACCATGAATCGAATGTTTGGTGTCGAATAAGAATGGCATGCTTCCTGATTTACTTCGCTCCTCTGAATATGGCAAAAGGCGGCTTTGATTTTAGGATTTGAAAATTTGAATTGGAAGCAAAATTAGGATTAGAGACGGACTTCATGGGCTTCCTACGTATCTACTATAACGAAATCAAGCCTTCGTAGTTCAACAGGGAATAGTGATTTAGGTTTTTTTTTTTTTTGGAAAACAAGAAAAGGAAATAGACATAGAACGAATATAAAAGGGAAATGCACACTTTAGTGGTATCCTTGATGAGTGATGGGCTCATTGGATGATCTTCTAGCTGGTTGAAGCTTTTGTGGATGCCTACTCCTCTTCTATAAGCATGCCGACATCTCCGAGTGTTTTGAAGTCTATGAAAGGGAAGAACTTCAAGTGATGCTGATAGGCGGGTTTTAGGTTTTTGATAACAAGTCTAACCCGATCCTTTTCGGAAGGTCGATCCGCCATGTGGGCAGCCTTTACCCTCCAACGAGTGAGGAAGTCGGTGAAGTTCTCCTCGTCTCCTTGCTTAATCAACTCTAAGTCTTGAAAAGTGATTGGTAGATAAGTATTGTAGGAGTATTGATGTAAGAACTTCCTGCAAAGATCCTGCCGGCTTGTGACCTTATGTTGGTCGACAGACATTAGAGTCATTGCTCTTATAAATTTCCTCATGTGGTGGTGAGGGTTTTGAGTTCCGTGGAATTGATGTTAGGCATAGTGAACTTTGGGGGCAATTTCCTTTTAGGGATTGAAGTGAATCCTAGGGCCAGATAGTAGTCATTGAACATTGATGACTCATGTAACAACTTCTCTATTCGATCTATTCTTGGATCGGATTAAGGCTTGGGCTTGGGCCGAGGTTTATTCCGAGGCTCTTGTTAAGAAGACTTCTCCAATTCTTTGAGTATGAGGTTAAGGGTTTCGTCATTGACTCAATCTTCTTATCTTGGGCCTCAATCTTAACTTCTATCTTTACGATAGACTCCTTGAACAAGGTCATGATGGGGTTTTCCTCTGGTTTGTTGGCCATCTTTAGAGGAGGGTTATACTTTGACCATGGGCGGTGCACTCGGTGTTACTAGTAAAGGTGTCGGACGTATTGGTGTGATACGTGTTGCTATGGACGTATCGATGTCGACTGTACCGATGTTGAAGTAGACTTCTTATTTCATAGCCACTTCGTGCTAGGATTTGTGATTTGAGTCGAATTCCCTATCCCGTGCCCCAAACGAGTAGGTGCTCAAGATTGATACGTGGAAAAATTTAGGGGAGATGGGGGCTTATGTGCTTGACCCGAGGAACGACTCATCCTAAGACAAAAGAAAATGATATGATCTTTTACTTTTGGATGCACATAAAGAATGGAGTTTACCAAAGTGAAATGCAATATGCAAATGGAATCCCTTAGATTAGGATGAATTTGATTTGGCGAAGTGCAAACAAAGACTCTCCTAATTAGAGATGAATGCGAACAAAGACTCACCTAATTTGAGATGAAGTTTACTTTGACTAAATGCAAACGAAAGACTCCTAATTAGAGATGAATTTTACCTTGACTAATGCAAAAATGGACTCACCTATTTGAGATGAATTTAAAATTTGGCTAATGTAAAATGGACTCAGCTATTTGATATGAATTTAATATTTGACTAATGCAAAATGGACTCACCAATTCGAGATGAATTTAAAATTTGGCTAATGCAAAATGGACTCACCTATTTGAGATGAAATTTAAATTTGCCTAATGTAAAATGGACTCACCAATTTGAGATGAGTTTTAAATTTAGCTAAATGCAAAAAATGGACCAAGCTTGGAACAAGGGAAGGCAAATTTGGACTTTTTGCTAAACTACACAAATTGGATCGACTCAAGAAGTTTTATTATTTTATTTTATTTTGGACCTATGCAAGGATTATTTTGTGAACTTGGCTAAATTGATAAAGACTCATAAGAAAAAAAGTTAAATAACAAAAGCAACCATATTCGTTCAAGCATGCAAATGAAAAGAAAGGGACCACCTAAACAACCAAGGATCTATGGTCAAAAACAGGTATAAAACTAGGTATGATACATGGTGTCTCATAGTTTGAGCATTTAGTCCTCCAGTGGGATGCACAATAGGAAAAAGCATGAATCATCGGTGCCTCTTGGTAAACCAAAGAGAGCTTGCTATGAGGGAAGAGGTACCACCTCTTTGACAATGAAGCCTAGTTGGGCCCGTCTGCAGGTTAGCTGATTCGATCCTCTTCCGGAAGATGTTTTTAAAGGTAAAGCCTAATGTCCGAGATTAAAAGCAACTATGTTCAAGGCTACCTAAATGCAATATGTCTAATGCAAAATACATTAAGAAAACTCAAAACTCAAATTTTCAAGTCTCACCCTCTTAATAAGTGATACATCCCCAGTGGAGTCGCCATCTGTATAAGCCATAGCCTCATCCCCAGTGAGAGAACCAGATTATGACCGAGTTTCCCCATGAATGTCAAGTCTCTTATATGATTTTTGAAGATTCTTTTAAAAGGTTATTTTTGAAAGTTCATTTGGAAAGTGGGGGTATGTCTCTTATTGATATTGTCGATTTTTGTAATCTGATTTTGAAAGGGTGATTGGCGATTTTATTAATCTTTTATTTTAGAAATTAATTTTAGAAGTCTCGTGATATTATTTCATAAATCAAGAAAATAGAAAAATAAATTTAGCATTCAATCGTAAAGCTTTTGGGCCAAAAGATGATAAACCGATTTGGACCGGAAGCTAGCCGGTTACACTGGCGGCGCCGGAGAGGCTGCATTGACCGATGATCGGCATCGGGCATGAGACCGAGACCGAGAAATCAATCTCGAGTCCTACGGCCTTGGCTGGAAAAAATTAATTTAAATTTTTTCATTTTTCAAATTAGAAACGCCGAGAAGCAATTAGAAGAAATAAAATAAGAAAAGGGACTCGCTAGTCGGTTTTAGAAATAAAAACTAACAAAAATAAAAGAAATACTCTTCCAATCTTATTATGGAAAGACTAAGCTTGAATGATGTTTAGAAAATAAGTACATCGATCTAAAACCAAGAATCCAAGGTTTGGTGGCAAAGGTACGAAATGTAGGGATGAGCCCTTCCATTCCGCCCATCCGTAGAAGGCCTTTACAAATTAGAATTGTGAGTTAAAGAAATATGTTAAAATAGTCAAGCATACAACATACTAAGTGCGAAAATTAAATCAACCAAACATGCTAGGAAAGCGATAAATAGTGGATAGGAAAGTAGTAAAAGAAAGCAAAGAAAGGAAAGTGAAAAAGAAAGCGAGAAATAAAAAATTACAGCAGGCGGGGAGGAATTAAATGCGATTAAATCTTTTCTCCACAATACGGAAAGTGATAAAAAACATAAATTAAATAAACCATAATCGGGATTGAGAATGACATGTGCGCCCTCGGGTTGTCCCACCTGCTAATCTTGAATCACGAACAGATCTGAAAGTGTGACGGTGGAAGACCAAAACTAAAGAAGGATTTTTATGGAATTTGTGGCAGTAGAGTAGTGTAGGAGAATGATGAGATGCTTAGTGGAGTAATGATTAGCTAAAAATGAGCCAAGAGAGTAGAATATTAATATAATATTCAATAGCTCTTAGCCTAATTTCGAAGCATGTAGTTAGGTTAATGACCTCTGCTAAAGTGAAAGGTTAGCCCCTCTATTTATAGATAAACTAGGTCACAAAATTAACCTAAAAGTTCAACAAGCAGCCGCCCAATGTAGTTGAACTGGACCGGTCCACGGCGGGGATCAAGGAAAAACCAAACAAAATCCTGCTGAACTGGGAATCTCACATGGAGAGGTGATAAGTGCGGCGCCGATCACCAACAACGTCATACGAGCGTCTCATGTTTCGCGCCTCGCTTGGTCGCTAATTGAAAAGTGAAACGATGCATTTTTTTCGCAAAATGGAGGTGACTGGCGCACGTCAAGCGGCTTTCCATTTTTAAAACTTTATCTTTTTGAAAAGTTTCTATTTATGGCGGGTTTTATTTTTGGTACAGGTTTGGGTTTCTTGGTTGGGAGGTCGATTTGAGCTTGGCTAGACCAAAACAAAATGGGTTTGTGGGCTAGTCCAAAGCAAACAAGGCTGATCTTTGTGGTGCTAAGGGGTTATTTGTGGTTTATTGGCTTACGTTAAGCCAATAAGACTCGAGACCGTGATCCAAATCCACAAACAGGACTATGATTTCATCACCGGGCTCACAAATAAATAAAAGAGGGAAGGGATGACACTTTTTAGGTGTAGATACACATAGATTAAACCATTATACCAAAAATATCAAGAGAACTTCGCCCTCTAACGATATTATAGAATACAAGTTGCTTGGATTCGTATGTCCCTGTTATGTTCCGATTTTGCTTATAAGATGCACATATGTGTATCTCGAGTGTTGTTTAGCAGTAGAATTTTGAACCTTTGTACTATTACTTACCTGCATATCGAACAAGCATAAATTAGTAGAATCAGCTAGAGTATATGTTAACTGAAGCTCAAAGTTCAAGCTACAACAAGTAGATGCATTTAAAGCATGAAATTTTTTAGAAGGACATTTTTTCTTAGAGTGTGAATAAATCATATCGAACAAAATCACCATACAACAAGAAGCAAGAACACTTACACGCAAGATATTTAACCAAACAGAGAATTCTAAAACCAATCAGGAATATACAGGGCACCCTTGAAACATCATGAGTTGCTTGAGTGAAAATGGAAAAGATATCTCAGCCTCATACAAGTCAATCGGCTGCGAGTGCAGGTCGGTGCATGGTAGGGTAGTGCAGGTGCGGTGCGGGAAGTGCGGGCGAGTAACACCCCGAACCCCGCCCGATTCATATTAGATCGCCGGGGTTCCCCAAAGGAACCCCTAAGGTTAATTAAGGTGTATGTTTGGTTTTCTATTCTCAACTTAATAGGCGATATAGGTGATTTTACATTTTTCTTAAAAATTTTTCCAAATATTTAGGTAAAGTTCTGTCTCTAATACGGCTTATCCCCTAGGCTTAAAGCCTCAAAACCACAATAAAATTCAACAAACCATACACTCGGAGTACACAACTCAATGGCCACACACCGGAGCCCAATTAATGTGCATTTAAAACTTAAAAACAACCTACTTGGTCTATGACACAACTTATAGAAACAATATGAACTTAGTACAAGTATCCGACAAATAAAACATCTAAAATACACGTTGAACAAGATTGTACCACTCGGAACTAGCATCACACAAATGTCTCCAAAGAATACTTAAGGTAGGGGGCAAATCACCTTAAAGAGTACTTGCAACTAGAGAAGGAAGAAAGAAATATGGGGTGAGGAAACCACAAGCTCAATGGATAATTTTATCTCAAAGTCACAACATTTATAAATTACATGTGTACATACAAGCCACGAGTACTAGTAGTTTAATAGCACTTGTCCAATTATACTCGTATCTTCCATTCCTTGTTTTCAACTCCAATTTAACCACCCCATATGGCCCACATATTTCTCAAATAACTATTTCTCATATTTCTAAACGAGCTTACTAAATGAATCGAACTCAATCGAAACACAATTTTATTCATCTCTTAACTTTTGGATTTTTAAGGTCACATTGTCACCAATGTAATTCAATCAAACTCATTTCGCAAATCATTATTCCATTCTCTAATTGAATAAAGGTATTTTCACACACCAAATAGTTATTTAATTCTCTAATTGAATAAAATTATTTTCAAACAAGTAAACCAAACAGTTATCACTATCTAAACACTAGTACCCTTTTCGTTTGGGTGACCCCAACCCAAATTTGACCTTTTGAATCATGGGAGTACTAAAGTCAAGGAGAGACTCTTGTCAAGGAATACTGGACCGCACAGTATACTAAGGTCCAACCGCACGACCAAGTCCTCCATTAGTACCGGACCATTAACCCGGATCGCACAAGTTAATCGAGAGCACCGGACCGCTTAGTATCTTATGGTGCTAGACTCCTTGGCTCTTAAAACCACTCAACATCAATACACTTAGTTTAAAGAAGACATCCGGAAAAACACATTTCCAAATTCCCTTTTAAAGAATCAGCTCAATTCAATCTTGTTTTGAGCTACAACATTTTAGAGATTCAAAACCATCAAAAACTCACATTTTGAAGGCATTCAAATCACAACTAAACCATATAATTCGTTAAATCATGTCATTATAGATCAAACCAATTGTCCTCTAAAAATCGGTAACTTGAATTCAATTTCTCAATCATTTTACTAAAATTTTCAAAAGAATTGGAAATAGATCTTACATAATTAGAACTTGCCTTTACAAGCGTAAAATAAGGCATAAAATGAATACGCATAAACGAGATATAAATAGAACTTATGTAAATGATTTCCAAACCAACATACACTTATCAATTCCATAGAACTCATAAATTCACGTTAAAAAATGTATATTCAATTTAAGTACAACTTTTCGGGCTTTGGTTCAATTCAACCTATTCTATTTACTTCGAGCTCGGATTTCGGTATTAGTTATAGAGTAACTCCCCTTCACAAATCAACCTTGAAGTATTAATAATCATCAATTAAAAATACAATTCCACACCAAGCACTACAATAATTATTTACCAGTTTCAAACATTAATTGAGCATCAATCATCGGTATAACTTACATCACCTTCTTTCCACTCCAAACCTTTATTTCTCAACATAATTAATTGGATCTCAAACATATAAAATGTAGAAGTCACAATAGTTGTGTTTAACTGAAATACTAACAACAATAATCAAAATCCCAATTATTCTTCATTTACTTCTCCATTGCTTACTATCCGCAATTCCAGCTTAGCCTATTCACGTAAATCGAACTAAATCGTTATATTCCCTCAAGCTCAATAATAAACTACCAGTCCTTAATTTTCATTCCATAACTCCATCTTTTGCAATTCCGCTAACTTTCGGGTCCAATTCGGTTTCGTTTACAATAACATGTAATCAACTAGTAAACTCACTAATCACATAACCAACAAAATAGGAACCTCCAACTGTATCTTTGCATCCCAATTTGCCTATTACAATACAAAAGTGAATCTCTATATCACAATTTATCACACCTAATTCAATTCTCGCCAACTCAAGCTTACGAATTCATGAAGCCAGTAATAATTCAACATCAACACTCAAACCCATAAACCCTTAATCTAACTTGTTCTTCCCGATTCATTCACATGCCATATATCTGAATTCAATTTCACAAATTAACCAAACTAAACCAAATAAGATAATCTAACAACAAATTTATTCGAGCTTTAAATTTCCATTAATTCAAGAGTTTAAATACCCGCCTCAAATTCTACGGTTTGAATGATTGATTTGGGATTCTACCTTCCTCCTTCTCTTTCTTCCTCTCGTGTCGCTCACCCTTGGTCTCTCTCGCTCTTTATTCCATCCCTCCGCCTCTGTCTTTGGTTCTCACTTCCTCTATTTGTGGCTCTCGCTCTCCTTTTTTCATTTGGTTTTGGTTCTCACTCCTTCTCGCCTTATCCTTCTCTATTCACTCGCTCACTCTTTACTTCTAGTTCTGGCTCTCATTGCTCTTCGCTTCCGATTCTAGGTCTCTTGCTCTTTCGTTCCTGATTTACTTTTGTCTTCTGGTTCTCTCTCTCTCTCTCTCTCTCTCTCTCTCTCTCTCTCTCTCCATGTTCTCTCGCTTCGGTTCTTCTTGCTCTACCTCCCTGCCAGTCTCTCGCTCTTGCCCTCCGGCTTCCTCTCACTTTCCCACTCTACTTGTTCTTCTTTGCTCTTCTCAAGCTCCCTTTTTCCAAGTCCTTTTTTCTCTACTTAATTTCCCTTTCTTTCTTTTTGTGTTTTCTCTCTCTTTCGCTTCGTGGCTTACTCAAGAAAAGCCAACAACTCCTTTTTCCCTCTAGTCACTTGATTTTCTTACCATCTATCACTTAATCATCCTCCCCTCTTTTTTTTTCCTTTTAATTAGGCATAATTTAGGTATGAACTCAAAATAGATAATATAAGTTGTTTCAAGTTTTAATTTATTTGGGTTCGGGTTGGCTCCAGGGGAAAGGATTAATATATTTCATTAACTATAGTTACGCAAACTCATAACAACTTTCTTACATAAAATTACAAATATATATCCATGTACATATTTTGGTTATTCAACCTAAGTAATTAATTCCACTCCCATAATCACCTCAATTAAAATTATGGTTATTACAAGGGTGTGGCAGTGCGAGGTAGTGCGTTAACGTGCACGAGTGTAGGGTCATGATCCGAGGGCCACAACAAATTTATCATATATATACTCATATGGAGATACAATATGAAACAACTAACAACAACCCGTTTCCATGTCAAATGTAATAACATTTTCCAGTTGAGAAACCGAACTAGAATCATTGTATAGACTATAGTGGTTCATATAGAAACAAGACATTTCCATTTAATTCCATACAAGAGATGGGAAGTGATGAGCACATTTGTTAAGGCCAAAATTCAAGCAAAAATTCTAGTTCATCAAGTCAAATGCAATAATTGGATCAGGACTTTCCAAAAAATTTCATCATGCGTATAGAAATACGGTATGAGAAAGTATACACAATTGTTGCATCACTTTTACTTCTTCGACTATCGCTTATGAGAGTACCTCTTTGATTTTCCAAAAACTAAACACCCGGACTATTCCTTCTTCTCATCTTCCAAGCAAACCCAACAAATTTATCATATATATACACAAAAAATAAATCCTATCAGCATTATCATAGGGACGAGATGAAATCAATTATCCACTCTGCTATTGTCATTACAATTGGTAATTTCTAATTGCATAGTTGTTTAGAAAATCAGAGGTAATATAAGGCATATAATCAAGATCTAATTTGACTTGATCTCGAAACAACTAGCTAAATTCCATTTTTCGAGATAGACATACTCCATTCAAGATTACAGACGTGTTGACTTTACATGAAAAACTAGCTAAATCTATTTATGTTTTATGTACGTTTATGTTCTTTTACGTTCGTTTGTGTTTTTTTATGTTTTTTATGTTCATTTATATTCGTTTATGTTCTTTTATGTTCGTTTATGTTTGTTCATTTCTTATTTAACAATTTATTTCTGTTTGTTTACATTCATTTATGTTCGTTTCTGTTCGTTTATACTCTTTTATGTTTGCTTATGTTCGTTTATGTTCGTTTCTATTTATGTTTCCATTTATGTGCATTTTGTATGTATGTTTGAACAAACCCTACCTTTGAAATAGGGAGCTGCCCATTATTCACAACAAATTCAAAGCGGAAAAAATATAAATTTGTCAACTTAAACCCTAGAATTTCTAAAAATTGAAATGCCCAAAACCGAAACCCTAAAATTCGCAAACCAAAACCAAACACTAAATTTTTGAAACAGAAGTAGCTGAATCAAAAAGAGAGAGTGTGTGTTTTACAAGAGAAGAGATTAGTAGATAAGAGACTAAGAAAGCAAAAATTGCATGCTTTAGTTCAACACTCCATAGTTCATAATTCGTAAACCCTAGAATTCGACAAGCACAAGCAAAGCGAAAATTGAAAAACCAAAACCCCGAAATTGGCAAACCGAACCCTAAATTTCGTAAACCAAAGCCCTCAAATTCGCAAACCAAAACCAAACACTAAATTTTTGTAATAAAAAAAATGAATAAAAAGAGAGATTGTGTGTATCTTACCAATAAAATTGACAACGAGTGGAGAGAGAGTTGTCCGAGGAATTGTCTCGAGCGAGGAGGGAGAAATACTATTGTGTGAGGAAGGCTTGGAGACTGGAGAGAGAGAGAGAGAGAGAGAGAGAGAGAGAGAGAGAGAGAGAGTCGAGTAGGGATGGAGACTGGAGAGAGTCAAGCAAGGACGGAGTCTTGAGCTAAGAGGATGGTGTCCGGAGCGAGGAGCAGTGATGGAGACTGAGAGAGAGAGAGAGAGAGAGGTGAGTGTGGCTTTGAGGGAGGAAGGGAAGATGTAACTTCCCTCTCGCTCACGAGGAAAAATATTTTCCTCTTTTAGGGAGAAAATCCATTTTCCCTGAAAATTGTTTTCCGAAATTTCTAGTACCAAACACATGAAAATTGGAAACTTTTTTCAAGAAAATGATTTTACGTCCAATCGGACACATCCATAGTGAAATTTTTCTTCTTATTCTCTTCTAGTGCCTTAGTATATAATTCTTTGTATGTTGTTTCTAATCAATAAGAAATGTACTGCCGTATTATTAAGTCATCGATGTATTCCGTCTAGATTTCGCATTGTTTTTAACCCGAATAAACGTAATGCAAACCTGCATTAATTCTCTCATTAGTGGCATGATGGATGTCCTGAATCCCATCATCTAAAGGAAACAAAATTTTAGATCAAGCATGTGAATAGAACCGCAAATTAATCATCCTATTAAAAGCTCCCATTAATTTAATGGAGTCATACTTAGCCAATATGTCATCGAGGTTGCTATAAAAGGAGGGCCAATAGCATAGCAAAATTCTAACCAATATTGACTTATTGTATTAGCTACCGTATCGCTACTTGATTAGTGTTTTGGTGCTTAGAGAAAATGAAAACAAATGAGTCGTTCTTATTGGTGGTACTATCAGCACTCTCTAGTGCTATTATAATTTGTAACGCAGGTGCTCTAAAGGAGAATTTCTACGATAAAAAGTGCCCTCAAGTTGAAGACATTGTGCATGAGATGTTGAAGAAACATGTCTCTAACGACCCAAGGTTGCCTGCAAAGCTCTTGAGATTGCATTTTCATGATTGTTTTGTTCGGGTACGTACTTTTTTCCCTTTCTTTCCTTTATGTTAAATTTGTATTGATTTGAAATTGTTAACTGTGACCCTGATCACCAAAACAAAAGCATCTAAAATGGTTCTAAGCCAGCCAAATGAGTTACGACATGTTCAACCCCGGGGGCTGATCCATTTTCATATGGGCGATAAGTTGGCCCCACATTTTAATGTAAAACCCCTGGAATATGTATTTGTAGCTAAAAGGATACACACAAAAAAAAGTATATGTATTTGTAGCTAAAAGGATACACACAAAAAAAAAGTACCTTGTAATTAGATGTATAAAACATTAATCAATCTCTAAGCAATATCCTAATAGATCCATTTAGGACTTTGTATCATGAACAAACCCCCCACCCCCTCCAAAAAAATCGAGTAAAAAAGCTCAACTGTCAAAACTACCCAGCAAATTGAATAAAAGCTCTATGGAAAATTTTTGAGTATGATATACCAAATATTTTTATACCTATAAATACTTGTAGGGTTGTGATGGTTCAGTGTTACTGAACTCAACAGCGGATACCTCAGCTGAGAAGACAGCAGGACCCAACTTAAGCTTGTCTGGCTTCAACGTAATCGACGATATAAAAGCGGCAGTCGAGGAGGAGTGTCCAGAGACCGTATCATGCGCTGACATATTAGCTCTAGCTGCTAGGGACTCAGTTTCCCTACAAGTAAGATATACCTTTGAAAATTTTACTATTGATAATCTAACTTCCAATTGGACATCAAGGTTATTGGAATCCTTTTAGAAAAAGTATACAAATAAATTTGTAATGTTATTTTAATTTTAATATTCTTAATCAGTTGAGCATGCAAATTATGAGAAGGGGACAACACATGGTATAAAATATGTTCCAATTAGGATACAGATTACTTATTAAAAGGAAGTTAGCCATGTATAAGTATGAAATCAAACGTTTATATCTCCACCCATTACATAGTTATATAGATAGATAGACAGATAGATGATATATTGGGGGAATTTTCTCGTTTTAAACATGATTAGAATTCAATCCCTTTTGTTTTGTTTGGTGGTTATACATAGTATGGGAAGGCACTATGGAAGGTGCCTACTGGTAGAAGAGATGGGACAGTGTCATTGGCTTCAGAAGCTTCCAGAGACATTCCTTCACCCGGCTCTGATTTGACTCTCCTCAAGAAAAACTTTAAAGATCAAGGCCTTTCTGTTCATGATCTTGTTGTACTATCAGGTATTCATTAACAAAATATGTTTTCCTTTGTAGTAAATTTAGAATTTTTTTCTTTCAAATATGAAAGCTCTTTTAACATTTCTAAACCCAATCAAACATGAATGCTCTATAAACCTATTTTAATACGACATAGTGAAACCCAAAAGCATGTACATTAGGTGAATTCTTAACATTTATACACTCTAGTAGACATGGACCACACGATTGATTGTGATGTTTGTATTATAAGGCTAGTCACATCCGACCAAATATCACAAGATAAAAATAATGCCCTAACTCTTTTGGGACTATTTTGCTGAAAGGTGCACACACAATTGGAGTAGGGCATTGCAGCATAATCAGGAGGAGGTTGTTCAACTTCACTGGAGCGGGAGACCAAGACCCTTCGCTTGACTCAACTTATGCCGAATCCTTGAAGGACAAATGCACCAACACCGCTGATCGAACCACCACAGTCGAGATGGATCCTGATAGCTCCCTTTCGTTCGACAACCACTACTACGCCATCTTGGAGGAAAACAAAGGCCTTTTCACCTCTGACGCCACCCTATTAACGGATAATGAATCGAGGGATATTGTCCAGAAACTGCTTGATTCTGAGAAGTTCTTTGATGAGTTTGCGAAGTCTATGAAGAAGATGGGAGCCATTGGGGTGCTTACTGGGAATCGTGGCGAGATTAGGAAGCAATGTAGTTCGGTGAACTAACAATAATATGGAATGTTTGTCATGTATGGGATGCTATTAATTCTATCTTCGATCTAGTTAACTTATTGAGATAATAAGTGCTCGTATTATCATTAATCTTGTACTCAAACTTAAATGTTTTTTTTCCTATGTGCTGAGCTCATAAGCTGTTACGTTATTCCGTGTTTGGTTATCCTACTCGTCAGTTGTTATCCTAAGGTGAATAAGACAAAAAAATACCTAAATGTTTTTCTACCAGCTACTTTTTATCATGTGGCTCGGATTATATTTCAATATTTTAGTTTGTTTCAAACAATCTTCTTGCTGATTTTTGTTTAGTTTTTCAGTGGTTGTAGTAATATACAACTGTTATCAAAAATAAATATTAACAAGATATCTACTTTACGATAAAAAAAATTGTAGATTTTAAATTTAATGATATGATTCCAGTATGACATAATAGATGTAGGTCCCTACATGCCGCCAAACTATCGAACACTTCCAAGAAAATTTTTCTATAGTGAAATATGTTGTGTTTATTCGAGAAGGTGTAATATCGTAATTAAAGCATAATTTTGTAAGTAATAAAATAAACTCTATCGTTTTATCTCTTGACTATCAAAATCAGGTCTTCAAATGTTTGATCAATGTGCAGTAGTGAAACCACTAAATCACACTTGCGAAAGTTAAAACTGAGGCTCAGACAGAAAGTTTACACTCTACACATGATTTAATTTTGTTTCCCGAAAAGAGGGAAAAAAAAATCTAAAAGCAAATATAGCATTCGATAAAGACAAACGATAAGCACATGCAACATTAAAGAAGGAATGCGAATGTCAATGTACATTCTTTCTTCGATCTCACACAAACTAACACATATTTTCTGACAAAAAGTGACACAAAACTCCATATTATTAGTTGGCTCATAAATCCCACCGTCCAAAGGAAACAAAAAATTCCCATCAATAGCTAATTAAGTAACACAAATCGTACAAATTACATAATCCAGTGCAGCATTGAACTAGTATAATATTCTCATAAGCCATAACTCATAAGCTTCACCATTCAAAGCAAGTGAAAATTTTAATCAAGGGAATAAGAGTCCAAATAGTTTTAATTCGTAACTACAAAAGAATGTTGAATTTAACTAAAAGTTTAAATTAACCACATAGAGGCTTTGGTATGAACTTTGTAGTATATTTAAGAAGTCCTTTCATTTGAAGGTCCTCAAGGTTTGCAAGTTGAAATACGAATGTCAATATAAAGATCCTCACATTATACAATAAATTAATACACAAACAGTTAGACATTCTTATAGATCATATCTCTCCTTTAAAATAACTTCAATATACCATGTCCTTAATCAATCGTAACTAAAAGCTTTCTTCACCACTTTGACGTCCTTCTCATATAAACTACCATGTTCTTCTTGTCCGCTTATTCTAACTAATCTAACTTAAACTACTACCAATTTAACCTATACTTGAACAAAACTTAAACTATGAAAATGGTTTTTGAATTGAAACCCTAATATGGGAGAATAGGAGAGCTGGAAATGGAGTTTTCATGAAAGAAGATAAATTATAAGGGTAAAAACGGGAAAGACAACATGATCCAAAAGGAAGCAATATAATATCATTAAAGCATGAAATTAACTTAAAGCATATAAATTTAGTGACAATTTTTATTTTCTTCTTAAAAAAAACAGGACTGCAATACAAAGAACCAAAACCCTTAGAAAGACAACGGACAAATAACTAATTTCCCTCTTTTCGAGTATAACAGATTACGAGGCTTATACATTTGACTCAATCCTTCGAGTACTAAACAAGCATAAGATTAGCCTTCATTGATATTACCCTCAATCCTACCATCAAAGTTGGAGGTATTCGAGTTGTAATGCAATTCAAATAACATAACTCATTACATTGCCACGTTTGGTTGGAACAAAGCTTGTGTAATCAAAATTACCTTACAATCGCAATAACATAGAAAGTTGTAAATGGAATAACATGAGCCTCTCCTAAATAATCCCAATTATCTCATTCTATGTAATCAATTTTTGACTGATTGCAATCAAAACCCGACCCCCTAGCTCCCCATTCTCTCTCCTCTTTCACTTTGCTTCTCACGACAGCAACCGGGGCTCTCTCTCTCTCTCTTCTTTCTCTCTCCTCACGGCGCCATGGGTCAAGCTTTGTCTCTCCTCTTTCATTCTCCTTGTTCACTCTCTAGTAGTGCTAATTTCTCTGTGCTCTTGCTCGGATTTTTACGTGCTCTCTCCTCGTCCGGCTCTTTCCTTCACCGAGAAAACACCATCGTGCAATCTGTCTCTGTCTCTGTCTCCCTTCCCCAGTCTCCCTCTCTCTTCCTACCCCGCCATCGCCACCTTCTTCCGCTTCGCTCTAGTTGACTTGCTCGAAGACAATAGTTGCATGGTTCATCCCCAATCGGTAGCTAGGGTTTCGACACAAATTTTACAAATGTGATTCGTCTCTTAATCACTTGCTCGCTGGCAATTTTCAATCTCTTTTTTCTTTTCTAGGTCTTGTTTTTCTACGCATATGAGTTGATTTCAAGGGTACTTGTAAGTTTTCCGATTTTGAGTGAATTGATTAGTTAACTAGGAAGTGATTTGGATTCGGTTGTCCATAGTTGGACTTGAATCGTTTATTTGCTAGCTATTTCACTATAGTAAAACAGATAAATTAGTGTCGGACGAAATCGGACGCCAAATCAACAAAATCCGACGCTAATCGCATTTAGGGTCGAATTAGAGTAGGATTAAAATTTGACGCAGAAGACCTCGACGCTAAAAATTTAGCGTCCGATTCATCATCCGACGCGAATTAGCATCGGATTTAGCGTCGGATTCGATCGGACGCTAATTAGCGTCGGACTAAATCGGACGCTATTAGCGTCGGACGGATCCGACGCTAATTTTGTTCCCTTTTTCAGCGACATATCCATTCTAGTGTCCGATTTTTTAGGTTAGCGTCCGATTTTTCGACTCAAATAGCGTCGAATTTTTGTCGGATGCTAAAATCCAACACTAAATTTTCACTTGTTTTGCCAAAGCTTCTTTTACATTTGCTATTCCGTTTTTACATATATTTCCTACAAAACATTTACATAAACTTCGACTTCTTCTATACACAATAATCCATGAATACACAAATACATTGTGATTCATTCTTTGCACAATCATCCACAAACCACCAAGTATTCATAAAAACAACGAACATTCGCAATTAAGTTATATAATAATTTTATCCAACAAATCAATTCAAAGTTCAACAAACAAACCATGCTAAGAAATTACTTAGAACCACCGGACATCCTGTCAACTTGTGATTGGAGGTTTTGAATGAGTTTCATTGCTTCTTCCATGGTCTTTTGCTCGACTTTCGACCAGCTTTTCTTTGCTTGTTCAAGTTGTTCTTGGGTTGATTGAAAGTTAGCTCTTGGAGAGATTAGGTCACCCTAGAGGGGGTGAATAGGGTGATGATGAAAGTTGCTTCGAATAAAGAATAAAGTCGTCCGAGTAGAGTTGGAGTCACGGATGAACTCAGGAAACACCGACTTAGAAATCGGTAAATAATATAGAAGCGAACATGTTGAACAAGTAAACAGATCCGAGTCTAGAATGTACTCGGAAAATTGGTAACATTGAGAGTACGTGGAAACCCTCCCGGGCAAAAACCACGGACCGTGCTAATCCAAGCACGAAGTCAAATCCACTATTTTGAATCCACAAAATATAATAGATCGACTCAACCCCAAACTGCTCCCTTAGACAACTCCTTACAAGTTTTTCCTATACTCGAAATTCCCTTATCCGATTTAGTAATTCCTAACTGAGATAACCCTTACAGCTAGGGACAACCGAGCTGAGTTAACCTTTATACCTCGGTCAAGGGACCTTACTTAGAGAGTAAGAAGGGAGTTTGTAATTGAGTACAAGACCTTACAACTCGGAATATAATGAAATACGGAATTGGAGTTGTAAGTAGAAGATTGAGAATGAATACAATGACTTTTGATCAAGTATGTATTTTTACAATTGGTTCAACAATCTCCAAGTCTTGAGAGTTGGCTTCTATTTATAGATGACCAAGCGGCTTAACCGTTGTGTCTATCTTCTAACTGGAAGTTCCTTTATGACCGTTATGAAGGATTTTCCGAGTCACTCGGAAAATATCCGTTGAAATATGAACGTTAGACAACGGCTCTTGACTCCCTTGGAAGAGCCTAAAACCACTTGGCGGTGTCTTGAAAAATAAGGTGGAAACCACCGTTGAGCTTGGTGTTGTAGATTTATAGTTTTGGAAACAGACAACCCCGATACGATTGTCCGGGGCTAGGTCGGAAATGGAAAAAGCCTTGTCTGCTTGGTGATTTGACGTTTTGAAGCCGGTTAGTTTTGTAATTCAAAATTAGGATAGCCTCGTTTGAATCACCTACAAAAGTAGATCAATTTGGTTCTCAAAGTATAAAATACTTTGGTCCAAGATTAGACATAGATAATAATGTAATTAAGATAATTAAGTGACTACTTATCCGGGTCGGAAAAAGAATAGAATTTTCCGAGTCTAATATTTATAATACTCAAAATTCCATCTGAGTTAGTCTAAAAGAGAATCAAGTTAAATAACGAATATAAGAGGGAATAAACTTGATCTAGACTTAACATGATTCAAACTAGAAGCGTTGACTCTTACGAGAATAAGATTTGTAATATGAAGTCGAGTCTTGAGTACGGTTATACGAATACTAGCGTTGGAGCATACGATAATTCTAAGTGATGAGTGACTCGGAATTGAGTGAAACAAGGTGAGTGCGAAATGCTTTCCGAGTCACACGAGTCATGCATAAATACATGAAATAATTTACGTAACACTTAGAGAAAATACTATATCACTCAGAAAAGTTTCTAAGGCACAAGGAATGATTTGGAATCAAAACTTTATAGGTGAGAAAATCTTATACCCGATTCCTCGGAAAAGTGAGGTGTAAATTCCGAGTCTTCAATCTCCCCTTTTTGATGAAAGACATTCCATACTTAGACAGAAACTTTGTTAGTGATATAAGTTTGATTTTGTAAACTTGCTCGGAAAAGAGACTTGATATTTCATAGATCACAGAGCAAGAGAAGACATGAGTCCGAGATACATAGAAGTTATTAATGAAATGCATTGATTTGAATGACAATGCTGAGCACGAAATCATATTGGATGGGAACTCATAAATACTTGAATTTAAGCAATGAACTCGAAACATTGGAACGAAATGCACTTTCATTGTCTTCACAAAAAAATTTACAAAGGTTGAGAGAGACTCCCCTAAATAAGACATCTAATTTTCTATCTATTCTCCCCCTTGCCTTTCAGCAAAAACAAAAAAATGGGAAGAATACAACGAAAGAAGTACACGATGTCCGGACAAAACAAAAAAATAAAACATTGTAAATAAAAGACTAAGAGATTAAGGAGGGGATGGGTTTGTCCGAGTTGAAGAGGAAGGGCGAGTGGAGAGCCGACGCGATAGGATATTGACGATGTGCTTGAGCGTGGCGGAGGGAGGACGGGGATCTCCGGCAAAGGCCCGGTTCGAGTGGCTGACCCGTAACGAGGGGATCCAGAGGTTCATCCTCTTGTATCTCGTCAGCTGGAGGGGACTGCTCGAGCTGACCCGCTGCTGATTGTCCTTGTGCAGCAAAGTCTTCGACCCACTCGATCGCTGCCATCGAGCTGATCACTTCCGGTTGAGCTTTAGGAGCACTCGAGACCCTCAGTTGTTGCTCCTTGTTCTTCCTATTATGCCTCCCCTTGGCCGAAGGAGCTGCCTCAACCGCAGGCTCCTCGGCTTCTACTTCTTCTTGATCTTCTTCTTCCTCCTCTCCTCTATTTGAGGAGGTCTTGGCCGGGCTCGAGGACTCTTCGGATGTGTCCGAGTCGCCTTAGTCTCGAGCTGCCTTGGACTGTCTCTCCTGAGAAGCTCCATCAGCTCCCTCTGCTCCTTCACCGGGGCTTTATCTCAATGAGCGAGTTCTCGCTGCTCTCGGATTTGAGACTGTGCGGTTTTCGGTTTATAGTCATAGACCGAAAGACAATCTTGAATGACCGGAGTATGTCCTTGAATTCC
Source organism: Talinum fruticosum (assembly GCA_021018815.1). Classification (NCBI taxonomy): domain Eukaryota; kingdom Viridiplantae; phylum Streptophyta; class Magnoliopsida; order Caryophyllales; family Talinaceae; genus Talinum; species Talinum fruticosum. The sequence continues at coordinate 14,134,359 of JAITYX010000003.1, read as the reverse complement.
GGGGACACAGAGCTGATTTTGTCCATGAAGGCGAAGGACAAAATGGAAGAGAGAGTCTTAGAAGCACCTAAGGTGGAAGCACCACCAGGTGGGGCAGGAAGAGAAGGGGGCATCTTTCCGAGTCCGAGGCGAAGAAGATGGCCTCAGCTCTAAGTCTGTGTACCTAGATACCAAGTTGGGTCTCCCGATATCCATACCCCTGAAGTTCCTTTTTGCCGACAACAACGGCAGCCTCGAAACAGCGTTTGGGTCCGAGGGAAGAGGAACTTTGAATTGTTTGAAAACAAGGGTGAGAAGAGCACCGAAAGGAAGAGGGGTGTTCTTCTTGTTTTGGAGTTGAGCTGGCACAACTGCCATTTGCTCAATTATGGATGGAAAGAGGTCTACTTCGTAGCCCTCGAGAATGTCAAAAAGAGCTTTGAGGTGTTTGGAGTTGGGGTTGTCTTTGCTAGTGTGCTGAGAGAAGAAGGTTCTCATCGGCAGGAAACACGGACGTCGTGTTTCGACCTTAGTTGAGTCATAGAAAAATTTTTACGTGACCCAGGGAACTCTTTAGCATACTTTTCAAAGAAGTCGTCGGCGACCTCGGTGAAAGGAATTGGATTGCTTGTTCAAGAAGAGAGAAGAGACCTTGAACAGGACGATGTAGAAGGGAAGTGTTAATGCGAACTGTTATGTTTTGAACCCTGGAGGTTAGAACACCTTCAAAGCTGGTGAGATTAGTAAAAAACTCGGATACGAGTTCGGGGTATATGAACTCGCTGAAATAAAGAAAATTATAAACCCCAGCTTGATTGGATGTGAGGCAACCATGAAAATTTGGTGATTGGGAAGAACTTATCATCCGAGTACAAGATGCTTCGGGTGACAATAGTTTTAGAAGTGGAAGGGCCTTCTTGGCTTTTTGTGCGAGGCTTCTTTGTAGAAGAGCCAAGAAAGTTAGGGTGAGAACCTCTTTTTGTCATCTTTGAGGGAAAAAGAGAGAGTAGGAAGGCTTGAGAAGGATAAGGAAAGAAGAACTCGAAGAGAGTAAGAAAGAAAATAAAAGAGTAGAAGAAAGAGTTGAGAGCAACCGAGCTTACTTGAGATGATCTTCACGAAGCTTGAAATTACCGGAAATCGCTGTAGACGCAGAGAGCTTGTGCGTGAGGTTTTGATTTCGAGTGAGAGAGTAAGTGAAAAGTAAAGTAACGAAATGACGGAGAATAGTCACTATTTATAGGAAAATAATCGTCCTTCGATATCCGTTCGACTCGGCTCTTTCATCGGTCACCTCGGACCGCTGTGACGGTTCTCTCCTTCAACGGTTAGAATTCCAGCGGTTGTCTCCCAACGGCTAGTTGTCCGATTACAGCGTGCGAGAGAGAGAGAAAAGATTTTGAAAATAAATTCTAAAATTCTCCACTTATCTAGAGATGATTTCGGAAGATTAATGTCCATTTTTTCAAAGTCCGAGTTTGACTCGCTCGATTTCGAGTGACTCGAAACTGGAAGCACATAATAACTATCGACTCAGTATCACTAAGTCAACTGAACCGATGGTTACTAATGAACACATAACACATAATCATGCAAAGAAGTTTTCACATAGAAAGCACATAATTATGCATTTATCATACTAAGCTCATTCCTAATAAAACAAAATTGATCCTCACCAAGAGGCTTAATAAAGTTATCAGCTAGTTGAAGATTGTTAGGAATGAAATTCGGTTCAATATCACCTTTCTCAGAATGGTCTCTTAAGAAATGATACCGACCTCAATATGCTTTGTCTTTAAATGCTGAACTCGGATTTTTGGTGATGCTAATTGCACTCTAATTGTTACACTTGATTGGAATTGATTTGAAAGAAAGTCCAAGATCTCTCAAGTGTTGTTTTATCCATAAGATCCGAGCGCAGCATGCTCCAGCTGCAATATACTCAGCCTCGGCAGTTGATAGAGCTACCGAGTTTTGCTTCTTTGAGTGCCAAGATATTAAGGATTGACCCAGAAATTGGCAAGCTCCTGAAGTACTCTTTCTATCAACTTTGTATCCAGCATAATCAGCATCCGAGTATCCAGGTGAGAGTCGGTTACGAGTCTCTTGATTACCACGGACCTAAATTCCGAGTCCTCGCAAGATATCTAAATATTCTCTTCACCGCAGTGAGATGTGATTCTTTTGGATTAACTTGAAATCTTGCACATAGACAGACACTACACATTATGTCCGGTCTACTCGAAGTAAGATATAGCAAAGATCCAATCATACCTCGATAGAGTTTCTAATCTATTGCTTTACCTTTCTCGTCTGAGTCAAATTTTATCGTTGCTCGCTCATAGGTGTAGCTGTGTGCTTTGCATCTTGGAGTTTATATTTTTCAGCAGCTCCTTGGTGTACTTTGATTGATGGACATCGATTCCATCTTTGTCTTACTTGATTTGTACACCAAGGAAGAAATTGAGTTCTCCCATCATACTCATTTGAAATTCCTGTCTCATTAACTCGGAAAAGTCTCGACACGAGAATTTCATAAGTAGCTCCAAAAATTATATCATCAACATATATCCGAGTGATAAGGACTTTTCCCTTGGCTTTTATAAAGAGAGTTTTGTCGATCCGACCTCTTCTAAAATCATTTTAAACCAAGAAATTGCTCAGTCTTTCGTACCAAGCTCCGGGAGCTTATTTAATACCATAAAGAGCTTTTTGAAGTTTGAAAACATGATTTGGAAATTCTGAGTTTTCAAATCCATGGGGCTGCTCGACATAGACTTCCTCTTCGATAAAACCATTGAGAAAAGCACACTTAACATCCATTTGATATAACTTGATATTCATGCTAGATGCAAATGCCAATAGGATTCTAATGGCTTCAATTCGGCAACAGTGCAAAGGTTTCCCCACAATCAATCCCTTCTTCCTGATTGTAACCTTGAGCCACAAGTCTAGCCTTATTTCGACTACCAACCCACCTTCATCCAGTTTGTTCTTGAAAACCCATTTGGTTCCTACGACTGGGTGGTCGGAAGGTCGTTTGGTCAAAGTCCAAACTTGGTTTCTTTCGAATTGATTGAGTTCTTCTTGCATGGCCTCTACCCATTCAGGTTCATTTAGGGCCTTTAGTGCATTTTTGGGTTCGAGTTAATGAAATGAATGCGGTGAATGCACATAGATCCTGAAGAGAGGAATGAGTTCTTACCCCACTTGTTCATATCGGATAATATGTTCTCTAGTGGATGACTAGAAGCATACTTGAATGCTTTACTGTTCTCCGATTCACTAGATTTGTAGGTTGAATTGGTTGACCTTCGGAAGTTTGTTACGAGTGGACTTGTTCATCAGTTTGTCCTTCATCATTCTAAGTCTGGTTCTTGAGTTGTCTCGTTACGAGTCATATTATTCCGAGTCGCTTCATTCTGGGCTGGTTGGGTTTGAATCTTTATAGGTCGAGTTTTATCATCATCTTCTCTGCTGAGCTTCGGATCCGAGAATGATGATTCGCTGGGTTTTTCCTGTTCAATCTCATCAAACACAACGTGGATGCTTTCTTCCACTTTATTAGTTTTCTTATTGAAAATACGATAAGCTTTACTATGAGATGAATAACCCGGAAAAATACCTTCATCCGACCGAGCATCAAACTTGGTCGAGTGATCCTTACCATTGTTATGAACAAACCATTTACATCCAAAAGGTTTGAAATAGGAAATATTGGGCTTCCTCCCTTTGTAGAGCTCATAAGGTGTTTTCTTGAGAATGGGTCCGATGAGGTGTCCGTTCAACATGTAGTTGGGTCGTGTTGGCTGCCTCAGCCCAGAAATAGTAGGGTAGATTGTGCTCAATCATCATTGTCCTAGCTATTTCTTCAAGAGTTCTGTTCTTTCTCTCCACTACTCCATTTTGTTGAGGAGTTCTTGGTGCTTGAGAAATTGTGAGAGATACCATTCTTATCGCAAAACTCGAGAATTCCGAGTAGTCGAACTCCCTTCCATGGTCGGTTTGGATCTCCGGATCCGAGTCCGAGCCTCAACTTGGATTTTTCTGCAGAGCTTGTTGAACTCCTTGAATGCTTCATTTTCGTGCTTAAGAAAACACACCGGGTAAATCATGAGTAATCATCAATAATAAGGAGTACATATGATTTACTCGCGAGGCTTTTAACGAGGATTTCACCACATAAGTCCATATGTAGCAGTTTAAGCACTTTGGATGTGGAAACTATCTTTAGGGATTTGAATGATGATCCGAGTTGTTTCCCTCTTGTGTAGGCTTCACAAACTTTGTCTTTCTTGAAAGCACAATTGGGCAATCGTCCGACTAAACCATGAGATGTCAATTTCTTAATAATATGCATGCTAACATGGCTGAATCTACGATGCCATTTCCATGAGTCATCATGAAGTGATGCTTTTAAACAAGATAAATTCGACTCGTGTCGAAAGAGGAATAATATAAGTGTTACCTGATCTCTTACCTGAGATTTTGATCTCCTTGGTAGTGTCATCGAAATGTAACAATTGGTTTGAGTGAATCTTACCTCTTCACCTTTATCACACAATTGAGAGATGCTAAGCAAGTTGTACTTTAATCCTTTGACAAGGTAAGCTGGGCTGACCAGATTGCTTCCCTTTCCAATCTTGCCTATCCCAATTATCTTGCCTTTGCTTGTTATCTCCAAAAGTGACTTTTCCACCTTTGTACTCCTCTAACTCGAGAAAAGAGTCACGAGTCTCCTGACATATGGTGTGAGCATCCATTGTCAAGATACCAATGTCCTTTTGATCTTTTCGAGTGACCTCTTGAGCATTAGCTTCCTCATTGTCTAATTGATCGAGTTTGACTCTGCTTCCGCTACGAGTCGGAAAGTGCCATCGAGACACTTTGAGTCATCTAAGTCCTCATCATCTTCGATGAGTCCTCATCACTCCATGTGGCCATCATAGCCTTTTTCTTCCTTCTGTCCCTTTTTCTCTTAGGACAGGTCCTTGACTATGTGTTCCTTGCTACCACATTCAAAGCATCCACAGTTTTTAGTTAAAGATAACTTTGAGGGAGAAGAGTATTTACCTTTTCTATCATTCTTGTCTTTCTTATATAACTCTTCGTTTAGCTTCTTATCCCATCTCTTGCGCTTCATCATTCTCTTGAAGCCTCTAGCAATAAGTGCCATGGGGTCCTCTTACGAGTTAGAGGAACTCGGATCTTCTTCTCACGGTTTACGAGGCTTTCGGCGCAATGTTCTTTTTGGTGCTGACCTCTGCATCCTCCTCATCCAGGTGGATCCATTGTCCATTCAATATGAATATCCCCTACAATTGTCCATTTCACTCTATTTTCTTGTAAAGGTTTATAGAGATAATATTCTTACCCACGGAGATTTGGACCGGTCGTCGACGAAAACCTTTCAGATTGAGCATCTTCCTTACTACGACTCCTCACAAACAATGCAGATGGAGTAGGATTCTTCCCTTCCTTGATCTAGGTATACAAAATATGCAATAAAGTTACACAAACTAAATTATGTGTATAAAATGAAAGAAAACCAAAATACTAGAATTTATACCATTTGGACTGCGAGATCTGCGATTGAGACCGACCCTTGGCTATGTAAGGTTCCTGCTTTTGGGCCTTATGTCCTATTCTTGAAGCATTGGACAGATTTGTTTTGAAATTCAGAGGTACTTCTTAGGCCCTTCAACCTCTCTCGCCCCTCATCCGACAACCAAGTTATTGGTTTATCATCGGGCATTTTTCCGGCCTTGCTCGCTAAGTTCCTCAAATTTTTACCAACTTTCTTCTTCCACTCTGCATAGACTTCTTGAGAAAGTTCTGGAGCCCAAGTATACTTGCCCTGTTTTACAAAAATATTAACAAACATAAATTGAAAATATTAAAAACTACTTATATATATCCAATTGTTTTCAAGTTTTTACCTCAAAAGTCCTCCACAAAAGTTGTAGCTCTTCTTAGGGAGATTTGATAAACATGTGCACTGGCCATTGTAGAAACTCTTGATATCATCCGATATAGCTCATGACAACTTCGACTTAGTGAACCTGCAATAAAATTATTAAGTTAAAAGTACCCAAAGAATATGAAAAATAAACCAAATTACTTGAGACATACCACCAGTTATCATCATCCTTTGCCAAAACTCGTTTCTTGCAAGCTGGCCCTTGTTGTGAGCTATCTCCCTATGATGATGATGATTGAGCCTGGACTATAGCTTGATCGACCCCAACATTGGAATCGGAACCAGAAGTAGGCGCAACATGATTTAGCACAAAACCTTTTGTTCGAGGCATACTTGTATATACAACGAATAATGTCATGCAAAGAAAATTTAAGTATATATATTCAAAAATAAATTAATATACACAAAAAAATCAAAACATAAATTAAAATCATAACATAGATCGTTTGGTTATCAATGTCACGAGATTACAATATTACTTCAAAAATCATCATCATCATTAGCTACAATGTCATCATCAAAAATTTGATCGTTTGTTGCGGAATTACCCAATGCAAGGATTTAGTAACTACACAACCTAATACCATATTATTCTTAAAGCTGTCCAACACGGACAATTCAAAAACTTGTACATAACAAAGTTTTATATCAACACCATACACATGAGAATGTGTATAACTTGCTGATATACCTTGTTATGTATAAAATTTGTAGACGTTTAGTATTTTAACTTTTACTAAACTTAGCTATATTTTATTAATAATAGATGATTAAAAAGTTAAAATGATAATAAAATTAAAAAAGTAGGAGAATGGCCAACATATACATTGTTCTTACAGTATGATTAAACACACCGAGCCAAAGCTCAATAGCTTACATAATATAGCAAGAAAAGGCTAACATTCTGCATATACATCATTGTTCATAGGTATGCTTACATGAAACTTTGAGCCCAACTAATACGAAAATAATACGAAAGGGCAAAGCATTGAGAAACAATCGGGGAGGGAGAGAGACAAATACCTAAATTCTCAAGCTTCAAACGGCAAGAGAGAGGGAAAAGGTTAAGTTTTCGATGATGGACAAGGAGTAGAAATCGGTTCAGGAGCCCCCAAGCACTGCATTAATGAAGCATATATTAGGTGGTATTATTACTCGTATTAAAGCTGTACATCGACAAAATTGTTAATGAGAATTATAAATATTCTCCCAACCCATTTCGATGGTATCTAGAATTAGCTATTTTAATCCATAGACCATCAATGTCATTTGTAATTTGCCAAATATACTTTGTTAAAAGTTCCACATTCCTCGTCGTCGGTATTTCATCCCCACACCTTCATTTTTTAGCAAACAAATTGTGTGCAGGAAAATAGGTCTAGTCTTCCTTGTATAGATTATATGAATGCTAGAGAAATTTTCTATAGGCCTGTTCAACCCTTTGAATCATTAGCGGTATGAAAATTTGACACTAGTAGTTGCTAATGCTCGATAGGACAAGTATTGATTAAAAGGCGAGTGCCTTTTCAAATTAAGTTCAATTTCAAGAGTAACACCAACACAAACCAAAGGAACCGAGACTTGTCATGATTAGCTTCAATTCCAAAGCATAAAGAGAAGTATCTAAAATCACACATAGGCATTGAATGCTAAAAGGTTTAGCCTTGCCGGACATCATAATATCATCCGCAAAGTTATGCACAATTGAAGTCCTTTGCAACCAAAATGGTATACGAAACATTATTGCATTTTGGCAATTTTAAGAGCTTTATTTAGATACTTCATAGACGGAACAAGAGCAAGAGGGACATATCGAGCAGCAACTCGACTAATGAGCAAACAAATTTTTCTTCTCCACCACCCTAAATTATCACCCTATATCGGGAAGTGACCACATTTCTCCAAAAAATTTCCTCCTTTTCTACAAACCTCCAAAGCCATTACCATGACAGAGAAGATAGTACTTGGGCTCGGAGCTGGAAATGCTTTTAGCCAAACAAAATTCAAAATTCACGGACTTTAATTGTGCATAGCTTTGCGAGATAAGTAATTGCATCCTTATTCCTTATTCAAAGCAACGATGATTACCGGGACAGATTGAGTAATTGAACAAATTGAGTAATTGCATCCTTATTCGAAACAACAACGATGAATTCAAAGCAAAGGCACGAAATTAAACGAATTGAGCTCGAATTCGCAAATTACCAGGACACAGAAGATATCGGAATTTGTAGCGAGTAGTAAATAGAGAACGCAACACTCTTCGTCGGAAAGAAACACTCGCTGACCGAAGACACCGGTGCCAAAGAGGAGCGCAGACACCGGCGCACTGAGACGAGCGAAGACGCCAGCGAGATGAGCGAAGACGTCGCGCGAGACGAGAGCACAAGCTGGAGCGAGCTTCGTGTTTAGGGCGAGGATACGCCGGTGACCGAGCACACCGGCGCCGGAGGAGAGCAAAGACGTCGGCGCCGGATGCTGCTGCTTGAAGCCTTATGCGCCGGAGGGAAGGGACGAGGAGGGAGAGAGTTAGGGATTGAGAAATTGGAGTCCCATGAATGTGTCTGCGCTGAAACCTTTTTTTTTTTTTTTGAGTTAGCGTCCAAAGTTAGCGTCGAACGCCATTTTCGGACTCTAATTAGCGTCGGATTCTTCATCCGACTCTAAAATCGGACGCTAATAGAGTGTGATTTTTTTCCGACTCAAATAGTGTCTTTTTAAAATCCGACACTAATTTCGTCGATATTAGAGTCGAATTTTGTTGTGGTCTCTAATATCCGACGCTAATCGCGAGTTTTTTTGTAGTGTTTGGAATTATAAATTTGGAGATATGATTAGATGCTTAATTTGACTATAAATTTTATTGTAATTTTCCCTTTTGTTTCTGTTGGGAATGTTCTTGACTTCGCATTAGATAATTGAAGGGAAAATATTGAGCTTTTTCGCATTATAATGTGACAAATTTGAGGAAATAATGGGCATTCCTCATCTGTATGTTTAGCACTTATTTAAGTGTAGAAGAATATGAATGGCCGAATTAATAGGAAAAATTTTCACTGGTGCGTGTTAGTAGAAGTAGTTTAGTTATGTGGAGCTTCAAAAGCAATTTAATTATTTCCTTGGTGTGTTTTCGGACCAAAATTTTGACTTGTAAACTACTAGCATTTACATTTCTAGTGGGCTTGGGTTTCCATATGCTTTGTCTCAAAAGTAGAATCATTCATTCATTCCCTATGTTCTATGAGATAGTTCACTTCTGCTTATATTTGTAAGTGTCAGTTACAGCCACAATGTTCTTTATCTTCGATCTCATTGAATCTTGGGAGCATCTTGATTGTATATTTGGAATCTGCAAGTTTATTTTGATTTCTGTATTAATGCCATGAACTTGAAATCTGGACTGCATTTGGAATAAAATTGCAAATGCTAGCTGATGATTCTCAAACGTTATTGTAACTAATGTTTCTCAACTTCTGTGCAAAAGTCTACCTCAATTTCTAACCATATCGCAAAAGCTAAGTTATTGAACACTTTTAATTTTGAATAAGTAATGGTTAATCTCCTTCAAACCTCTAATCACTATATAAAAAGTTAGTATTAAAAGTAGCTTTTATTACTAAATTGAAAATAATAAATGTCTTGTGTTATGACACAAAAAATTGTCTTTAAAAAATCTAAATCTTCTTATTAACTGAAGCTGAAAAGAATAGTAGTAAGATAGGGAAAGACTATACTATTAGTCATAAATTGTATAAAATTATCTTATTATATATAGTTTTAAATAATTATAAAATTATATATATAATATTTCGTTGACTATACTATTAGTCTTAAATTGTATAAAATTATCTTATTATATATAGTTTCAAATAATTACAAAATTATATATATAATATTTCGTTGTGTTTTTTGTAAGGTTGATTATGTTAAGTTAGGGTGTAATATTTATAAGTTAGCATAATCAATAAATCCTCAACCTTAACAACTCATATAATTGTTTTTTGTAAGGAAGAATAACTTAGAAATTGTGAATTATATATAGTTTTTTTTTCATATGTTTAGGTACGTGGACGGTACTATTTAATTGTTTCGTTGCTTGAGGACAATTCAACATCTCTAGATATATATGTATATAGGAGTAATTACTCTCCTAGAGGGAGAAAGTAGAGAGAGATTCTCTCGTTTTCTTGTCTTTCTTTCTTTCACCT